>OV816026.1:89139036-89821438 GCA_929113105.1 Agrypnus murinus | reverse complement strand
AAAAAATATATATATATATATATATATATATATATATATATATATATATATATATATATATATATATATATATATATATATATAACAAAGGGATAATAATGGGAATTCGCGCAATAGATTTATAAGAGGAAGTTAGTTGCAGCCGTATACACGTGTTTCGCACTTATTAGTGCTCATCAGTACGGCATAGCAGATAGAAGAAATAAAATTTAAGCAACAAACTAGAAACAATGTATAACACAAGGTTTCACAGATAGTAGCCAACCACACATTTGTAGTTTCGGCTCGAAGATATTGAGTTTTCAATACAACAACTAACTTCCTCTTATAAATCTATTGCGCGAATTCCCATTATTATCCCTTTGTTATATGTTTATATACGCGCATTAATCTTTCTATTCATATTGATATGTTTTGGGATTAGGTTGTCTCACGGTAGTGGCTATAGCTACCTCCGTAGTGACGTTTGTTGTTGTATTGAAAACTCAATATCTTCGAGCCGAAACTACAAATGTGTGGTTGGCTACTATCTGTGAAACCTTGTGTTATACATTGTTTCTAGTTTGTTGCTTAAATTTTATTTCTTCTATCTGCTATGCCGTACTGATGAGCACTGATAAGTGCGAAACACGTGTATACGGCTGCAACTAACTTCCTCTTATAAATCTATTGCGCGAATTCCCATTATTATCCCTTTGTTATATGTTTATATACGCGCATTAATCTTTTCTTTCTATTCATATATATATATATATATATATATATATATATATATATCTATAGAGGCCTACCATGCGTCCGGACCAAAAGCGTAGCGCCCAGCGTCCGGCGTATATAAGTGTATATAAATGATGGTATCAGTCAGCGTCTTTTGCAAGCTATAGGTTTATTCAGCGTCTGTTTATTTTATGCAACCTATAGGTTTATACAGCGTCCATTTATTTTTTCAGTATTGGCCAGCCTGCTTGAATTCCTTTGCCTGTCTGCGGTGTCGAGTTACTCTCTGCATTTCTGAGTAAAGATTGCGTCATCTCAACTGGCAAAAATAATTCTATTTTATTAACGCTATGTAATAAATACTTTTAGTTTCGTTTCTGTATGTGTATGAATTTTATTTAAAAGGCTTTCAGATTTATGCATAAAAACATCATAAAACTCGAAATATTATTGGATTTGTATGAAATTTTCTACAAAGGGGTTTTTCAGGTCGCTGATTTCAAATTTGATGTCAACGTTTGCAAATTTAAAGCGCGGATGAAATATGGCGGCCATAATAATTAAAATTTGATTTATTTGCATAAAACTTAACATCTGGGAGTATATTCGAAACTCTCTGCGTTGCCAAAATACTATGTGTGTTTCTCAGTAAGGATTGCGTCATTTAAAGTGACAAAAATAATTTTATTAAAGCTACTTAATAAATCTTTCACTTCCATTCAATTGTGTCTGAATTTTATTTAATTCAGTTGAATTTAGTTGATTTTAATATGTATTTTCTAGATGAAAACTATTTAAATTGTGTAGGTTAATTTATTATTATAGGTTAAATGCATATAAAAAATTGTGATGATACTTATTGCTACTAATACCTAGTTCTATATTTTAAAGAGCCAAGCGATTTAATGTGTTAATTAGAGCTTCCAGTTTTTTAAGTTCTTCCAGTGGTTTAAATCGTTATATCTCTAAACATATTTGAGCTAGAAAGCTGATTCATTTTTTAAATTAAACCTTAAAAATGAGCGCATGCAACAATATTATCAAATATTGCCTAAAGAGAAATTTGGCAAAAAAAGTTTGGGTAGTGATAAAGATAGTTTAGATGGGAATTTCAAGGTCCAGCGGTCAGTGCAGATGTATTGTTTTGTATTTATGTTTGTTTATGTACTAGAAACTACGTTTTACATGTCTATTAAAGCAAACTATAAAAAGGAATTTGTAGTTCTTCTTAAATTATCTTCTTTCTGTCACTGTTTTACAAAACAGTTACTATTCGATCGCACAAGGTAAAACTTATTGGTTATTTATAACGACTAATAATTGATTTTATGAAATAATGAAATATATTGATTTTTGATTGACTTGTTAATTTTTATTGGGAACGCATTTTAATTTCAATACCTAATTAAAAATATCAGATTCGTTGTTTTATTTCTTATTGACATTCTGTAGTACATTTTCTCGTTCTATATTTTATAGAGCCGAGCGATTTAATGTGTTAATTAGAGCTTTCAGTTTTTTAAGTTCTTCCAGTGGTTTAAATCGTTATATCTCCAAACATATTTGAGCTAGAAAGCTGATTCTTTTTTTAAATTAAACCTTAAAAATGAGCGCATGCAACAATATTATCAAATATTGCCTAAAGAGAAATTTGACAAAAAAAGTTTGGGTAGTGATAAAGGTAGTTTAGAAGGGAATTTCAAGGTCCAGCGGTCAGTGCAGATGTATTTTTATGTAATTTAAAAATATTTAAATAAAGATGCAACAAAAATATTATTGACTAGCAATCTCTTAAAATGACGTTTTTGTTTTCGTTATTAGTGCTTACTTTATTTTAATCAATTACTGATTTTTTATAAATTGAAACCATTATTAGTTTCAGAAGAAAACAGCTGTGCATTCATAATACGTAGTAAATAATATCATATCTAAAATGTAAGATCATGCTAATCTATTCACCTATTTTTGGTATTAAACACATTTCTTGTAACCTTGTTATATATAATTGTTTATTTCGGATCATTTTCATTTGTGTTTGGAATAATATTTTGAGAAAGAAATTTTTATTACTTGCAAATTTTAGTTTCATGAGCAACCTTTATTTATTTTATTTACCTTTTAAATATACATTCTGGTATTAAGTTATCGATGTTCCTCTGTGAAATTTACAAAACATGTACGAGCCCTAACAACTAAATATGTATTTGGACAGTTTCATGAATTCTGTGTTTATTTTTCCTACTAGTGTTCCAAATTACACCATTTTCAAACAATAACCATTAACTTCTGTAAAAAAAGATCTGCAGAAAACAATTTTCAAAAATTCAATAAAACTCGCTGACAACTAAATATTCAGATAGCAGTTTATAAATACAATTCAATAAGATTTAACATCTCGCTTTGCTTTATTCGCCTCTTAAATTTTGGCTGACATACTTCTAACTTGGGGATTACAATTATCTAAATTGGATAATGCCCCACTTGCTGATAATTTCAAATTCAATAACACTAAAGATCCGAACTGCTTGAGGATCATTCAACAACTTTGAAATTATGATTTTCAAACCATTTTTTGGTCGTTTTTGATGTGTGGTAAGAAGCACCATCTTGTTGAAAGATTAAATCGCGGTCAAGATCGATTTTTAACGATTGGTAACAAGTTTGCGTTAAGAATTTGCTGATACTTTTCAACATTAACTGTGCCGTCTATGGACTGAAATCATTCTAACCCTCCAGCTGACATATAGCTCTAAACTATTGCACCTTGAGGAAACCTAACCGTACGTTTTAAGCAGTACTTATGGAATGCTTCATGTTTAGCTCCGATCAGTCTTTTGCGAGAGTAACCAACGAAAACACCAGACTTTGACTAGTCGCTGAATATGACCTTATACCAGTCATTCTCTGGAACATTGTTTAGGACAACTACATATTTAGTCCATGTCACTCGTCGTTGTTCTTGTTTCTCGGTTAGAAGTTTTACTTTGACTAAATACAAAAACCGTTTATGTTACAAAGATAGTTAAGGAATACTCAATGCATCAAAGTTTAAAGATAACTAACTACCTTATTAAAGAATGGAGAGTCTATCTGAAAACAAATAAACTGTTTGGATTCTTGGCAATTGTTGCGACAGAAAGGTAAAGACAGGATTAAGTGTGCCCAAATAGCTGCAGGACATGATCTTGACTTGCAGAAATACATAGAACAAAATTAAATAGCTTATCGGTATGTCCAACGTAAATGACTGCTTCTTCACGGCTTGCTCCAAAATGATGAGTCTGGATTTCTTCAGCTAGTTTGCAAGGATAATTTTCAGAGAAGACTATATGGAGTAACCCTTCACTCTTACTAAGACTCTTTTTCAGTGTGTTGTAAGCAGCATTTTTATTTCTAATGTTAAATTTATATTTATTTTTAAAGTTTTCATTTCTTCTTGAACCTCTCCCTGCAACTCTTGAACTTCTGCTGAGCCATACCTAAGACTGATAATGGAGGGCAAGATTGAGGGTAGAAGAGAACTGGCAGGAGACAAGGCTCATGGTTGAGAAATGTGAGAGACTGCACTGGCCTAAACTCACAGTTATTACTAAGAATAGCAAAAGATAGTGAACGATTTGCCGAAGTTGTTGTTAACCTTCTATAAGAAGACAGCACCTTAAGAAAAAGAAGATGTAAAAAAGGCCGCAAAGTTAGAAAATGTAACAGTTTTATCGAGCTTACTGAATATTTCTGAATTTGTTTCTCGTCATGCAGTTTTATGCAATATCGACTCCTTTGCCTTCTTCAACATACCAACACAAATTAGCTTGGGGCAACGTATGATAGCCTAATAAAAACAGGATGCCAATAAAACTGAAAAGTTTTTCCCTTGTAAATATAAAATCGTGTGTATTATTTGAGCCCACTAAATACAAAACTCTGCGTTTACATTGTTAGTGAACTTGAGTCTTGCACCTAACAATCTCACATTTCCCGTGAGTTTTGCATCTGATGATGACTTTTACATGATTATATTTTATAAGCGTGAAGTTTTACATTTATAAAACACCAAAGTTTGCATCTCATACATTTATCAGTACTGCAAGTCCATAAAACAAGACAACCAATAATATCGATATCTAAATTGTTATAATTATTTTTGTAAATAATTACAAAGTTTTGCATTTATCGAGTTCATTTATCATGAGCCTACTTTACAAAAAATCGCAATACTATATCTTGAACTTCATCATCAAAAAGTTTTAGAAAAATATCCAGCGGTGATTGACCTGCCAAATGATTTTTTAGCTGTTCAATTTTTTTGTGTTCTCTTCGTCGGGCAAGTTCAGATACAAAAAGAAACCTCTCTGCACTTGGGTTTCTGGCTATTTGTTTTGAGCAAACTTGAGAATGTGAAAAGAAGAAGAAAGCATTTAAGTAGAAAAAAACTGAAAACAATACAGTTATGAAAACACCTGAAGAAAAACTAATGCCCATCTCTGAATAAAAAAAAACTGCAGGGAAACGTTTTGTTGGACTTGGACCTGGAAAAGGAAAAAGCAATGAGGAATAAGCAATCCGTACTCTAGTTTTGCATGACTCGCTGGTGAAACCTTGGAGAGTTGCTGGAGGTCAAAAAAACCAACGGAAAATATTTTTAAATGCTTTGTTGATGTACATTGATATAGGACACTACCGTCTTTATAGTTTAGCAAATAAAACAATTGGCCTTGCACACAAAACAAAAATATCCTACAGTACATTCTCTCGATGCCATCCCTATGTTATTACCGTCTATATTATGTATGCAAACCTAATGAAATAAACAGAGCTACCTGCTTGTACAAACAACGTGCAAACATAAGCTTCAAACCACAAAAACTAAAGCCACTAAAACTTGTAGATAATGAAAATTCATATGAACTCCTGTAACATGTAGTAAGGCCGCATTGCATATGTATGGTAGGCCTCTGAAATGTCAAAATAAAATGAAGAAAAGGTTCAATTTAATGTTAAGATTGCAGCTAAAATCAATGTTACTAAACCTGTCCGAGAGTTGGAGGGAGAGGTTCAAGAAGAAATGAAAACTTTAAAAATAAATATAAATTTAACATTAAAAATGAAAATGCTGCTTAGAACACACTGAAAAACAGTCTTAGTAAGAATGAAGGGTTACTACATATAGACTTCTCTGAAAATTATGCTTGCAAACTAGCTGAAGAAATCCAGACTAATAATTTTGGAGCAAGCCGTGAGGAAGCAACATTGTACGCAGGAGTCACTTACACTGGAGATACCGATAAGCTATTTAATTTTGTTTTATGTATTTCTGCTAGTCCTAGGACCTTGAACTGCTTCTCTAGTTCCAATGCCTAAGCGAAAACCAAATTGTTCTTCTCCTACATATTGTCCGCATTTTGTGTGTACTCGTTGATGCATGTTCTTAGCATTATCTACTGTACATGGCTCATCAGGCTAATCAATCGGTACTGTGAGCACTGTTTTACTCCGCTCTTTTTAGGTATCGGAATAAAAGTAAGTTGGGTCCAGTCGTGTGGTACGATTCCTGTATAGTATATTCTATTTAAGAAAGATGTTAAGATGTTGAGGCTTTCATCGTCTAATACTTTACGCATCTCAGTATAGATGTTATCTTCACCTGAGACTCTACGTGGTTTGATAGTTTTATTGCGTGTTTCACTTCTGCTATAATAATTCTCAATGGCTAATCTTCTTGATCTATTTCTCTTGGTTCTGGTTACATTCTGATATCATCAAAAAGCTCTTGTATATAGCTTGTCAAAATCTCTTCTATCTCGTTTGGGTCTATTGTTTTTTTGTTACTATCTGTGACTAAGATATCGTGTTGATGGGTTTTATTTCCAGTTATTTCTTTTATCTTCTTTTTTGTGTGTTAAAGAAATTATGCTTTCTTGGCAGCTCTTCGAGTACTTGACAACGTTTCTCCATCCAGGTCTCCTTTGCCTCTCTTATAAGCCTTGTAATCTTTTTATGGATTTCTTTATATTTATTATAGTCTTTATGTTTGTACTTCCTTCTTTCGTTCATCAATAAAAGGATTTCTTCCGTCATCCATCTCTGTTTTGCTCTCTGCTCTTGGTTTTCCAATTCATTTTCTTGTACTTCATGTTTACATTTTTAACAGACTGCCAAAAGTTTTCCATTGTTTCTGTTTCCAATTATACCGTTTCCCTAAACTTACTATTCAAAACTCGTGTTATTTCCTCTTTTATTTGTGGTTCCCCCAGTTTCTCAAAGTTAGGTCTTGTTTTATTTCTCTTCCGGATTTTCTTCAATTTAATCTCACGTTTTTCAGCTACGGGGTTCTGATCAGATCATATGTCTGATCCAGGATAAGTTCTTACAACTTTAATTCCGTTTCTATATCGTTTATCAATCAGTATATAATCTATTTGATTTTTTATGATATTTCCTTCATTGTCTCCTGGTCCTAAGCACACTTCTAAGTGTACAATCGCCTTTCTGGAAGTTGGAACCAGGTGTTTGCTACCATTAAGTTTTCTTCATTACAGAACTGTACCAGATATCCCCCCTATCGTTTCGTTTGCAAATACCATGGTCTTCAACAATATATTGCACTCTTCCTTTACCTATCTTTCCGTTGAAGTCACCCATGATTATATTCACTTCATTCTTTTTGGTAAATCTTAGTAGGTAATTTTTACATCATGAATGAAAAACTCATGCAGTATGGAGTATTCTCGTGCAACTTATATTACTAGATGAACAGATAGTTCCATATTTTGAACGGCACTCTCAACAAAATGCTTCTAAAAGTGAAACCGGTAAGATTCGGTTTCAAATTATGGTATATCTGTTCAGATGAAGGGTACTTATACAAGTTATCCTCCAAATAATAAAAAATCCAGACTTGGGTTGGGAGGTGACTTTGTTTTTTATCTACTATCTATTGTAGAGAATAACCCTAATCATAATATTTTCCTTGACAACTTCTTTTCTTCATATAAATTATTCGACAATAACACACTATGGTGTTGGAAAATTGAAAACTGCAAAAAATTATGACACAAAGGAAAAGAAAAAACTACTGTACTGCTCAAAAGCTACTGTACTATCAAAACAAAAGGAAATAGTGACGTTAACGAAGAAAATGAAGTAAAAACCTTCCCAAGGATCTTGTATGGTTTCTCTATTTCTTAGAAAATCAAATGTAACTGAACTAAAGGGTTCATTGTGATGCAATGAAGAAGTACATCACATGCTCAAATAAATTCAGTGTGTCTAACAAAAATCCCAACCTATTGCTTGGTCTTGGAGGGATTCATCTCCTAAAAGTGGTACTCTCATGCATTGGGCTATACCTCAAAGACAGTGGAGCTTCGAAAATCCTTGTTGAGACAGTATAATTGGAATGCTGTTTTCCATTTTGAAACGCTTACGGTGTTATACCAGTGTACGAAGATCAACGCTTGTTGGACAAATTTAAATTGCTATAAACTACACATAGTGACATAAAAAATATTTTGAGAAACTCGTAGAAAATGACAGGCAGAAAAAAACTGGGGCCTGCGTGCATGCAGTATAAGAGAGTGTTTGCCACTTTCCTTCTTCTTTGATAGAAAAAATTATTCACGATGGTACATTTTATACTACAATGATTGCTTGAAGCTGGACGAAGGTCCTATAATTTATAATTCCATGTCAGTCTTTTAAACAAAAAATAATAATCTTAATTCAATCCTATTAACGCATTTAAAACAATAATTATTCAAGACTTTTTAACCAAAATTTGTTTTGGTGGTTTCAAGTGTAAACATTTAAAATATTTTCAAAAAATTTCAGATTCAAGAATATAAAGAAAAATTTAAAATCTGGCAGCATAAATAATTAAGATTTTGCAATGGGCAACTAAAATCTTCAGTAACATGATATTTGATACGATGTTTGATGACGCGACGTCAAATTGTTCATCATACAATTCTGAGAACCTAAAATGTTTACTTTAATTCTTAAATGCTCCGAATGAATGCTGCATAAATGAATTGTTTTTTACATTTACTTATATGTACAGCTGTAACCGTTATCAAATTCATAATTGCAAAAGAGAACCTCTACTCCTTGGAAAATCCCCGAAAAACGAGTGTTAAAAGGAACACGATTAAAAATTTGTAAACACAACTGACCGAAAAAAGTTATATGCAAGAATACACAGGTTGGGTCTATTAGCAGACAATTTTAAGTTCTTTTTCCAGCTTCAAGCAATCATTCTAGTATATAAAATGTACCATCGTGCATAATTTGAAAAAAATGGAATTTCTGGCAATAGCCCAATATCAGAATCTATTCGCTAACTAGAATTCGAATTAAGTGTCATTTTACACAATAATTAGCTTTTGTTTTTTACGTGTGCTGAGCATATGCGTTATAGCATACACAAAATTACGTCACTTTATAGACTTGCACACCTGCAATGAAATTTAATCCATGCTTACAAGGAAATATTCTCTTGCTAACAACATTAAATTTTTATAAGGACGTCTTTCAAACTATAATATTGAGTTATATTCCTGATTATCTAATATCCATTTTTTTCTCGAGTCCTCTGACTTTAATAAAGCTTAACTTTAGTAAAATATTATATTTCTAAATGCTATAGCTACTTTTGTTTTTATCAGACAATAGGTAATAAAAGTTACCCATTTTTAGGGACAATTTTATTAAAAACAAATTAGTTTTTATCTCAGAAAGTACATGCCATATATCTATGAAATTTTTGTAGGGGTTATAGAAAGAAACCTTGGGTTCTAATTTTCAGACCAAAAAGCAATTCATTTAAGATTTATATAAAAAATAGGGAATTATGTTTTCTTGTTTATTAATTTTTTGATTTCGTTTTGGTTAAATGAACACTTTTCATGTAGGCATTATTTTTCTCAAAGAAATGTTCCTAATTTTAACAATAACAGTGCAATAACATAAAAACCAATTTTTGGTCCAAACCACTTGTCACTAAATTAATTTTTCTGCGATTCAGAGGAAGATATTGAAGACTATACAGGGTGTCCTGTTTAACAGTCTACACTGAATCATTCCAACAAGCTTGTGACTATAGCAGTGGAATTAAAAGAACTTTGTATACTTTGACCTCTAGTTTACGAAATCAGAACACATCTTAGAACTTGTGCTGGTGCTGGATATCATCATCAGGATTTTTTTAAATGGAACGATTAGATTTGAAGTATGGAAATCGATAGCAAGTGGGATTCTGAATAAAAAAGTAATAAGGTACTACAGGTTTAAAGTGAATGATAATGAAATAATAAAGTGAATGTATTCTAATACTGTTTTCGTAAACAAGAAGCCGAAATCTACGAAGTTCTTTTAATTCCATTACTATAACCAAAATCTTGTCCGGATGATTGAGTGTAGACTGTTAAATAGGCCAGAACCCGTTAAGTGGCTAAGTGTTTACTATTTTTTTCACATTTAAACATTTGAAGTGGTGACTCGTACACCTTTGAAATCTGAATTTTGCAAAATCTAAAAAGTATCTTGTATATTATTAACCATAAAATATGCGACTTCTTATGTTTTTTCATGATAACCATGAAAATGAAGCGCAACAAAAATCGTTGCTATTTTTCACATTTAGAAATTCTAAGGGTTGGCTGCTACCCCCTTATATCCTGAATTTCGCAAAATCGGTGAAGCATGTGCGTTTTTATGTTCTTTCACGCAACCCATTCAACAATGAAACGCAAATAAACTGCTTTACTATTTTCTCCACATTTGCAAATTCTAAGGGATGGCTGGCTACCCCTTAGACCCTTAATGTCGCAAAATCCGTAAAGTATGTAACTTTTTATGTTCTTTCACGTCACCCATTCAAATATGAACCTCAACAAAGATTATTTACTATTTTTCCCGTATTTCAAAATTCTAAGGGTTGGTTGCTACCCCCTTAGACCCTCAACTTCGCAAAATCTATAAAATAGGTGACTTTTTATGTTCTTTCACGGCACCCGTTCGAAAATGAAACGCAAAGATTGTTTACTATTTTTCCCGTGTGTAGAAATTCTAAGAGGTGGCTGCTACCCAAAACAGAACAAAATTTTGAAAATATAAATATGGGTTTTTTTAACGTTTTTTTAATTTTTCGCTAGACGAGAATCCGAAACTCTGTAAATATACCAAATTTCAAGTTTGTATGTACTCTAGAAATTCGGAAGTTATAAAGACTATTTAATTTCATTACTTAAATACATAAAGTGAAGTCCCGTTTTACAACCCCTAAAGGGGTAGCGGAGGGTTAACATAATAACAATTTTTTATATTTTTCTTTACGAGAACTCTAAACCCTATAACTAAACCAAATTCTAAGTTTTTATGTCATCTAGAAGTTTTACAACCCCCAAATGGAATACGGGGGTTGATTTAATAATTTTTTTAAATTTTTCTTTAGGAGAGTCCTAAATTCTATCGCTATACCAAGTTTCAAGTTTGTATGTCATCTAGAAGTTTTACAACCCTAAAAGGAGATGCGGGGTTGACATAATAACATTTTTAAACATAATTAATTTTTATTTACTAGAATCCTAAACCCTATAAATATACCAAATTTCAAGTTTGTGTGTGATCTAGAAGTATTACAACCCCCAAATAAATTGCAGGGGTTGACTTAATAAGATTTTTTATGTTTTTCTTTACGAGAGTCTTAAACCCTATCACTATACCAAATTTCAAGTTTGTATGTCATCTAGAAGTTTTGCAACCCCCAAATGGAATATGGGGGTTGATTTAATAATTTTTTTAAATTTTTCTTTAGGAGAGTCCTAAATTCCATCGCTATACTAAATTTCAAGTTTGTATGTCATCCAGAAGTTTTGCAACCCCCAAATGGAATATGGGGGTTGATTTAATAATTTTTTTAAATTTTTCTTTAGGAGAGTCCTAAATTCCATCGCTATACTAAATTTCAAGTTTGTATGTCATCCAGAAGTTTTACAACCCCCAAATGGAATATGGGGATTGATTTAATAATTTTTTTAAATTTTTCTTTAGGAGAGTCCTAAATTCCATCACTATACCAAATTTCAAGTTTGTATGTCATCTAGAAGTTTTACAACCCCCAAATGGAATATGGGGGTTGATTTAATAATTTTTTTAAAATTTTTATTTAGGAGAGTCCTAAATTCCATCGCTATACCAAATTTCAAGTTTGTATGTCATCTAGAAGTTTTACAACCCCCAAATGGAATATGGGGGTTGATTTAATAATTTTTTTTAAATTTTTCTTTAGGAGAGTCCTAAATTCCATCGCTGTACCAAATTTCAAGTTTGTATGTCATCTAGAAGTTTTACAACCCCCAAATGGAATATGGGGGTTGATTTAATAATTTTTTTAAAATTTTTCTTTAGGAGAGTCCTAAATTTCATCGCTATACCAAATTTCAAGTTTGTATGTCATCCAGAAGTTTTACAACCCCCAAATGGAATATGGGGATTGATTTAATAATTTTTTTAAATTTTTCTTTAGGAGAGTCCTAAATTCCATCGCTATACCAAATTTCAAGTTTGTATGTGATCTAGAAGTTTTACAACCCCCAAATGGAATATGGGGGTTGATTTATTAATTTTTTTAAAATTTTTATTTAGGAGAGTCCTAAATTCCATCGCTATACCAAATTTCAAGTTTGTATGTCATCTAGAAGTTTTACAACCCCCAAATGGAATATGGGGGTTGATTTAATAATTTTTTTTTAATTTTTCTTTATTAGAGTCCTAAATTCCATCGCTATACCAAATTTCAAGTTTGTATGTGATCTAGAAGTTTTACAACCCCCAAATGGAATATGGGGGTTGATTTAATAATTTTTTTTAAATTTTTCTTTAGGAGAGTCCTAAATTCCATCGCTATACCAAATTTCAAATTTGTATGTCATCTAGAAGTTTTACAACCCTAAAAGGTGATGCGGGGTTGACATAATAACATTTTTTTTAATTTTTATTTACTAGAATCCTAAACCCTATAAATATACCAAATTTCAAGTTTGTGTGTGATCTAGAAGTATTACAACCCCCAAATAAAGTGCGGGGGTTGACTTAATAAAATTTTTTGTTTTTCTTTACGAGAGTCTTAAACCCTATCACTATACCAAATTTCAAGTTTGTATGTCATCTAGAAGTTTTGCAACCCCCAAATGGAATATGGGGGTTGATTTAATAATTTTTTTAAATTTTTCTTTAGGAGAGTCCTAAATTCCATCGCTATACTAAATTTCAAGTTTGTATGTCATCTAGAACTTTTACAACCCCCAAATGGAATATGGGGGTTGATTTAATAATTTTTTTTAAATTTTTATTTAGGAGAGTCCTAAATTCCATCGCTATACCAAATTTCAAGTTTGTATGTCATCTAGAAGTTTTACAACCCCCAAATGGAATATGGGGGTTGATTTAATAATTTTTTTAAATTTTTCTTTAGAAGAGTCCTAAATTGCATCGCTATACCAAATTTCAAGTTTGTATGTGATCTAGAAGTTTTACAACCCCCAAATGGAATATGGGGGTTGATTTAATAATTTTTTTTAAATTTTTCTTTAGGAGAGTCCTAAATTCCATCGCTATACCAAATTTCAAGTTTGTATGTCATCTAGAAGTTTTACAACCCTAAAAGGGGATGCGAGGTTGACATAATAACATTTTTTTTAATTTTTATTTACTAGAATCCTAAACCCTATAAATATACCAAATTTCAAGTTTGTGTGTGATCTAGAAGTATTACAACCCCCAAATAAAGTGCGGGGTTGACTTCAAGTTTGTATGTCATCTAGAAGTTTTACAACCCCCAAATGGAATATGGGGGTTGATTTAATAATTTTTTTAAATTTTTCTTTAGGAGAGTCCTAAATTCCATCGCTATACCAAATTTCAAGTTTGTATGTGATCTAGAAGTTTTACAACCCCCAAATGGAATATGGGGGTTGATTTAATAATTTTTTTTAAATTTTTATTTAGGAGAGTCCTAAATTCCATCGCTATACCAAATTTCAAGTTTGTATGTGATCTAGAAGTTTTGCAACCCCCAAATGGAATATGGGGGTTGATTTAATAATTTTTTTAAATTTTTCTTTAGGAGAGTCCTAAATTCCATCGCTATACCAAATT
The DNA here is from genome assembly GCA_929113105.1 of Agrypnus murinus. Classification (NCBI taxonomy): domain Eukaryota; kingdom Metazoa; phylum Arthropoda; class Insecta; order Coleoptera; family Elateridae; genus Agrypnus; species Agrypnus murinus. Next base: position 89,807,569 of record OV816026.1, on the reverse strand, counting down.
TCAAGTTTGTATGTCATCTAGAACTTTTACAACCCCAATGGAATATGGGGGTTGATTTAATAATTTTTTAAAAATTTTTATTTAGGAGAGTCCTAAATTCCATCGCTATACCAAATTTCAAGTTTGTATGTCATCTAGAAGTTTTACAACCCCCAAATGGAATATGGGGGTTGATTTAATAATTTTTTTAAATTTTTCTTTAGGAGAGTCCTAAATTCCATCGCTATACCAAATTTCAAGTTTGTATGTGATCTAGAAGTTTTACAACCCCCAAATGGAATATGGGGGTTGATTTAATATTTTTTTTTAAATTTTTCTTTAGGAGAGTCCTAAATTCCATCGCTATACCAAATTTCAAGTTTGTATGTCATCTAGAAGTTTTACAACCCTAAAAGGGGATGCGGGGTTGACATAATAACATTTTTTTAAATTTTTATTTACTAGAATCCTAAACCCTATAAATATACCAAATTTCAAGTTTGTGTGTGATCTAGAAGTATTACAACCCCCAAATAAAGTGCGGGGGTTGACTTAATAAAATTTTTTATGTTTTTCTTTACGAGAGTCTTAAACCCTATCACTATACCAAATTTCAAGTTTGTATGTCATCTAGAAGTTTTGCAACCCCCAAATGGAATATGGGGGTTGATTTAATAATTTTTTTAAATTTTTCTTTAGGAGAGTCCTAAATTCCATCGCTATACTAAATTTCAAGATTGTATGTCATCTAGAACTTTTACAACCCCCAAATGGAAGATGGGGGTTGATTTAATAATTTTTTTAAAATTTTTCTTTAGGAGAGTCCTAAATTCCATCGCTATACCAAATTTCAAGTTTGTATGTCATCTAGAAGTTTTGCAACCCCAGAACGGGGTGCAGGGGTTGACATCATAACATTTTTTTTATATTTTTCTTTATAATAATCTTAAATCCTATAATTACACCAAATTTCAAGTTTCTAAGTCATCTAGAAGTTTTACAACTCCTAACAGGGGGTGCGAGGGTTGACATAAATATATTTTTTTATTTTCCTACTTACAAGAATCCCAATTCCTATAATTGTGCCAAATCTCAAGTTTGTATGTCATCTAACAAAGTAGAAGTTGTAAAAGTTATTTAATTTCAATATTTTAATGCATAAGAAGTCCCGTTTGAAATGATGTCACTGTCTGCCTCACAAACATATGAGTTTTAAAAATTTTAAAATATAATATGGGATAAGATTAAACAGCCAGATTTATTACTAGCTAACAGCATCAGTGATTGATTAAATACTGAATGATAATATAATAATGGTTACGTTTGTTTCACTTAAATCAATAGAGCTTTGAATTAAATCTTACGATTTTATTAAAATTATCGCCCATTTGTAGGAGCAATTAAAACCGGTTTAAACGAAATTTACATGACGCATAAATGAAACGTATTAAAAGTGTTTCTTAAATAGCTTTAACAAAATATAATATGTACGAATTTTTGTCACCTTAAATGACGCAATCTTTACTAAGAAATACAATGCATAAAGTGAAGTCCCGTTGAAATGACGTCACTGTCTAGCCACAAAGGAATCAGTGTTACCAACACAATTCTTGTTAAATATGCGGACGCAGGGTAAACCTATGCCATAAATTTGTATACAAATGTATACAAATCTCGCGCTATTAGCGCTGCGTGTGGCAAACGCTCGAACTACGATTTTATACACGAATCAGGAATGGGTGTCAAACTGCGCACAGCTAATTTTTACATTTTCGCCATCTAGACACTTTAAGCTTCATATGGTGCAATTTTGAGGCACTAGTCACCCAGCGTCCGTATATCCGGACGCCGAGTGACTTCGGACGCTGCTTGAACCTAAGATTTTACATGGGGGGACGCATAGTGGTGCCCTATAGATATATATATATATATATATATATATATATATATATATATATATATATATATATATATATATATATATATATATATATATATATATATATATCTGCTTTACGAGGTACAGTTTATATAAAGGCATTAGAATCTAATTAGCCAGTTTGCGTTAATTGGTATTATTCATTAGTGTAAAACCCAACATTCTTATAGTTACCCCCATCAAAACCTAATTAACACGCAGCTATATTAACTCGTATCTCTGCTTTACGAAGTACATTTACCTATTTAGTTTACGTAGGTTACATAAGTTGTGGTATCATTTTGTATTGTTCAGTAATAAAACATTTAATTAAAACCATGGCATTCAGAAGCAAACGTAGTTGTTTGAATCATCCAGACGTGTTTTGCTATGTATGTGGCGAGTACACTTTTAAAGTAGAAAACCTATTTCTGGCTTTGTGAAAAGAAGTTATCTGGCCTATTTTCGTGTTCACTTGGGAGACCAGGATAAATCTTGGGCTCCACATTTCGTATGTAAAACATGTGTTGAACATTTGCGTCAGTGGACAATTGGAAAGGGAAAATGCCTAAAGTTTGGAGAGAACCAAGAAACCATCACGATGACTGCTATTTTTGTCTCGTAAATAGCAAAGGAATCAATCGGAACAATAGACAGAAATAGACATATCCTGACCTAGATTCAGCAAAGAGGCCTGTACTGCATAGTGAAGAAATACCCATTCCATCATTCAGCAGTATGCCTACGCTCCCGGAAGATGATGCAGAACTACTTACGTTTGATGAAATTCAATGTATGGAATCAGAAAACGACAGTGATTTTGAAGCAGATTTAGCAAGTCCCCAACGTTTCAATCAACAAGAACTGAACGATCTCGCTAGAGACCTGAATCTTTCAAAGGAATCTTCTTAATTACTCGCTTCCAGATTAAATGAGAAGAATCTACTTCAGGCAGGTACCAATATTACATTTTATCGTAAAAGAAATAAGGATCTGCTGCCCTTTTACTTTGAGGAAAATAACCTGGTATTTTGTAACGATATAAGAGGACTCTTACAAAAAATGGGTTTGTCGGAATACACACCAGACAAATGGCGCCTTTTTATAGACAGTTCAAGACGTAGTTTGAAATGTGTGCTTTTACACAATGGTAATAAATATGGCTTAATACCCATTGGTCATTCTACCAGCATGAAGGAGGAATATGAGGCAATATCACTAGTCCTGAAAAAAATTAAGTATGAAGAACATCAGTAGGTGATTTGTGTCGACCTAAAAATTGTGAACTTCCTGCTTGGGCAGCAAAGTGGATATACAAAATATCCCTGTTTTTATGTCTTTGGGACAGTAGAGCTAAGGATCATCACTGGGTTAACAGAAATTGGCCTTTAAGAAATGTTATGATTCAAGGAAAGCAAAATTATACTATTTCTTTCTAAAAAAAGGCCAATATACAGTATCTCAAAAACTAGATCTGATAGACCAAATTTGTGGACAGTTTTGGATTCTGCGCCCAAAACTTACATAGAAACAGTTATAGAAACCCTGGCACCAAAATGTGTGTTGGGCTGTGTAATATATCAAGTATTAGGCGACAGACAGTATCTTATAAGTAAGTTTTGTAAATAGGAGGGTAAATCAAATATAAACGGTAATTTTTTTTCATCATTTATTGAATAACGTTATACACAACTCATTGTTTTAACATTTTTCAATATAGTCTTCTGCGTAATCTACACACTTTTGCCACCGATTTGGAAGTTTCAGTATTCCCTGGTTATAGAAAGTTTGAGGGCGAGTTGTAAGTCAATTGCGCACTTGCTCTTCGACTTCTTCATTGCTTCCAAATCGTTTTCCTCCCAGTGATTCCTTCATAGGCGCGAACAAAAAATAATCGTAGGGGGAAAAGTCAGGGCTATAAGGAGGGTGCTCGAGGGTTTCCCAGCCCATTTCTTCCAGTGTATTCTTTGTCAAGGCCGCGGTGTGAGGCCTGACGTTGTCATGGGGGAGAATGACATCTCTAATGGGCATGCCTCGTTTTTTGTTTCGATTGGCGGCTTTTGCCGACCGTGAGAACTGGCAGTAGTAAGCCGCATTCACTGTACATTGATCGTGTAGAAAATCGATCAGTAAAATTTCCCTAGAGTAAAAAAAATCGTTGCAAGGACTTTTCCAGCTGAGCGCCGAGTTTTGACCTTCAGTGGGCAACCTTCATTCTTTCTTTGCCACTCTTTACTTGCCATTTTAGATTCGGGGGTGTAGTGATGTACACACGTCTCATCACATGTCAAGATGCGCTGCAAAAAAGGCCTCCCCTTCTCGCTGAAATCTATTCAAAAGCCTTTCAGCGATCTCCGACCTAACCTGTTTTTGGTTTCCAGTCAATAACCACGGAACCCATCGAGCACTAATTTTTCGAAAACCAAGTTGATCAGTTATAATGGATTGAACACTTCCATAGCTGATACCCACTTCTGATGAAATTTTCTCCACGGTTAACCGGCGATCACGTTCAATAAGCTCTCGAACGGTACGGGTATTGTCATCTGTAAGGCTTGTCCTTGGGCGTCGATCATGACTTTCGTTTTCAACACGTTCTCGTCCGCCCTTAAATTCTCTCGCCCACGTATACACACGATTCTGAGACAGTGTACTGTTCCCAAACTGTGCCTTCAAACGAGTTAAAATTTCTGACGGTTTAACTCCTTCATTGGTTAAAAACTTTATGATAATCCGTTGCGCAACAGACGAATGTACCTCTTACTCGGTCATGGCTGTACTGACGACAAAGCCAAGGATGTGCGCAAACCCGGCCGGCTTCCCACTCCTCATAAAGCAAACATTTACTCCACACAACATCAGCTACATCGGAACTGCATTCTAAGCGGAATAGCAAAATTACCGTTTATATTTGATTTACCGTTTATATTTGATTTACACTCGTAAAATTTATATGTACTTGTTAAATGAATACTAACGAAAATGTTTTTACATTGTTGTTAAAGATAAGATTTTCTCTTTTCAACGATTAAATAAGAATTAAACTAGTCATGGTTGTAATATTGGACCAATCATTTGTTGAAGTTATTCATTCACATTAATCTGTTTTAACGTCCACCTGACTAACGACGATAGGTGTACTTAATTCAATCAATCTAACCAAAATCTCTTGCCATTTGTGGATTCTGACAATGTATTTTACATATATATAATCGGAAACATTTCTACCCTAAGGTGGAGGTAACCTCAAATGAGTGGCGCCCATATTTCTTATTTTTCAATTACAATTTATGAGCTTAAGGAACCAATACCTACCCTGAGATATAATTCGTCAAACAGAGATCTTTGTCGGAGCATAAGTATGTAAGTATCCTTTGGGATTAAGCAAAGTTATTACATCAATTTAGATAAAGTAAGTACATACATGTGGAATATTTTGTTTAGTATTTTGAGTTTGAGAAAGAAGAGTCGCTACAATTGACGCCCATGCGTGGGACGTTTGTTTTTAGTAAATTAGGTAGCTACAGTTGGCACCTGATCCTGGGGCATTTTTAGTGAATGTTACAGTTTCTGTTAAGTTTATTAAATAAAATTGTGTTGTAAAAAGAGAAAAATTGCTTCATATTTGTTGCATATCACTGTGTTCCTAGATTTATATAATTATTTAGTGCCGTATTGAAGCGGCTCGCCTGAGAGCCACAATTTATAGAAAGTTAGACTTTTCACAACAATTTTATTTAGCCGGAGCAGTTATTTCAAATAAAACGTAAGAGAGTGGTCTGTTGCTTTAGATAGCAAGATTTAGATTTTGCCGGTTAACGCCAGAATTGTCGGAGAGTGCCTGGGTCAGATGAATGGCAAATAAAACAAGCACCACTACGTTAAAAAACTACTATAGTTTCAAGCTTGTACTTAATGGAGAACAGATGTGCAAAAAAATATTGACACACTTCCACAGATTTGGCACAGCTCTATGCATATACAATTTACTTACAGGTTTTCTGAGTGAATAAGCTGTTATAAGAATTATTAAAACAAACAACGAAATAAAAGTATTAAAACACAGAGATATATAATGTTACTAATCAAGAAACGGCTTTATTTGATTTTAAACGGTATTGTAAAAATAATAATCTTTGCAGAAATCAACCAGTTAATGAAGATGCAGATTGTCTTCTTTGTTCTCTGAAGTATTTTGCTGACCATAGTAGAGAGGGGTAGGTTTAGTGCGAGATTTGGTCCTATAGTGCCTATGCTGGTGTTGAAAAGTAATGAAAGTATTTCAGATTAAAGAAATCCACAAATAGCAACTGATGTAACATGTAACATGCAACATTCTATGTTATGTCTTTGCATAGAGATGTGTACTTTTCCTTTGACATGTTTAATTTTATTTGGCAAAAACAAAATTGTATTCCATATTATCCGAGCTTCCTCTAGCAAATTGTAACCTCTACGACGGAGAAATTAAATCAATAATCAATGAGGCACATAAATACTAAATTAATGTTGTCAAATAGTCTATAACTTGTACGATGCATGATGTCTGTGTTAATGCTTGTTTGTTTGTTTGTTTTTGGGCGAGGAATCAGGATGGCGGAGCATCCTTCGTACCTCATATGACCGATTGCTATGATCATTAGGCCGACCTACTAGAATTTAGCCGAATCTATTGTGTACGGACTACAGAGGATGTGATTGTTATGCTGAAATCTTCAAAAAATTAGCGAATGCAGTCTTAAGAATAACTTTCAAACGGAACAATAGAAAGAACTGAAATTAAGCATACAAACCTCTCTTTGCACATGCTTTCAAAAACCTTACTAACATTTTTTGTTAAAATATTTAGGAAAGCTAATATTTGAAAGCAACCATGCGGCAACCGGTACACACTGAAAACATGTCAACAATTTTAAAAAATAGAGAAACAAAAGTTTCCGTCATTGGTGACAAATTTATTAACAGGATACTAAACTTTTCCAAAAGTTTATACAGAATAGGTCAGAAATGTGAACATAATCGCAATTGCTTGTTAATAAAACAGTTACTTATGTATGTACTAGTTAAAATATATTAAAATATAATATAAAAATAGTAGAAATTCTTACCCAGAAAGGCAACAACCATAGACGAAACAACAAATTTACGAAACATTGTGATAGATTCTGTAACTATGTGTCGGTGAAAATACTTCTATATATACTCAAACTGGATGATGCAATAAATTACATAGTTGAATACATAGTAAGCCGTACCACAACTAATACATTTTTATGTTGGAATGTTTTATCTCTTAGCTTATTTTCTTTTGTTTATTTATGTATGGCGGGTCACTTTTTATGGATTATGCATAGCAAAAACGTTTCAACGCTCAAACGTTTCGGGTGAGCAACGTGTTAAGTCAATTGCTCCGGCACTATGCCTGAGTTAGCTAGTAAAGGGTGGACTAGCTAGTAAATCCCAGTTGGCTTCTAGTATTGGTATCGGGTGCATGGCTTAAGCCTTTTGTTTTCCAGTATTTACTATAGTTTAATTAATAATAGTATAAAATAAGATAAATATACCTCATCTTTTATTGTTGTGATGTACTTAGAGGTAAGCGGAAATTATAAATATCGTAATTGTTTGTAACGCCTTTTATCCTCAAATGAAGAGAGTGGTTTGAGATTATCTAGGTAGTGTGTGAATCGCTAGTGATAGCTAGTTCAGAAGGAGTCGATGGTCATGGGGTTCTTATTAATGTCTAGAGGACTCCAAGCTATTGCAGTATCTCCACAAAAAAATACATAAGGCGCCACTGGCTCGATCACTAATACAGACGGGTATAAATGACTCCACACAAACGGAACTACATGTTGACTACCCATACAATATTTTTCCAATCAAAAAAAGAACCTTACCGTAGACTAGTGTCCAACTTCTGATGAAAATAGGTGACCAATGGATAAACAGTAAATATATCCAACAATGCATTAACAATTATCTGTATGAGACTATACTTTAACTATTGATATTATTATTAACAATATCATCCAGTACAGGTCCAAAGAGGACGGTGGTTAGTAGGGTGAAAAAAGAAGATAGAAGAAAAGAAAAACCTTCTGATCGAAAACGGTTACTGAAGTAGTGGCTGCATCTTGAAGATTTACTTCAAAGCCTCTTGCGAGATTAACCTGAAACGTTAGCCTAAAACATTCCGCAGGTTGCAGACGGGAGTATTAGGAAACCAGTAAAATAAAAAATAAAACATTTAGAAAAGGGTTTTCATTTTACAACATCAGACTACGTCTTCAAACGAATCGCAACGTTCTACATCTCTTGCGTTAAAGAAAAAGCCGATCTCCTCCTTTAACAACATTCTAGAAAAATACGTATTATGACCAACATATAAATTGTAATTACTCGTAGAAAGGATCTAACTATATAGAACAAGGCCAAATAAATCAAAGTATAAAGTGTGGCTTATTCTTTAGGAGGAAAACTGCCGTAAATCGAAATAAATTGCTTCAAAAATTGGTTCAATTGTTAACGACAAAAAGACATGTAACATGTTATTAACCGGCACAAAAAATGTACTTGCTCGAATTAATGACAGGTTAGAATAAACAATAAAATATAACCGTAGTTAAGTATATATGGAATTATAGGGTCTCCCAAAATTCGCGGACCAACGCAACGGTACGTTATTAAGTAGTCATCAGGGAACACGAAAAAAATATTTAAAAAATTCTATCTCTGTTAATCTGCTAGATATTGAACTGTTTTCTTGGGTAAATTTGGCAACATCTAATTTACCTTAATAATGCATAGGTATGTTCGATTCTTTAGAAATAACAAAGAACAATCATGATCATATTTTTTCAATAATGTCAGTAATTGTGTCAACAACGTCAAAACTGTGAACATTAAAATTACAATAACATTGAAATAAATCTTCAAGATTTTGTACTCTTCTAAATATTTTTCCATTTAGGAAAGGAGCAGCTACAAATTTCCTATTTACTAAGTCGTTTTTTATAAACTTAGAGTAACTGCTCAAAGTTTTCCCCATGCTGATTTCTGCATAGTTCAACTCGTCGAATGATATTCGCTTGTACTTTCTCAAGCATTTCCTCGTGAACAGAATCCGCGGCTTGGAATATTCTGTGTATCATATCATCTCGATTTAAGACTGGTGTTCTGTACACTTGAGATTTAATATGACCCCAAAAGAAGAAGTCCAACGGTGTGAGATCGGGAGACTCATTGTTCTTAAACATTTTTTAAAAATACGAATAAAATCGGAACGCAACTAAACTCAAACTCAAACAAGAACAGGAACGACAAACGACAATTTTAACAATACAAAATGCAACGGCAATTAAAACTTTTAACTCTAACGGAACAGATACCTAATGACAAGATGGTGACAATACTTTTTTTGACAATAATAATTGCATTACTAAAAGTGAACACATACCTACATGATGCACGTGCATTACTTAACAAGCGATGCGATGTTGCCATATGCTTTTTAGGTGAAAATCCAAAAAAATCGCTTTTAAAAATTACGACAAAGCACAAAGAAAATGAAACACAACCAAATCATAATTGTTAACAGACACAATCAGACACAGTCAATACAAGTTGATAATTAAAATCTTTTTTAATAATGACGATATTTGAGAGCAAATGTGTGACATTTGAAGTCTTATATCTTGAAAACTAATAGAGATAGAATTTTTTAAATATTTTTTTCGTGTTCCCTGATGACTACTTAATAACGTACCGTTGCGTTGGTCGAATTTTGGGAGACCCGTATAATTGATACATTTTTATTAAGAGTAGAACGAAATAGGTTAATTTTAATTTCTGTTTAAATTTAGTTTTTTACGTTTTCCTACATTATTAATTATAATTAGGCTCGGATTTTTATGCAATATGAATTTCCAATATAAACAATATAAAAAAGTGTTTGAAGTGCATATAATTTATTTAAAAAAATACTTATCATAAAAACATCTAGTAATTACCAAATCAGATTGAATCATTATATCAAGGTACAAGAAACCAACACATAAAAACAAGAATCTACAATGTAAAAATAAAAATAATGAGAAATATTTCGATATTTATAAATATAAAATTATCTTTTTGATAGATATTAACAAAAAATGAGACCTCTAAGACAAATCCATACTCAAAAAGTTGAGAACAGCTAATAAATAGATGTAGTAAAAGCTAACCAACATCATTATAGTAACAAACAATCAAGGTAAAGAACAAACGTGTGTTGTGTTGTATGGCCTATTGTACAAAATGTTCGAATTATATTTAATATAAGTTAAAAGGCCAAACTGCCAACCTAGTAATTATTTCTTCTATCTATTATGTAACTAAAAGTTTACATTTTTGTTTTTTCATAACCCTTTATCTTCTAAGATTTTAATTAACGAACGTTCAACGCAAGCACTTTAAACACATTAAACGAAATTATAGTTTCTAAATTTTTATCAGAAAGTCCCAAGCCTTTATAAGCGTTTAATTCTAAATAGTTTAATTAAATCGCTTGTGTAATATCCGAGTAAGCACTAAAAGAACATCAGCCTTTAATTATAAAATTTTGCTTCTTTTCGTTTTATGAAAAGTAGAAACTGTTTTTGTCCTACATAGAGTATAAATTGCTCGATATGACCTCCATTTTGTTGTTCTAAAATTACGAACCGTTCCTCCAAATTGTATACAGCACTATTCAACATTTCTGGTTGAATTGCACGAATTTACTCCCTGATACTGCCCTTTAATTCCTCCAGCGTTGTTGGACGTGTTCTGAACATCAATTTTTTTAAATAACCGCACATCGGATGTCATGGTTGTTTTACGTGGGGTACCTGTGTGAACTTACCCCCACGTTTCCTTCCAGAAGGAAGTGATTGGGATACGCCCAATTAGAGCGCAAGTTGCTTAACCGGCAGTACTGCACTTGCTACCAGATCAGCTCACTGGTCGGAGCGAGGTTGCCTATCCACCCTCTACTAGCTAACTCAGGACTAGTGCTGGAGCAATTAACGTTGCTCACCCGCCGCTACCGCAGTACCTCGTCCAGCAATAGGACTATTCCCCAGCTATGCGCTATTGCAAAGTGGGACCACTGCCCCATCGAATCCAACCTCATTTGTGGCGGGACTTGGTTTTTTAATGGTTTTGCCACCCCGATCTACCAATTTTAGGCTTGGTGGGCCCTCGACAGAGATTCGTTTAAGTCTACACCATATAGACTCCTGGTGTGTACCCGTATTTGGTGAAGTTGTCTTGATTGTGAGAGGCTATGTATTCGCTTCAACTCTCCTTAAGTGTAATGGCTTTCAGAGCTTCTCCCAATCACTGTACCCGGCTGCAGTCCGGATCATAGGGTGGTCGGGATAGCTCCTAAGCACATTTACCTGGCGGCCTGCAGTTTCCCATTAGCCCAAAAGCAGGGTAAACCTCACTCCGATTCTTCGCACTTGAGATTCAGTCAACCAGCGGGTTCCTTCGATGACCATAAATGACCTCGGTTAAGCAGCGGGTTCCGTTGGTAACCATAAATGACCTCGGTCAAGTAGCGGGTTCCGTTGGTTACCATAAATGACCTCGGTCAAGTAGCCCAAGCGGTCAAGGGTTCCATTGGTGACCATAAATAACTTCGGTCAAGCAGCGGGTTCCTTGGTGACCATAAATGACCTTATCCCAGGCGAGATTCGAATCCGCCCACACCGGTCTCATCTACCAGGGCTCCCCCTGATCGGTATGAGTTACCGTCGAGAATTCTCACGAATTTCTCTACCACACACCTGATCTGACAGCTTCATCCATTGCCCTTTATAGGGGTAGGGTAGAAGACAGCCAGTTTTATGGGTGAACGTCGTGTGGTCTCCCGAACACCCAAAATAACCCCACAGTCAGTAATCCGCTGGGTTAAGATCAGGCGATCTTGGTGCCATGAATTTGCAAAATGTCTGCTTATAACATGATCTTGAAACACCGCAGTTAACAATTCTTTAACTAGTCGGTAAATATGCGGAGGTGCTCCATCCTGCATAAAAATCATGTTTTCAATTCTTTAGTGCTTGTTTTGAAACTGTGAAATTGCATAATCCCTTAACATTTACAGGTATCGTTCACCAGTAACAGTTACACATACGGCCTCCCAATTCTGTATTTCCTAGAAAAAGTATGGACCTATAATGAAATTAGCTGTGAAACCGCACCAAACGGTGACTTTTTTGTCACGTCGCTGAACTAAGAACTTAATGCAAAAATTGACTCTACTACTAGAGCAGAGCGAAGGGGTTACATAATAAGGTAACCAAAATAGTGTATTCCTTTGCAAAGTCACATTCTAAACACTTTTTGACTCTTTGAGTTTTTCTCTAAAATCAATAGAAACGGCGTAAATCGCATTCTTAATCTCAAATGCCGTTATTTTAGGACCGCCATTTTGGTGTCCGCCACTTTGAATTTTTCAATTTTCTTATTGGATTCATAATCAGGGACTCCAAGAACCCTCCCAACATAAATTTAACTCAATTTGGTTGCGTTATTAAATTAGGGGTACAAAATGGGGGTTTCAACCCCCCGAGGTGGCGTGCATTAATTTGATTTGTTAAAAATATATACGAGGGCGACACTGAAAATTCTTAGAAAATCAAACAAGGATTAGTTTAAAAAAAACTTAAATGACTTTATTGTTTTTCAAAATATTCCCTTTTAACATCAATGCATTTTTGCATTCGATGAAACCAATCCTTAAAGCAATGATGCTATTCTTCCTGAGACACTTCTGAAACCAGGTTTTTGTAATGTTCCACTGCTTCATCTGATGGTGAAAAAGTGATTCTACGCATTTTATCTTTAATTTTAGGAAACAAAAAGAAATTGCAAGGTGCTAGGTCAGGGCTTTACGGTGGAGGGTCCATGGTGCTGACTTTTAGGGCAACCAAATACTCAGTTGTTACTTTTGCTTTATGCGATGATGCGTTGTCATGATGTAAGATATTTTTGGGGCGTTTTTCACGAACTTTTTCAAAGATTTGTGGTAAACAGACATTTGTATACCAATCGACAGTAACGGTACGTCTATCTTCTAACGCTATAGTAGCAATATGACCCGTTTTAGAAAAAAAACTAGCAATCATTTTCTTACCAGTACTGCGAATTCTTCGAACTTTTGTAGGCTTAGGTTGGGTTCGAAAGACCCATTGAGCCGATTGACTTTTCTTTTGAGGATCATAACAATAAATCCAAGATACGTCCAATCCAAGTTTTTCTGCACCATTCAATTCGTTTTTTTCTGCAGCATTCAATGCGTTGTTCTTTTTGATCGGGAGTCAGTTTATGTGGAATCCATCGACAACAAAGCCTTCTCACTTCTAACTGTTGATGAAAAATGTTTTGTATTTGACTCATGCCAATGCCCAATGTCGCCCGAATAAATTCATAAGATGTCCGTCAATCTTCCTCAAGCATTGGTCAAACAGCGGCAATATTTTCACCAGTAACAGCAGTTCTTGGGCGTCCTTCACGAAATTCATCACTAAGAAAAAAATGGTCTCTTTTGAATTCACTGTACCAATTATAAATTGTTGCCTTAGACGGGGCTTCTTCGCCAAATGCACTTCTAAGCCGATCTTCACATTGTTTAGGCGTTAATGACGATTTAAAATCGTAAAAAATCATAGCCCGGAAATGTTCTCTAGTCAAATTCATTTTTGGGTGAACACACAATCTTTAAATTATGATAATTAAAAAACTATTAGAGCAAATCGAACAAACTAAACGGCAATCAACTCGCAAAACATTAAAAAGTAGCTGCGAACTAAAAACAAATTTCATTCGTTTTTAGAAACATGGCATTCTAGATATTATCAGTGTTCCCCTCATAATAAGTTGAAATATATCCCTTACTTTATGATAGCCTTCTATATTTGAAGACGCTAATATAGAAAATGGATATTACTACAGTTTTTAAAAGCAACTTAACAGATTATTAGATGGTCGGCAATTTATAAGCGCTTGTCGTAAATTGGATAGAGAAAGTTTTATAGAAGTTGGTATAGTTAGAAAGAAATCTGCGAAAACGTCATTTAATTCGTCCTCTTGTCAGTGTTGACATCCAGAGGATCTCCTGGATAAATTCGATATTTATATTAGAACGCTGAGTGCTTGGATTACCATAACATTATCCATATTTTTGCTGCAGTATTTTTTCACGACGAGAAAGCTTTTAGAAAGCGTCTGTATACAAATGAAACGATTTTGGTTATTATTTCTAGGGTACCTACAGCACAAATACAATACATCATTCATATTTTAAATTCATAAACGTTAAAAAATGCGGTAAAAACTTTGAACGGTGTGTGAAATACGTAGCAGCAGTGGAATAAGCTATGAAACTTTAATTAATAACTGTCCTTGCCATTTTCGTAAAACGAAAACGAAACATTAAAAGTTGTTAAGGGGTTAACTTAACGTTATAATAACCGTGTTTTAAGACATCATTCATCAAGGGTTTTCTGATTTATTGAGAAATGGGCTTTTCCGCTGTAACAGGGCCCCGAGGAACCATTAATACATTCACCTGACTACGTTGGCCTGTAGTTGATAGGTCGGTATAAATCTAATCGTATTCGGTTTTGACACCTGCACAAAGCTCGTCGATCGCCGCCTGCCCAATCGCTTAGGGAAGGCACGGGCGTGACAATACGAATAGTAGTACAAGAAGGTACTTTTAGAAGCACTTTACCGAAGTGTCCCCCAAGGTATCATTTTTCAATTGAAGTTTTTTAGGTAACATGAAATGTGCTGAATCTTTTGTCACAGTTAAAAGCGTCACAGAAAATTGGTTTCCAAAAGTACTGTTGCGTTAAACTATTTTAGTCCGTCTAAGGTTACCAAACTTGAGTGGTATAATCAAGTAAGTACTTTAGGGTAAAGTTTAAAACCTTTTAGTTTTATGTTTAATTAATGGGCTGAAATAACACTCCAGATTTCAGCTCTAAAATATTGCCAACGATGCACAACCGATATGGCTTTTAGGTTTCATTTAAGACGTAAATATTTAAGAATTACACAGCCCCACAATGAAAAGATTAGTTTTCTAGAACGTTACTTAGAATACTCTAATTGAAATAATTCTTGAAATAAAATTCATGAATTGCTATAAAGATTTAAAATATCTGCTCTGCCTGACCAATATTTTCCAATTATATGGCGTTATTACTAACATATATAACTACTTAACTTTTTTATACTATGTTAATAAAACTCGAGAAATGCAAAATTTGCGATAACTTAGATTTTAAATGTCTATGGAGCTGTTTGTTCAAATAAAAAAGGTACAGTGTGGAAAAAAAGTATGGAGTATCCCTGACTCGAACACTGACTGAACGCTCGAACACGTCAATTTAGTTTTTCAGTTTCCCACATTCTAATAGAATTCATTTGTTTTTTTATTGGCATCTGTCAAAAATATGACATCATCGACATTTTTCTTAAATGACAATATATGGCATGTGATACGTCATTTGAAAGCTCGGTATGTTCCTAGATTTTTGTGCGATTCTGTCGTGCCGTTTCAAAATGGCGACCGTTGAATTGTGAAAATTATCTTAAATTAATTCCCAGTAAAAGAATAACTCTTTCTTGTTTAATCAGAAAAAAAGCAAACTATCAAACTATCAGGACACTAACGCAGTCCTAAGGCTTTATCAATTTTAAGGCTGTATAGATTAAGTTTCTTGGCCTGAGCTTGTTTTTATATCCATGGTGGAAAAAGAAATTTGATATCTCAACGTCGTTGCAATAGTAGTTGTGATCATAGTAAACTTAGACAAACCAAACACAAACAAAAATTAACGTCAGTATTGACAAGTGGTAAGGTTGAACATTAGTAAGGTTTAACTGTCATTGCGTTGTATTCAAAAATTCCTTTTTTAATAAACCAAAAATGTCGCTCAGTGAAAAAGACAGTACTGAAATTTTTTTGATGGTTGGTTACGGAGATCGTCGCGGATTTACTAACGAGGTAAGTACGTGAGAACTTTTCAATCAAATTCATCCAGACCGAACGCCGATTTCACAGTCCACCGTTTACAAGATTTTAAGAAAATGTGAAGAACATGGCCATGTTACAAATTTTATCTAAAAATGGAAGGCCGAAGGTAGATGAAAATATTCAGCTTGACATCCTATTGGCTGTTTAAGAAAATCCGTATAGTGTAGTCGGCATCTAGCACTTGATATAGGGATAAGTCAGACGTCTGTGCAAACAATTTGGCAAGAAAAATACAAGAATTAAATGAGAATAATTTCGACCGTAGACCGTAATTCTGCGAAATCACGCAATCAATTTGTAATCAAGATGAAAACTTTGCCGCAAATATTTTATTCTCAGATGAAGCAACTTTTTACCTCAACGGTACTCTAAACAGGCAAAATTGTCGACATTGGTCCAAAGAAAATCCACATTGGATTCAAGAAGCTCATTGTTAATCACCTCAGAAACTTAATGCATGGGCCGGCATATTGAAAGATAGAGTGTTAGGACCATTTTTCTTTAAAGAAAATCTTTCTGGTGAAGCCTACTTACATTTTTTGCAGTTTGAACTTTTGCCAGCTTTAGTCACTCTTTATCCTGACCACAATAATCCTGATTTGCCCAGTCCAGAAATTTGGCTGCAAGAAGATGGAGCCCCGCCTCACTGTGCAAGAGAAGTTCGGGAATATCTCGATTTGATGTTTCCAAGAAAATGGATTGGCCGACGGGGTCCCATTGAATGGCCAGCAGGTCACCTGATATGACGCCTTTGGACTTTTTTTGTGGGGTTATTTGAAATCCAAAGTTTTTTAAGTAGAGCAAGAGATATTGACGATCTAAAGTGCCGCATAAAAACGGAAATACGAAAGATTTCACCGGAAATGATACGAAATGTTCAAGAAGAATTTGTTTCTAGACTTGGGCACTGTCAAGTTGTCAACTGTCGTCACTTTTAGCATTTACTGAAATAAGTTTTTTCTATTATGTGTTTTATCCTCAACCCATCATTCTTATTTTATTATTATTTGATTGTTCTTTGTTGTTTTTGTCTTTGTTTTGCTTTATTTAATTATTACGCGTTCTTCTAGTTTGATTGACAATAAAACCATGTTCAATAGTTTGCTTTTTTTCTGATAAAACAAGAAAGAGTTATTTTTTTATTGGGAATTAATTTAAGATATTGTTTATTGTTTCCAGCCTTATTTTGTGGAACTCCATAATCATGAAATAAATAAAGATTATTAAAAGTTTCACAGTTTTATTAAAATATACCTGACAATATTGTTTCGACAGCTATGCTGTCATTATCAAAGGTAATATAATTATAAACAAACACGTCGCTAAGGTAGATACAAAATAGGTAACTAGATAAAATAATAATAATAATAATAATAAAAATATAATAAAAATCATAATTAAACATCTAATACTTCCAGTAACGGAGAATTACTGAGCTCAAGTTGTTCATTCATTAAAGGTACCCTGAGTTTGTGTTTGTATATCTCAAAGGCTTCTAAAATGTCTAATTTGCGTTTGTTATTACAAAAATGTAGGAATTTAATATTATTTTGAGGAGTCATTGTGTGATTTTGTTCTAAAAGGTGTTTGGCGTAATTCGATTTTTCAGGATGTTTATTTTTGTAATGACGTACGTGTTCTTTATATCTTATGTCAAAATTTCGAAGTGTTTGTCCAATATATACCGAACTACAAAAAGAACAATTTAAACGGTAAATGCCCGATTTCATGATATCATGTGTTCTGTCTTTAGCATTAAATAAAAATGAAAAAGTGTTAGTGTTGGTTTTAAATGTTATTTTATAATTGTTGGTTTTTCTTAGTATATGTGCAATTTTTTCTGATATTTTGCCAAAATATGGTATAGATATGTAATTTGTGTCTTCTGTTTGATTGTCAATGGGATATATTCTTTTGATAGCTAACCTATAATCTTTTTGTTTAATTAAAGTGTCAATCATGTTCGGATTATAATGATTTGCATGTGCTAGTTGTTTAATGGTTGATATCTCTTTGCTAACATCTGATTTTGTTAGTGGAATAGTTAAAGCTCTGTGTACTAATGATCTGTATGCTGCTATTTTATGTGTATTGTGGTGACAAGATTCATTTGGTATTGTTATGTCTGTTTTTGTTGGTTTTCTGTATATGGAAAATTCAAAAAGATTGTCTGCGTTAATCTTGATATTTAAGTCTAGAAAGTTTATAGCCCTGTTTTGTTCTGTTTCTAGTGTAAATTTTATATTAGGATGGATATTGTTTATAAGAATTAAAAATTCATTGATAACCTCAAAAGAACTGTCAAAACAAGCTAAAATGTCATCAACATAACGAAACCAGAAGATAATGTGTTTAGAGAGGTTTAATTCAAATATTCGATCTTCAAACTTGTCCATAAATATGTTAGCTAATAGAGGACTTAGAGAATTACCCATAGGTAAACCATCCTTTTGTAAATAAATTAAGTTATTAAAAGTGAAATAATTTTGACTTATACAAAGGTCAAATAATTGAATTAACTCTAACCTTTTAACTAATTCTATATTACTATTGATCAAGAAACTATCTAATAAAGGAATACATTCTTGTGGTGGTATTCTGGAGAACATGTTGCAAATATCAAAACTAACAAGTTTTGAATGTGGTGGAAGATGTATGTTTTGCAGCTTATCTACTAATTCTAATGAATTTCTAACAGAGTATTTCGATTTGTAACCTATAGTGTTAATAATCTGGTTCAGTTTTTTGGATAAAATGTGATTAGGTGCATTGATGTATGATACAACTGGTCTTATTGGCATATTCTGTTTGTGGGTCTTCACTAATCCATACAGTTTAGGTATTTGTGGGTTTTTATTAATGATTTGTTGCTTTTCTAATTCTGAAAAGCAGATATTGCAGTTTTCTAAACCTTGTTTTATTTCTTTTTGGAATTTTGTGGTTGGGTTTTTGTTTAACGTTTCAAAATTTTCTTTATTAATAAATTCATTAACTTTTTGTATGTAAATATCTTTTGAAAGAATTACCAAAGTGCTACCCTTATCTGCTTTAACAGAAATTAGATTGTTCTCTGTGATTTTCTGTTTTATAGATTGAAGAAGTGATATGTTAGATGTGTTGTACATTTTGTCCTGTTTCAAAGACATCTCTTTTAACAAATTCGAAATTTGGAATTTTGCATAGTTATTATGATCTTTCTTAAGTATAGTTTCGCATTCAACGGCCAAAATTTCTTTAATTTTGTTGGTAAATTTTGGAAAAGGACAAAATTTGAAACCTTTGTTAAGAAATCGTGTTTCTCTGTCATTGAATGTTATATTTGACAAGTTTATGAAACGAGGATAAAAGTTTGCAGTGTTCTGACAATTATGGTTATTTTGTAGTGTACGTTTTTGTTGTACAAGTCGATGAAGTTTATTTTTCTGTGTGGTGTATTTTTTGAATTTAATGTGACTGACGGTTTCTCTAATGTCAAAATCTAAGATGTCAAATTGGATATTGTGTAATTTATGAGTAAGTTCTGTATAGAGTACCTTTATATAAACGTGCATATTGTCTCTTATACTAAACCATTTCCTCGATTCTTCTTTGAGCCATCTTCTTTTGGCATTCCTAATCACTTTTTCAGTAATCGAATTCTTGGTTCTGGTAGTGATGTTTATGTAGTTAGGAATAACCTGACGTTTCAGACATTCTTGGTTAAACCAAACATTCTGACTTGCGATTCCGTGTTTGATCATAAGTTTCTTGTATAACTTGGCTTGTTCTTCTAACGAAGACGAAATAATCTTGTTTATTGTTTCCAGCCTTATTTTGTGGAACTCCATAATCATGAAATAAATAAAGATTATTAAAAGTTTCACAGTTTTATTAAAATATACCTGACAATATTGTTTCGACAGCTATGCTGTCATTATCAAAGGTAATATTATAAAGGTTTTAGAAGCCTTTGAGATATACAAACACAAACTCAGGGTACCTTTAATGAATGAACAACTTGAGCTCAGTAATTCTCCGTTACTGGAAGTATTAGATGTTTAATTATGATTTTTATTATATTTTTATTATTATTATTATTATTTTATCTAGTTACCTATTTTGTATCTACCTTAGCGACGTGTTTGTTTATAATTATATTACCTTTGATAATGACAGCATAGCTGTCGAAACAATATTGTCAGGTATATTTTAATAAAACTGTGAAACTTTTAATAATCTTTATTTATTTCATAATTTAAGATAATTTTCACAATTCAACGGTCGCCATTTTGAAACGGCACGGCCGAATCACACAAAAATACTGAGTGAAACAAGAGCTTTCAAATGATGTATCACATGCCATATATTATCGTTTAAGAAAAATATCGATGACGTCATATTTTTGACAGATGTCAATAAAAAAACAAATGAATTCTATCAGAATGTGGGAAACTGAAAAACTAAATAACGTGTTCGAGCGTTTTCCATAAAACCTGAATACTACCAAATTATTAGGAGTACTCCATAATTTTTTTCCACACTGTATATATAAATCGTATAAAATAGCCTGTTGTATAGTTGGTTGCCTACAGTCGCGTTAAAAAGTTCTGCATCACCTCATAACATTCATGAAACTAAAAGTGTAAGGCACTTACTTCAAATATTTTTTAACCATTTACTCTCTATATCAAATAAGCACTTAGTCACAATAATAAAATAAAAAAGCAGCAAAAATTTTAGTTCATAAAGAAATACAGTTAGAAAAAAAATTATTCAAAATTACAAAAATTAGGCAATGTAAATTAAGACAGCATCTTACAATATATTATTTTAAGGGCCACCCCTTGTTTTTGATGACTAGTTCACACCTTTTGGGCATGGAATTTATCAGTTTTTTCAGTTTCTTCCTCAAAATACAGTGATGCCAGACGTGGATTACAGATTCGATTAATTCGTTTTTTTTGTGGGTTTTCTTTTGGATACGAGTACGATGCTTGATATCCTTTGTCACAAGTTCTCGATGGGATTAAGGTCTGGAGATTGCTCTGGCCAGTCCAACCTGTCGATTTTATTCTCCTCCATCCACGTTTTAACCAGTTTTGCTCTATGGCAAGGACAATTGTCATCCTGAAACATAAACTTTTCTTCGCCAAACAGGTCTTTTCCACTACGTAGCATATTATCCTGCAGTACTTAGAGGTATATGGTGGCGTTCATCATTCCAGAGACAACGTGTAGTCGACCAACTTCTTGAGCGGACATGCAACCCCATACCATAACGGAGGTTGGATGCTTAATTGTTGGAAGAACAGATTTTCAACACATTAAAAATCAACACGTTTATGGTATCTGCTTCACAAGTTGTTTGGTCAATAAATGGCTAAAACTAGAGAAAAATGAACCTATTCATTAACTTTTTACTTAACTAAAAAATGTTATGTAATTTAATATGTATTACTATGTAAATTAATTTAAACGCCAAAGTACACAGTAAAAATTTAGTAAAATTCGAACAATAGACTATTCTAATAAGTGTGTTTGTTTAGATCCAATATATTAACAGTAATATATCTAATCTCTATTTTCGTGTAGAGTTAACGTTAATACAAATCAGTGGCGGCTCGTGCCAATGTTGAGTGGTAGGGCCAACCTCGGCCCAACGTCCTAATATTCCCCACCCCTTTTCAATTAAAAGTAAAAATTTCATTAAACTCACCAAAGTCTGAAGTTAGGTGGCAGGTAGTTTTGTATTTTCGTCGGAATTGCACAAATTCAGTTTTAAATAGCACGCACACAAAAACATGAATGTTAAAGTATTAAAAACTTATAAACTAAAACTGTTACGTATGCCAAATACCTAAAGTTTTAAATAAAAAGTTACGTGGCACTATAATTAAAGTCCATTCTCCGTTATTTTCGATTTGCAAATCGGCCAATAATGTGTTGATTGAAATTTTCAATATTATTTATGAAAGCTTTTTCTTCCGATAGCATTCCTAATGCACTTAATCACTCTTCTTTCATCGAATTTCGTAGAAATGTCTTGATTCGCTTTAACATCGAGAAACATCTTTCTGCTTCGGCCGTTGACATTGGCGTTGTTATTAATACTTCCAAAAGTTTACGCGTTTCTTGAAAAGTATCACTCATTTCTTCTTGCGAAATCAATGATAAAAGAGAAAAAGTCCCTGAAACACACTGCAGTTCTTCTTTTTCGTAAATAATCTGAAGTTCAGTTTTTAACCTATGTTTTCCAAAAAAAATAACCACCGACTACTTGAAAAAATGTTTTTCGGGAAATTTTTTGCCGTAATCTCCAAACTTTTCTAATAAAAATAAATTTGTTGCTAACAGATGCCCAGTAAAACTAAATCTAGTTCTTATTTGTTGTATAATAGTATATAAGTGTTTCATTGAATGAAAACTCTAAATCAATATTTTCAATGATCTGGTCCATTTGATCTCGTATTTTTTGAATTTCATTTTCAAAATGTTGTAAATCTTGTTTAACTTTAACTGAGTCGGTATTTTTTTTCTGCAATTGTTTAAAGATTATTTCCACATGTGGCATTATTTTATGAAAAACTGTTAACCAAAAAATAAAGTCTTTGTTCTGCAGTCGAAGTTTGTAGGCACCAGCTTGTTCAATTGTGGAATCAAACTTAATATGTTCACTGTTTTCTAATGTTTCCATGACATCTATCAGTTCTTTTCTGTATTCATAAACAGTGTTAACTTCCTCGAGAATAAAAATTCCATCTGGTCTGATGCTGTTCATTTTTGGTAACACAAAAAAATACACTCAAGAACACAATAACTCGATACAGTAAAAACAGTACATGAAAGTTTAAAAACTACAACTGTCAACGAAACGTAAACGCATGCACCCCGGAAAACTAATAACAGTAATAACACTGGCAAGAAATACGAACGCCGTCCCTTCACATGCTTGGCCCGAACGTGTTGGAAATCGCGCGTATTTCTGATCGTTTCCGCTTGCTTCCAGACACTCGTAAAGACCAGCGCACCGTCTGCATTGTGCCGGGCCAGATAGAACTGGCCCGGCACTCGGAGGTAACAGTACGGGAAATTAGAAATTCATGAATATCTTCGTTTTACGTAGTAAATTAATAGTTACAATGCTAAAAAACAATATGTTATTTAAAAAAAGAGGAATTTTTACTAATAATTTTGACTGAAATAGAAAATAACAAACATACAAATAATATGGAAAAATAAAAACCAGATTTTCGGTTTGTTTATATTTCTTTTCTCAACAACCGTTTAGTGAATGTTTATAAAACTATGCAAAATCGGTTCTATGGAGTTCAAGTTACGTAATTGGAAAATTTGGGACGCTTGGTAGCTTTTTTCCTGTAATTGAAGTGATTTTATTCTATTATGTGAGCGAATCTCCATAAGATCACATGTAAAATTACAGTTACTTTAAATTGCAATAACTTTTAAACGACTTAGTCAATCGGATTGAAATTTTCACTGTAGTTTTAGCAATAAATGAGGAACATTCTACTAAATTTTTGTTCGTTTTGTTTTTGAAAAACTAAGACTTGTCAATGATTAATTTGTGATATTGTTGCCATAATTTGTAATGGTAGGGCCATGGCCCCTTGGCTCTTTATGAGGAGCCGCCACTGATACAAATCCTTAGTCAAAAAGTTGAGAACAGCTTATAAATACGAGTCTGGCTATTAAATAACGAGACTGTTTATGAAAAAAAGTTTTATTTTAAAAATTATTCTACAATCGAATGCTCCCCAATGTACTCCCCTCCCCTCGCCACACACCGTTCCATTCGGTTTTTCCATTGGTCAAAGCAATGCTGGAAGTCTTCTTTTGTAAGAGTATTTAGGAGCTCCGCCGATTTTCGGTTCACCACTTCGATCGACTCGAACGGGGTACCTTTTAAGGCAGACTTGATTTTCGGAAACAGGAAAAAATCACAGGGTGCTAAATCAGGCGAGTACGGCGCGTGTTCGAGCACTGGAGTGCCTCTAGCGGCTAAATAACGCTGCACAGACAGCGCGTTATGGGCAGGTGCGTTGTCCTGGTGCAAGATCCACGACTTGTTTTTCCACAACTCCGGCCGTTTCTTACGAACTCGCTCTCGCAGTGTTGCCAAAACTTTCAAATAGTAAGTTTGGTTTACAGTTTGACCCTGTGGCACCCATTCAGTCATCACGATGCCGTTGATGTCGAAAGAAACGATTAGCATGGCTTTAAATTTTGATTTCGACATCCTTGCTTTTTTCATTCTTGGCGATGCAGGAGTTTTCCAGTGCATGGATTGCCTCTTAGTTTCAACATCGTATTGGAATATCCATGTTTCATCGCAAGTGATGATGTTTTCCATCAATTCAGGCTTTTCATCTAACCTCTCAAGAAAATCTGAGCAGATCTGTTGACGGACGAGCTTTTGTTCAGGGGTAAAATTTTTTGGGACCAACTTCGCACAAATTTTCTTTATGTTCAACTCGTCATGTAAAATTTTTCTGACAGTTTCTTTATCGGCGTTTACAGTCTCAACAATCATCCGAATGCTCATACGACGATCGCCGCGCACAATTTGATTGATTTTGGTCACTGTTTGCGGAGTTGAAAGAAAGACAGGTCGGCCTGGACGGTTGTCATCTTCGGGGCACTCTCGGCCTTCAGAAAACCGTTTATACCATTCGAAAACACGCGCACGAGATAGAGAATTCTCACCATAGGCCTCTTTCAACAAGTCTCAGCACTCAGTCGGAGTTTTTTTTAATTTAACGAGAAATTTCACATTGATCCGTTGCTCGTGTTTTCCGCCACACATTTTTATCGACACGAGAAAAAACACGTTCGTTTCTAACCTCTATAGAAAAAATACTATTACAGCGACAAAAACGTGTTTTCGTACTGGCATAGTAGACACTTCCAGCTATCCAACGCTGCATTCGTTTTCCCCCTACCCCTCTAAGACGTCTTCTGTGTGCGCAGTCTTGTTATTTAATAGCCAGACCTCGTATATATTAGTTAAAAGCTAACAAACATCATAAAGTAACAAACATTAATCAATAAACACAAGGTAAAGAACAAACGTGTGTTGTATGGCCTATTGTACAAAACGTTCGATTTATATTTAATATAAATTGAAAGCCCAAACTGAATTACCTATTAATTCTTTTTTCTATCTATTATGTAACTAAAAATTAGAGTTAACGTCAATAGAATGTTAGTGTAAATTTATCACACTCTAAAGCAATTATGTCTTTAATCATTTATGATATCTTTATCTGTAATATATTATAATGATTTTCCTATTGTAACATTCATGAAAGTAATTGCCTCGTCTGTGGAAGTTAAAAAGTTGTTTAAGTGATTCATGGATTCTTATTCATAGATAATAAAGAAACGTTAAGTGTTGACTTTTTTGACGTTTGTCATGAATAATTTTTATTTGAAATTTCTAAAGAATTCACCACAAAACGAATCAAGTTCGAGTTGACTTTATTAATTTGTTATATGTACCTAATAATAATTTGGTTGAGGGAATTGTTTGGGGTAAGAGGATTCTCACTCGCAACTACTTCTCAAAAAGAAAATTTAAATAAGTTTAGAAAAATATAAAAAATTCTATATTTTATTGACAAAGATATAACATAATTTAGATTTGATGTAACAATCCAAAATTAGTCTTGACTACGGTTACTGACAAACCAACCGCTGTATTGAAATGGAATCACATAGTTTCCAACTAAATTACAATAATCATGATATAAAATAATGACCAAAAGCAAACTAATGTGGAATGAAATATGAACAACAGAAAGATATGAGAAATAATTGCAATCTAAAGAAAAGGTGGTTTCTAAGAGGTAGTTAGATAAACAAAAAGAAAAGAAAATGTATTGAAACAGAAAAGTTGTAAAATTGATGTCTTCTGTAAATAATTGAATTATAAGCAAGATGAAAAAAAAGTTGAACAGTTTAACTAGTGTCTAAAAAGGTGCACATTTATTTCAACAACACAGAAAAAAAAGAATTTAAGAGAAAAAAATTTAAAACTTACTAGTAGACCTAATGCGGTAAAGGCGGAGAGACCCATTCAACGACAGCTGCTAGACCCAGAGACGGATCCAGCTGGTTCAATAAAAAGAAAACGAAACAAAATGTATTCTTGAACGCTATTCAAGAGTCAGCATTAAAAGGTAAAATTAATTAGGCGCGATTTACCTCAACGTTTTAAATTCCGTTGTGCATCCTATGCTGAGGGAAGATCCAGTGTCCCATAAGCAGTAGGCAGATTCATGCATGGTGCTCTTCTGGTATACCAAGCTGTGCAAAGGAACATCGGTAAATCAAGACATCAGGTTTGTGATTAATCAAAGAGTGATAAATAAAAGCAGAACTAGTGTTGTTCTAAAGAAAGAGAAAAGTGAAATCATTTTTAAAATCTGTTTTATTTAAAGTTGAAGTAACTCACCATATTTCTTTATAAGATCTGTTGTAAAGCTACAAGTGATAAGCCACATAACCTAAAAAAATAATAAAAGTCAATTATAATTTTCAGATAAACAAATCAAGACTTACTCGAGCGAATCATCACAATTGTGTTATCCAAATTGTGGGATTATGTTTTAAGAACCAAATGTGAAAGTTGACGTTTCAAAGTAATTAGATGTATCCCGTTTAATCGAGCTAGTTTATTAAAAATTTCGAATAAACATTGCAAGTATCTTTTTTTATTATTATAAGTAAAAATTACACTGATGGACATGTGTTGGACGTTGACCAGTGACAATACTCCAGAATATACAACAATTAACCTATAAACGGTTCTGGTGTAATTTCTGAAAATTAAATGCTAGTTCAATAGCTGCAGTACTAGGCCATAGGCATTCATCTATTTACGATGTAAATGTAATTGTCAAACTGTCAACCTTTACGTGCTTACCCTTGTTGTAGTATTAGCTTTCCGATACGGGTGCTAACTATAGTTAATGCTACTTACAGACAATTAGTGCTAGGTTTTTAACTTGATAGATTAGATTGGTGGCGCTGGCGCTAACTTGGCATTCCTATTAGATTTGGCCCATTAAATATCCGTCAATGGTACTAATATTAGTTTTTGAGATTAGGTGCTAGCTAGAAGCATTTGATTCGTCAATTTACAATGTTTAAAAGGTCACCGAGAGAGGCTAGCTGTCAAACTTTGAACAAACTTGAATATTTCCACCCCTATTGTAGTGCTAGCTATGGAATATCTAATGCTAGGTTTTGAAACCGATAGAATAAGTTAGCTGGGCTAACGTTAACTTGGCCCCGCCCGAATTTACTCTTAAATATCTCGCGAATGACATTAGTGCCGGCTTTGGAATTTAAGTGCTAGTCAGTCCTTGGTCTACAAGCATTTGATTAATCTATTTACAATCAATAGCTAGTATTAGCTATAGAATATCTAGTGCTAGGTTTTGAATGGGATAGAACAAATTAGTGGGGTTAGCGTTAACTTAGCTCCCCTCCCAGACTTCACCCGTAAGTAGTACTGGAGCGATAACACTGCAAGCTTTAAAATTAGGTGCTAACCGGTGCTATGTAAGAGGATTCTAAAGCTTGGTTTTGGAAGATATTTATTAACTGGGCCCCGGGTTGTTTATGCCTTTTCCCTTCAAATCTTACTAAAATATCTGGACCATATCTAAAATTGTGATTAGATTTACATGTAACTGGTGTAACTCTATT
Source organism: Agrypnus murinus (assembly GCA_929113105.1). Lineage (NCBI taxonomy): Eukaryota > Metazoa > Arthropoda > Insecta > Coleoptera > Elateridae > Agrypnus > Agrypnus murinus. The sequence goes on along the minus strand of OV816026.1, from coordinate 89,779,886 downwards.
TCAAATTAACTAGGTAGGTTAACTAATGTTAACTTATTCACGAATACTATTTCGATCTATAGGTACTTTTTATTGCATTTATGTACTTTTCTTTTTACGACGGTAAGCTTTTGTATTTGCTTCATTTGATCTCTTCATGTCTTGCTCAACCTGTACTGCTGTCACTATTACTTTTTGTTAAATTCTTCCTTCTGTCGAGACTCACCTTCTTTGTGTAATCTTACAAATGTCATCGAGTTATTAAAACTTTCTTCTAGTTTGTTGTGGATTTACAGAATATCCTCTTTTACGGTCTCTATCTGCTCTCCCTTATTTTAAGATTATATGTTCTAGGTCTTCTTCTTTTTATTTTCTGTAATTTCTTTTCGAAAATATTTAATTTATTCAAATAAATAACTGCTTATCTTCTTTTCTAAAAATTCTTAAGTTATCTTTTGTTTGCTTCCTCAAATTTTCCTTAAATGTAATCTGTTCTCCGAATTTTCTTTTTGATTTTTTATTTTATTCTTCACATGAGTATATCGGATAAGCCAACCTGGTTTTTCTCAAAATTTTTAATTTGCGTTGTGACTGTTGTGGGACTGATGAGTGTTTTACGTGGAATACCTGACGTAAGACAACAAATGCTACCAGTCTCGAATCCAATCTCAGATGTGACAGGACTTGGTTTTTAAATGGTTTTGCCACCCCGATCTGCCAGTTATAGGCCTGGTGTGCCCCTGACAGAGCTTCGCTTCGAGACTACATCATAGCGCCCATCGAAGCAGCATCCAGGTGTGTACCCGTTAGGGTGAGGTTGTCTTGAACGTTAGGAGCTATATATCTTCGCATCAACGCCCCTTAAGAGTAGGTTTCTAGACGATTTCTGGGAATCCGACGACTGAAACTGCACAGTCAAAGCCGGACCACCATACTGTCATCTCCGAGACTCTACCTGGTGGCATTCAGTTTCCCATAGGTCAGCGAGCGAACTCCCTGACTGGAATAAACTTCACTTAATTCTACTCCATTCGTCTAGAGTAGACAGCGGGAAACGAGCTCCGTATCAGACCCTGATATTAGATAAGAATCAAACCACCCACACCGGTCTTATTAGCAGAGCTTCCTCCGCAACGTTTTAAAGTCATCGTCGAGAAACACTTGCGTGTAACTCTACTATACATTATATTGTGATTGCGTCATCCGTTACCGACAACAACCTGTTCTAAGGGTGAACGCCGTGTGGTCTGCCCACAAGCTAGTCTCGGATACTAGTGCTCTTCAACACTTCTAACGTCTGCCCTATCCTCTGTCTCCTGGGCTAGTCTCGGATCTACCACGGTAGTCCGTGGTATGAGTAAGTCCGACACCTCGAACGACTGCCTGTCCGTTCACCGTGACTGTTGTGGGACTGCGGAAACTAATCTAAAACGGTTACGAGCCTGCCTCAGCTATTTTGGGAGTAAGGAAAGAAAAAGCATATTTTCGACTATGTCACTCCAGACTAACATGGTCATATTAAATCAGTAATAACTCGGCTTAGGTACTTCTAATTTAGATGATAAATTATTTTCAATGTAGTTATCATCTACAACTCTATATAATATACTCAAAATCGTTATTACTCAAATCGAGTAACTATTAGAGTACAATTTTTAAAAATAACACGAATATTCAAAACATGGATTTTTATCAAATACCTTATGTTGATAAGGGTGTAGTTTGAAATTGAATAGTTATAACTCCAAGACGTTTCAATCAACTGGTATGTAACACTGCATAAACATATTATAGTAGAGTCAATTTTTGCAAGTTCTTATTTTTTACTATCTAAAGATAGAGACTTGAAATCTTTTCTAATGCCCTTAGTACTGGACCAATATAAAATGTAATATGTTTAAAATGGGGTCACGCCCCCAATGGAGGTTGAGATCCTCATTTTGTACCCCTAATTTAATAACGCAACCAAATTGAACGAGGTTTATGTTGGGAGGGTTCTTGGGGTCGCTAATTATGAATCCAATGAGAAAATTGCAAAAATTCAAAACCACGGACCCAAAATGGCGGTCCTAAAATAACGGCTTTTGAGATTTAGAATGCGATTTACGTAATTTCTATTGATTTCAGTGAGAAACTCAAAGAGTCAAAAAGTGTTTAGAATGTGATTTTGCAAAAGAATACACTATCTTGGTTACCTTATTATGTAACCCCTTCACTCTGCCCTAGTAGTAGAGCCAATTTTTGCATTAATTTCTTATTTTTTACTATCTAAAGATAAAGACTTGAAATCTTTTGTAATGCCTTCAATACCGGACCAATATAAAATTTAATATGTTTAAAATAGGGACACGCCCCCTCGAGGGGTTCAAACCCCCATTTTAAACTCCCAATTTAATAACTCGAGAAGTTTTCAACCAAGTTGAGCAAAAACTACGTTGGAGGGATATTTGAGGTCGCTGATTATTATGAATCAAATGAGAAAATTAGAAAATTCAAAATGGCGGACCCAAGATGGCGGTATTTTAGATTAAAAATGCGATTTACTATTAATTTTAGAGAAAAATGCAAAAAGCCAAAAAGTGTTTAGAATGTGACTCTATAGGAAGACATAATTCCAGTTACCTTATTATGTAATCCCTTCACTCTCCCTTACTGAGAAGCCCACTAGGGGAGAGTGAAGGGGGTTACATAATAAGGTAACCAAAATAGTGTATTCCTATGTGAGATGACATTCTAAACACTTTTTGACTTTTGGAATTTTTTTTCTAAAATCAATAGAAACGGCGTAAATCGCATCTCCAATCTCAAAGACCGCCATCTTGGGTCCGCCATTTTGTATTTCTTAATTTTCTCATTGAATTCATAATCAGAAACCCAAAAAACGCCCCAAACATAAATTACGCTCAAGTTGACGGAAAACTTCCTGAGTTATTAAATTGGGAGTGTAAAATCGGGGTTTCAACCCCCCGAGAGGGCGTGCCCCCATCTTAAACATATTACATTTTATATTGGTCCAGTACTGAAGGCATTACAAAAAATTTCAAGTATCTATCTTTATATAGTAAAAAATAAGAACTTAATGCAAAAATTGACTGTACTACTAGGGCAGAGCGAAGAGGTTACATAATAAGGTAACCAAAATAGTATATTCCTTTGCAAAACCACATTCTAAACACTTTTTGACTCTTTGAATTTCTCTTTAAAATCAATCGAAACGACGTAAATCGCATTCTCAATCTCAAAGGCCGTTATTTTAGGACCACCATTTTGAATGTTTCAATTTTTTCATTGGATTCATAATCAGCGATTCCAAGAACCCTCCCAACATAAATTTCGCTCAATTTGATTGCATTATTAAATTAGGGGTACAAAATGGGGTTCTCAACTACCAGGGGGGGCGTGCCCCCATTTTAAACATATTACATTTTATACTGGTCCAGTACTAAAGGCATTACAAAAGATTTCAAGTCTCTATCTTTGGATAGTAAAAAATAAGAACTTAGGCATGTTTTTTGCAAAAATTGACTCTACTATTAGAGTATATTATCTATGTATACGCAAAGAATCATCAAGATACAGCTAAAAAGAGGAGTAATTAATGTTTGAAAATACTGTGTCGAGTGTACGCGGATCAGCATTCGAGCAGGGTGAACTTTGAACTGCAATATTTCAAAGTCTCTACAGTGAAACAGGATTAAACTTGGCATAAAATCACTGTTCTAGAAATCGAGCCATTAATTTTTAAAAATCCATGGCTCACTACTAATGGCTAGTACGGAGAGAAAATCTAATTTAAAGTATTAAAACTCGGTAACCCTTCAGTGAACAATAATGACCTTTGGCGCAAATAATCTATGATATGTTAACTATATGCTTGCAAATTATCATCTACATCCGAATTATTAATGATTTAATATGACCATGTTAGTCAGGAGTGACATAGTAGAAAATATATTTTTTCTTTCCTTACCACCACAATAGCTAAGGTAGGCTCAAAACCATTTTGGATTAGTTACCACAATCCCACAACAGTCACAACACAAATTAAACGTTTTGAGAAAAACGAGGTTGGCTTATCCGATATACTGCTTTCTGATGATCTTTTTGTTTCTTCTGTTGAAGCTTGCATTGTTTTTTTAGTTCGTTTAAATTTTTGGTTTCGTCAATTTGTTTTTTTTTATTTGAAAGGGTGCTCATTAGGCTTTAGCACATTAAAAAGGTACCATACAAAAAACGATGTAACAATAACGTCTAAATATAACCTCATTTATGTTTTGCTATGTGGCTAATAACTACTAGGCAAAACACTAAGTAATTCATAACGTCACTAGTATTTTATAAAATGGCTAGCCATTTTATTTTTGATAAGCCATATTATTTTTTGAGATTTCGTAATCTCTATTCGCTCCATTTCTAAACCGAAATTTCATTTAACTACTTTAACTTGTAGTTACAACTTAAAATGATACTATAGTTACTTACAATAAATAATAATACTATTTATTGTTACATTTCAAAACAGGTACATAGGTACTAAATTGCATACGTATCAACACCAACCACTTCTACCTAAAGGCATAATTTGTTTCGGGAATCAATTATCTGTTAAAAGCTTTTTTTGAAGATCGAACCATAACATTCAAAATACCTGCTCAATTTAATAATGCACATATTGAATACAGCCGAAAGTAACAATGAAAAACTGAAACAAAATTGCTTTCTGTGTTCATGGATTTCTATCTAGTAATTTAAATTATATTAGCCATAAAAATGTTTTTATAAAGTTGTTTCAAGTAATCAGTTAATTCTAGTATTAAGACTTTGATTGATTATGTCAATGATTAAGTTAAGAGTAAGTTGATGATTAAGTGATGCTGAGGTTGGATTCATAGCTAATTCTTACATATTTTATTATGAAACTTTTAACGTTACTTCTTTGATAGATCACAATGATTTTAACTTTAAAGCAATGTTATGTATACTTATATTTTGGCAGATTTCAGATTTGGCAGGTTTCGAAGTCGTAGAAATTCCTGTGAAGATATTTTAACTTATACGGCGATGTTGGTGTTAAAATTTTATCTTGGGTTTGAAAGTGCGTGAACGCAGGAAAAACATCGAATAGTAATGCATCTGAGAAAGGGAGATATCATTGCATACTGTATATGTTTTACATATCACTGACGAACATATAGCAAAAGAGTTAGTATGGAAAAGTATGCGATAACTATCTATATTTTTCAGATTATGGCTCTTAATATTAAATTCCATGCATTTCTATAAAATATTGTGGATTGTGGGTAATAGGCTAAGAAAAAGATCATTATTAAATCGTTGATTCTTCTGCTTATGTCTCAATACTATTTAGTTATATTATTATTGTTAAGTATTAATGACGATTTAAACTAAATAATTCTGATTACATAAAGAAATAAAATTGCGAAAGTATCAAATTTTAACCTTGTTGCATCTTATTAAGATCATCTTTGTCGTTTAAAAAATAAGTCACAATAAAACATTTATTTTATCAGTAACTTATAGCAAGGACTAGCACAATTTCATTCCTTAACTTATTAAATTCAATTATTTAACTTAATTATCAGTTTAAATGGGATTTTTATTCTCTAAAATCTTTGTATAAATAGCAATAATTGATTTTGTTTAAAAAGTACAGCTTGAAACGACTCAACAACAAAAATTGAGAAATTTCGCCATCTAAGAAAAAGTAGATTCAAAAATGACAAGCCGTTCATTGCGATTGGAATTAAAAACAGTGACATTACGTTTTTGATATGTCCTTTTTATAACGTATTTTAAATATTATTGCCGGTATAACGAGTTATAACGGGAACTTCCTGACCGGCTAGCCCACGGTGTTAAAAGAAGTCCCTGCTATATTAAAATTTATTACACAAAACATTAACCTTAATCTGACTGAATTCTTTGGGTCCGGCAAACGTCTGATCTAAGATAGCAGCAGCCGTTTGAACTCGGCACAAGCGTTTGTAGAAATGAAAGACACAGATTCAAAAGAAACAGAAGGTTATTTATTTGAAAACATAAAAAAGAAATTGTGTGGTTCACACCACGCACCAAATGCAATGATTATACAGAACACAAAATTATTTGTAAATAAACCCCTAATAATAATAAAAGAGAGTTCTCAACGAACAACGGACGAGTGCGGACGTTAGAATCGGCTGTTCTTAAAAATTTTAAATTTAAGTGCTTTGAACTTCTTAGGGATAATAAATAACAGTGTTTAGCAGCTGTGATTCAAAACTGAAACAGTGAAAAATTAGTTAATTTAGTCTTTAAAGAACAGGGCGGCCTTAGGTCGCCCTATATCACTAATTTGTAATGGCTCCAGGTCCTTTAGCTGATCCTAAACTTATTTCCTGTGGCTCTAAAATGATACCGATGGAAATACCAGAAAATAATCACAACGCCAACAACAAGCGAACGCTGACCCCAACTGATAGCGAATCGAACAAGAAGTATTTATTTCAAGAGGATAAACGAATCCAAGGTAATAAATATTTTATTCTTAACGCGGAAAAGCAACAATCCTCTTCACAAATAAAAGATCCTGTTAATCCTAACACTGATATAAATACAATAGCAACGCAAAAGGTTCCTCCTATCTTCTTACAAAACGCCAACAATTTCCACGCAGTAGTACAGGACATTAAACAAGTAATAAAAAATGAAAACTTTACAATAATCCACAAGGGCGAATGTTTGAAAATAAATCCGACAAGTCTTAATGATTTTCGAGCATTAACAAAGTATTATGATGAAGCCAACGAAGTACGCTATTACACCTATCGTAACCCAGAGGCAAACAATGAATCAGTTATCATAAGAGGTCTGCCAGCGCTTATCACTGAAGACGAAATTACGAATGAATTAAAAAGTAAAAACATAGAAGTTATAAAAACAACCCGTCTATTGAACAAAGATAAAAAACCGATGCCACTATGCGCTATTGCAGTGAAAAATATCAATCAATTTAATCAAATATTCAAAATTGACAGATTACTACACTGCGTGGTTAAAATAGATCCAAGAAGAAAAGCAAAATCAGTATCCCAATGCACGCGTTGCCAAAGGGTGGGACACACCAAAAACTACTGCCGATTGCAACCAAGGTGCGTGAAATGTTTAGGGTCTCATTTGTACTCGGAATGTACAAAAAGTCAAGAAGAACCACCAAAATGTGTGAACTGTGGAGGGGACCACACAGCCAATTATATGGGGTGTAATTACTTTAAGCAATCAACACAACCTAAAACAAGGCAACCTGTTTTTAACTCAACGTCGTACAAAGCTAACCTTAACCACTCACAAATGCAAAACAAGCATGTCAACAAAACCTAAGATGATCGCACAACTATTGCAAACGCTCATAAACTTTATCACTCCATATATTAGCCAAATCAAAACATTTTTAATAAACTTAATTCCAACCTTATTTAGCAATGACTCACCCAAATAAATATCTACAAGGCATACACAGCCTAATTATCACAAATTGGAACGCTAATGGAATATTGTCTGAAAAAACATTGGTGGCAAATTTCTCACTTAACCGAAAATACAAAAATAAAATTAGCGGGTTACAAAATTTTTCGAAAAGATCGCATAGCGGAACATGCCTCTGGGGGGGGGGGGTGGCAATAATTATCAAGAGCAGTATTAAAGCTTACCCTGTTGACTTACCACACCTTGAGAACTTGGAAACAGTTTCTATTAACATAGAACTAAAACAAAGACAAAATATTATATTGACATGCGTATATAAACAACCAAACAGAAAGCTGTTAGGAAACGACATAATGGCACTGTTCAGCACTAACAAACCTACCTTAGCTGTTGGGGATTGTAATAGTAAAAATACCATTTGGGGTTGCAGAGTTAACAATCCCAATGGGATAAAACTACACTCTTACTTGACTAAACATGCCATACAAATCTCAGCACCTCCTGAGTACACGTACTACCCAACCCGAGCTAATCAACAACCCGATATTCTAGATGTATTACTTTTCAAAAACATTCACAGGCCAATATATCAATCGGTTCTACCGGAACTTGACTCGGACCATTTACCGGTAGTAATTACATTTGATAAAGCAGTAGAGCATACGGAACCCTATCCTCGACTTATAACCGGCAAAATAAACTGGCCTTTATTTACAGAATATTTAGATGAAGTGCTGAAATGTCCGACTCAGCTAAACACAAAAGATGATATTGATAGCGCAATTAAACACTTAAATAGCTGCATCGAAGAAACAGTCCATAGTGCGACAATAAATCAAAGCAGAAGGCGTAATATAAATTACTTAACACCACCACAAAGAATTCAGACTTTAATCAAACAAAAACACGCACTGCGAAGATCCTGGCAAAATACCAGAGACCCAGAAATCAAGCACCAACTTAACCGAATAATGAGAGAAGTAAAGCAGGAATTGGAACACTTTCGTATTAACAATTACAAAAGATTCATCGAAGACCTTCAACCACGGGATCCAACAATGTGGCTAGCAACAAAACGGCTACTGAGACTACCACAGGCAACAACAAATATAGTAAATAACAGCACCACTTATACAACTGACGAAGAAAAGGTTGAATTATTCGCAACACATTTAGAGAACGTATTCACAACTCAAACCCATGCCAGAAATAGAAATTTTAATAAAACCATACTCAGAAAAACTTCAATATTAACCCCATATAGCCCTGGTCTTATCAAGCCCACTACTCCTCGCGAGATATTCAGGTACGTACGTAAACTACCTACACGAAAAGCACCGGGACTTGATCGAATTCCTAACATAGTATTGAAGAACCTACCTAAAAAGTGCTTTGCCGCTACAGCGTCAATATTCAATGCTTGTTTACGAACAGGATATTTCCCAGAAACCTGTAAGCGTGCAAATATAACTATGGTACATAAACCAGGAAAGAACCCTAAAGAACTAACCAGCTATCGGCCAATTAGTCTACTCCCATCTCTTTCAAAAATATTGGAAAAGGTAATAAAATATCGATTAACCAACTTTATAAACGATAACAGTCTCCTTCCCTCTTTCCAATATGGCTTCAGAGAAAAACATTCAACCAGTCACCAGCTCTCTCGAATAGTTGAAGTAATTGAAAATGGTTTTGAAGACAACAAACACACTACGGCCTTGTTTCTAGACATCTCACAGGCGTTCGATAAGGTCTGGACCGAAGGGTTAATGTTAAAACTGTTAAAGCTAAAGATCCCAGACTATCTCTTTCTTATCTTAATATCTCTCCTCACAGAGAGGACATTTGCAGTAAGGATGAATGCCAAGTTATCAACTGTAAAAAAAATAAATGCTGGTGTCCCCCAAGGATCAATACTTAGACCAATACTGTTCAACTTGTACATACACGACCTGCCACAACCAGATAAAACAACAGTATCTATGTATGCAGACAATACGGCGTTAATTACACAGGATTTCGATATCAATATTTGTCAACAGAACCTACAAGAAAGTTTCAACACAGTAATTACATGGATTCAAAAATGGAGAATCACTCTAAACCCAGGCAAGTGCGAAGCAAAAATTTTCACGTTGCGAAGACCAAACAATCCACCAAACATAAAAGTAAACAATCAAGAGATAGAATGGAATCCAGATGATAGCGCAGTAAAATATCTAGGCGTATATCTTGACAGACGATTAACATGGGGTTACCACATAAATATGAAGCTAAACAACTGTCACAAAAGATTCTCACTTTTGTATCCCAGCATGAATCGAAAATCCCCATTAAAACACGAGTGTGGAATATTAATTTATCAATCTATCATCAGACCTATAATAACATACGCTTGCACGGTATGGGGTACAGCGACAAAGACACACTTAAACAAGGTTCAACGTTTTCAAAATAAAGTGTTACGCTCCATTTTAGACGCAGAATGGTGTATAAGAAATTCACAAATTCATAGAGAAACTGGAGTCCCTACTATACACGAATACATCACAAAAACTGCCAGAAAATATTTCACCAACATTAACCAATGTCTTAGCGCAGTGATCAACAATACAGGTCAGAGAAACATTCATAAACGTTTAAAAAGAAAATTGATGCAAGATTTGTATTTATCCAACACATCAGAGGAAGAGAATAGTGATTAGTGCTAAATATGAATTTTCAAAACTAATAGTGAACAAATAAAACTTAGCGATGGAGGACCTTAACAGTCCTTCTTAAAGTGATTAAACCGTTAGTTTCACAAAATGCACTAAGCTGTGAATAGCAGTGGCCTGCTGAACCGGCTGAGAAATGTACTAAAAAAAAATAATAAAAGAAATAATATTTCGAAATCAGAAATCTTAAACAATTCTACATACAATAAATTTACATAATCAAAATAACAATAATTTAATTACATATCTTAACTAAATTGGATATCTGAATCAGACTTACGCTTTCTGCAGAAAATGGTAGAAGTGGTAACTGCGGTTTTAATATAATTTGTTAAAAACCAATTTTGGAATTACTTTGTTTACATAACCTAAAAGTTAAGAAGGAAGAAGCTGTTTATCTTGTTAGGTGTTAAGTTATGTGTTGAAGGTGGTTTGTCTTCTTTTACACTTGTAGGTAGCTGGTAAAAATACTTTGATTTTAGGTAGCATTCACCTATAACCAGGTCGTGAAGAAGGGGGTAAAGGTAGAGGCCAGAGGAGAAAAGCAGCCGGAAAAAAAGAAGCCTAGAAAGAAATTTTGTATAAATTAACTGTCTATCAACATAACCACAGGCCTACCGGAAAATATGTTTTCATCGGCTTTAAACGATAGATACGGGTGGATTATCACCTCTTGTTATATATGTATTGAAAAGTATTCCTACAAAACAAGGAACTGTTAGAGATAACCATAAAGATAGAGTAATGAAAAGGTGTACATTGTGAGAGAGCTTAAAAGACCAGCAAGTTGGATTCCTGTGATGTAAACAATCACCACTGTAAAAAACTGATCACCAGATATTTCACTAAACTCCACATTAAACTCATAAAGAGAGAAATATCAAAAATTTCCTAAAACTAGAATGAAGCAAACACTATATTTGTAAGTCAAATTACAACTCACTTTTTAAAAGAACAAATGATGATTATCTTATCAAAAATGTTCAAGGAAACAGACAAAGCTGAATTCACCAATGAGGTAGCCTGAACAAAAATATTACCAAATAAGGCAAAGCCAATAAAAGGGTATGCCCATAAACACTACCATATTTGGAATGCAAAGGTATGATAAACACACTGGAGAAAAGCCTTTTAAGAAATAAAAAGTTTAGGTTAAACATTAAGTGAAATTGAACTGGGGAAAAGCCTTTAAAGAAAAATTGTAACAGAGTGAAGTGGAGGTTAGTATGATTATAAAAAATATTGCTAAGTATAATTAACAGCTAATTAACTTTTCTTCGCGTTGAAAAGTGTTTCTAAAATAATACTTTAATTAAAAACACAAAAGACGGAGTCCAAGTTACAGAATGAACATAATTTACTGTTAAATACAATAAGATTCGTTGTTAATTGCACAATATGCACTTGCATAATAACTTAGATACTATTATACAGTTTCAACATTAAACTGGTACTAATACTCAGAAAACCTAGGTAAACAACATCTCTGGATGTCAGTTTCTAAGACTTCTGAGTGTAGTTGAAAAGGCTAGGTAAACAACATCCCTGGATGGCAGTTTCTAAGCCTTCGAACTCGTCGCAACTCGAATTGACTTATCCTAATAATATAACGATAAAGTTTTTATGGTGCTATAGCGGTTTAACACTGTGGTTGGTGAAGTGTTAGGGCTATATTCATTAATTCTTGTAGAAGGAAATAAAACGCAGATTTACTTCTATGAATTATTTATTTGACTCTACTTGTTTATTGATACGCGTTGCCTAGTACCATTTCGTATCTATACAAAAATATATGAGTTGTGAGTCGTTCACAACATTACCCCGCCCGATCTGAAACGTGGGTATTACACACATGAAAAAGAAAAAATACGGAATGGTATTTTGGAGAAAAAATGGAATATTTTAAGGAAACTTGAACAAAGTTGTAAAATTTTCCAGCTACAAAAACTCGACTAGGCAGTATAGGTAGTTACAATAAAAAAACTTAAGCTAAATAACACTACGGAACTTGCGACGGCAACTCTTGGAACCTGTAAACAGAAAGAAAAAAACAGAAAAGTGTTCAAATTTTTAAAGTCAACAGGTAAAAGGTTTTCAAAAGATGCCCTCGCGTAGCATTTGAAATCAGTTTATTGTTGTCTTAACATTATAAAGTAACTAATCTAAAAAATATGCAGGCTTTAGCCTATCTAAAGAGATAGGGCCAGTGTAATTTTCTAGAGTGGCGTATTTAACTGTCCGTTCTAACACTTTATAGGGGCCTAAATAACTGTCTTTCATGCCCAGGGTGTGCGTGTCATTACGAACGTATACGTGTGTGCAGTTGGTCAAGTCTCTGGGGACGAAGGACTGACTGGAATACGTTTTTGTAAAAAATACTTCTGCTTCCTCATACGACGTTTGAGATTGGCTATGAAATTAGGGAGGTTCATGTCGTTAGCCAGTTGTTCTTCTTCGAAGAAATCACCAGGTAGTCGTAAAGGTGTAGGATACAGGATTTCTGCAGGAGAAACATTAACTTGTGATTTCAGGGTTGCAGGTAAGCTCAAGAGAATCCAAGGGAGATTTGTTAACCAGGAGGAAGTTCCTGTGGTTTGAATGGATTGCTTGAGTGTCCGATTAAAACGTTCGATAACGCCTTGACTAATCGGATGGAAGGCCGTGCATTTGACGTGTTTAATTCCTAACATGGTCATGAAGTTGATCCATGCATGCGAAAGGAATATTCTTGCATTGTCCGTGGTGAGGTACTTGGGAATTCCAAAGCGGGACACCCACGTGTCGACAAATGCAGTGATTACTGACTCCACGGAAGAATCCTTCAGAGGAATGGCTTCCGGCCACCGACTGTAGCGGTCAATAATGGTAAGGAGGAATTTATAACCTCCCGAAGAAGGAAGGTGTACTAGGTCGAGATGGACCTTAGTAAAACGTTCATCTGGTTCTACAATAGATTGTAATACTCCAGCTATAGTGGAAGACGAACTGTCTGCAGCTATACTGATAGGGTTATTAATTCGCGGATGTACCAATAAAGTAGCGGTAATGAAAGCATTCTTCGCGTGCCTAAAGGCTTCTATTTGTTCATGATTTAACTGGACTGGCTTTAGCGAAGCTTTACCAGGAATAACAATAGAGTTTAACGGTGCCAAAATTTTCGCACAGTTTGGTACAAATTTATGGTAATACGAAATTAAACCAATGAAATTGCGGAGTGCTTTCTGACTTGAAGGCAATGGGTAATCAATTATAGCTTGGACTTTGGAAGCCATTGGTTTGATACCGCGTCTATTAACGTGATGTCCTAAAAAATCGAGCTCATTGACTCCAAAGAGACACTTTGGTAGGTTTATAATTAGGCCATTGTCTTTTAATAGGGGAAAACACTTGGTGTAAATGTTCAATATGTTGCTGCGAATCAGCACTAAAGACTAATATATCATCTAGATAAGAAAAACAAAATGGGAGCCCTGATAACACAGTGTCCATGAAACGACTCCAAGTGCTGGCTGCATTCCGTAGTCCGAAACACATCCGTTTGAACTCAAAGAGTCCCAGAGGTGTGATAATAGCAGTCTTGTGAATGTCCTCTGCCGCTATTGGTATTGCGAAGTAGGCCTTTTTGAGGTCTACTTCGAGAATATGGTTGCATCAGCAAGTTTTCTTGTAAAGTCCGTTAAAAAAGGAATTGGATAACAGTCTGGTACTGTCACTGCATTAAGTTTTCTATAATCGCCAACCAAGCGATAGCTGTCTGTTGGGGCGATGCGGTCTGAGATGTCTTGGTCGTCACCAGGAGGTAGTGCCTCTGCTGCGCCTACTGCTCGCTTTCCGACGATGTGAATTGGCGTGGCGTAGCTAGACGATGACCGCTGTACTACGTCAGCGTCCAAGAGCTCATTAAGATGATCTTCTAGAAAAGAAAGATGATTAGGGTTCAGTTTGCGACAGCGTGCTTTAACTGGGGGTCCGGTCGTGTCAATGTGATGGACTACAGTATGTTTTACTGGTTGATGGTAGTCGAACTTACGTAAAAGTTCTGGGAACTGTGTGTTTAGCATCTTGCTATAAACACCAAGATTGCTAGACATGTTGTTAACAGTACCTGAAGAGTGTACGTTAATGTTTGAAGGTAAGGGAAGAAGAGGGGAAGAAATCGCAGGAGTAACGATTGACTCAGAAGGAGGAGTCAAAACATTAGCCTGTGCGGAAAATATTTTTCGTTTAGTGCCAGTCTTAATTTGGTGGGTTGTGGAACCTCGACTGCGAGTTCGGGCAGGCTGGACATCTGCAGTGCAAATGACCCGCTGAGAAGAGCAGTCAGTCTTAACTGGGGGGATTGTGGAACCTCGACTGCGAGTTTGGGCGGCTGGACATCTGCTGTGCAAATGACCCGCTGAGAAGAGCAGTCAGTGAGAGGATTCACTGTTGGAGTTGGAAATTGACAACCTTGGCTGCGGTTTCGGGCGAGCTTGACATCTGCCGTGCAAATGACTCGTCGAGAAAAACAGTCAATAGTTAGGTTGTGCCGCTGTAAAAAATCCAGGCCTAGAATGGCTGTAGATATCTCAGCAACATAAAATCTCCAGGGGCATGGTAGGCCAGGAATTGGGAAATGTAACCTCAAAGTTACAATACCTGTCACAGGAATTGCCGTGTCGTTCACGGCCCAAAATGAAATGCTGGCAGGCGTAATTTTTTGATTACAGGAAACTGCAACGTTAGTGGGTAAAATAGAGTAATCTGCACCACTGTCAACCACAAAATCAATTTTGTAGGTTAAGTCCTGTAAAAATATTAAATTAGAAGTTGGAGGGATTGAATTAACCCTGCATGGCCCTCCCTGGAGGCCAGGAGAGTGCGAAGTCAGCTTTTTTGTTTGGTATGAACAATTTCCCGTACAATTACGTGCATTATTTTGAAAGCGTTTGTGAAAATAACACGGTTGTAATTGGGAATTAGTATTGCCCGAAGGCATGGAACGGCGTTTATTGAAATGCTGAGGAATTTGGGGTTTCGGAGAGAATGTAGTAGTTACAGGTGATTGCCGCTTGTTCATGGTAGAAAGCTCATTAGAAATGGTTGTAAGATTGGTCGTCAAACTGTTTAGCTTATTTTCTAATGCATGAGTAGTTAAAGGTAGTGGTGTTTTCTGCAAAGAATAAATTAAATCTAATTTCTCTACAAAGGATATTAAAGGTAAGTCATTGAAATTGAAAGACTGAATTTTAAGTTCTGTTGGTAGTTTAGCTATTAAAAAGTCTTTGACGTCTAATGACGTCGGGGTCACCATTTATAGCGGTTTAACACTGTGGTTGGTGAAGTGTTAGGGCTATATTCATTAATTCTTGTAGAAGGAAATAAAACGCAGATTTACTTCTATGAATTATTTATTTGACTCTACTTGTTTATTGATACGCGTTGCCTAGTACCATTTCGTATCTGTACAAAAATATATGAGTTGTGAGTCGTTCACAACAGTGCCTACATTATACATTATTATTCCAATAGATGCAACCGTTAGGATATAGTAAAATAATATTAAGGTAAGGTTCTCAATATATTACCAGCTTTATCTTATTGGCAGCGATAAGATTTATACTTTGTTTCATATGACTGCACACAGTTTATAATGTTCACTTGCTGAAGTAGCGGATGTAATTAGTAAGAAAGTAAACAAGCATTGCCAGTACTGATTAGTTAGGAAAGAATTTACAATTTAGTTAGTTCAGTCATTAAACTATAATTCTTCAAAGAAAAAAAATGATAAACTAAGGCGGACTTTACTGCAATCATAATTAACGATTTAGAACGGTTACTGAATACTTTTTCTAAAGCTAGTTTAACAATAGATGTTAAGGTCGGTACTTAAAGACTAGAGCCATAAAATACAATCTGTTCTGGTTTTACTTTACCTTATAAATCAAGGTGGTAGGTTTGATTTCTGGTTGCGTTGCGTTGCGTTTGTCCTGATGCTGGTGCTTTTCGTTTATTTATTATATTTGCTGTGTAAATCAGTGGAAAATGAAAAAGTTAAAATCGATTCTTAAGATGTTACCTACATTTAATATTATAGGAAGCGAACTGATAATAAATTATATTTGCAATGATTTTTTAGTTTGCATAGTTCTGAACGAAAAAGTACTGATTATTCAACTAATACTGTTTGGAAAAATTAAGACTCCCTTTGTTCAGAACATGAGAAAATGTTTTACAACTAGATAAGCGTATTATAAACGATTTTCCATAAGATACTATTGCCAATTCTAAATCAGTTATCTAATTAAAAAAACATTTACATATATTGTTTAAACGGAAACCTATAATCTGGAATCCCATAAAAACGGAAATTGGATTTTTTAAACCTCCAAAGGAAGCAGGAGAAATAAATTTTTAAATACCTCGTTTAAATTACGATAGAGGAAATGAATTAGGAATTTACATAACAATTTTATAGCAAGTAACGTTTTGCCAAGTCTTTATAAAACTCGTTATAAAATGTAAAATTGTGCGGATGTATTTTAAGATATTTTATAAATTATACTAATGTCCTTATGAACATTTAACGTAACATTCTTTTTCGTACATTATATCATATATTTCTCATTTTTATTATTGATCTGTTTATGTTCAAATAATTTTTGTATACAGAGTCTAACATTAATGGAATATTATTAAAAAAACCCTTAAGATAAAAGGCCTACCATTGATTAATTTAAATGAAGCAGATACATACATTGTTATGTACTATATTCAAAGTTTGCGAACTTGTAACTCTGATATTGGTAATAAATGTAATAATTAATCACTGCTAGTTATGTCGCCATGCGAAACGAGAATCTCTCGTCTCGAGATTCTACGTACATAATTCCTTTCGACTTTAGAGAACACTTTTGAATCGACAGAATTATTATACGAATGAAGTAATACAAATTTTCCAGTATTGTATGTTTAGTTAATACAACACACACAATATTAGCATGAATACAAATCACAATTATTGAAGGTAACACTTTTAAGCTTCAAGCTTTCAGATAATTTATCTCAATTGCAGCCAAAATTAAATGAAGGACATCTTAGTTTTTATATTTATATTTACAAATCAAATTACATTCATAAACAGCAATTATACATCGTTCTAATCTACAAACATATAATACAAACTTTGTTTGTCTGCCTGTTGTCTCTCTTTCAAGTAAGTTCTTTTTGTATTTCTCGGTGACCTTACAAAACTGACGAATTGTTCAATTGCGCTTTGACTGCTAAACACTATGCTGTCATTATTTCGAATTTTTTATTGGCTGAGCCTAAATTGGCACATACATGTCAACCAAATGTGTGAAAATTGTTATTTGCCAATTAATTTCTATGAAATTTTGATGGCCATGATCCATGGTGGAAATTCAGTTATAATAAAACTAAAACTACATGTGAAATTCAGATTGTGATTGTCTTTTTGTTTGTTTCAAAAAATTCTTGTTTTTCCGTGACCTAGAAGACTAATGCTCGAATGGAGTTTTACTAGGCATCCACAAATGATTTAAAAATCCCAAACTTGGGAAACTCCAAAAGTAGGTAAAGTTTTGGCCCTAGAAAACATCAAGTTATTTGCAATGGCATGCTTTTCCAAAAAAAAATAAAGTTTATTAAGTTACGTTAAAAATTGATGTTCGAGGGTTTTTAATGTTGGTAAGCACGAGCCTGTTCTTAGGTTTTATCTGCTGAACCTAAACGAATACTAAATGGTACTACTTAAAAGTTCGAAAATTGTTATTTTCCAGTAAAATTGCCGAATTATCTTCGAAATTTGGTATTCGTAGGTCTGATGTGTGTCTGGTCTAGAGATTCTTCGTTTTCCGATGACTTAGAAAGTTGAAATTGAGCATGCAGTTTCTTGAGCACCCGCGAATGTTATGAAAAACCCTAAACATGCAAATTTCAAAAAGTGGACAAGCTTATGGCCCAAAAACTGTCCTATGCTGTTCGGACAGAGTAGAGTTTGCTCCACTGCACTGAAAATCGATATTCAGGGAGTTTTGATATTTCTAAACACAATTCTATTGTTAGATTTTCAAAATTTTTATTAGCTGAGCTAAAATCAGTGTCTGATTAGTATCTAAAAGTTGGAGAATAGCTATTTGACAGTTAATTCGTCATCGGTGCCCCGTGGTCAATTATAATGTAAAAAGAATTTAGAATTCATGCCGTATACGTCTGCTTCAGAGACTTTTCCGTGCTTTTCGTAGAGCTAGATGACTGAAATTTGGCATGAATGCAAAAACTTCTAATCCTGGCAAATTCGATGGGGAAGCTGTAGCCCTAAAATGGTCCAACCTATCTCAATAGACCAAAAATAAAATTTAATTGTGCTGTAAAATCAATATTGCGGAGTTATTAACATTACTAAACACGACCCTGTCGTTTTTCGAAATTTATATCGGCTAATTCTAAATCAATCCTAAATGGTACCTGAAAGTTTAAAAATTGTTATACTCCAGTTTATTTCCACGGAGATTCGGTATTCAAAGTTCTCTGGTTAATTGTAACAAAATTAATTAACTCAGAGATACCAGAGACGTGTGATCAGGAAATTTGCTAAATCTAGTTTCGTTTGTCGAAAACAGGGTTAAATATCAGTAGTGCTATATAATAAAACGTTTAATCTGGAGTAAAAGCTTTGTATAATAGTAATACAAACAAATAAAGATAAAAAAGGTATGGTAGTTGACACTACAATACGCATAAGTAAAAACAAATAAGTCGACGGGTCGTCCTTGGTTCACAATCTACAAAAAACGTATTTAAAGCCATTTTTCTTTGATTTTTCAGGCTCTGTATAGCAAATAACTGAGTCTATACTTAGCCATACTATCAAAGTCATTTTGCTATCAAAATGGCTTTTCTAGATGCCATAAAAATATCAGGTTTATCAGACAAACAAGAGAAGAAGAAATCGAAAGATTTATTTGAGATCAAATTCCAACATACTTAAAATTCATTTTTGAGTGTTGAAAGTTTAGTGTAATTGTAGAGGTATAAATAAGTTCCTTATAGTCCTAATAATTGTACTAAATATTGTTAATAATAGCAAGGTCAGGCATTATACTAAAATATCTTATGAAAAACTTATTCCTTTACGACAAGTTGTCTAGGCACCATTGGTAAATTTTTTTACCTTTCCTACCTTCTTTTGATGTTACCTCTTCAAATATAATATTGGCGGTGTTGCAAAGTTTCCTCTTTTTCACTAAATCAATCTGTTTTGTTTTTAAGAAAACACATCGTAGAGCACAATTTTATTCAATTCAATTCTTCTTAGCACACCTCAGACTAAGATTTCCTGAAGGTAATGTACATTGTGTTAAATCCAGGCGCGGCTCGCCGGGTGAAACAGGTGAGGCTGAGCCTCACCTAAACGAAACCAAATAATTACTAAATAAAATCTAAATATTTTACCGTCAATAATTTTTTTATTACTATGTTAATAAATTTATTATATCAATACTTTCTAGATTAAAAATATTGAATTTAATATAAATAAACTTATTTTATAATAAAATGTATTTATATGCGCATACCAAACGCAACGCGATAAACAGAATGGATGAGGCTCAAAATTTCAAGCTTCAGTTCATGCATCTGTATGCATTCGCTAGCTCGTTACAGCGCAGCGGCATGGTTATCGATCGTATACTCTTCCTATAGGCAGCATTGAGGTTGAGATTTCATAGCTTCATGAATCAATGAAAGATCGAGATTCGCATATGTTATTTTACCGTCTCGACCTCCGTCCGAATACCACCGAAGACAATTTCTTTCATGTTTTCTTTTACTATTCAAAACGGTCTTTTAACGTGATTAACTTGTGTGCTATATAAGGTGCTTTTATAAGGTATTCACGGGAACATTTAGATATATTAGTAAAAAAGTCGGGATTTTAATTAAGCAGCTAGTAACAAATTTTTGTTTTAGACGCAATCCACAATATGGTCGCGTGATGGGTTTACTAAAAACATAATTTTTAAGGCGTAATGAAATAGAACAGCAACACATTTTAGAGCAACGTCCGACGCCAAAAATCAATGTTTTATGTCTGCCGACGAATTACAAAATCCGGCTATTCATAATTTTTGGTATGCATTGCATAAATGGCTCTGTGGTAGTAATTACTGAGAACACTGTTAAAAATGTATGGTTAAAACAGTACAGGTTATAATGATTAAAAACATTTGCCAGAGGCTTAAAAAAATATAACGATTCAAAAGAACGTATTAAAAATTTTCTATGTCTTAAGCGTATTTGAAAGTAATGCTTCTGCAGTTATAGGAAGAAGCTTTGTAAGAACACGCATATTTAAATACAGTTTTATACCTACAATGAGAATGTAAAAAAAATCGGCAACTTATGTGTTATTTAATTGATATTACAATTTTATTAGGCAGTCAGAAATTACCATTTCGGGGCTATCATGAATCGACTACTTTAGATAATCGTGACAATTTTAAATAAATATTTGTGTGCTTGATTAAGCGAAATGTAGAAATTAGCGAACATGCTGAAGAAGTTAAAAACATTTTTACTGGTCAAAAACTATTTAAAATCAATTAATTTCTTGTTATTTCTTGTGAGAATCTATTGACAGTGAAATTAATAATGCAAATTATTTTGTAATAATTGCTGATGAACAGACATTAATGAAAAATTACATTGCCCCATTACTGTCCGGTTTGTAAATAATGGAAATTTAAAGAACGAATTTTAGGGTTTTTTGACGTAGTTACTGATAGAACTGCAAATGCATTATTTGATATAATAGTTCTCTAAAAATCTAAACGTTTTATAACTCTTTAATTTTAAGGTAACTAACCTAACCTAACCTAACCTACCCTAAATTAACAAAAATTGGTTGCTCAATGTTACGATGATGCTAGCGTTATGGCCGGAGAGTTAAACTGCCTGAAATTAGATCTGGTGCACCTTTAGCATTATTTACACATTGCACCGCCCACAGACTAAATTAAGTTTTGCAGCAGGAGTTATTTTTCGAGCCCCACTTTCCTAGGAACCCACGAGCCGCCACTGGTTAAATCAAAATGCAATTGTTATTCTATACCTTTATTTCTGAATATTTTTAATTAGCTTTTAATTTTGTTGTTCTTATTTTTTTTAATTGATCTTATAGTAATATGTATGGGTACCACGTTTACTGACAGTGACATTTATCATATTTAGAGAAAAATTCTAAAATCTTGTTAAGCGTTTATTATTTGTTGCATTTATGTATATTTTATGTTTTTAGTCTGTTCAAAAACTTTATGTCAATTTTATGATAATCCATCCTTTGGAACAGTCTAACATAAAATCAATTTATCTAGAATATAAAATATGCTATATAACCCTATAGTAATATAAGTTTTCAGGGCAAATTTATGTAGACATTTTTAATGAATTGTAAAAATGAAACTAAATTACATATATGCTTAAATTACTACTTGTTAATCTATACGTATTTACATTATTTTATTTGAATATATGAAATATTTCCAAATTCACTAATATTTTAGTAAATTTCTACTACAGATTAGTCTAGTTAAATAAATCATCTTGATCAGTTTCTATCTGACAAAGATAGTTTAATAAAGGATATTACTATATGTATTACCTAGGTCATAAATTGTAATAACTAGCACACAAAGCATTGAAAATAAAATTCTGCAGTAGATGGTCGTCATAAAACCGTTCCGTCGATTAACATAAAACTGTAGCAGTACTAGCATAAGCCATCACGTTGAATATAAATTACGACTATTCCATACAGCGAGTTGTTTTATGAAATATTATTAAATTTTGTTTTTACAAACTAATGAAAAAAAAAACAAATTACTTAATAAAACACGTCTACTTACAGACTGATCAAAATTAAAGTTTATATTTAAACTTTTTATAATTTCAAATAATTCCGTCACTTTCGATAAGAAATAGTTTTGGTTAGTCGTTGCGTTCATAATTATAATTTAACATTAAATGAATGCACTTGGACTTTTCATATATCATTTTAGATGAATACTGTTTGATCACACTTATATGAAATTAGGGCCTTATTTCTTCTAATACTACTATTTGAAAAGTATCTTAATAAAACTTCACTAATATAGTAATTTTAAGATTTAGTGCAGCTTAGCCCACAAATCCTAAATAGAAGATCGTGTGGTGTAGAGCATTAGACAGTAGACTTTGTTTTGCAACCGATGTTTAGTCTCATGCATTGTATGCACGTGTCTTGTGTTTAGATTAATTTAAATTAAATTAAATTTATTTAATTCCTATAAAGCAGTTCTGAGTTGCTCTTTATTTTAAAATTAATTTTTAGTAATTAGAAGTTTCAGCACTTAAACTTTGAGATATCGCCTATTTTATTTTTTATTAATATTGCTTTAAATGTATTAGCTTGAAAAATTTAAATATATATTTTGGCTCTTTCCATCAGACTTGACACTAAAGAAAAATGCATTAATTTGCAGAAAATATTTTTTTTCAATCTAACTTCAATAATGAATTGTTTAAACAATGATAACAACTAATTACCTTAATGATAGTTTTGGATCTAGTTATATTTGTAAATGGTTATTGTAATACAAGTTCTGTGTTATTGCGTGACCGTGCAACCTCCTGCTGACCGACCCGACCTGCTGTGGATTTTGTTCTCAGGCGATCAAGGTAGAAATATAGAATTTTCCAATAATTGGTAAGTTAAGCTTAAGCAAAATTTGTTTAGTTTAGAATAGGAAAGGCCTTTTTAATTGTAAGATACGAGTAGTTGGACAATTTCATAATAATGTCAAAATCTAAAAACTACTAACACTTCTACGCCATTGGTGGAGAAAAACTGCTTGCTCTAGTCCATACTATAGCACATAGGCATTACAAACATATTGTGTAATTTTCAGAATATAATCCGCAATTAGTTCCGCGTAATTTAAAGAAGTTATTATTTTGTTGTGGTCTTTAACGCCCTTTATCTCGATAAGGAGGCATTTTCAGACCCATGTTAATATAAAATTTTCTTTTTGTTTTCAAGAGAGGAATACCGCCCTCAACGCGGATGCGAAATAATTTTGAATCATCTTGTATATAAAAAAAGTTCAGGATTCAACGACAGCTATTCGGGTTCCAGTATCTTTAATATGTGATAGTGTTTCTTTTTTGTTTTATGGCCATTTATGTGTCAGCGCACCACACTGGTCCAGGATTCAAAAATCGTGATCCAAAATTCCATGTATTGTAGTGATATTGATATGTTATACACATACGCTTCTCTTTTTACTATACCTGACATTTCTCTGGACCCTGCAGGACGAAGCATATGATCTTGTCCTGAAAATATTTTAATAGACGTTGTGAAAAGCGTCCCTTAGATTGATTCTTTTTATTATTTATCAAAATTTTTGCCTATGTGAGTACATGCCAGGCACCCAAGCTTGTTTAGCCAGTGTGGTATCCTATAAGGTTAGGTGTTTAACAGATAAGGCAATTAAGAGTTAACGAAATTTATATTAAAAAAATATGTATAATATAGCTCATCTACAATCTCAATTTATTACACAGAAATTCTTTACGAATTTTTCTTTTATTTCATTCCAAAAAGTAAAACAAATTTTCATCAATTTTATTTATCCCCATTAGTCTTGTGGCCGCAGTTCGTCTAAAGAGATTTTATCTAGGTCAGGAAAAACTGCGGCAAAACACCTGCCTATGGCAAAAGCCATTCACAATTTGATTGACGGCACAATACTATTCGTGTGCATTACATGTCACAAAAACAATAGTAATTTCAACCTGAATGGTTGAATCAAAAACAAATTTTTACCAAATCAAATAAGCCTTAATTTTTAACATAAGTGATATTTCAAAATAGCAATAAATTCAACCGGCATGTTGTTAGTGCCTGAAATACTGAACAACAAACAATTCATTCAAACAATCATCTATCAAATAAGTCAATGAAGCTGTTTAGATTCCAGCATAAGTAACTTTCAAACATAACAATAATTTCAACCTGACTGTTATTATTGCAACTCTTAACAACAAACAATTCATTTAAACATCAAACCACTGAATGAAACTGTTTCTCTTCTAACATAAATGACTTTCAAAAAAATTAATAATAATTTCAACCTGACTTTTCTTATTTCAACTCTAAAAACAAACAATTCATATGAACATCAAACAACTCAGTGAAACTGTTTTGTCTCTAACATCAATGACTTTCAGAAAAAAAATGATAATTTCAACTTGAATATTATTATTGCATGAATCATTGAACAATTCAATATGTAGATTTCTTGTAGATGACATTAGTTGCAATGGTCATAATAAGAGCATACTTGACCTTTCCTTTTTGTTGAATATTGATTTCCCTATTGCTTTTAATGATAAGAAGGATGGACAAGCTCCATCGATTGCAAAAACAATTCTCTCTACGTTCAAGACTAGTTAAACATCTTATCAATCTATCAGATAGCATCACCATTTCTTTATTTGAACGATCAGCAAAAATACAAATCAAATTAACAGTGGTCGGTCATCGTTGGGTAGTCCCAGTCAACAGGTCGAGATGTTGGTAGGAGCTCTCACCTTCCTACCGGTATCAAGACAGACGTGGATCGCAGTTACTACCATGAGACAGCACAGGGAGTCGGAAGTATGAACTCTATTCCGCCGAGCTCAGTCCTCGATTCCTCCTTTCACCAGGAATCGAGAAAAGAAAACTCACGAAGGTCAAGTTCATCAACAGAGTCGCAGATGTGCGTGAGAGTAAAAATATATAACGTTGGGCTAACGGAGACGCCGAGAACTGTCGGACGCTCGTGCCATGGTAGTCGTTGGAGAGGTTCGAGCACGCGGGCTCTCGAAAACCAGCTCTTGGTGCTCCCTCGGTGGACCGCCCAGCATGCTAACATGATTAAGAATTGACCTTACAATAGTAAAAAAAACAAAGCATTTCAATTTACTCTAATGTTCGCGATGGTAATTTTATCTGACTATTCTGACCTTAGGATAATGGAATTAAATCCAGCTTTCGTGCATTTTCATCACTTTGTTAAAATCTCTTCAATTAGTTCTTCTATCATTCGGTGATATTCGTTTATGAAGTGTGCTAAGATATCTGATTTTAAATGTGTTGCCTTATCAATCAAACCCTCAAGATTTCAAAATAACTTGTCAAAATCTTTCATCACTTTATGAAGCAATTAGATAAAAAAAATAAACAGACTTTCTTTTCTTACTACCTTAAATTCCGGTGTTTAAACCGCAGCTAGTGTATCCACTACACCGAAGACAAACCACTAATCACCAACTCCTAGTTTATTTAAAATGAGTTTTTTTTACTCACTACGCTTAACCACCGCACTAATCCAAACACCTCAATGGTAACGAATATATAGCAAAATTTACTAAACTTTTGTCAAAAATCAAACAAGAAAGAATTTAAGTCATCAGCTACAGGCAATCTTTCGCACGCACCTCCGACTTTTTCTCCCGCTAATTTTCAACTAACCCCTCTTCTCCAAATTTCTTTCTGCCCCCTCGATTTTAAAATATTTCTCCCTTTCTTCCGCTTTAGAATGAACCAATAATCAACCATTCAAATCCTATTGCCATATTCAATGGTGGACCGCCCGGTTCCCTATTCAAAAATGTCTCTTTTTTTTCACGCCCCTATAAGAAAACTTTCTGAAAATAAACTATCTGCTTAAAGCTAAATCTTTGATGTTTTAAAATTAACGGCTTTATGTATATTCCGAGATTTCAAAGTATTCCTGACCCTTAATGCCTTTTTAATACGCCGTGACCGAAGTCGAGTGCCCCTGGCTGTGTCGTCCGTGACCAGCCAAAACTATTTTTTTTGTCTATTCAAAGAAACTCGGCAAGCATAAATCTTTCCCTACATTTCGACATTTCGTATGTTTTTGTTCTCTGAATTTCAGTCTACATTTTCGTAAATTAAATCATCCCATTTTTGTCACTGTAAGAGTGTTTAGTTAAGACTAAAATTCTCTGTTATTTATGACTTCCTTTTAACAAAAAATATTACAAGATTTGAAAATAAATAGTTTCTAGGAGCAAATCACTTCAGTATGTACTTGCTTCAAATTGTTGCAGATTAGAGTTAAATGTATTAGCTACGTTTCCAGTTCAAAATGCATTTTACTTTTTATTAAAAATTACAAAACGCATTCAAAGTTGCAGAAAAATGGCAAAATTTGTGAAAACGATTTTTTCTCAAAAACTCGTATCTTTGGTTGTAAAGTATTTTCTTCTGCGTGCCGTGCTCTGTTGCAGAGCGTTGGCATTTATACAAGTTATACAAGGCAAAGTTGTACAAAGTTGTAAAACAGAGTACACACAGAATATTGATTGCTCTATATTTAAACTACAAAACTACATGGATTCAATCAATTAGGGTTACAGTAATATTTACAAAGAACCCTTACTTGAGAGGCTGCAATGTAGGCTTACAAGTCAAAGGAACGATCAGAAATAAATGAACTAAGCGTTTTCATAGTTTACAAAAATAGTGCGAAATAATAATCTTTGAGTTTTTGCTAATACTTGCAAATTACCCCTTAAGATTGATTTATGCGTTGCAGTTATTTATTTAAGAGTGGTATATGGACGCCCTTGGCAAACAAAAGTCTAATGAGGCTAATGCCGGTGAGGATTAAAAAAAAGATATATGTAGTGTTGTTAAAGTATATCTTCAAATCTACCTGGTTATTGAAAGAAATGAGTAATTTTATAATATTAAGTAATTAAGAGTAATTATAACATATTGTGATGTCTAGAACTCATCTCATTGAAAATTTATTGAACGATATGATCATAAACGTAAAAAAAATTATTTCATGCAATAAAATAAAATGAAGGATAGACATGCTAGGATTTTAGGTCTAATAATCTAAAGGCTACATGTTAGATCACAGATAGATTCATCAATTTTTAAAATAGAAATTAAGCAGGATAAAATCTCTTGCAAACATAACCTCAATTTTTATATGTAAAAGATCTGATTTTTAAAAAGAATATCAATCATTTAGATTGTTTCCTGATAATACATGTTTTATGCAACCCAAGTCACATATTAGGATGGTTTTTCCATTTGTCTGGAAGATTTAATTTCCCTGATGAAATTTAAGGAATCATTAATCATTAATCATTAAGGGATCATTAACGTAGGAAGAAATTTTCTGTTTTCCATGAGACTGATTCAGTTTCGGGCGGATATTTAACTAAAAATATGTAAATTAGGTTAATCTTGTAAAGACTAATCTAGCACAATAAACTTAAAAGCTCTCACATAATAATACTGAGTATTTATTTTAATGAAGGTTTCGGCTTTGTTGATATGCTTCGTGTTTTACAAATATTGATTCTTATACAATTTTTCTCACCATTGTTTAAATGCAAACACTTGGAAGACTGTATGCTGGACAATTTGACTATAATTTGACTTCATTTAAGTTGATTTGAAAATGGATTTTGTATAAAGCATCGTTGGGTTTATCTGATCGTAGAGAGGAATCTTAATTTGTGTTTTTCTTTTATTGTAAAGATATCGTTGTGTAAATTTTATATGTATTAGTTATATAGTGTAATTATGTATTCATTTTGTAAAGGATGAAGCTGGATTTATTGCGTTTTGTGTATAATTAGGTCATAATGAGATTTGTTCATCGACAATCGTTTTTGTCAATTATCTTCGTTATGGTAGACTTTGGAATATAAGTGTCTTATATTGTTTTAATCGTTATTTTACCAGCTACAATCCTATCTAGTATTAAGTAGAATAATTTATGTAGAATTAAGATCAGTGGTAATTATAGTCAGCTGTGTTTGAATAGTGACGTCATATAAAACATTCGCGAGGCGATTGTTTGGAAAAATTGACATAATTTTCATTTGTTTCGCCAAATCATATATAAACCCCAGCAAAAATTAACAAATTCAGTCGATCAAAAGCACTTGGAGAATCCATGCTCGGCTCGAAACCCAAAATCTGTAAAATAAGTGTGGTTATGTAATAATCATATAGTTGGATGTCAACAAAGGAAAAATTCAACAAAGTTTAAAGAATAATTTATCTGAATATTTTAAAAATTAAATAAGATTTATTCGTTATGCAACAATTATATGGAAGTGTGAACGAGTTATTTTTTTAAATAAGTTTAAGAAGATTTATTTCCATTGTCGTATTGAATAATCGATGGATTTACATTAATAAAATCATCTAACAGATTTGAATGCAGTAGTACCAATTTTAAATAATATTGGAGTGAAAGAGATAAAGTACATCAAGCTCCATTTACTTTATATACAAGGTTGGTCAAATTAAAAGGTTTTGATTTAATTTTTCAATAACAAAAATTATAAAGACAATCTGAATAATTTCAGAATTAATTTTTCTTATTTTAAAGGTTTTTAAATAATTAAATTCTTATGAATAAAAATTAAATTTCTTTATTAAAATTTAATTATCATAAATTAAATTTATTTGAACATTTGTAAATATTTTCATTTGAGTACATTGATTGATGTTAGTTTGTTCAAGTGGAGAACTGTTATAGCCCTATGTCAGGTTATTAACGACTAATTAACACACTTGAGCAGGCTCAGGAAAAAATTTCCTATTTTACTTTATTGTTCTGATTTTAAATAATTTTCTTTATTTTTCTTTGAATTTTATTTTCATTTTATTTCATTAATAAAATAAAGACTGTGTTTTCAACTTATTTATGTGTTTATTTGATGTGTATTCAAGCATCCATTTTTTTTTCTTTTTATATTTAGAG
This sequence comes from Agrypnus murinus, assembly GCA_929113105.1. NCBI lineage: Eukaryota > Metazoa > Arthropoda > Insecta > Coleoptera > Elateridae > Agrypnus > Agrypnus murinus. The sequence goes on along the minus strand of OV816026.1, from coordinate 89,750,854 downwards.
TTTAGCTTGCTGTTGTCCAGTTGCGGAAGCCCAAGTGTCTTCATTGTAAGTTTTTCTTTTCTTCCAGGTATAAGAATCAATAGGATTTTATTATTTTAACTATTTCATACTCTATCGATTTAAACCTGAGTTAGCCGATTGGGAAAAGGAAAAATATTGGGGTGTATTTTATTTTATTTTATTAGATTTCAACGTAGATAATTTTATGGGTTATCCTGATTGTGGCACAGATTAAATATCACCTCAATATGTACAGTAGGGTGGTCAAAAAAAAGAAAAAAGTGGTCGGAAATCGTATGCTCTAACCCCCTAGGATTTCTCTACATCGAAAGAAATACCGGTATTTTATTATTTTGAAATCGAACGATATTTAGGGGTACCTAAAAGCCCATGCAGTATCCCATGTATTTTATATAGAAAAAAACACTTTTCCGTAGATTTGGTATAGAATCATCCAATACTACTAAAGTTGATTTGTATGTGTGTCCGAGCCCCATTCTCGCGTTCTATAAGGGCTGGAGAGATGGGCTTAGGCTCATTCGACGCGTAATTTGCCGAGGATAATACAATTTTTTAAATTAGGTTATGTTTTAAAAAATCGATAAATGCTGATTCTATCGTACTATTTAGTGTTATTTGGTACTAATATGTGTTCTATAGATAGAGAATCGATTGGAGATTTATGTAGGTCATGTAAATACTGACCTACTTAAAAAAAAATCGATAAATGCTATTTATATCATACTTAAGTGCTTAGGCCTGTAGGGCCCATTATCCTAGTAGAAAATCTATATTCTTTAACAGGACTACTCTGTTTCTCTTCGGAAATGTGCAGAGAATGACTTTTATTTATAATTTTTTTTATTCTAACTATTTTTTATAGGGCCGCAAAACCCCATAAATGGAAGAAACACGGAAACATTGCTAAAAGTTTTCACCGGATTTTTAATAAATAATAAATAAATTATTGGATATCATTTTCTGAACATTTCTGAAGAGAAACAGATTAGTCTGGTTGGAAAATACTGAATTTCTAGGATTCTGTACCAAATCTACGAAAAAGTGCTTTTTCCGTATAAAATGGGACATTTAAGGGCTTTGAGGCGCCTCTAAATATCGTCCGATTTCAAAATAAAAAAAGAGGGGTTCTTTTTTTCGATTTACAATAACCGTAGGGGGCGAGAACAAAAAATTTCGGTTTCTTTTTTCTTCCATACATTTTTGGACCACTCTAATGTAAGGGTGTTACGTATTCAGGATACTTTGAAGAATATTTCCGAAAAAACTTAAATTTTAAAATGTTTTTAATTTTTTTTTTATTTATTAGCTAGAGAAGTTTACAAATTATTTTTAATGTATTCGTATTCGTTTCTGATTTTGTGAGATATTAGCTGTTCTGTATTCGTCGTAAGTCGTTCTGTATTTAAATATTTGCAAATTTTAACGATTACTCTAATATGTGTAATGTGTTTTTATGTAGATAATAGTAAAATCGAAGATCTTTTGCGCTTTATATTATAACTACTTGTTAACAGCTCTTCCTGAGTTTGAATTAATAAACGAAGTTTAAAATCAATAATTACTTGTTACAGCTTGTAATTGTTTGTGGTCTTTTTAATATAAAACAAAAACAAAAAACTTAACGTAACATAATTCGGACGGAAATCTTTTCCCGAATTGTAGATTCCCGTTGCTGCTTTTTATTATTAGCAAAAAATTTGGGTGGCACCCGTTATATTGGTAATTATTCCTGTGTTCTATCTGAAATCCTAAGTAAGCCTTTGTGAGTAACACCCACGAACTCTAGTTCGAATAAGTTAGTCGTCTATGCCATGAGCTATATTTTGCTTAAGTATATTATTTTTATACTTTATTTACTTTTTAATGTTACAAATTGATGCCTATTTGTGGGGTTTTTAGCCTTAGCGTACTCAGTGTACGATTGCAACAAGAAAGCTGGCCTTTTATGAATACAGGGATGGATTGTTTTTAACCCCACCCCCCGCTTCCTTGCTATCGACTAACTATAAAGTGAGTACGATGGTTCGTAGCGACTAAATCTTAGAATGGTATTTGATCGGAATATTGAGATGATATCTTATCATCAGTTTGAAAATTTAACTATTTAATAACACATAAAGAATATTTAAGGGCTACGAAAGGTTTCGGAAACATTCAAATAATCAGAAATATATTTATACAAAGTATTCATGCAATAAAAACAACTATAGACATGCTAGAATATTAGTTTTATTTATTTAAAAGGTTACATGTAGAGTTATTCGTATGAAACAAAATTATAGGAGTACGATCGTTTCATGCAGACATAACCTCACTTTAATAAAAAGGATTAAGTTTTTTAAAAAAGGTATATGAGTACATTATGTTGGTTTATAATAAAACATGTTTTGTGTAACACAGGTTACAAGTTTAAAATGGTTTATCCACTTTTTTTGAATGTTTATTATGCTACAATTAACTTAATGACCTCTATTTCTGTTTGAAGTCATGTTTGTTGAAAGAAGAAATCGGTAGATTTTGTTAGTTCAGGTTTTTAGAAAATTTGATATTATGTTTTTCACCTGTTTGGATTCAGCCACCTGAAATGCTGCATCCTGGACGAGAATGGTTGAACTTTTGATCAATTTATGTTTTAATTACTCCAGGACTTGCAGTAACATCATTTTTGCTTTACAGCGCAATTGTCAGATTTATATAGTTAGTGTTTATTAATATTAAATTATAATTTTTTTGAATACCATGTGATTAGGTTACCTTGAATAACAATGTAAATATTCCATATACTGAGATAGCTGGAGATTTGTGTATTTTCAATGTAATTAAGTTTTAATGACATTTGTGACAGCTGATCGTTTTTGTTGATTTTGTTTGTAAGTATGAATTTTGGAACATAAGTGTCCATAATTGCTTTGATTGCCTTTTTACCTGCTATCTTTTCAACTATTTAGAATTAAGATTAGCGTTAATTAATTATTAGCACATGTTTTATATTGTGACGTCATGATATTGGCGATGTTCAAGATTTTCTTGTTTTTTCGATTGTTTTCTGCTAAACATATAAAAGGGCCTTCGAAAAAGAACACGTTCAGTCGATAAAAGCAAAAGAGTGAACCCACCTCGGTTCCTGCAGCAAATTATGTAAAATAAAGTTGGGTTAGTTTGATCAGATGTTTTTCTAACCAAATAAACGTCAATCATAATCAAGAATGACACTTACCCTTATATTAAATGGAACAAAGAAAAATTATTTTCACTTTTGAACATAATCACACGAATTTTGTGATTAAATTATTTTATTTAAATTGAAGAAAGCAATATTTTTCGTCATCGACCGGATATTTTTATTGACAACAGCTGAGCGTGGATCAGTGTTTGTGTTTACCGATTGTCTTTCAGTGGGTATTTTGAAGCAAGTGTAGCGTTACTTATTTAGGATTATTAAACTACATAAGAGTAAGTCGCTTTAAAATTCGTTTTCTGATCAGAAACTTTTAATAAAAAAATTTTATGAAACAATTTTAAATGATCTTGTTTAAAAATGTTAGAAGATAAGAGCAAAGTTATTTGTTTTCTTTCAATTTATTTTTTTTGTTAACAAAGAAATTTATTTTCTAGAAATTTGTTCTATGATGGTCTATTCAAATGAAACTTGTTTTAACGCTTGTCAGGTTATTAACAAAATAATAATTCATTTGAATAAACTTAAAAAAGGTTTTTTCTATAGGATTTAGATGCCTTTGATTTTATTACACTTTCATTACCATTTTCTTGGAAATAAAATAAAATTTGTGTTTATAATTTTAAAGGTGTTTATTTATTATTTATGTGGGGTGCAAGTATCCATTCATATTTTAATACAGAGTTTAAAATTATTTCTCGTCCAGAAGCAGAATTCCAGGTGTGATTTGTAGTAAGTTTGTGATTGATCAAGTCAATCTTGGCATTTGTTATAGTCTCATGCTCAACCAAAACAAAACTGAACTAGCCCATTGGGTAAAAGAAAAACTATGCCTACCCAAGTGAGGCTTTTCAATTTATTTTTATTTAGTTTACATCATCTCATAATTTATTGTTGCCCTAACGTGGGGTTTTCCTATATTTCTTATTGTATTTATATAACACCTCAATATATTCCTGATCTTTCCACGCTAACTCTTTACAAATAAGTTAATATCAGCTATTGATGGAATCTACTCATATCCTATAAAAAATAATATATTTTAATATGTAAAGAAATATGTAAATGAAAGCTATATAATTTTCTACATCTCTTTAGTTGAACTTCCCCTGCAAGATGAAAGTAAAAAAATCCACGTAGAATTAGCATAGATTATCATAAACATGAAAAATTAAGCAGTTTCGTATACGGTGGTTTATCTGTGTAAAATTATTATTATAGTTTATGGTATAACGGCTTACGCTATCTTTATAGAACATGGTAATGTTATGATTACCATAACTGACAAACACTTCCTGTCTGGTACGACTTGTAATAATCTTTTGCAAGACTGTTAACACATGGCTCCGTCATTTGCATAAGCGGTTCTGTTTGTTCTCGTTGTACCCTAATAATAATTAGCGCACATTGAATCTGGTCTCTTTTAATGAGCAGTATTAAAGTTGGAAGCGTACAAGAATCCTACAATGGAAGTAGCAGCAACGCAAACGCCACAAGCTACAAAAAAATTACCAATTAAAATTTAAATGGAAAATCTCGGCGATTAAATTAAATTTAAATTATAATACGGTGTAATTACTAACTTTGCTAAGTGTACATTTATAAAAGTACGTACTTGAAATATCGTGTACACTTTTCTGAAAAACTGTAACCAGACGCCTTGTTAATTGGTTGTTAGTTAGATAACTATTCTTCACGCTTATGCAGCTTTCAGGTTGGACTGGAAATCCTGGGATCGTTTATTAGCGAAGTATTAATGAAACTTATTAAGTTAATATACATAATTTAGGGAATTAAGCGGGCGTCTAATGAACTGATTAACTTTGTTAAGTGACGTGGCGTGCTTTTAAATACATAATTCATTGCTACCTTGGGAAGATCTTGCGCTAATTCATTGATTTTGCATTACCGTCCCTACACATTAAGTCTTCTACTGATTTTCTTAACCAAATATTCATATTTTATTCTAATTAGAAACATCCGCTTTGGAGAATTTTGAATAACACTAATAATAATTAGAGATTCATTAGCACAATTTTGAAATTCTGTAAAGTTGTATGCTTTAAAGCTGTTGGCTGCATATTTTGACCCTCAAAATTTTAATTTTCACTTGTGACATAAATAAATAGTGAATGAAATATAGCGAACATCATACTGGGTGATTGTTGCGCGCAAAATTAGAAGTTGCATGTTATTTAGGACACAGCCAAATATTGGCTTCCCTTATTTACAGATTTTGTCGAGATTGCTGAAATTTTCAAAAATCAGTGAATACATTTTTAAGAATTGAATAGAAGTGAAACTAAGCAAACGGACTCCTCTGAATATTCTTTAAAAAAACCTTTGTAACACGATACTTGAATATGTCCTAAATAACATGCGGTTTCCAATGTTGCGCGCAACAATGCAACACCCGGTATATTTGCATTGAAGATCTGCATTTTTAAATGGTTAGACTAAGTTTTTTGAATCAAGTACTAAAAACGTTTTTCAAATTGAAATGGTACTAATGTAGAAAACACGGCCTAATAACAATATACAAGGTAACAAATATTACTGTTCCTTGACTTCAGTTTTTCAGATCGCTATCTTGAAAAGTGTAAATTACATACGACACATTTTAGTAATAGTATATGACACTTGAATGAAGGTTTCATCTTAGTTACATTTTTGTTAAGCGGATAGGTACGGTTTGTGTGGTATTGGACTATTGGTATCATATACAGTGCGAGTATAAAGTCTGGAACTATCGAAATAAATCTTTTATTAAATGTTTTTGAAGAAATCCTGGAATACGACGATTTTTATCTTAAATGAGGCATTTTAGTGTAATTTTATTTGTAGATTGTCGTTTGTCTTTGAGTTATGGCGATAGCGAATTTTTTTTAATAGAAACCGTAATTCTTTATGATGGATTTGGAAAGCTAATGAAGACTAAATATGTTAAACAAGTAAGACATTGTATTAGGAAATTTTCGAGATAATTGCTTTTAAAGTTTTAAAACAAAAATCGAATAACAATCAAGAGTTCCAAGTCTTAATAATAAAAATTTAAAAATTCTATGAAGAACTGTCATAATTTTAATGCTAGCTCAATTGTTACATGACTACTTGATTGTTTTATCAAAAAATTTGAACTCTTGATTTCAACTTTTATTGAATAACAATCAAGAGTTCCAAGTTTTTGTTAAAAAAAATCAAGTAGTCATGTAACAATCGATTTAGCATTAAAATTATGACATTTCTTTACAGAATTTTAAAATTTATTTATTGAAACTTGGAACTCTTAATTGTTATTCAATTTTTGTTTTAAAACTTTAAAAGCAATTATCTCGAAATTTTCTTAATATTGAGATGTTATGTTTTATACAATTTTATATAATATTCAATAAATAAATATAACTAGAATTTCATTTAAAATGCCCCACGTTCGAGAGAACAATAAACTATGAGGTGAAATACTAACACTATGAATATTTGATCTGACTTGGCTAGCTTTAATAAAAATTAAAACATAACAACACAATAGCTTTTCTCTTTCCCACTAGGTTAATTCAGTTTTAATTCGATTGAGCATGAGACAAAAAGATATTGATCTTATTAATTCCTGTACCTGGAAGGAAAAACTTCAAACCACACCTGGAATCCTGCATCTGGACGAGAAATAATCTTTAACTCTAAATTTAAAATTTGATACTTGCATCACACATGAATAATAAAAACAATTATTTCAAGCTACAAAAACCCAGGCTTTATTTATTAAAAATAAGATTACTAAAAAAAAAGAAAATATAAATTCCAACACAAAAATTATAGTGAGAAAAACTCTATTTAATTTATTTAAATGAATTGTTAATGTGTGAATGATATGACATAGATATCACCACACGATTCATTTAAATAAACTAATGTCAAAGAAATTTAAAAAGAATTTAAATAAATGATAAAAAACAAAGAAATATGTTCTATGAAGAACTTATTAAAATGAAAACAAATTTATTTAAATTATGATTGACTTGTTAATGTTTGTGATCAGAGAACAAAGTTACACAAATATTTTTTGTTGTGCATAACTGGTAACAAACTTCCATAAGGTTCCACTCAGCTGTGATGCAACATCAGTTGTTGTAAATTCCATACAATGTCGATAATTGGTGGATGACGGAAAATAATTGTTTCTTCAAAATTATACGAAGTTAAATCAATCACCAAACTGTTATTATTAAAAGAAAACAAGGACAAATTTTCTTTATTCCAAATATTACAGGTAAATATCCAATTCAAATATGTTTGACGTTTATTGTAAACAAATAGAACACGTGGGTCAACTGTAACTCTATTTTATTTTTCAGATTTTATCTGGAGCCAACGTGGTCTCGCTCTATAGCTTTTATCAACTGAACTTGTTCCTCTTCGATAGCCGAATATCTGCATTTACATAACATGACTTCTACCAAATACAGGAATCCATAAGTTAATTGTAACCTTGCATACATCAAGGTAATGATCTGTTTTAACTATTTCCAGTGAAATATTTACCCGAAACTGATTTAATTTTGTGGGAAAAGAAAATTCTGTTCTACGTTAACCTAACGTCAATCTCAAATCTAATAAGAAGTTAACGATTCAAGAAGAGTGGATAAACTATCCTAAACTTATAACTTATACTCCTGAGTTACGTAAACCAGCTTTTATTATAAAACAACACAATTAACTCGTATCTTTTTTAAAAACTATAAAAACTTTTTATAAAAATTTAGTTTATGTTTGCATGAGATTCGCCCTCCTATAAATTCTATTTTAACTTCAATAAATCTACCTGTAACCTAGCATGTAACCTATTCAATAAATAAAACTAGTATCCTAGCCTGTCTATCTTTCTTTTTATTGCATGAATACTTTATATAACATAATCCTGATTATTTTTGTGCTTCTGATCTTATCGTAGCCTTACCTTATTAAAGCCTTATTATTTACCTTATTATTTAGCCTTATGAAAAACTTGGATGCATTGTATGCAAAAATATGTAGGAGTATTTAATTAAACTGCAAATTCTCCAATTGCTACTACATATACAGTAAACAGTTATGTGATTAAGAGTGAAGGTTTGTTTAAATCTCTAATACTTACGTTAGTCTCACAATTATATATTTAATAAAAACAATGAGTTGCCACGGCTGAGCTAGTGAAGTTCAACAAGAGATAAGTTGTTACCGAAGTTCTATTTGGGTATGGGAAAATTGAAAGGTTGGCTTATGACCGCCATTTAGTTTTACAAGTAATTTTAATAATTTTGTGAATTATATTTTTCCAAATGACAAAATTCTAAGCGGCTGTTTCTAAATTAAAAATCGAGCGAATTCTTTAAAAAGCATCCACCTAATGACACATAAATACACAATACCTTAATAAAATCCTACAAAGGCAATAATATAATAATAAACTCTTAGTTATAATCTTCATAAATATATTTTACATAAAAAGTATTAAAGAAATCAAAAAGTTTATTTAAATAATGTCAATGGAGCAAACTTAAAATTGATAACATAAAAATGTTATTAAATCAAACAATATTAGAATCGCCTTCGGATGTAATATTACAAAAATTAAAACTTAGCTTATTTTAGATTACTACTAGTTTCAGGATTGATTGAGATTTATCCATATTTATTTTACTCCACTATGTGTATAACAACAACTGGTCTAAATTAGTTATGCAGTGCAATTCATTATAGAGATCAAACAAAAAACTTCAAATTACAGGTCATTTTAATTTGAACAAAATTAAACTTGTTTTTTACCTTAGGTACAATCATCACATACAATAACTATTTTTTCTTTCAATATATGGTTTTAGTTGGGATCGTGGTCCGCCATTATTTTTTAACTTTTTAATTTTAATTAATTTATTATTAATTAAATTTTACTAGTTTAACGATTAAACTAGTTTTTTTTCATTTATTTGCATTTATCTTTGATCATAGTAGGCTGGTGGTTTATAGTTAGTGGGGTTTCTAATTACACACGAATATTTGTTAAGGGGTTCTATACCGAATAAAAATTTGGAGTTGATTCAATTACAAATAACAAAGACAGCGAGGTGTCAGGCTGTAAAGTAAAACACACTGTATGCCCATTCTATCTAATTTCAGAATACCATCTATATTAATTTATTATGATATGTTGCATGTTTACCTAAGTTTATTACAGTACATGGATTATTGAGTTTACTAACATTAGTAATTCCACAAATAGTTACTCACTATCACCATCACTTATTAATAGGTCTATGGGTAACTTACGTTTAAGTCTGGTGTGTATTGATCGTTGGCTATTTCAGAATAAAAACCATTCTAGTTTGATTTCGTAGATGGACAAACAAGGAGAGACGGGAAAACATAAGGAATAAACTTGGGGAAAGAACCTTTAATACAATAACGTTAATTTATCAAATAAACAAAGTTTGAGTGAAAAAACTTCTTTAATGCGAAAAATCCATAAATCCATAAAATCCAGCCCCACAAAGAAGATGTTCTGACCTGGGAATGTGACTATGGTATTCCGATGTATTCTTTGACGCTGAAACCGAATTCGACCTCAGAAAATAGATATACCCTTAAAATCTTGCGCTAGAGCCAAAAACAAACCCCAAATGGAGTAAAACACTTCTGACATATATGGTGACAATAAATACATACAAAAAATGGTTGAAAACCGCAAATGTTTTGTATTTTAAAATAGACAACTGGTATATGGTTAAGAACCCTCTGACGGGTTTAAACTACCCCAAAATGGGTCAAAACCACCCCTTAGAACACAATACAATAAATACATGCAAAAGATGATTGAAAATCGCAAATGTTTTGTTTTTGGAAATAGAACTCTGGTATATGGTGTATGGGTAAATATTCAAAACAATTATTATTAACCACCACAATGAATTCGAATTCAATTAAACCGTGTAACTCACGCATCTTACTCAAAAAACAAATTTAAAGCAATGCTATAATCAAACAACACCGTACGACAACACAATACTTACGTTACTATACTTACTAGATCCTAATGCTCCGGCGGAGACATCTTATTTAAATCAAATTATACTCAGGCGGCGTGGGTGTTAAACATAAAAGCTTCTGATTAGACTATAGATCCAGGAACAAATGAAAAAAAGTGGGCGCCACCAAATTAAATAGATGTTACAGCATTTGAATTAAAGGCGGAAAGTCAACAGTTTAGGAAATGACCTTCTTTTTAAAATTAACAAATTTATAAAAACATAAAAACATAGAATCTTAATAATACAAGAAACATTAGCAGTTTACTGAGCCGAACTATATCAAAGGATAGTTGGATTTGAAATCTGTATATTAAATAAAAAAAGATAGAAAATATTACACCAAAACAATATTACTTAACTTATTTATTATTATGCATTACTTAAATTTCGAAATCCCAAGCTAGGTAAATTGTAGGCTGTATGTTAACTCTAGCCCCATAAATTGTCTTTTTTATAAGAAGTTTGTACGTGCTTTTCAACCAAAAAGAAGACTCGATATCTTTATTGCTTAGATGAGGAGATAAACATGTTTTTCTTGAACTGGAATGATTGTACGAAAACTTACATCCAGATATGATTTTTAACCGTGGGAATTGAATTTTAACTTACTTAACTCAAACGAAGTATCACACTATGCACGCAGTAGGATTATTTTTATAAGTTGAATCTTTAAACTTTCTGCACGTTACAATCGTTACATTTAACGATAAAATTACAACAAAGCTACAACAAACTTGTTTACATTTGAGAAAAGTGAAGCGTAATTAACAAACGTCATTAAATAAAAATCAAGAGGATTGGAAAAACATTCAAAGCAGTTTTAAGCGTGGCTGGACTCGTTCAATTTTATGGCCTTTTAACTTATCCTGAAGCAATATGATCAAGAGTTTGTCTATATGGATATGTAAAGCTTTATCTTAATAGGTATAGGATTTCTATGCATTAGCATGTTTTTCTGCTTATAGCAAACATATGCAGAGTTATATTTCTACATGTTTAAGCCACATATGAATCACATATGTCAATTTGAAAGTGCATATAAATGCATATTTAGGTGTGTTTTATAAATGCATGCATATTTTAGCATTTTTGAACGAGTGTGCATATTTTACCACTTTTTGAGCGTTTTACATGCTCTAATTATGAAATTTCTAATATTTTTTAAATAATTTTAGCATTTTAGACAACCAACCAAGGGCGGCTTAGTTGAGTCTAGGGAAAACCCATAATTTAAGTTTATTGTTAAATACTAGGCTTTAAAATATTTTACTGCCTTAACCATCTGTGTACTTGTTAATATTTTCTAAGAAAGAAAAAGTTTCAACTAAAATTTAAATACTTACATCCTGCGGTATTGTGATAAATAGGTATTAGGAAATTCCAAAGACCCTTTGACAACTTCCTGTTCATAGAAAAATTTGCCTGTACTTTTGTTTACTAATCTTGTAATATTTCAATTAAGACAGTTCAGAAATTGCAAACTGCATTTCAGTTTGAAATTTTAGAGTGAAAAGATGGATAAAGAAAAACGGTCTGTGTCTGTTACACTTCGAAGTTATGTTAAGGAATTCAGTGTTCTTGCAACTGACGATAAGGTGTTGTATTGTACAGTGAATTACGTTAATTAAGTTTTGTTAATCGTAACTTTTGGATACTTGCTTGTCACTCATATTTCAATTATACACAAAATAAAATATACGTTTTTATTGTGTTTAATTTAAAATAGCAGGTTACAAAACTAAGTTTCCTTTTTGTTACAGATTTTTGATGGTCGTGTGCAGTTCGTTGTTCTTAATTAACTAACTTCTCTTTTTCTTTTACAAAATACAATTGTATAATTTTTAATATCTCATAATGAAATGTAATATTAAACAGGACATATGTCATTTTAGATAAAATGCGGTATAAAAGATAAATTATGAAAACACGTTTTAGTTGCAACTTTAACATAGATAAAATGTGGATTAAATACTATGAAATTACTTATGTAAATGATAATTATTGAAAAAAATGAAATTAGCAAAAAAAACATTTAGATAAAATACGATTTAAAAGTACAGTCATCAATTATAACACGTTATCACCTTATCACTTTCACGTAACTTAATCACTCTCACTAAACTCAGTAGCGGCGACTTGGTGTTGAAAATCCAGTGGCGGCGAATGTGTAACTAGTGTGCGACGACAAAGTGACTGCAACGAAACGTTTTCAAGTTACACAACATCTGAACACGGTTCGACATCAAAAGTGTCTTGCCCTGAAATCCAAGAAACAAACGTTGTTACCGCGCTACCTTAATAATTTGCGCGGTGAGTCCAGCAAATCGATCGAATTTAATAAAAAACTATGTAGTGCATTAGTGGCTGCAGATATCCCGTTATGTAAAATTAATCACTCAGCATTTCGTAATTTTCTGTAAAACATGTAGCAGATAACTACATATGGGTTTCCATTGACGAATCTACTGACACTACTGGAAGGTGCATAAAAACTTCATTTCCTTCGTTTTGTTAGTAAAATTTAACTAGGTACTTAAAGACAGCAGAGCAATTTACGGATGTTTTATTCTCTATTTTGTTAGTTACATATTTAATCACAACAATATTTTTGCTTCATTAAAATATAATTTTTTTTAAATAACTGTTTTGCGCTAATTGTTTGCAACCGACTAATTATGTAGTTCGATAAAACAACAATCAAATCTTTGTTTTCAGATACGTGGCTAACGTTATAATTGTCGAGTAGGTAAAAATTAGGAGTTCTGAACCCACCCCCCACCACTGACCTTGACCTTGAATCTATCTCTCTCTAACACATGGTGACCTTGAACCTATCTCTGTCACCTAAACGTAGCAACACCGCATTCTCAAGGTCATCAATACGGCAACAATGTATCTTCAAGGTCACCCAATGTTGGTGACCTTGAACCTATCTCTCTCTAGCACATGATGACCTTGAATCTATCTCTCTAAACGTGGCAACACCGCATTCTCAAGGTCAACAATATGACAACAACGCATTCTCAAGGTCATCAATATGGCAACAATGTTGGGGACCTTGAACCTATCTCTCTCTAACACATGGTGACCTTGAACCTATCTTTCTAAACGTGGCAACAATGATCATCAAAATGACAGCAATGTATAGTCACCCAATAATGTATCTTCAAGGTCATCAAACATTAAATTTATTGACCTTGTCAAAGTTAGAAATGATTACGACAGTCTAAAGGGGAATTAAATTAAACATTATTAGGGGTATATTAATGTTAACATCGAGTGTACACTGTAAGAAAGAGAAGTTTGAAGAGAGATATCGATGTCTGCCTCAGGTATCCCATTACCTACTAACACACGTTGACCTTCGCGTGCTCGCGATTACCACGTTCGAAATTCTTATACACATCCATCTATCGAAATTTTTACCTTTACTACATGTAATGGATAAAGTTTTAAAATTCGTTAATAATAATAATAGTTTAATAGTTTATAGTTTTATAGTTTTATTAAAACAGCTTATTATTCAATGTTTTACCTGAAGAAAAAGTATAATTGATGTCTTTATTAAAGCATAAAAGTGAACCATACAAGCTTTAATATCCGCAAAACATCCTTTCTTCTGCGTCTATAGCGGCTATAGCTATTCCAGAGCGGTTCTCAATAAAAGAAGATTATTTTGGAAAAATAATTAAATAGTAAATGAAAAATAAATCAAAATCTTTAACCACATTAAAATTATGTGTAATTTAATGCAATTATAGGTTATAATTTGGATTTGATAATTGCATAATGATAATTACATTGTTTATAATCAATATACCTCAATAACGTGTTGAAGTGCTTTTATTAAAAAACTGCACCTATTATTAACTTTCACGGTTTAACCAATTTTATTGGTTAATATTAGAAATATGAACACCAAGAATACCCTTCCTCGCGCGAATTATAACAAGCAATACATTTCTTAATTTTTAATAATAATATTTTAGAGTGATTTATGTCTCCAATAGCCGGGTTGTTTTATAGAGAGAATAGAATTTGAAAAATATTATTTAAAATAAATTTATAATAATAAGTTTTAATTTATTATATACCCCATATAATTTTAGTATATTCAGAATGTTATCTGATGTATGTTCGATATCTGTTTATCGTATGTCTTTTACCCCTTAATATTATTCGAAGAAATCTTAATACCTCTGATATAAATCTTCCACTTGAGGGTTAGCTTGCAAAATACGTTGCATTGTCAGCAAGAATGTATTAGTAAGTGTCAAATTGTTCTTCGGTCAGCCGATTGAATGCCTTGTAAGGTTTGTTTTGCCAAATATTCTATTCAACACTGTAAAATTGTATAATACATAATCGCAATATTTACTTTCACACTGGATACACACGTAATTGCATTACTCGAAGTAAATCGTATAATAAATAAATCTGTTAATAATGTTGTGTATAAATTTTAGCTAAAACATTATGTCAAATTTTGAAAATGCTTGTATCAAGATCGGTTCTATATTTTATATTATTCAGATGTAATGAGAAACATACTAATCTTCTCGAAGCAAAATTTTTCCTTATATAACTGGCTCGTTGGTCTAAAGGTATGATTATCGCTTAGGGTGTGAGAGGTCCCGGGTTCGAATCCTGGACGAGCCCTATTGTTTTTATATTCCGGATGGAATTTCATCAGATTAATTTGTAGTACTAGGTCATCGAATGCAACGCATAAGTTGATTAACCGTAGACTTGTAGTAACTTACAAAATAAAACATAAAAATAAAAGACAATAAAACATTTGTTGGGTTTTATTAACACAGGATAAATATGAGAATAATTATCTAAATTATATACATTTTAAGCACTTTTAAACAATAAAAGACTATTGCTTTGATCGAAATATTTTAAAAGTTGTCGATGGCTAATTATTATTTAGTAACAACCGTAAATTCCGAGTAAATCTACTTGGATATTTTCAAAACTACATTTCAACTAGTTAAAAATTTCCTGACGCGTAATTCAATTTTGTTTGTATTAAAAGCTAGAAATTCCAGAAAAACGGTCTTAAAATAAATTGTATGTATGTAGTTATACATTGTGAAATAAAAATGCAAGAATAAAATAAAATATTTTTATTATTAGTTTTAGTAAATCAAAAACAAACTAATTTTAATATATTATTAAAACAGCGGTTTATTAAGCTAATTAACAATCTCTGAAATTCGCCGTTTAAAATCTGAAGATGTAATCTTTTATCTATTTTAAAACTAAAATATTTTAGAATTTAAAAACTTCAAACACGAATGTTTTAAAACTAAAATTTGCAACAGTATGGTTTTTAAAGTTTATAAAAAACCTTTAGAAATTTTAGAAAACGCATAATTTTGTTTACAATTTTTTGAAATTTAGATAAAAATAAACAATAATGTGGTTAAACAGCTATTTCATATAAGCATTGAAAATCTATAATTCACAGTTACTACATAGTTTAAAACAGTTTGATCCGAGCAATTAAATTTAAGAAATGGTTTGGAAATACTAATTTCGAACAAAAAATTTCCTTCCATTAAAATTTAAATTAACTTCTTTTTGAAATTTCACTAGGTATATATAGCAGGTTGCAAGTATTGAAAGTTCAAAATGTGTGTAGAAGCTAGCTTGCAGAATACTTGCTTGACAGAACGAGTGTTATCATTTCGTAATTGGAAGGGTATACAAACCCCAAAATCTTTAGCTGAGGCCGGATTTGTCTACACGGGACGTGAAGATAGAGTAGAATGTTTTTATTGCCGAGTGAACATTTTCAAATGGGAACCATCGGATAGCCCAATCGTAGAGCACCTGAAATGGTCACCACATTGCGTGTTTGCAAACGTGCTAGCACCCATTAGCGATGAAAGTGGTAGAGATGTTTGTGGTTAAAAGTAACCAAATACAACATAGAATATAACGCGAGGGAACAGGGAAGATGTTACCAATCAAGGCGGTAATATTATTGGCAACCTTGTACAAAGGTGTAGTGTACGTTGCAAAACTCCTAGATACAACAGCATCCTTTATTTCCTATGACTTCAATACGAGCGTTTGGTCGGACACGAGGTCGGCAATAGAACGCAAGAAGTACGATTCAGGGTCAAATTCGTGTACCCAACACATACTAAGGACAGTGAGTGGCAAACCATCGAGAATAGTCCGGTGGAACAATGTAAAGTCAGCAGCGAAACGTGTTATGCTTCCGTGGTGACCTTGGGCACCCTGTTAGTTGCAGTAGTGGGTGTAAGCATGGGAATATATTGTATCGCTCGTTATCGTTACCATTAAAGACCATGACCTTGTACCCCACCCGTCAACTCAGTATATATAAACGCATATGCAAGAATACTTCAGTAGTACAGCATCATGGACGTGGTAGAGGCAACCGTTTTAGTAACATTCGATTTTGAGGACGACGACGATGAAATGAGAGACGAAGAACTATACGGTGGAAACGTCGAGAAAACTTTAGACCACCACAAAGAGGCATTCATTAAACGCGTCAAAGAGAAGCGTGTTCTTGAAGCTGGTTATCTGGTGTTTGCGCTAGTAACGTTTGCATATTCAATGGACTTAAATGGGGAAAGCATATGGTTGGATGGAAAAGGTGCGACATCGCCGAAACAGTTGAAAGAGCCGTTAAACGAATGGTACGATACAAATATAAAAAGTCCCATCATGACATGTATAGACAAGTATAATGCGGGCCAGTTTCGAACGGAACATTTGTGTCGTATCACCATCTTAACAATGGATAGTTATGTGATGTTTATCCTCGTAAAGAACAATGAATCAAGGTGCTGAAACATCCAGGGCATTAATATATTGATTAGAAACGTGAAAAATTACGCCGGGACTTAACGATATATTCCTTAAATAAAAGATAAATGTGCTCTGTAAGTACAAGGTTGTAAAATTTGAAATATGTAATCCTATGATACATCAAAGTCAATCATAATGTGTAAACAATTCTATAGGTATTGTGAAATGTAGTGAGTTAAATAAACCATGCAAATATGTCACATTATATTGTTTCATTTAAGAATGAACTTTTACACATACATAGAAAAAGCGAACCTAAGATTTAAAAAGAAAATTTTTAATGCTATTTTAATTTCAATGAGACTCTTACCTAACTATGTTTATAAAAGAATGCGGACGAAAGGTGAACAAGACCGCAAGGGCAATAAGTGCAAATACAAGTACAAATGTTACATGTAGTTGAGAACAGAAAAAAGAAAGCAGACGTTGTTGAGAACAGACGAAACAAGGCAAGGTCAATGAGATTGTATTTACACCGAAAGGAGTGGGGGCATAGATATATCTATAACTTCAAGCCGCACCACTCAGCTAGATCCAAACATTTGAAAGCATCATTCAGCTTCTAGAACTACTTCCTCTGCTAGAAATTCGTTTAAAAATTTTTGTAAAATTTTGTTCAATTTTATTAAAAGGATCGAGTGTATTAAGCGGGGATTCCACCGAAAACGTTAAACAAGTGTTATCTGCTTTACCACCGTCCGAGAACGTTGTGTGTACTTTGGAACTGGTGGCATTGTATCCGGAAAGAATTCAGTGTGACATCGACTTGCAAAACGTTCTTGTATAAAGATGTGGATGTGTTATAGTTCACAATTGTGGCTTAAGGCTATTGATATTAAAAGTGCAGTACAGAGAGTGCCGGAAGAGTTACGCGATCTACGGTTTGATGCCGATCACGAAGCAGTCTATGGCTTAGGGAAATATTATACCGATAAACAGTGTAAAGAAAGAGTTCTAAAGTTTCAGAAAGGGGTAGACTTGCGTGAATCGTATTTAGAAAGAAATATCTGTATAGATTGCTTGTTGGATAAATTAAATAAGGAAGGTTTGGAATCATTTACGTCTACAATAGAAGAGTTTGTAGACAACAAAAAATGAGCAACCGAAAGAAACGTGTTACGATCAAGGAGAATAATAAAATACATTATTTATTTACGTGGAATTGCGCCTACCGACAAGCACGAATATCATTGTGGATGGAAAGTGTTGTAGATCGGTGTCGGTTTCAAAGACGTATCGAGAAATGTAGTGTAGTGTTAAATAGAATTTTAGATATAGAACATAGACATAAAATTTATATTGATCGTTTTAGTAAGGTTTGATTGTAATGCATATTATAAGCTGGTTTTTGTATCTTATATACTATAAATAAAATAACATATTGAGAAAAACGTATATTTTTTATTTCACGCCTACGCTACGGAGGTCGTTAAAATTTTTAATAAAGCTACAATTATTTTGACCACTTCTATTAGTCGGTTAGTTAAAGAAACTCCCTGACCGGTCAAATTCAAATTCCCCGCCATTTCTAAAAATCTCAAACTAAACATTTTGGTAAACCCCATATAATCAAAGTCGATGTAACAACATTGAACGAAAATAGAAAAACAAAAAAACGTCACAGTCATTACTGGAATCGATGTTGAATGTAACTGTAACGAGACAACTGCCACGGGAGTCTCTTGATGCAATTCCTAAACGAAAATTTGGAGATGGATCACCAGTGATTAGCGTGATGAAATTGTAGATATTTATTGTAGTACCTTTATTTATTATACTATAGAACCTTTATTTCTGTTGTTTTAATCCAAAAGTTTGCAGCAACAAGACAATACTCTCTGACCATTCAATTAAACAATTAAAACCAAAACATTAAAACTAAAATAAAAATTCAAAAGTTTGTAGCAACCAGGAAATACTCTATGACCATTCAATTAAACAATTACACTCAAAATATTAAAACTAAAAATACGTTATCACAAAAAAATTTAGATGATTATATAGATTTTTAGTCGTGGAATCGAGAGTGATTTTTCTTCCCTTTATGATCATGTAAATAAATCATAAGGTTGCATAAGAAAAATTCTGAGAGAAATCGAGCTGTGCATTTTAAAAACAAAATCGACGTGTTTCAGCGTTTTAAAATCGGTTAAGTTTTAATATTCCATACTTAAATCCTACACTGTACGGTTACAATTATACTTTTTCTTCAGGTAAAACATTGAATAAATAGCTGTTCTAATAAAACCATTAACGAATTTAAAAACTACTGTAAGCTTAATCTACCTTAAGGGTACGTATGCACATAAACAAGTGATTTCCAAGACAAACCACAAAAGCCTCTCTCATTGTTTAACGATTGCTGGATTTATTATGCGATTGAAAATGGTTAAAAATGATAAAAGGAAAATTGTGCAGTGAAAGCATTTTTCTGTTACATACTTTAATATCTAAATTTCTAATATTAACCAATAAAATTGGTTAAACCGTGAAAGTTAATAATAGGTGCAGTTTTTTAATAAAAGCACTTCAACACGTTATTGAGGTATATTGATTATAAACAATGTAATTATCATTATGCAATTATCAAATCCAAAATATAACCTATAATTGCATTAAATTACACATAATTTTAATGTGGTTAAAGATTTTGATTTATTTTTCATTTACTATTTAATTATTTTTCCAAAATAATCTTTTTTTATTAAGAACCGCTCTGGAATAGCTATAGCCGCTATAGACGCAGAAGAAAGGATGTTTTGCGGATATTAAAGCTTGTATGGTTCACTTTTATGCTTTAATAAAGACATCAATTATACTTTTTCTTCAGGTAAAACATTGAATAAATAGCTGTTTTAATAAAACTATTAAACTATAAATTATTAAACTATTATTATTATTAACGAATTTTAAAACTTTATCCATTACATGTAGTAAAGGTAAAAATTTCGATGGATGGATGTATATGTTACCGTGAAAGACCGAAAGTAGTGAATGTCAACATCCGCCGGTGGATGTCGACAAATACCAAATGCCTTGGTGAAAGTGCGAACAATTCTTAATTCTATTATACATTCGGACTTTCACCGGTATATGTCGACAAACACACATGAGGTCCGGTGAATGTCGGAAACGGCAAGTTTTTAGACGGTTGTAGCACCTTGTTTCAGTTAGCTTTGTCTTCGTCAGTCTAACGCAACGTTTGACAGCCTGCGGGCAAGCTCCCTAACCTAATTTAATTTTCCTATTAGAAATTATAATTTGTATTCAATGGCTACTACAGTGAATCGTGATAAGTTTTTTGAGAAGCTACATGCCTTAATTGGAAGTAAACGAGAAGACAATTGTTTTTATTTTTCACAAGAAAAGTACTCTAAAATCGTTTCTGAAGTAATTTCTGCTAAAAGTAAGTGTAGTACACCTTTGGACTACAGACGTTTAAAACGTTTTGACATTTTAAAAGTTAGTGATGAAGAAAAGTTAATTGTGCCATTAAAACCAGGAGAAACGAATATCCAGTATTATGTTACTAATGATGAGTTGTTTACAATACTTTCTGAAACTCACATAAGAACAGGCCATGGAGGAAGAACACGAATGCTTAAAGAATTGCAAGTTAGATACAAAAATATTACTTATGAAGTTGTAATGTTGTATTTAAATTTGTGTAAACAATGTCAAATGAAACACAGTGCGCCTAAAAAAGGTATTGTTGTGAAACCAATGGTCAGTTCCGAATTGAACTCTAGATGTCAAGTCGACTTGATAGACTTGCAATCACATAGGGATGGCGATTACAAGTTTATAATGGTATATCAAGATCATTTAACCAAATTTGTCCAGTTACGACCTTTAAAAAGCAAGAGAGCGGAAGAAGTAGCACATCACCTTCTCCAAATTTTTTTAACATTTGGTGCTCCCGCTATATTGCATTCGGATAATGGTAGAGAGTTCAGTAATCGAGTCATATCTGAACTATGCGCTATGTGGAAAGATGTTAAAATAGTGCACGGAAAGCCTCGTCACAGTCAAACGCAAGGCTCAGTTGAAAGAGCCAATCAGGACATACAAAATATGTTAACTGCATGGATGCAAGACAATGATTCAAACCAGTGGTCAGAAGGTTTGCCGTTTGTCCAATTCGCCAAAAACACAACTTATCACGAAGGAATACGCCAGAGTCCTTATGAAGCCCTGTTTGGCGTTAAACCAAAAAGGGGTATAACATCGTCATCACTCCCTCGCGGGCAAATTGCAAACATTGAGACCGAAGAACAGCTAGAAGCCTATGTTGAAGAAAATTTGAGTAGTGACCATATTGAAAGAGACATGGATAATGAAAATACCATTGGAGTTGATCCGCAACCTGGCACGTCTTCATTTCAAGCACTGACTGATCCGTCACCTAGCACGTCTTCATCTCAAGCACTGACTGAACAACACGAGCTAATTTCTTCAAAAAGAGTAGCTGCAAAAGAGAATCTTCTACTTCAAGCAACAAAAATGTTGCGAACCTCAAAAAAAAAGTTTCCTCCTTCCCAAATTGGTGATACCGTAAGAATTCAAGTCCCTGATGTCGACCGTGGTCGTACAGACCCTCGAAATGTGTTAGCGGTTGTTGTTGGAATAGAGGATTCAGATTTTTATAGATTAGCTAACAAAAATGGTACCTTGAAGCAGCTTTTCACCCGTAATCAGTTCGTAATTTGTAAAGAGAAGTTACTTTCCATGAACGAAGTTTCAACAAAAGAAATGTCGCTAAGAGAAGCAGCTTCTGCTAATTCAAAAAGTGGAGGGCAAGGCTATACACGTTGTAACTGCAAAAAGAAGTGTTCCACGACTAAATGCAGCTGTAAAAGCAAGGAACTTTTGTGCAATTCGAAGTGTCATGGTAGTTTAAGTTGTTGCAATAAATAAAATATTGTTATTATTTTTTTATATTATATTTCATTTTATATTTTTATGTTCTACTATTTGTTTTGAGTTCAACAAAGTCCTTTTCCCCTATTATTTTATTAAATAAAGATCTATGGAGTTTTTTTTGTTTTTATTTCAAAAAAAAAAATTCTTTTTAACATACACCATGAGCGCATGCTGAATGTCGACAATCGCCGGTGTAAGTTAGAAATAATGAAATTTCACCAATATATCGGACATACGTCAAGCAACGTTGAGAATGTTGACATTCACCGGTGTATCTCGACATTCACCAGATTTCGGTCTTTCACGGTAACATATATAAGAATTTCGGACGTGGTAATCGCGAGCACGCGAAGGTCAACGTGTGTTAGTAGGTAATGGGATACCTGAGGCAGACATCGATATCTCTCTTCAAACTTCTCTTTCTTACAGTGTACACTCGATGTTAACATTAATATACCCCTAATAATGTTTAATTTAATTCCCCTTTAGACTGTCGTAATCATTTCTAACTTTGACAAGGTCAATAAATTGAATGTTTGATGACCTTGAAGATACATTATTTGGTGACGATACATTGCTGTCATTTTGATGATCATTGTTGCCACGTTTAGAGAGATAGGTTCAAGGTCACCATGTGTTAGAGAGAGATAGGTTCAAGATCCCCAACATTGTTGCAATATTGATGACCTTGAGAATGCGTTGTTGTCATATTGTTGACCTTGAGAATACGATGTTGCCACGTTTAGAGAGATAGATTCAAGGTCACCATGTGTTAGAGAGAGATAGGTTCAAGGTCACCAACATTGGGTGACCTTGAAGATAAATTGTTGCCGTATTGATGACCTTGAGAATGCGGTGTTGCCACGTTTAGAGAGATAGATTTAAGGTCACCATGTGTTAGAGAGAGATAGGTTCATGGTCACCAACATTGGGTGACCTTGAAGTTACATTGTTGCCGCATTGATGACCTTGAGAATGCGGTGTTGCCACGTTTAGGTAACAGAGATAGGTTCAAGATCACCATGTGTTAGAGAGAGATAGATTCAAGGTCAAGGTTAGTGGTAGGGGGTGGGTTCAGAACTCCCAATTTTTACCTACTTTGGCGTTTTAAATTCGGAGAACAATTCCAAATCCTATCTATTAGCAATGCACGTTTTGAAGAGCACCAATCATTGTTCTGTGGCAAAATTGTTCAATGATTCGATGGCTATTTTGTGGCCGGACGGCATACAGTACAACAAAGTACTCCTGTCGTCATATCCTAACGTAAACTCTATAATTTCAGATGTAAAAAAATTGTTTGTAAAGCTCCATATCGCATACAAATATTTAGGGAAACTGCTCAAGAAGTGCCTCTCCCACCTGAGCCTGTAATAACAAGGTGGAGTACTTGGCTTTCTGCAGCAGAATATTATGCAACTTATTTTGATATTATTAATGCATTTGTAAATAAACTTAATAAACACGATGCACTATGCATACAAAGCGCACAGGATGCTTTTAATACTAAGGAGGTGAGGGCAGAATTATTGTTTGTTTTGACAAATTTTGTGCGTTTAGCTAAAGTAATTCAGAAATTAGAAAGTCAGGAAAATTCATTAGATGAATCTCTTTTGCATGTAACATTGTTAGGTGTTTCTTTGAATAAATTAAAAGGGCCAAAGGGTTTGACTATAAAACAAAAATTTAAATCGGTTATAGACAAAAATCCTGGTTTTCACTTAATTAAAAGCATAAACGATGCATTATCTGGCCAAGACATTTTAGACGAGCTAAAACGTTATTCGCTTGTAGAATTAAACAATTTTAAGTATACTCCAATTACGTCTTGCGATGTGGAAGGGAGTTTCTCAAAATATAAAACAATCCTTAGGGATAATAGGCATATGTTTACTTTTGAAAATTTAAAAATGTACGTCATTGTGAACTGTAACGCTCTATGTTTAGAAAATATAATTAATTAAATTATTGCATAGGATGTCTAATTAAAATAATTTCTGTAAATAAAATGTAAATAACGCTAAACAGGTGTTTTTTTGATAATGAAAGTGCATATATTTATTAAAAATTTGTAATAAACGCATATTTCATGATTTTTAAGTGCATATTTAAGTGCATATTTCACGTTTTTATAGTGCATGCATATTTCAGCATTTTTAAGTGCATACAGATCCTATACCTACTTATCTATATGGATACGATATCGTAACATTTTAAATCCTTAGTCCATAAATCGTTGTACATAAATTTTTAATTTTTTAAAAATGTTTAATAAAATTTTACTAACCACCTACAAATAGAATGAGATGCAAAATTATGCAAATATTCATTTATCATTACACAAAAAAGGTTCCCAACCTGTCGGTATTAGATATGAACATCAACCCTACTTACAGTAGGGGAAGAGAGGGAACAGTGTTACACAAAATATATTTTTTGATATAATTCAGAGCCAAATAAAAAACTTAAAATTTATTCACTGCCTAGTTTAAGAGTTACGAATCTTGTTTCAGTTTTTACATTTAGAAGCAGTCGTTACTTCTAGCGACTGCAAACTAACTCGGTTCTATCATAATGGAGTCTAACTGTTTGTTTGAGAAACTGTATTCAATAAATTAACACTGTAGCAAATTTCAGTTCTGTACCAAACTGCGCTGACGCCGAGTGTCCCCATATCCGAGTTTCTTTTGTGTAGGATATTTATTTAGACCCTAAATATAAGCTAATATTAAAATATTAGTAATATTTAATATTATAATATTAAAATATTACAAAACTCTTACACTTGTTGGTCACCAGTTCTCTGGCTATACGTATGTACCTTAACAACGATACATGACATTTTGTCGTTCCACGTATTGAAAGTTCTGTATGCAATTTTATTCAATTGTGACAAATAATTCCCAAATGATGTGCTGTTGTTGAACACCTTTTAAAGAAAAGCATATCCTTTAAGGAAATCTATAGTGATATGCAAGAAACATAAACATCAGTAATGTTGGCCTTTCTTACGTAATTAGGGAAATGAGTTCGAGCATGGCAGAATTAGTATAGAAGGTGTGCCGCGTTCAGAACGATCAACAGTAGTGACGGAAGTAAACATCGACACAACATCCATTCCAAACATAGGTTGCAGTTTAATTTAATTGTCCCTTTCTGTTCTTCATTCTTCATTGTTTTGATGTGAACGTTTTTTGTAATGTTTAAAAAAGGCCACAGAGTGCACACGTGTTTGGTGTTACTTCGGGAGAAGTTGGATAACTAATGTACTGTAAGTTATTCTGCCAAATGATTATTATGATCACACTTTTGAAAGACATAAAAAGTCTTTGCAATCCATTTTCTCTGGTAAATTATTAAAATCTTTGTTATCTAGAAAGGGATTCCTAATTATGTTTGGTTTGTAAATATTTTGAATATTTGTGTCTAAGCAAAACCGGCATGGTTGTCGTATTTTTGTAACATTCATTTATTTTCAGATATTTGACGATCAATGAATTTGATTCATCTATACATAATCCTGCCCTCTTGTACTCTGGGGTGTAGAGGATATCTTCTCTCACATTTCTACAGTAGTTTGGATAAAGCTGCGCTACCTTTTCCTGTCTTCTGTCATTGCTTTGCTTTCTGCCCATGTCATCCTTTTCTTTTCTAGTATCTCCTTTACACTTTGGTTCTATGTTTGTTTGGGTCGTTCTCTCCTGTTTTTACCCATCTTCATACTCTTTCTTAACTTATCGGCTCATGTGTCCAAATCACCTTAGTTTCTGCTCGTCTATCTTTTCTAGGGATGGTGTTGTGTTTAGTTGTTTTCTTATACCTGTATTCCGAATTTGATGTATTCTTCTAACTCCGTTAATTCTACGCAGGAATTCCATTTCACATGCTTGTAAGCGACTGTTTTGTTTTTTGTTCAGCACCCAACTTTCGCACCCATACGTAAGTATTGGCACATATATCGTCTTGTACACGTTCTTGTTCTACTGATTTCTCTATGTTTTAAAGAACTATTGTTGAATGAGTAAAACAGTTTTCCAGCTGATTTCATCCTAGTATTGAATTCATCTTCATTCGTACCTTGTTGGTTAATTTTATTCTTTCTAGGGTATTTGATTCATTAAATGAAAAATTAATAATAAACCACATGCCATAGATTGGAACAACACATATTTGCAGTCAATCGTTAAAGATTAGAGATAAGACGGATTTATTTTCCCAAGTTGTAGATTCCGTAACCATTTCTTTTAAAAAATAAGAACAAAGAATTTGGGTGGCACCCTGTTCATTTATCCATGTGTTAAATCTAAAACTAGCGAGCCTTTGCTACGATACCAGAAAGTAATTTGAATAAGTAATTAGTTTCATCCGTTTGGGGGGGGGGAGCAATCATTGGTATCTTGGCGTTTTTAAACTTGATGTTATAAATGGTACGATAATATTCTTCGGCTGCTAAAAAGTGGGCCCAAAAGTATACTGCAGTGTTTGGAATTGACAGATTGAACAGATGAGCTATAGTTTATTGAAGGCTTTATTTTGTTTCTTTAATAATTCTGAACCCTACGAAAAAATTCATAAAAAAGTTAATAAAGGCATTGAGATCCTTTAGTTTAAATTCCAATTGCAAACTTTATTAATTTAGAATACTGATCAATCGATAAAGGCTGTTTTTGATCTCAACCTTGAATAGCAATTTTGTCACTGCCAAAATAATAAATGAAACCCTAAAACGATTTAGCAACTTGTTCTTGAAACTTTTATCAAACTCTTACGTCTCAGAGGTAAAATTAAAATCTTGTAAGTTACGACCTCATTTAAGTGTTTTCATAACCTTTTAAAGAATGACACGTTCACTTAAGCTTTGCTTAAACGTACATTGTCTGACGTACATTGTTGTGCACAGATGCATCCACTAAAGCGAGCAAGCCCGTGATGCTCGTAAATTAATAATGGCCTGCCATGCGCTTCCCAGTTATAACTGATATACGATTTTAGTTTATTTAGAATATGGGCATCATTTGGTGTTTTCCGATAACCATTATAAAGGAAACGTAATTTCATAAAATAAACATGAAACGTTCTCCATCTCCAAGAGTAATCGTCAATTTTTTGCCTTTTTTCCCTTTCTCCTAACTTGATTAATACGTTTTATTTGAATAATATTTTAGGGTATTTTTATTTCTTTCCGTGTAAAACTAATGTACCACACAAGATATATGACTAGGGTTTTACATTTTCCAATTTTTAGATAAAATGCATGCCAATTTTGATGAGAAAATCGATAGTCTGATGTGAACAGGTGTAAACCTACACAGATAAGCCATTCAGAGAAAAATTCTCTATATATCAAATATATAGGTATCAAGTACAAGGGCAGGTGAGAAATGTGCGTTAAAGGCTGAAGAAGAGGATATATCAGCATCAGCATATTCCATTTTCATGATCGCATACGTCATGGAATATTTAAACCGTGTTCTCAATATTACTTTTGGATGAGGAATTTCATCGACATAAGAAATATCTCTTTTCTATTTTGGCTTGTTTATAAATCTGCTAATGGGTTCTCATCCTTTTTAATCAGCAGCAAATCAAGATTAATGCAATCCAGTTAGAAGACGTGCTTTAATTAATTTCAGTTGACGTGACAAAGCTTAAGGAAATGACTTTTGTATTGATTAGAGACTAAAGATTGCTTGGTTAATTTAAATAAATTAAACAGGAAGCATTTGTACTGACATTCCATTTATTAATAAACTTGAGTAGTAATGACCTAGGCAACATGTATTATTATCTTTTGAAGTAACTTTGAAATAAAGATAAAACAGTCTTAAACAACAGTGCATATTGTTAATAAATTGCGTTTTACTAAATATAAAGTGATCACACAACTTTTAACTTCTATTTAACCTTAAATACAGATTAAATTACATACATCATTGGTATATGTGGCCAATAGGTGTAAATACGGCATCATGGAAAGATACCTCTCACGCTGAAAAAGGATATTTTATAAGCAAAGGGTCGTTGTCTTTATTAATATCTCATATTTGTATTGCTCCACTTATCTTTATTTGAGCATTTAATTAATTTTCCCATAATTCCGATAAATGATCCTGAGACACTATTAGATGTGCCACAAACGGGATTATTTCGAAATTAAATAATTCATTAAAACCAAAGTTGGATTCCAACTTTGCAATTATAATTCAAGGTCAATTCATTTCTTCGTAACGTTATATAGCGTTGCCTTAAATGTCAATCACACACGAGAGCCAGCTGCTCTTATTCGAAGAACCTCTAATCAGCAAACATGCGATCGACCTACGAGAAGACACAGATGCATGCCGAACAAGAAAATACCAACGAATACTCGGAACCGTCCACTGCGCTGCACCCACGAGTTCACATTAAGATGCTAATGACTTCCGCAATATACAGTATATAAACCAGGCTGTTTCAAGTACAGATTCAATCATTCCATCGACTCCAACGAATCAACAACTTGAAGCAGGCCTGGTAAGAAACTTTATAGTAATTAATTGTAGGGGATTTAATAGAAGCTGGCGTTCAGGGGCGCTGCTTACCTGATCCCCTACCGCTTAGTAATAGGGACCTAGAAGCTAGTACCCAGGGGCACCGCTTACCTGGTCTTCCTAATGACGTTTAGTTGTTAGTATAGGGTGGTTATATAGTCTTAGGAGGACTTGTCCGTCCTCATACTTTGTGTAGCTTGTAAGTCCAATGTAACCCTTATAATTAGTTAGTATATAATTAATTTGGACTTTAATTTAATTTCTATTTCTACCTTTCACTACGTTCCTCAGTCACGAGAACCCTACGAGACTGAATGCATAAATTTTCGTTCCTGACGTAGATTTCTTTCAAAACAGAAAATCCAACCCAGTTGTGCTATTACAGCTCTTCAACACAATTCGTATATTTGTTGTCATGTTACAAAACTAATTAAACAATTTATCACATAATTATACAATTGCAGGGCAGATATGTTAAAAAGTAACCTCTCTGTTTTTAAAAGATACCGGTTTTATTCCATCCCTTTAAATTTAGTTTGATCTCCAAGAAAAGCACAAATAAACTGAATACACTTATTTTAATTAGCAATTAGCAACTGTTTATATTGAAGAGGAGATCAATTCGGCCACGTTAAATTATCCACCCTCCAATATAAAACTTTTTATGATTGCCTGTGTCATTCATTTGCCTATTATTGCCCACATACTCCCCACAGGCTCACCAAGCCTCATTATGGTAGGGCTGGGTGGCTAGATTTTGGGATATGCACTTGATGTTCCTCGTCCGGGAAGTGAAAGTCCGCATGCTGGACTAGGAGTGATGGGACTCCCTCGGAGACGGGTCCCGACTGGAGAGCTAGTAGAGGGTGGATAAGCAACCTCGCTCTCACCAGTGAGCACTGGCAGCTCTTGCAAATGTAATCGACGCGCTAATTGAGCATAACTCAATTCGAGTCCTTTAAAGGGGGGCGTGGTCATAAGCTTGATGATGCGGAAGGGCCACGTTAAATAAAATTTTGGATGTTGCCCACATACTGTACTCGACTGAGTGTAGTGTAGTAAGAGCAGTCTATTCAATCCCGGGTTAAGAATGACGACAGACCACAGGCCGTCGGTCGCTTGAAGTGTCGAATAGCTTGGTTTAACTAGAATTCGAGACCAGATGTAGTGGTTACCCAGGCCGTCGTTTGAGGGGTAGGATACGTCGACTACCTAGTATCCGAGACGAGATCTGAGGAGGTACCTCTTAACATGAGATTCACGGAAGTATTTCTCGGCGAAGACTCATAAACGAAGTACCGATAAATAAGTACCGGCGTGGGTGGAATTGATTCTTACCACAGACCTACTCCGATGGAGGAGAATCTAGTCTAGAGCCATTAAGCTTAAGAAGTGTTGACGCGAATATATGGTCTTAACGGGTACATACTGGGATTCTGCTTAGGAAGAATTAAACGAAGTGCTGACAACGATACACCAGACTTATAACACGGTAGGACGGGATGGCATAACCTCCAATCCCAGCCACATTGAGATTAGATTCGGCAGGGCAGTGAAGTCCCTAACTACGTTATGGGAATTTATAGCTGCGGCATCAGCCTGGAGAGCTAATAGAGGATGGATAGGAAACCTCGCTCGACATAGCAATTGCATTAGCAATTTCGCGCTAATTGAGCATTAGTCAATTCGAGACCTCGAAAGGGAGCCCGTGGTCATAGACCGAAAGGTAGATGGGCCGCGTTAATAAAACGCTATCGTAATTGGTTACAATATGATAGATCTGTTGTCCAGATACGCCCAACAGAAATGATTCGTTTGCCCACCAATACGTAAAAGTTATTTAAAAAATGAATTTCCGAGGGGTATCTTTACGATACCCCCCCCCCCTAGGTCTCTCAAACCACATATATGGTTGAACAAAGTATGAACCAGGGTTCATAGTGGGTAGAGAAGTTGTTTCAACTTCATTGAGTAGGCGTGGGACATTTTTTTGTCAGCAGATTTGTCCCTATTTAGACTTGACCCATGTACTCTCAAACCACATATTTGGTTCAACTAAACATGAGCTCGAAGGATACAATGGGTAGGTGAGCTGATAATCAGGTCAAGTCGGTAATTATAATTATCTGTAAAATAATTATTTATAAAAAATGCGAAAACTAAACACTGGTATTTTTTGTGTAGGTCCCAACTGTGTAAAAATTATATCGACTAACCTTGTAGTTTATTCTGAAATTGAACATAAGGTTTCCTACACGAGATTTTAGTTAAGTTTGACCTTAAAGTGCAAGGCACGCAAAAGAAACTTGGATTCAATTAAAAAAAGCAAGCACCTAGCACACTGATTCTTGGAAATCTCCTAAAGAACGATTTTCTCTACAGTACCCTAAATTTCATCTCTTAGTATCCAAAATGTCAATACACATAAAAACCGACATATTTCTGGTTATAATGTGGTTAAAATTTTGATTTTAGAAAATATGTACCCACTATTAATAATTATTAAAAATGCAAATATTTTTGCATTATATTTTTCTATTTTATTTTAATATAGATGGCAACCATTTTTGTAAATTCTTGTAAAGGACGATATTAATGTTATTTTGGGCTTAGTATATAAGCTTATTGTACTTCACAAGCGACTACCTCCAGCTGAAGAGAGTCAAGAATTCGAAACAGCTGTCTTGGAGTGTCGTTTATACACACATATCATTATATTTGTGGACTAATTAGTTAATTCGTAATTCTAATTTTAATTAAAAGATTATTTTCGAATTATAAGTTGGTTAAAATTGATATAATCAAAGATGTTCTAATTTCAAGCATTATCCACGATAACACGATTGGAAACAATTTATGGAACATACTTGAAAGTCTCACAAGGCAACCAGTCATTAAATGTAGTAGGTAGTACGTGTGTCCTTTTAGCCGTTCCTTATACAACAAAATAAAACAACCATAAAGTTTCCGTGTATGCTCTTGGAAGTAAATGTAGCTAGAAACTACATTTCATGAATCCAAACCCTTTCTGTGTTCTGCTTACCATAGCATACTAGCGAGGTTTTAAGAAAGTAACTTTATATTTCAAGCAGAAATATAATTCTTCTGAGAACAAGTTAATTTGAGATTTTACGCATACTGGCATTCAATCTTTTATTTTTAAATTGGAATCTTATTGAGAGGGTTTCGAGTTTTTAACAAGTTTATATAAAATATAAAGATTCTTTTAGTTACAAGATACAATTCTTTAAAAAAATATTACAATTCAAAGAAGAAAGGTATATACCCATTTCATCTACCAGATCCACGATTCGTGTTCCATATCGAGATTACAGTCGGTAAATAAAAATATATATTGGTAAATATAACCTAAAATTAAAATTGTTCTATAGGTGTGTGCGGTTTTTACGTATGTTTTCATTCAGGTACTGAATACGTTCAAAGGAGATTCAAACACTATCCAAAAAAAAATTAATGAACACATATTGATTTTGTAGGTTATGTTATTATTAAAAGAACACAGTAAAAATTCGAAAATGCATAAACCGGATCTATATACCTTGTGTATCAGATATTTCCGCTGGGAACGCAGTAGATACCATACAATTCAATTTTCGTAAACGCCTATTTGATTATATAACACTTCATCGGTTATGTATCTGACAAAACGAATAAAAATATATATTTTCTTAGAAACGTTTAATGTAGGTATTAATTTGTACACTTATCTCAACGTCTTCTGTCCGTATTTATTCAGTAAATTGTGTTTCACCTTTCTTTTAATGTAAGAATGAAATTCTATATTGTGATGTTTATTCACTTAAGTGATGACAATATTTTGCCCGTAATATATTTTTTTCTAGAAAATCCAACCTCTTGTATAATATTGTATGTGATTTTAAATAAATAATTTTAATGTTGTTTTTTATTCTTTTATAATTTAAATTAAATGATTCTATTTCCTTAAGTTTTGAAAATTTTAATTTTTCTTCTTTGTGATTTAATGGATTTTAAAATATATTTCTAGGAAATAAATTATTTATTGAATAGGTTTACAACTAACTGAACAAACCATAATTCATCTAGTTATAACTACACAACTTCCAAAGAATTTTATAGGTAAGTAATTTGTGCTACATCTGGAATTTTTATTATAACGGTTGCCTTCTCATTTTGCTCTGCTTTACATTTATTTTTACTTGAATATGTAGTACGTTTACTTTGTAGTACGTAGCCATTTTTAAATTCGAAAAATGCTTCAAAATATTGTTAAAATTGGCAAGAAATAGAGTAAGAATTTTCATATTTACCATAAATTAGTTTGACGTTTATAGTAGAAATATGAATCAGTTAAGTAGATTCTAGTATGCCATAGGCAAGTAATCATAGATCCCATTGCTGGGTTCGGTATTTGAACTCTTTTGCTCGGAAAGCTCTATTGCTACAGTTACAATTGTTTACAACAATGGGTACCATAGAACTGGAGCTCTTCGAATAAACAGGTTTGAAATACCGAACGCGGTTCAGATAACCAAAGTATTGATAGTCATTTGGTTTTGGTCGCCATAATAATTGTTATATCTGCCCGGTGTTGAGAAATTCTGTGAATATTTAGAAATTAGTGTTAAAATATTATGACTCAAGTCTTAAATATAAATGAAGTGGAAAGCGAAATGGATCTTTCAAGTGATGAAGAATATTTGCCTCTTGAAGTATTGAAATCCGTGAGAGTGCAGTATTGCAACTTATTCCTAAAATTTCTTTAATTGAAATAAATAAATTTCCAAACATAAGTAGTCATAATATTGAAGCAATTTATTCAATTAAATTAATACTATGGAAATAGTGGTTTGTGCAACGAGAGCAGATGTGATGCCTATATCGCACGACGCCGAAGTTAGAGGCACAATGCCGAAGACGGAGTATATGGGATATGGGCATTCCACTCAAGTTGTACAGTCTTTTTTCTTTGACTAAGCAAAACAATTAAGAAATAGATTGCATGCCTCATTGAGAAATCGAATATAGGGATTAACCTATGCTTTTATCCATGCTAAAATATGGTTTGTAAAATCTCCCTGTAATTATTAAAGCTACAATTTCACAAATCACATTATTCTCTAATGCTTTAAGTGTTATTGAAAGAAGGAAACATTGATTCTTGATATTAATTGATACTTTTACATCTACAGTGCACCCCAAAAAGTTTTATACAAATGGAGAAAAGGTTTATCTTACATTTAACAAAAGAAATATGCTTGATAAAAAGTTCTGCATGACTTGTAGATCCATAATCAAGTACAAAATTTTTAAAACATTGGCTGGAATACGGGAAAAATCAAAATCATGATTTGGAGTGAGAGTAAAATACGTTCAAACTGTAGTGGAGAGCAAAATGTCTCCATTTGTATAAGACTTTTTGGGACACACTGTATATTTATGACAGGAGTTGTCAATAAATTAATTATAAATAAAAAAGTACGAAATTGAACTGCTTTGATTGGTCGTTTTCATATCCACACACTGTACGAATATGAAATGATATCCCATATTCGTACAGCTTGCTGAAATTGCATACTTTTACATTATATGAAACATGAGAAAAAATAGGTGATTTACAAGTAGCAGTAGAAAAAGACTTTTAGAATAAAAAAGTCTTTTATTTCATACTGTGTCACATTTGTCAGTTTTACGTCAAACTTTTTAGTCCAGAACATGCGATTTTACGGTCTAGTATGCTTGTGAAAAATTTTACAGGACTTGTGACTGTAATAGTATATTACGTTATAAGTCCGGTAAACCCAAGTTTACAGTAGCGAGTGGAAAACGTTTCGGGACGAGGCGACGAAGGAGCCGAGTCTCGAATGTTGAAACGAGCTACTGTAATGGTTTACCGGAAGTATGACGTAAGGCGTTTTATTTCATACTGCCTCACATTGTTCATTTTTTAAAAAAATGCATTTAAAATTTTCAGTCCGGTAAAATTTTTTACCGGACTCAAATTAGATTTTCAGTCCGGTAAAATTTTTTACCGGACTCAAATTGGATTTTCAGTCCGGTAAAATTTTTTACCGGCCTTGTAACGTAATAATTCATTTACCGGACTCAAATGAGTCCGGTAAATACCCTTTTACCGGACAGTATGAAATAAAAGATTTTACCGGACGCAAATACAATCAATCAAGTGGACAATGCTTTAGTACGTAATCAGTTACCATGGAAACTCGTTCTTCATAGATGTCCATATTTTGCATTCGGAAATTTATTTTATATAATTTTTTTTACATTAAACCAATATTCCAATAATTGCAGTATGAAATAAAACGCATTACGTCATACGTCCTGGAAATGGTCTTACAGTCTCGTTTCGATGTTCCGGACTCGGCTCCTTCGTCGTCTTGTCCGTAACATCTTACTCGACTGTAAAATTCCATTTCCAGGACTTATAACGTAAATTACTATTCCAGTTAACTAAAGTGTCATTTTGACACTTAGGAAATAGAATGAAAATGTCAACATTTTATTTCAGTTTTCGAAGAAACAATAATAAAAGGCTGTAAACTATTACTACTAGTAATAAAAATACATATCAATGTCTTATTACTAAGATTGGACTTTATTTAAATTTTTCCTCTTTTTGCGACTGTGTGGGAGGCCCTAATGATAATCTGGCCCCGGGGCCCAATGCCGTCTTGTTACGCTACTGCTTCCACGGTTCCTTTTAGTAAAACTTTTGATACGACTCAACGAATATTGATGTGCAAGGTACAGTGTCACAAGTGAAAATGACAGACCAACCTTATTGAAATGCAATTAAGTGAAATCTGTGAAAAAGACAACCCTCATAAACAGATCACCTGCAAAAACGACCAAGATTTTCTTGGAACGAAAGATCTCCTATTAAAACCAAGACTTTTTACCTCTTTAAAATGACCCCTGTTTAATACACCAAGACCCATTTTCAATAGGTATTTCTATGTAAAATTGTAAAACCATATTATGTATTTAAAAAGGCCACTATTACATTTAAAAATATTTCCATTTTTTATTTGTAAAAAAGAGCAAAGATTCCAGATGAAATCTCTTTTTTGAATACGTATAATTCTATAATTGACAAGTTTATTTAATGAATGTTCGGGCACCTGCCGGTACTTTTATAATCCCTTTATTGACAAAAATAGACAGGTTATAAAAGGATTTGCATGTGGTTTCAATTCAACTTAAGGGCCTAGGATACTAAAAAAAATTATAAAAATTGATTAATTCTTGTTTGCGTGTTGTGTAGGTTCATCTAGTATATATGAAAAAATATTTAAAAAAATCTAATCATTAACAATTTATTAATAATTTATAATAAAAGAGTAGATTTACCTACACTTTCATCAGTTCTAGCACAGAAACTATTCAAACTAAGTTGATGAAAATAGCATATGTTACTCATTACATAAAGACCATTGACATCTCGTCAATATATTTTATTAATTGTTTCATGATTATGAGAATCAGACACCTTTAGTAATTACTGCTGTATTTGTTTTGTATAAATCAAAATTTAAAATAATATTACGTTATGTCAAAGATTACTAGTATTACAAGATGCAGAAAAAATATGAGTATTGTTAATATATCTGATAAAGAGTTATTAATGTAAAAGATTTACAAATTAAAAAGTACACACCCACTATTGGTGCCTACCCCTCATCTTTTGTTAAGAAAAGTAAGCTTATTCTACCCGCCTCCTTTTATGATCGCATAGACCAACCAGTAAAATTTACTGGTAAAAGTAATATTTAGTATTATTTACAAATTATAACATTATTATTTACATTATATATTTCTTATTATACATTTCCTAATGCTATACTTTTGATAAGTTTGCATTCTGAAGAACATCCATTTTATATTTCTTAATATTGATTTTTAATAATTAATCGATTAAGATCGATTAATCATTAAATGATGATTATTAGATGATTAAATCAATATTTTAATGGTTTTTATCTTATTTTAAGAGGTTAAATGATAGACCACAGTCAGCTTATTAATTCGCCTATCATTTTTTGTAATTATTGGACTGTTGTTTTTGTCACTTTGTTCACTATTATTATAATTATTTTTAATAGATAGGAAGATAGGCATTAGTTTGTTTGTACAAATATTAAATTAAATTAAAAACCGCTGTACACTGTATTAGTAGTATATCCTAACTACATATTACCCGTTAAACAAAAGTATTCGCTAATTGTACTAATTTGGTATTTGCAATAGTATGGTTTGCAATATTTGAGCATCTAATCGATATTTATTTCATTATACATAGTTATCTGAGTTCAATAACAATAGCTAGGATTAAAGTATGTTAGCTTTATAACGTTTCCTACATTTTCTAAGCATCTTATTCATTATTTTAACAGGTGGTTCAACCAAGTAGAAAATAATCTGCTTTCGGACCTCAAGCCTTCTTGGTAGGACTGTCACTTTCTATTCAAATAATTTAGAATTTTAGAATCTGTCTTTGCTACCGTGCCGCTAATGGTAAAGAGACCATTCATTGACAAAACTAAATTTTTTCAAAGAAGCATACAAATATATTTGTGGGACGTAATGGTGTTGGTGTCTAAGAAACAAGAAAAACGTAAATATAAAAGGTGTCAAAAAAATCTACGTACATCATTTCATATTCAGTGTTAGTAGTATTTTTACGCTTCAGAAGTTTTTATTTTTTCGTAAAATATGTCAAAAACAAGCAGCAGCGTGCAGTGCATACGAAACAGTGGAAGCAATCCAGATACGACGTATGCACTATTACGCTCGTACGCAATGTGTACGAGCGTGATAGCGCATACGTCATATCGGGATTGCTTCCACTGTCTCGTATACACGGCACGCTGCTGAAAACAAGAGTGCTTTTGTCTAAACAAAGAAAAAACGAACAAAAGTAGAGTACACATTGCATTTATTTGTTTGTATCAGTAAAGCTTATTTAGTTACATATTACATCGTTTATTATTTTTTAGTTAAGTTCAATATTATTAGTATTAGTAATAACCAGGAGCAACCACATGGTTGCTGAATGGGTAGTTAAGTGCACAATTTCGTGTAGTCGAATGTATAGGTATAAAATTACGGTAGGTTATGGTACGGTTAGGTATACATTCGACTACGCGAAATTGTGCACTTACCTACCCATTCAGCAAGCATGTGGTTGCCCCTGGTAATAACTAATAACGGTATAATAAGAAATACTTTTTTGGGAAAAATGATTTGAGCCATAATCAATCAATATGGTCAAATCATAAATTTATGTACCAGATCCAGGAGCAGTTACACGTAACGGACCGTGCATACTGCGAACTGGTATTGTTCTCTAAAGATGATTTCCACCTGGAAAGAATCCTCAAAAATAATTTGATATGTGATAAAATGTTAAGGAAATTAAAAGAATTTTATTTTGATTGTCTACTGCCCGAGTTCATAGATCCTCGAATAAGCAGGGGTATGCGCGTTTGAGAACCGGAATGTCGAATTCGGGCACATCAAGAACACTTTAAAATCAAAACATGTTCTAGAAAAGAATGCGAAATTTGTAAAAAATAATTAATCTTATACATATATTTTTTTAAATAAAATTTAATTAAAATATTCACATATTTTCTTTTATACACATTATGTCCGAATTAGAATTTGCAGTGGCTAGATAGTAAGGCATTTACACAATTTGTATGCATACAGCAAATTAAATGCGATGTTAAAATTGTTAAGAAACATTTATTTTCAACTTGGAATGATTTTCTACCTGCGATGCCGACTACAAATGCAAAGAGTGTCACAGTAAGCAAGCTTGGCAATTACTTACGCTCAACCTACCTTGCTGACTGATTGATTTATGATCTGTTGCAGAGAAGGATGGTCCTTTAGTAAAAATTGTATATTGATACAAGTGGCGCCCCTATAGCGGATTTAGTTTTCGAAACTACGTATCCTAGGTCGTTGTCGGTTTTGGTTTTGCAGATTTTCTAGGAGTTTTAAATTTGTGTTTTGGGGTTTAATTTTGCCCATATTTTAAGAATTTCCAAGAGAATTTTAGATTTGTAAATTACGGTAAATATAGAATGGCGAGGGTTAAGTTCACTTGAATGCATTCATAAAATTAATTTTGGATTTGCGGAATTAGTCGATTTTAGTTTTGGCAATTCTCTAAGAATTCTAGGGTGTGTGGGAGACCACATGACGCACA
This sequence comes from Agrypnus murinus, assembly GCA_929113105.1. Taxonomy (NCBI): domain Eukaryota; kingdom Metazoa; phylum Arthropoda; class Insecta; order Coleoptera; family Elateridae; genus Agrypnus; species Agrypnus murinus. The sequence goes on along the minus strand of OV816026.1, from coordinate 89,712,049 downwards.
CCCGTAAAACTGGCTGTCTTCTAGCCTATCCTTGGAACCTGGATACGGGGCATGGAAACATGACTGGGTAATGGGCGAAGCAGTCAGGTCAAGTATGTGGTAGAGAAATTCCTGAGAATTCTCGACGGTTACTCATACCGATCAGGGGGAGCCCTGATAATATGATACCGGTGTGGGCGGATTCGAGTCTCGTCTTGGAGGAGGTCATTTATGGTCACCAAACGGAACCCGCTGTTTGACTTAGGTCATTTATGGTCACCTGCGGAACCCGCTGTTTGGCTGAATCTTCAGGAGGAGAAGCGAAGTGAGGTTTATCCCGGAGTGAAGGGGTAAATTCATGCCATTGGGAAACCGCATGCCGCCAGGTAATTGTGCTTAGGAGCTATCCCGACCACCCTATGATCCGGGCTGCAGCCGGGTACAGTGGCTGGGAGAAGTTCTAAAAGCCTTTACGCTTAAGGATTGTGAAGCGAATATACAGCCTCTCACAATTAAGACAACTTCACCTTAGCTAGGTACACACTGGGGGTCTATAAGCTGTAGACCCATGGACGAAGCTCTGTCGAGGGCCCACCAAGCCTATATATTGATAGATCGGGGTGGCAAAACCATTTAAAAACCAAGTCCTGCCACAATTGAGGTTGGATTCGATCGGGCAGTGTCTCCCAGCAGCTTGGGACAGTATGTTGGGAGAAAAGTCTAAAGCTAGACTAGGTGAAATCTCCTTGGTCGTGTGATACGTCCCTCACAGCCTCCTTGGAGATGGAGCCGACGGGTGAGCACGTTTATCGCTCCGGTACTGACCTGGAGAGTCAGTAGAGTATGGATAGTATCTCGCTCCAACCAGTGAGTTAATACTGGTAGCATTGTTTAGTGTAGCGACAATGCGCGCTAATTGAGCGTAACTCAATTATTCGAGCTTCGGCTCGTCTTAAAGGCGGGAAGGAACACCCTAAACGTTCATTAAATTAGTCATGGAACAAATACCTTATAGACAATTACTACGGCCTATTGTAAATTTTAAAGGTAATAGGCTAATAGATTACTGTAGAAAAGGATTCAGTTCTTTTTCGCGGACAGTTAGCCTTGCAATTCTAGATTTGTGAACTACGGAAAATGTAGGATGAGAGGGTTAAGTTTACTTGAATGTGTTCATAATATTCATTCATTATTAGGTGCTTAAGTGTAAAAGTAAAAGTCGAGTGTAGAATTGAAAATGAAGAAAACGCGAACGAATACTTAAAGAAAAAATGAATGTAGACTTTTATTATTCCAGAAATATAGATGGATGTAATATTTATCCGTAATATATAATGTACTTTGGATGTCTATTTACTGGTTTTTTAATTTAATAAATGATTTGCATTTATTACACTGTGCTACACAGGAAATATACAAGACCTCCTACCTATCTAAACGGTTTGATATTGAAGAATAAAGACTTTTCATACTTACAGAATTTTCCCATTACTTTAAGTTTTTTTTCCAGCCTGCTGAATGTACCTCATCCAGTTTTGGTGCCTTGCACTACTCTAATAACCAAAACTTAGCTCACATCTTGGATATCTTTTCTTTACTATAAATGATTTGCATTTATTACACTGTGCTACACAGGAAATATACAAGACCTCCTACCTATCTAAACGGTTTGATATTGAAGAATAAAGACTTTTCATACTTACAGAATTTTCCCATTACTTTAAGTTTTTTTTCCAGCCTGCTGAATGTACCTCATCCAGTTTTGGTGCCTTGCACTACTCTAATAACCAAAACTTAGCTCACATCTTGGATATCTTTTCTCTACTTGAAAGATAAGAAGTGTAGCTTTACAAAAGTTCAAAAATAAGGAAAATCGGTAAAGAAATGACTGAGTTGTAGCCTGAAATAGTCATGAGTTCAGTGATAAACAGTCAGTTTTTTTTTTGGCAATTTTTAAGTTTCAGAGGTTCACAATGATATTTACTGAACAAATAATAGTATATTACATGTTGAGTTGGTAAAGGATATCTTTACAAGCCAAGCGATAATTGTTTGACCGAGACGGTACGTCGAGGTCAAACAATATCACGAGGCGTGGGAAATTTACCAACGAAACATGTATACTATTTTATTCACAATAATTAGACTTAAGATAATCAAAATAAAAAGTAATTTTAAATAAAAAAAAATTATAAACTGTCATAATTTCAATCAGAGCCATCTATCGACCAAAAGAGATTTTAAGTAAGGTTTCATTCTAAGCCGCTAGATCGCGATGTATGCGCTCAGTATTTTAAAATTAGTAATTTATTAATTCCATTGTAATTATTAAATATAAAATACGGAAAAATAAAAATAAAACTAATATTAAATAAAAAAATATGTTTTTAGCGTTAAATATATTTATAAAAACTTAAATTTAAATCAGATAAAACGTCCTGTTTTAAATTATTCAGAAAAAAAAAAGTTGGCCATAACTTTACATGTCAGTTTTACAGACATGTAAAGGAAATTGTTAACTACTTTGGTGTTGCTATAGCAATAGCTTACTTTCCAAGGTTTTTACAACATATGAAATGTACATATTGCAATATGATTGTGAATAAAATTTCTTTCTCTTCACTTATTGAAGATATATTTTGTTTCATTTCTAGGAAATTTTTTAAATTGGTTAACAAATGACCGAGTTATGGCCGATAAACAACAATTTCTTTTCATTATTTTAATCTGTCATTATACGAGGGTGGTTCAAATATAAACCGGAATTTTTGAATAAACGCTCGAAGAAGTTAGTGTCGTTAAAGTGGCTGTACTGGATGTTAGATTGGTCTGTTACAAAGCGTAGAGAACAGCTGGGACCGCGTAATTTCGATTGTCAGTGTAGTTGTAGCCATGAGTGAGAAGGACGTACCAGTGTCTGTTGCGCAACGCATTATTATTCGTTTTTTGGTCAAAGATAATGTAAAAACCGCGGAAATTTATCGGAAATTGCTCGAGCAGTTCGGGAATGAGTGCCTCTCCAAGACTCAAGTGTATGATTGGTGTTCCGCTTTTCGAAATGGCCGAGAAGTGGTGGCAAACTTGCCACATGCGCGGCGCCCCAAAACAAGCGTTACCGATGAGAACGTCCGCGCTGTAGAAAAACTCATTTTGGGAGACCGACGCATTACTGTACGCGATATGGCTGCACAAGTGGGCATCAGCATAGGCAGTATTGAGCAAATAATTCATGAACGGCTCGGTTACCGCAAAATATCAGCCAGATGGGTGCCAAGACTTTTGAATTTTGACCAGAAATTCACACGCTGGGAAGTTTGCACGCGTCTCCTGCAGCGATATGCAGACGAAGGAGACAATTTATTGCAGCGCATATTCACCACAGACGAGACTTGGGTGCACTACTATACTCCGGAGAGTAAACGCGCGTCTATGGAGTGGAGGAAGCAAGAGGAAGGCGCGCCAGTTAAAGCGAAGGTTACACTGTCAGCGGGAAAGGTGTTGTGTACCGTGTTTTGGGGCATGAGAGGAGTAATTGCGGTCGATTTTCTCACTGAACAACGAACTGTGAACGCGCAGTATTATAGTAACCTTCTAAAACACACGGTGAAACCTGCCTACAGATCGAAACGACGCGAGATTCCAATCCGAACTGCGATATTGCTGCAAGACAACGCCAGACCGCATACAGCTCGGCTTACGATGGAAACATTGCACGAATTGGGTTGGGAAACACTGGAACACCCTCCTTATAGTCCCGATTTGTCGCCATGCGACTATTATTTATTCGGTCCATTGAAAGAGGCACTTGGCGGACAGCGATTCAAAAGCAATGCGGAGGTAGAATCTTTCGTGCGCGAATGGTTACGTGACAAGCCGAAAGATTTTTACGAAAAAGGCATCCTAAAGCTTCCGGAGAGATGGCAGAAGTGTGTAGAGTGTGACGGAGACTATCTAGAAAAACTGTAAAACATTTCAGCTCTGTAACTTAATAATAAAATTTTTTACAGCAAAATTCCGGTTTATATTTAAACCACCCTCGTAGTCTAATGTCCAGATAATCTGTACATTTTACCTTGCAAAAGGTCAAGTAGTTTTGGTTTTTGGATATGTTTTGTATGGTGGGGCCCTTATTAGGAATTTAAGCGTTTTTCCATCTACTTGTAAATGTACCTTTCCAGTTTTCGTACCTTGCACTGCTCTAACGACTAGAGCTTAGCCATTTCTTGTCTCATTTTGGAAATCTGTTTTCTGCTGGGAAGAGAAGAAGTGTTGATTTACAAAAGTTGTAACATAATGAAAATCGGTAAAAAGTCTTTATTCTTCAATATCAAAACAGTTCTGTAAGTGGAAGGTCTTGTATATTTATTTTTTTTATTTGTAGTACAGTGTTATTTATTAGGATTTCTCTTGCCGAGATCGGAAATTAACAACTTCACACAGGTGTAGTAATAAAGTATTTATTACAATTTTATTTCTTCTTACCGAGATCGGAAAATTATGAAGATGAGCTTTATTGTTAATAATAATAATTACTACTACCCATAACCTGAAAACCAGGCCCCAGAAGCTATGAAGCCTGTGTGAAGAGCTCACAACGTTTTTCTGGAAAACGGCTGAAGCAGCAAATTTTCCTTTTTCGCAGTAAAATAGCAGTAAATTAGCTTTAAATAATAGCTTAAATAATTTTGTTGTGTGCTACATTTGTGTTGTAGCTTTATAGACCTGTATTACCCTCATAGACAAATTTACATCAACTGGTCTACTTTTTCTGCTCGTCCTTTTTATTCTTACTAAAGTCTGGTTAAAGTTTTTTAATACATTTTGAACAGTGGATTTCGTAACTCCAGGTAACTTTGCCAACTTAATTTGAGAAATGCTTTCATTTTCTCTGAATTTTGACACTATTAATTTCTTTTATTTCCAATTCAGTTTTGTATCTTCTTATCTTTTCTCTTTATTATTCTCTTATCTTTTTATCCGTTTCAGCATTTTTATCTGATTTTTAAAAACTTGAAACAACTATTACATTTACAATGTTACTTTTACATTCAGAACTCAAAATATGTCAACAGAATCAAAAGCCTGTTAATAATAAGTAAGTGACACGCTTGCAATGATGACCAGATTTTTTCGTGGACAGTCTTTCTATCCTATATGAGATTGCTAGATTTAGAGAACACCCTAGATTTAGTCCGGTGCATTGTATTTCGTTTAGCGGTCAATGTGTCATATATTCCGCGCCAGTCTAGAATGTTCACAGACGGCGTATACGGGTTAATCCCATTCATTACAATATGTAAAGAATATAGCAATTAATAAAATTATCAACAATAACACCTAGGTCTTTAATGTAATGCACATTTTCTTATAATTATTTATCCACTTAATAATGGCACTATTAACTCTTTACTATTCCTTCTAGAAATCTAGAGAATCGAAGAGATTTAAATTTTCCAATGTTAAGTTGTATATCAGGATGCTTACACCAATTATTAAGTAAATTAAGTTCATATAACTAAGTTGCTAACAATCGGAAAAGTTACTTTTATTACACTTGAAAATTTTTAAATCGTTGGAATAAAACAGAAGGTTACAATGTGTAAATATATGTTTTACATCGTTTACATATAACAAAAAAAGAATGGATCTAAGTGTGATCTTTTGGAAACACCACAATTTACCTTGATGCATTTCGATTTACTATTATTGGCACGAACTTTATTGATTTATTGATATTTTTATATCTGAAAATCGTAAACTGAAACTTTTAATTCATTATTTTATTTGATAATTATAGAGTTTCACGAAGTAAGTTTCATTGGTATAATCGCAAAAAATTCCTTAATTTACAATTTAGTAAAACAGGGAATAATTCTCAAAACTACTGCAATTCCTTGAAAACCCATTAAATGCAACAGACAAATATAATTAAATTACAGAAAACCTAAATTAAAGTTATCTTAATAACTGTAATATAGATTTTCTGAAACGTAGAACAAATCTTTTTCTTTTACCAATAAATGAGTTAGTAGCCTTGAAAGAAGGTCGCTCAAACAAAAGACAACTGTCTCCTTTTTGTTGAAAAACCCTTATCATGCACAGTTAATCAAGTTTGATATGGAAGCCTACATTCTTCTAGAAAAGCTATAAGCGTGAAAGAATAGCAGAGATTTTTGTGATAAAAAGGAAATTATTCCATACTGAGAAGAGTGGGTTAAATAATATGAGAAGAATATTTTTTCATAAATTACTTTTCTGCATGTAACTCTACATAGAATAACAGAATTTTATAAGCACAGTGTTTTAGGATAATGCTTTAAAAATAGATTACTTAGTTTTGGAGATATTAGAAAAACACAATTACTGTGATTTTATTAATTTGTTTCCTGCATAATTTCAAGATTTTTTTTAATTGTGTATTGAATTTCCTATGAACAAACTTCCACAAGCAACTGTGTAGCTATTTCACAGGCTGCTGTTTTTGTAAGTTTAATTATTCTTTAAAATCCAAATTTCTTTAAAGAACTAAAGTAGAAAGTGTGGGTATACCATGCAAACTTAAAACAGTATACTTAACATAGTACATCAGTTTTATATTACCAGAAGAGAAAGTTTTCAAAGTATGCTTTTTGTTGCTATAGAAACTGCCTTCACCTTAAATTTAGGATAAAGGATACAGAATATAGAGTAGGTTACTTTTTAGAAAAACGAAATGTATTTAGGGTGCATTTCATATAACAATTGTTTATTAGGTTATTGGGCATTTGGACGTCGCTGAGTCGTGTTGGGTAATTGTATGACGAAAATATTTATTGACACTTCGAAATATGAACCGGAAGTCAGAAATCTATAATTAAATTCCTGTTGTTTTCAGAATATATAAGTCCACAGCTATAATATTAGTTCAAAGTGCTAATTCCAACTAAATTATTTAGACAAACAAGAGATTATTTGAGAGTCATTTTGGACAAAATAAGTTAATTCCACTGAAAAGAACGTAACTAGTTGTTTTTGTCATAATCGCTGTATTTTCGAAATTTTCAGAATCAATCTTTTACAAACTACTATTCCAGCCGAACGCTTTTTGCAAGTAGTAAAGCGATAACATTCTTCCTTCCTGAAAAATCGTAATGTCCTGGTATTAGATAATGATTCTTAACTTGGTCGCTGGTGTAATGTTGACCAGAAAAAACTCAAAAAAAAGGTAACAAGAGTTATCACTATAGTTATTTGAACTAATCACAACAAAATACACTTCCAAATTCTTTCAGACTTATACAGTGTCTGCCATGAAGTTGGATCCATATGGGAAAATTATTTAATATTCTTATTGGAGAAAAACTTTGTGTAGCCATCACTTCTGCTCCCAAATGTACTTGAAATACGCCACGTCAAAGTGAGTCAAGGTGACATTAGGTATCTGTCAAATTCTCTATATTTTTAAATCGGCGAAAAATTACCTTATTTGTTAAAATATGGAAAAAATTTATTAAAAACAAATGTTTCTAATGACATGTTACGTTTACATACCGAGTTTGAACGTGATATTCTGACCTAAGGAAAATTTCGTTTATTAACATTTTTTGATACACCCCCGTAACTAATTATTTTTTAATCATTAAAGACGCTTTTAAGAAGTTGGAAGCTAAAACTTCTTTACCCGCATACGACTACTTAAGCAAAAATGCAAAGACCTTATTGAGTGAATTTCTTGTATTATCACAATTTAACTATTGTACATCTGTCTATGACCTTTGCCTTAATTTCGAAATGTCACAGTGTATACAACGTGTCTAAAACTGTTGTTTACGTTTTATTTCGGAATACCTAAGTTTGAGCGTATAACCTAAAAAATAGTAGAATCGGGCTGTCTTGATATAAAATAACGGCGTTACGTACAGACAGCTGCTTTTACTGATGTTACTACAATTGTTATTGTTGGAAACGGCATATGGAAAGTAGCAAAAGTCCATTCCGTCCACAGACTCAACTTTGGACCAAACGGTGCATAAGAAACTGAAATTCAACCAAGTCGGTCCATATTAACTACATGAATAAAAAGTTAGGATATCTATTAGTATTTATTAACCATACGACATTAAATTCGAACACGAAAACGTGTTAAAATATAAAGAATAAAAATATACCGTACACTTAAGAGGATAGATCAAAGTGTGTGTGTGTGTGTAAAAGCAGTGTCATCCAACCCTTCCAAAACTAATTACTCAGATATGTCTCTCACTCGAGTGCATATGCAAATGTCAAAATTCATACAGACCTGGATGTGCAATCAAATGTGACAACAGAAAGACTCTTAAAAAAATTGCAATATAAAATCTCAGAATAAGAAACTATATTCAAACTAGAAACTATACAAAGATATAAAACTATCATACTTACTTTACAAAGCGGCTTCTGCTCCCAAAAAAGAACAAAGGCTCTTTGTGTTAAACAAATTATTTTTAGGTCGTAAGTGTTAATTGAAAAAATTACCAATTTCAGACTTAAAAAGGAATAATAATACAAAAAAAGCTGAGTGCCACCAAATTGTATGTAAATCATCGTAATTTAAATGATGTTAAGGTAATTGAAAACTGCTGATTCCAAAAGATTAATAATTATTTAGAGAATAAAATCTCCATTCTTTCAAAAACAATTTATCAGTAATCTTTAGTGAAAACAACCTAGAAAACTTAAAACATTAAAATATTGGATACCATCTTCCTCCCTAAGATTCTTCAGATTTACTTAAATCTAGATAAGGTTAGTGAACGAAATCAAGCATGTAACAAATAGATTATACAAAGGTAATTGTAATATTATGTATATATTGTAATTAATTGATGTTACTGTAATGTCCCAGGGCCCTAACCACTAGATGAACACGGCCCGGGTTACACTTCAAGCGCGATTTCAAATATTTAACAAACGGAAGTTGATACAGCATACACTCAATGTGTATCATCACTATCAACCTTACAATGACAAATTTTATGATTAAAAATATAACACAAAAGAACACACTTGATCCTACATTGTGATTACTCTTTATGATCAAAAACCGATAACGATTGATTTACTTGATAAGGATAGAAGAAGAGAGATAAACACAAATAATAGAACAGTTAAATATGATTGTAGTATTTTATTAAATTTATTTTGAATGTTGAGCGTAGGATGGACGGATTTACACTGACAGACAAAAAACGGTTAGTTTTGTAAAAGCCTCCTTGAAAATATGCTAACCCAATGTAAATACGTCATCGCTTTAAGTTTTATCAGTGATCAGATTATTATTTAGTTCAATTACAATGCGTATTTAGAAACAGTTAAAACCATAAGTCTGTCATTGACATGAATCACTAAAAGTAAGTGAAACTGTGACGACGGTATGAGTTTATGTAGAAATTAGAAAAGGTAAAAGTTCCAGTTTATTATGAATATACATGGACTACTGGACAGTTATTATTTACTAATTGACACAGCAGCAGATACTTTGTGACCAGAGATGTATTGTGACGGTACGTTTTCAATCAAAGATTTTATATCCTATGAACCTTTATTTAGGGTTTAGCGTCGATATCCGATGAACAGTATTGTAGTTTTGTTTAACTGATCATGCGAGTTGAGTTTAGGAGATTGCAGGTGGAAACGTTCGTTTTTGCGTTTTTGGCATTTTTGCGTCGTATTGCACGTGCTCGAGAAGCATAGGCTATTCTAGTGATGAATTGAAATAATTCGATTTTTAAGCCGCATCTTTATATGGATATTTGCTTTCTCTGGTATTAATAAGAAATTAGCTAATTATAGTTGTCTGCGACGCTAATTTCATCTTTTAAGGATTTGTTTCGTGCGTACGATGTAATCTTTTCTAAAATCCCGCACAACAGCTCAGGTATGCAGTTTCTTTTTTTTATCTTATCTACATATGTGGTTTTTGTCTATTTTGATGCTAATTCTTTTGTTCTCCGTAGGGATTTCATTTCATTTCATTTCATTTTATATTACTCCTATTATAATATAATCCTCTTATGGATTTATTCTTATCGATTTATATATGGATTTTATTAATTTCCTTCTCTTCGATATTGTAATTGATATGGTTATGGTAGTTGGAGTATATATACATATATCAATTGGAGGATAACTAGTTTATGTTATCAACATTGTAAGATAGTAGATGAGTCCAAGGCTGTTTTTGGTAACCTTGAAGATTGGTTATAAAGAAGCTGGATTACCGAACAGATCCCCCTTGAAGATCAAATCAATGGTTTTGAAGACGAATAACTGATAGAATACAAAAAACTTCCTTTGAGGTTTATTCTGGTATTCGGGTAACATGTTTTTATTTTGTTTTTAATTATTAATCTTATTTGAAACAAATGTTATGAATGATGAGTGCTTGTTGGTTGTTAGAAAACATTTGGGGTAAATAAGGTATTGAGACAAGACGGTCATATCGATAATTTATCTATACCTCAAATTAAGTTGGGTTAATATTGACTAATTTATGGATTATTACTTATTATTAATTGATATTTAAATTTCATAGTTAATTGATTACATATATTGAATTTCTTGTTGGTTCATATGAATTATAATTATATTTTTGAACAAATAAGTATCTTATGTGTTTATGTTTAATTCTATTTGGGGTAATAAATATATGAAACGGTTGTTTGTACTGTTGATTACATTATTTGATTTGCCTTTTTATTATTTGTGTGTTAGCAAGATTTATGATCTGTCTTGGAGCCGATCAGCTGCGTTCGAGATACTAGTAATCGAGTATTTGAGGGAGTCAAGGGCAAACGATTACTGGCGCCCATGATCATCCTTTTTTTGTTGTTTTTGCTGTAGCTCTTGCGAGAAACAAAACGCACGACCACTCTCCGACAGCTTAGCTTGGCTTCCATTTTCTTTTGTTTATTTATTTTGCAGCTCCAAGACTACCAACACGTATTTAGTAAATAGGTAACTACCTGGGTAAAAGCCCGTCGTAGTATGTCTATAAAGTAGACAATTCTAGACATAAAATAAAAAACATATGCAAACGTCTTTTACATTACTTTAGTTTTCACATCAGCTACGGGGGCACTTACCTAGATACCTAGAAAAGCAATAAAGGAGAATAATCACAGAACAATAAATATATGACATATAAAATATAATAAATCAACCAAGTATGTATACCTCTACAAGGATCAAATATGATTCGATGGATGATCACTCTCCCAAACAGTAGTTATAGCAGTTCAAATATATTCCGATGGATGATCACTCTCTCAAGTACAATAAATGTGTATGTACCTGCGGTAAGCAAACATTGTTCTGGACCAAATGGGCTACCGACCCTGGCCGAAAAGTATAGTAATTACAGTAGGTTGCAAAATCAAACAATAATCATTATGTACTGAATGTGAAACATAAAAACAGTAGTTGCATTTAAGGCACGTATAAAATGTTACCAGTTGACAATAAACTGTAGCCACAATTATACTGTTACAAACATTAGAAATCATTATTTTCAAATAATATTTTCCAAATCAGATTAAACAAAATTCCAATTTACCATTACAACTCAAGACAACGCTTTGTTGGCTTAAATGATATTATGATTTTTGACTTATCTAAAGTTTTCAAATGAGAGATTAAATTATAAAAAAGGAACAAAAATGTAAATGTAAATTTACATAAAGGAAAACATTGTTACAAGCAAAGGCAAAAGATAACTACCTACTTCTTCTTTACATTTCATAATAATTCTCCCAAAACAAAATGGCAGCATCCCTATCTACACAAAATCAAATTACCAATTTAAAAAAACTGTAATAAACATCCCTAAACATTTTATATTCAAACCAAATAGTTGTTATTCTAAAGATCATTTATGTCTTTCCCTGTAGGTACTGTAGTAACAACACAACTAAATAAATTGCGACAAAATGACTTGCTACAGCTGCTTCGATGTATTTTTGATTGACTGTAATTCTGACCACTGAGAAGGTATTTTCCTAAGCCGGAAATGATAATTCACATCGAATCAAATAATTACGGATATAATTGCACATATAATTAGTATTTTATATTGTGATCGAACCACGCATTTCGATTTAAAAAAAAAATTCATTCCCGCCTACAGCGGCGTTCAAAGTCGCCATTTTGAATAACTTGGTACACACTTTATTCAGTGACGGAATAACCAATTTGAATGAGGTTTTCACCATTCGAACCCTTTTTGCATTATCTAAATGGCTTTTCTTAAGGGATTTGACCTTTGACCCAATTAAGGGGTCACCCGGGGTCAACCAACGCAAATTACACAAATCGGTTTATAATATCTCAAAATTAACTATTTAAGACGTGGAAAACGAGTATTCTGCTGCAAGTGACCTTTGACCTAATTTTGGGGTCATAGGAGGTCATGTTACCGAACAAATTAAATTGTTAATTGTTGAGTCCCATGAGCCCTATAACGTGTAATGAATGACGGAAACTTAAAAACTGAATGACAATTGATTACCTCCTATGACCCCAAAATTAGGTCAAAGGTCATTTGCAGCAGAATATTAGTTTTCCACGTCTTAAATCTAGTTAATTTTGAGATATTATAAACCGTATGTGTAATTTGCGTTGGTTGACCCCGGGTGACCCCTTAATTGGGTCATAGGTCAAATCCCTTAATAAGCCATTTAGACAATGCAAAAAGGGCTCGAATGGTGAAAACCCCATTCAAATTGGTTATTCCGTCACTGAATAAAGTGTGTACCAAGTTATTCAAAATGGCGACCTTGAACACCGCTTTAGGCGGGAATAAACGTTTTTAAAAAAAAAACGAAACATGGTCCTCGGCTGCCTTTCACATGCCCAGTTAAGGGATGCATTAAAGTTTTTCAACTTTGATTGTTGATACTGGCATTAGGACAAAATTTTCCAGCTTATGAAAATACCTTCTCCACTACAATATTTACCAAATGTCTTGTACAACTTCTAGCCATGAATAAATGCGATTAAACGTCAGAATTTTAATCTTTGACCTATTCAACTGTAAACGAATACATACTCTTATAGTATTTTGATGGGAACAGACAAGCATGGAGTGTAATAAAGATGTATACAATACACAACTATCTACTTTCTTACCTTTAATGAAAATAATTGCTCCGGCTAAATAAAGGTATTGTGAAAAGCCGAACTTTCCACAAATTGAGACGCTAAGGCGAGTCGCTTCAATAGGACACTAAATTATTATATAATTTATATAGAAACACAATATAAAACAGATACACAAAGCAATCTTTCAACAATAACATCACAAATTCTACAATTTCGGCAAATGTCAAAACAAAAAGGAAATTTAAACCAGATACCAAATTTTTTTTAGTAATCCCAAAATAGCTTAATATGCTTTACCTATTTGGAAATTAATACTTTTGGTATCATCATATTTCTTACTTACTACAAACAAAGCTAACTATTGTTAAAATACTGACGTTTATAGCCATTTAAATCTTTTTTCATTTAAATATCTTCCGCCAGCTTGCCAACTGTATTGTTATAAATTACGAAATATCCGCTCTCTCTGCTTTCATTCGTCTCGACAACGAAATCAAGAAATTATGTCATTGATCTTTATCAAATATTTCCATCTAAAGGGCGTTACTAAATTGAATTACAAATCCATTTATTTACAATAGATGTGAAAGTTCTTGAAAGTTGAAATTTGTAAGAAAGTTTGTTACAAAAATGGCCAGGTTTATATACCTTCTAGTTGAAACAATAAATTGCATGTACTACCTTTTTTGATAAAATACAAGAAACTTCGACAAGTCGATTTAAAATAACCAAATGATTGATAATACATTTTAATTAACACAAAAACTAATTAGATAGACTTATAGATTAAAAAATAAACAACATAATGGTACACACTTATGTTTTCATTACACAACAGGCTTCCATTGAATGTCGATGGAACAATTTTCAAACTATTAATTAACTTCTTTCATAAAAATATCTTTCCGCAGCTTCATACCTTCACAATTTTAAACATTATACGCTAACAAACATTATTTCCATAACTCCAGACATCAACAATATGAAAAGTACAACTAATTACAGTATTCCAATGGACGATCCAAAACCGCAACATAATTATATGTATAACTGATATCACTAATAAAAAGCAACCCGTACATTTAAGATAGTTACAATTATGTGGTGATGAAGCAGCTTTACAATCCTCCACCGAAGTTATTTAACCAAGAGCTGTAAGATTTAGAAATAGAAGAAACTTAAGCAAATGGAGAATCTCATTAACATGAAGACACATTTTTTTGCTATTAAATGCTCAGGTTAAGGCAGTAAATATTTGTATGCCTCCCTATTGCAACAAACCTTGTGTGTTTCAGTTTAAATCTTAGATTAACTTTGGACTAAACTTAATTTAAATCAAAATTAGATAATTATCTCCCATATCGTTAATGAAAAAGTCAAATTTCAAATTTTCAAATTTTATGTAAAAACAGTTTTACAGATATCCTCTATCTGACTATAGTGTACTAGTGTGCATCTTAATTATAATTAACCATATTCAATTTCATAAAATACAAATACCTCCAAATTATAATTTTTAAATTGAGGCTATGCAACTAATCTAACGTGTCGCTTTGAAATTTTATACATAAGCTTACTTAAAACTATAGAGTGGCTGAATTCCCGTTATCATATGTATGTCAAATATCATGAAAATACATACAAGTTATTTTTACAATTTATTTATAATTTAGAAGTTTCAAAGCACACTCAGTGCATATATCTAAACGGTACGGTAAGTGTCAGCGGAGTACTAACTTAATTCAAATTTTTTTAAACTTAACAAAGCTCTAAACGTCAAAGACAATATCTTACTTATGTCTTGTTAAAATAGACATTTGCTTGTCGCCTTTGATATTTTTATCTCACTTGAAATTAATTATTAGTAAGTTCTCTGATCTTCTGTACTTCTTTGTTATTATTACACTAGTAACTAAGATAAAATACATTATCTATTTATCAAATGGGGTCATAAATATAAAAACCAGCTTTACGTTAATTTATTATAAACGATAAGGAATAAAATAGAAATATTGTAATACAATGTTTGTGTTTAATTTAGTGTAAAGCGTAAGAATTAAATTCGAGATATTGTAGTACAGGGCCGTATTAAGTGCATCTTAGCCGGCGTAAGATTAATTAGAAAAATTATAACACCAGGTTGATTTAAGAAATTCCAAACATTCCAAAGAGTGGCAAATAAGGAATGTTAAAATGCTTGTTCTTTCAAGGTCAGTTTAATAACATATCGGTGTATATTTCATGACTATAACGTCACTGGTAAATCACTTACCGCAATTCCGACAGTGGTTTAAGGTGTATAGATTGTCTGCTGCATAGAATCTTGTAAATAAAATTTAGGCCTGTAACTTTATTCACATTTAAAACTTTATTGGATCATTGAAAAATAATTTTTGATAGTAAATTTAATTATAACATAAATTCGAATAATTTCCACTACTTACAGTGTTGATAATATCTATAGTTTTCTGATAAGCTAAAGTTCTTACGTCTTTGGCATAATGAAAATCAAAATGATTGTATGGTTTAATCTCGTGAACTCCGCATTGTCTCTTTTGGGATAGTTTATTGTATAAATAATACACATCCTGAAATTATCAGAATTACAAAAATATATAAAATATTATATATTAAATATAATATTTAATATATAATGTGCGGCTGCAGCCGCACATTGGGCCTACATAATAATAATAATCGCCCCCTCCCTCCCGCACAAGCTTATAGCTTCTGGGGCCTTGGTTAAGGTTATGGGTTGTAGTAATTATTATTATTATTATTATTAGCAATATTTGTTTAATACTTACAGATTCCACCGAACAATAATCATTTCCTCCATATATAAAAACCATAGATACATTTATATTTTCAACAGGATACAATGGAGGCCTACTATAACCATAGTATTTTTTATTAGTCCTCTTTCCATAGTTAAACCATTGGAAACGACCACCATCTCGTACTATCTGTATGAAATGTGTGAGAGACTTGAGCGAGAATCCGACAAAACTTTGATAGATTAATACTGGAAATCTTGCCTAAAATCATATCTATTTGTGGATGAACTTTTTTATTTTGGTTTAAGATTTACCGGACTAAAATGTGGAGTTGGTCCGCCGAACAAAGTTAACATTTTGTAACAAAACCATATGTCTACATTAAAACAAAAGAATTCTACAAAACGATGACTAGGGCTATCCGTAGTTGCTCCACTTAATTGACCTGTCAATTTACCCCATGGCTACAATTCAATTTATTTTGAGTAAACTTTTTTGAAAAATATACTACGTAATAGAGTACAATAGTGGGAAATGATGGAATAACACATAGATGGGCAATCTATGTGTAAGTCATGGCCCATTACGATAATGTTAAGTATGTACTTACAGTGATCTGCTTCAATCTTATTCATAATTACCTACATACAATTATTTATGGAAAATTAAGGGAAACTGTTTACCGTAGAACAAAAATAACTAAAAATAAATCATAACAAATGAACGACTAATGACTACGAGGATTTGCCAAACACGAAAATTGTAGTCCATAAGACCATATATTTTGGAGAACAATTACTTGTGCATAAACTGTTCAAAATCTGTTACGTTGATCTGAGATTTTTATATTTGCTGAGATGATCGTAACAAAGGCAGTGGCTATAGTCCAGGAAGAATAGACAGAAAAATATGTAAGTTGGAAATAATTTGTAACAGGCTAAATTTCTACATAAAAAGGTGAATTGGAGTTCTGAATTATATGCGAAAGTTCCTCATTGACCCGCGGGGTTAATTACGCGATTGATCAAAGGTCGTGAAAAACGGTTTTTTACAAATATCTTGAAAGACGTGAACCTTTCAACAGAAACAGTTGTTACTAAATCTGTAGCTAAGACAATTTGCTACACAAACGGTCTGAAAAGCTTTTGTTCATAGGGGTAGCTGTTCACGAGATATAACGGTTAGAAAAATTGCGAGTGTCACTATATGCACTCTCTTCCACACCACCTTAGAATTTAAGTACCAGGTGCGTTATTTTTTATTAAGTGGTATCCCCACGCATAATCCACGGTTTCTAAACTTTACAACAATGAGTAATTGTTGATTATACTATGGTGTAATTAATGATAATCTGCAGTGCCAAAAAGTTGCATGGATTGATATCCTCATCTTCCGAGTCCGATTCTTTATCACCAAAAATTGAGTCAGGAAAGATGATTATGTCATCGTTGATCTCCTCTTCATTAATATCAGGTGTAATCGTATTCAAACATGATTGTCCATAACTGTGCCCATATCTTGCTTCCTGATATCCACAATTAGAACCACAGCCTTTACTGTACATACAAAAAACTGTACTCAGCAGTACATCAAGAGCAGGCTAGAGGCAGAGTTGTAATTCGATCCAAGATATTATTTTTTAATGTCCATCTTTAGTTTTTAAAATCGATTTCGTCATTTCCAAGCTATGTTTGAACTTAATAATACACCCGATAAAAGTGTTGTTGAACAGCGCCAGATGTTGGGGGAAGAGAATACTATTGCACAGCTTTATTGAGTTTTGTCGATTTAACAAATGTTAAATATCTTAAAACTCGATTGAATCCTGTTTTTTGGAGTGCTTCATTAACTGCCAGAAGGAAATGTAGTCAATTGTTTTTACTCTACTTTTAACAGTCAAAATATCACCGTCTGACAACGACTTACTGCAACTTCAAGATACACGTTCATGCACTACGAATACTCGCTTGAAATTGACCGAAATCTTCGTTTTTATGTTCATTCCGTTAATTACTAAAAGTCAAAATGTTAACGATGACTTAGATCAATCACCTTTTCAGCCCTTAGAGACCGAAGAATTGGATTCGGAAGATAAGGATACCAATGCATGCAACTCTGTGGCTCTGCAGATTGAATAATAATTAATTATCATTAATTAATTATTAATATCAACATTTATTCATCGTTGTAAAGTTTAGAAACAATTAGACCTACTGGGGATAGCACGTAATAAAAATAACGCACCTGGTATTTAGACCTGCATATACTCACTAGTGTGGTACTCGCGATTCTTTGTAGCGCTATAGCTCGTTAACAGTGAACAGTCCTTACAAAATAAGCTTTCTAGACCATTTTTGTAGCAAATTGTCTCTGTTACAAATTTGGTAATCAATGTTTTTTGTTCAGAAGTTCACCGCTTTCCAGATATTTGCAAAAAACCGTTTTCACGAACTTTGACCCCGCGTAATTAACCCCGCGGGTGTCGTATCGGTGAGGAACATTCGCATATTATGTAGAACCCCAATACCAATGCGTATGCAAAGATTCTGCCTGTTACAAACTATTTTCATGTTCTCTATTCTTCCTGAGTATATGAGTATTAGCATGGCTGACTAAACTCAAATGCGGTCAAGACTACAATCTATTACCGAGTTCTGTTTTAATTTTCTGGAAAATAAGCAACATACCTTCAATCTAAATGTTAACATCACCAACTTTCGTTCTTAATCTTTTATATTAATAATTTGTTTAAAAAATGGATTTAGAATTTCTAAAAAGGCTATTTGATATATTTGCAGTTTCAAAATTTTATAATATTAAAGACAGATGGCAACTTGCGCCATCTGTCTGTCAACAAAACTACTGAATGCGGCGGTCGTATTCTTGCAGTCTTGACTACGCTTGTAGTAAACACAAGGATAAAAGGTAAGGAAAAAGTGAGATCACTTTCGGACAAAAACGCTTTCTGCGGTAAATTTTTCAGAAATTTGAAGAACACTTAACTTCAAAAATTTTCTTTAATTTGACAACATGAAATCTTTAAATTGAGTAATATAGTTGACGAAGCAATATGTTTTACTTCGATTACAAATTATTTAAAATTGAAAAATAACACCGCCAGAAAGTAATTACTTGTAAATTAAACCTTGGAATTATCTAGTTATGTTAAATCAAAACTCAAAATCTATACCAGAATGGCATCCGCAATTGGCGCAAGAACTCTCAGTAGACTTTTTACGTGTTTCAAAAATGCTATAGGTGACCAACATATGAACACTTCTACATAAGCAGAAGCATTTGCTGGAAGCAAAGAAGAATATATGAAAGCTGATGTTGTTCCAACCGAATGCCCGACGTAAGTAATCTTCCCTTTGCATTGTGTATTTTCCATTACTGTCCTTAGTTGAGCTGGTAAATCGTAAATTCCCATTTCGTGGAAACTAAAAGTAACTGTTGTTACAATTCTACCATTAAGCGAGTAGCTGAGAAATACCTAAAGTTCCAATATCTTTCATTACTAGCAGAAAGAGAAACGTGTTTCATAGAGTACCGAGTACCTCTAAAATTACCCATCCAGACGTCATATCCTTCGTTGGATAGTAAAAAAGCTAACGCACCCAAAAGTGATGTAAAGGGTAAGAATTTTAATTCAATTAGCTAAAACTTACCTAATGATTCTTCTCCAAGATCCAACCAAACAGCTGCACTTGCTTGAGCAGGATGCTGTAAGTACACTACACCTTTGCAAGATTCAGTTTTGGGAGGTATTCGAAAAACTGACAAAATGTAACCATCCTCAGTTATTACTTCATAGGTGTCCAAATTGTATCCATGGTTTGATGCTAAGTTATTCTAAAAATTTTACTTTATGATGTAGAGAATCTTCATATTAGGATTGTTATAATTACAGCAGTAGCGTTCACATCAGGATCGTACCAGCAATGGGGACTGAAAAACCGGACGTGGTAATTTCTTAAATTTTTACATACATTGTTGCGTTTTGGTCTCAAACTCAATCGAGCAAATGTATATGGTAAAAGAAGGAAAATTGCAAGAATAATAAGTAACTTCAGCATTATTGAATTTTAGAGCATTGCAAGACATAGAATAGCTAGGCTTTATATTTATAATTTGTGTTATGTTATCTATATGTAACTACACGCAATTCTTTATAATTTTGCCTATAAAGATTAAAAAGCGTTTGGGAATGGACATTATTTCATGCTTCAATACTGATAATTACAAACATCATGTATCACACATTGTAACAACATGAAACAATATAACTAAATAGAAAACAATAGATTGTTCAACATATTAATGATTATATCTACCACTTAATTCTGCTTATATAAATTTACAGTAAAATGTATTAAACGTTCTGGTTATAAATCGACGAAAACCACAGTTCGATGAACAGCAGTAGCATTGCCGGTTTCCTCTACAAAACACTTCCTGAATTAATCTCGCAGGACATTGTTGAATTAAACAGTGGAATGCAATGAATCTCTTCAGGGGGTATATTCAACAAAAGCCCTGTCTAAAATCACAATAGCAATGAGACGTTTATCCTGCCGTTTCCTACGTATTAACCTGTACCCTGATTATATTTGATTGAAATAATTTCTTTCATCAAAAGACCGTGATTAGTTTTGGGCGGAAATATCGATAAAGCGCTTCTGAAGAATAGTCTTTTTTCCTAAACGTGCTAATTCACAACCAGTATAAAAGGAAACTGTTATGAATACTAACCATGCTATACAAGCTATTATCTCAAAATCGTTTGCTTTGAATAACAATGAACAACTCTTATAATTAGGTTTGAAGAGAGGCAGTATAATGACATTAATGCTTTGCATTGCTAATCAAAGGCAAGGAAAATGAAAAATCAAATATTTAGTTAGCCATATATGATTAATCCCGAGTTTTCGAAGTTAATTTTTCTGAAGAAAAAAGATATGAATTCCAAAACATATTTTGACTATATATAAGTTTGACAAACCGTTTATCTTTGCTATTAATCGATATAAGGAAAAAAGTTTCCTAAAAAGTTGTATTTTTCTGCCTACATTCTTTTAAGATATCATTATAAAAACAAATGCATCTGTAGGTCACGTGATACAGGTTGTACATATATTTTTAAATAGAACTCCCTGTATATTATTGCATTTTCGAATGGCTCTTGTCACAAACGGAAATTACTTCAACTTGAATAATTTTATAAGTTCTACAACTTGCGCAAATATCGTGCAAGGCCACACTCAGTTGCCCACGTTAGTCAAGCAGCCGCGGCCACGCCGCTTACGACTTGGAGCCAGCTGTGCATTTCTTCGAAGAAACGCTTCCGCTTCACCTACTACTGGACATTTCTATGTTAATCTCAACTGCAAGTTGAATTAGTTGGCATGCAACATATCTACCTACGTTACTCCCGTACATGCTGGACAACTCACGTAATTCACAACTAGCTGCACATTCCTCTGAAGATACCAGCACACTTCCGCTCAACCCACAGTTTCGTGCCTGGTACGGCCAACTCGCATGCAAACTATCCACGAGCCTGCAACGACGAAGCGTGAGCTTCCTTGGTTCCATACTTGGAACACCATCCTACGGATTGCCACTATTATGCTAATCTCTTCCGCGTTGAGCAGTATATAACCAGCTTGCTTTGAGCTTACAATTCAGTCTGTGAAAATGATTCCAACACAACAACATCTCCAAGCAAGCTGGTGAGTACCTTTTAATCTATTTACTAAGAGGTTGACTAGAATTTGCTAGCAAGCGGTAGTGATTACCTGTCTTCCCCTCTGCTTAGTTATGAGAGGGTTGTGCTAAGGCTCTCTCTCGCTTAGTTCTGCTTAGTTAATAGGGGGTTGTGTCAAGGCTCCATATGTGTATACGCTTAGTTTGTAGATCTAGTGCTAGACAGGGTGGTTCCGATCGTCCTGATGTTTCTTGTTAGAATTAGGAGGACCTGTACGTCCTCAAAACTATATAAAACCACCATGTGTAATACCGTTGTATTTTATTACTTTGTTATTAGTATATAGTTGTTTCTGTGCCTTTGTTTTCTTTCCCTTCTACCTCTGACTACGACCTCCAGTCACGAAAACTCCACGTGACATTGTGGTGGAGGTACCGGGCACGAAACTGTGGGTTGAGCTGGTTTCTTCAATGGATTGTGTAGCTGGTTGTAAATTACGTGGATTGTCCAGCATACGCGGGAGTAACGTAGGTAGATATATTGCATGCCAACTAATGCAACTTGCAGTTGAGATTAACATAGAAATGGCCAGTCGTGGGTTAAGCGGAAACGTTTCTTCGAAGGAATGCACAGCTGGCTCCAAGTCGTAAGCGGCGTGGCCGCGGCTGCTTGACTAACGTGGGCAACTGAGTGTGGCCTTATAAACTTATAAAACTATTCAAGTGGAAATAATTTCCGTTTGTGACACTCTTTTTTGTCGATTCTAAATGTACAGACTGATTGAGTACTAAAGTCTGTTAAGATAGCTATAACGGCCAAGGGAGCTGTTTTTAATGCTTCCACGGTCGTTATAGCTGTTAACAGAATGTGGTACGTACAACGGCTTTCGTCGTACTAACTAGTACTAAATCACTTAAGAAATTACATTTTAAATTTTGGAAATGTTCAGCATATGTTAAAAAATTATAAAATCATAGATGCTGTTGTCACCTTGCCAATGGAAATTTTGAAGAAAACAGCAGTTTAAAAAAGGCGGGCTTTTAAAATCTCTTTTAACAGCCCTGTGTGTTACCAGGGCGTGATTGACAGCTTAACGGTTATCAACTGTTATTCGTTCTATAACAACACAGTATGACGAATAAGAATAGCTAAAAAGTGACCTAGATGCAAAGTGCCGGTCACGAAATGGCCGCTAAAATTAAAAAATGATATAATGAATATCTCGAAACAAGAGAAAGTATAGTTTACTATAAAAAGAGAAAGTTTTACTAGTAAATTTTTCTTATTTGCTGGTTTTTGAGGACTGGCAGCCATTAATAAAACATAAAATTAATTTGACGTTTCGCCCCTCAATGGAGGCTTTTTCAAAAAGTTTTTTTTTATTGTTATTGTTTTATATGTATAAAGATATGAACATTTTTTTTACACATTGAGATATATCTTTTTATTTGCTTAAAGAAGTAAAATGCAAATAAAAGTTTAACTAATTCATCAAAAATCTACATCATCATGGGGTTAATTATAGATCAAAAGAAAAAGTTCAATATTAAAACTGTGTATTAAACAAAAAGAAATCTCCTATTCTAATAAAAAAAAAGAAATGAAGTAATAAATTCAAATTAAAGTAAACCCAATAGAAAATTAAAAATGCTTAACTATGTAATCAAAAAAAAATTGTTCATATCTTTATACATATAACACAATAACAATAATAAAAAAAAACTTTTTGAAAAAGCCTCCATTGAGGGGCGAAACGTCAAATTAATTTTATGTTTTATTAAAGGCTGCCAGTCCTCAAAAACCAAATAAAAAAAATGTATTAATAAAATAACAGCCTATAAAGAAATAAAATTAAAAAAAAAATTTTATTTCAAAAATATAATTAAAGAAAGTTTTACATTCACATTTTAACCACCAATATATGAAACTTTTTCATACAATATTTCTTACTAAATATTTATATACAACATTCAGTAACTTTTACGCTACGCAGAATTTTGACCAATGGAATTGGACACGATTTTTTACACTGCGTTATTGACACTACGTTATTTGAAACCATTGTGTCAAAGTTGTAGTGTAGAAGAAAATAGTATTTCATTTCTGCAGTTAAGAGTCTGTGTTTGAAACTAGGCTGCTAAAGTTACTAAATGTTCATTTTAAGTGTTCAGTTTAACTGAACAATTTCAATCAGTTTCAATTTGAACTGTTTCTAAAAACGATTTTGCATGACGAAACGTGTTTTAATCACCAATCAATCTAATTTTAATCATATTTAGCTTCGGTGGCCATTTTGTGACCGGTACCTTGCATCTAAGTCATTTTTTACCTTAACATCGCAATTTGCAACTTTAAATATCCCCTGGTACTATTTTTCATTTGAAATTTTAAATACTACATTTTTGATCCAGCCGGCCATTTTGTAGTCGTCATTTTGCACTTTGCACCGATTTGAATCCACAAACCTATAAGTACCCAATTTTATTCAATTCTAATAAAAATTTGTGGAAATCATTTAATTATTAATTAGCGCCTTATGGAAAAAATAATAATTTGTTAATAACAATTAAAAAGGGCATTAGCGTACAAATCTAACATTTAGACTTGAAAATTTAGTCGATTACCTACAATTTAAAAAAAATCATCAAAATCGATGCCAAAAAGGCGAATTCTGAGGTATTTTTCTCTAGGAAACCGACTATTGTGAGTTTAGGGGAAACACAGCAACGCCAGTAGGAGTTAAAATCTTGAAATGTCATTAAAGAACCAAGAACCTATCCCTGCCAGAAGGAAGATTCTTATATTTTGAATTCTTCCTGGTGCAGTCACTTCAGTACAAATTTAACGGACATATTAGGAACGACATCGTTCAAGAACCTGTATCATGTACATTATCTTGGTCTGTTACGTCAAGTTCTTCGACAAAATAATTGCGCTGATATTGGTGTAAAATGACCAAAATATTGAATATTGAAAATATTTGCAAACTCCATCGTGCTTAAAACTTATAGTTTCCGCGCAGTATGCTAAGTACAGTTTAAATCGTCTTAGACTCGGAGTATATTTTCTGTCTGCGTTTTTACGTTAAAGTTTCGAATTTCTAGCAATACCTAATTAAACGCTAATATATCTTGTTTTCACACTTTTTGTTTTTCGACCTCGGGCTACTAAAAGAAGACTATAAAAATGTATCTTCTAGATATAGTAGACATTTGAACCCAAAGAACCAATCGATCTACGTCTGATTTGGGTAACTTATTAAGACTTTATAGTCACTTCAGAATTACAGGAATATTCCTGCTTAAGTTCTTTTTTAGCAGTTTTATTGTAAAATAATTTTTGTTTGATTCATATCCAGTGGCCCAATTCTTGCCATTATTGTCGTTGTTTGGCTTTACATACGGATTCTCTCAATGTTCGGCGCTTTTAAATCGTGTTTGCAGGAACAATTATCCATGTCAGTGCATTTGAAAGCTACTACATTAAATACTTTTTCCAAGCGATCCCACTATTCACCCACGTTAGCGTTTCTTTCCTATACTCGTGTTGTACGTCAAGGGACCTACTGCTTAAGGAGATCTTAACTACTACAAGTTCATAGACATTTTTTGGACAAAGCATATCTCGATGATTTGCTATTGCTTTCTAAGGAAAAACCAATTTTTAAAAATTTGGTGATATATTGGCTGGGGCTCCGTCGGTCGATATCCCGCAGGCAACTAACCGAACCACAATCGCTCACAATATCTTACATCTCAAACCAATGCATCGTAATCAATTATTATTGAATCATAGCAATTTAAAATCGCTTTAGTGCTCATAATGCATGCTCCTGTCTTACACAGTGGTTGGATCAGACGTACGTTGACTGGTTTCCCTCTGAAGTTCACGATCATTTCTGCGTCCCGGCGCCAAGTACTGTGATGGTCACCGGTGCCTTGGATAATTTGTAGAATCCAAAGCAACAAATTTAAACAAGTAAGAAATGAATTTATAAAACAAACAGTCAAAGCATTAATTCTCTCGTCTTTAACAGTAAAAGAATAAGAATGAGAGATACCATAACATAACATTTTTAACCTGTTCTATCTGGATATGGCCTACAATTATTTGCAAAAATTATTTTTGGTTTTGGGGTAAATCACTCTCATATATATACTTAATAGGTTAACTTTGATCTTTGACAATTACAGTAGGTGGCCAAATTATTAGTTAATCTTCAGAAATTCATCAAATTCTGCGTATTTTTAAATAGATTTTTATGTCATATCAAAAGTTGATTACAAGTGTAAGTTCATGTGTTATTTTGGGTTAAGATACATTGTAAAACATAAAAAAATATAAGATGTAGTCAGAGTATTTTGTAGATGCACTATTAGAAAATACCACTGCTATCCTATCCTATCCTATGCTATTAATTATCCTTAGCATGCTTTGTATATTTTTTTGTATATACTTGTATCTACTGATCGCAGTGCGTCACTTTTCTGAGTGAGATCATTTTTATTTAAACAGCTGTCTTTGGCTACGTTTCTCTTGAGAACCTCAAATGCGTTCTCTTTTGGGCTGTCAGGCCAGAGCAAAGGTTTAATTTTTTTTTGTAGCAGGAAGTCGTCACTAATTTAGATTTATGACACGGAGCTGCTCGTTCTACAGCCGATAGTTTATCGTTTCTTTAACTATGTAGATACGGCTTGTAACGTCACCAAAAACCGCATTCGACTTTGTCCAATAGGCTAAGTTTCGTAGGGATCAATATCCACCACAGAAATGTTCAAAATGACGACTTAAAACCTCTATACACGCGAACCATCGACTCTTTTAAAACTATGGAAGACTCGCCTAGTCTTATTGCTATCTTCTACTGTTGTACAAAAGATTATCTAGATTCTAGATTTTGAATATTTTTTTAAATTTTTGTTACGCTGGAATCGTTTCGTGTGTGACTTATTGAAGCTTGCTCATTTAACTTATAAACCACCCGATATTCTCATCCACTATATACAGTATATTTTGGCAGTTTCTCGTAAAAATCTGTTCAATAGTTTTTAAGTGTTAACGTTTTCGTATTTTTATATAAAGATATTTCAGTAAAAAGCTAGTATAATTATCAAGTTTGTTTTAACATGCTACAATTCGTAATCAACGCTATTTGTTTAATAGTTTTATCAGACACAAAAGTTTTAATGATGTATTCTTAGTTATTTATTTTTCAAAGCTGTATTTGCCCAAGGTTGAGTTTGACAAAATATTAGGGCAAATATTATAAACAACTTTATATTTTGGTACAATTGAAAAACCAAATAAAACAATAATTTAGCAACTTGGTTAACAAACCTTCTTACCTTTAAAAATTACTTTGCCCCGGATTGTCGTGGTTAAATCTTTTCAACAGAATTGATATGAGACTTTTTTATAGGCTTTGCTATTCTGATCCGTAATAAACAAAAATAATATGCAACAAGTAATACAGTACACAAAAATAAAAAACATCAAATTTTACTTATTAAATTTTTAAAATTAACAAAAAGAAACAAAATAAAAAATATAAATATGTGACAGCAAATTAAATTAATTTGATATACTCAAAAAGAATTATTATAATTTTAATTACTGCAATGTAATAAATGAAATAATAATCGAACTTTCTACTTTCTTAAGTCTTATTGACAAAGAATAATAATGTTTTTAACACAAGAAAATAAATCAAATAACTTAAAGAAAATTCAATATAAAAATATTAATTAAAATTATAATCTTTCTATATTTGCATGCATTGAAATTTCCCAAATTCTTCTAAGTTAAACGTTTTGACTACGAGTCAAATTTTATATTTATTAGTTAATCAGAATTGGTATCTCACTTTCTTAAATAAAAAGTAATTGTTGAATTTAAAAATTCATTAGTGTTAAATTATCACTTGAAACTATATCTTTGACATTTATCATAACAACACTTTATTTTACTTTTGACGTTTACACATAACCCCACTTTATAATGTTACGACTTTTTTATTTAAATTGCCAAAGCAATACATTTTCACTCTCTTGTATTTTACGTTTATAGTATTTATTTAATTGGCAGTTGCTTTAACCTCACTTCGGTGTTCTGTAGCTATTAAATTGTTTTCTTTGAGCTGTTTCTTATGTAGCTTTACAAAAACAAATAAATCTCACATTAAAAACAAATTAAAATTTTGTTTCTAAAAATACATTACCAAATTCTGATTTTTAAATTTAAATAGAATACAAAACTACAAAGACAGAAATGTAGACTTTAAATTCCTGATTCTAAAAACATATAATACTTTAGGTTCTATTTTCAATTTTAACATTCCTATTGAATGTCAATTGAGAAGTCTCAATTCAGAAGTCTCAATTCAGAGACTATTATAATAACTTAATTTATTTTTAACACATTTGCTCACTTCTATATCATTAAGAATATAATTAAGATTAAGAAATAGCCCGAGCGGCCCAGTTTCGACTCCCGGGAACGGAAAATCTGGTTAAGGTTTTTCTGCAGTTCTTCCTTATCTGTAGCACAAATATCACATTTGGTATTACAGATACTATCTATAAGTCGGCTGCAGCCACACGATGGGCCTGCGTAATAATATTAATCGCTCCCTCCCTCCCACACAAGCTTTAGCTTATGGGGCCTGGTTACTGGTTAGCCAGGTAATGGGTTGTAACAATTATTATATTATAAAATACTATTATTAAACAACTTCATTATGTGTTAATCTAATTTAATCGAATACCTTTAGTTGCATCGAAACTTAATCTGCAACCCAAATTACATAAATCTACAAGTCTACAAATATGTTTTCTAGTATTTTAACAAAGAAACTAAACCTTTCTACTAAAATCTCTTCAGATTATGTGGTAAAAACGATATCACACGAAATTCCAGCAATACATCCTATCACAAAGTTATAAAATTGAAAATAAATCAACAAAACCGTTTTACACTACTAGCTTTATAATGAAAATCAACACCTAACAATAATTGTTCTAGAGAAGTCGATTTATTTATGCACAGACATCAATTACAACTTGTTTTATCTATTCCAGATAAAACTACCAGAATATAAACCAATACATTCCTAAGCACTAACAATGAAATTTTTAATTATTTATTTTATTTTAATTTAAGCAGCGCTTTTTTAAAAATATATTTTATAAATTGAGGTTGTGTCTTATGTAACCTTATAAATCTGAAATAATGCATGATATTTTCCTAGTAGATGTAATCAAATACATCATATCTCTCAGAGAATACCTGAAAATACGATGACAATTTTTTACGTCAAGTTTTTACTATGTTACTATATTGATAAATACAATTGGTATTAGACATATTCAGGATTGATTTCTTGCACATGTAGTAGAAAGAGCGGTGGAAAGTACTAGAGTTATACATAACATCTTCGAGGTAGCCTCGATTTCAAATCACATGTGCTAATGGCAGTACACTAACTATAACTATAGTAACTGTAGTACATCAGCCGTGTTTATAAAATTATTATTTTATTATATGTACAATATTAATCTAAATTGTGGTGATGTTTACATAAAAAATATCAAAATCGTTCTTATGTGGGTATTATATTTTAGATTTAATATTCACTGCATTATTGCTTTTATTTACGTTGCTTATTTCAATTTAATTCCATTATCTATTCTTAAGTTTATTAGAGAAAACAATTTTAATGTATTTTAATGTAGAAAGATCATTAGTACTATTATATGCTAGGGTTGTTTAGTATCTAATTAAAATAATAATTTCATAAAAGTAGCAGATGCATTGAAGTTAACCGCGACGAGGACGGGCGACTACAACCCGAGTAAGGGCTACCTCGACAATTTTAAGTTAACTTCGGTGCTCCCTCTCTACTATTTACGCAGGAAATCCACTCATCAATATGTTTAATACAATAATTTTAATATAATATTTTCGGTTAAAATCTCAAAATGCTTTTTACTAAATTCTCAGTATTATTTGCGTTTTGTTTAATTAAGTTTTACTGACTGCTGTTTTAATATGTTACAATAACTTGTAATAATAATAATTATAATTAAAAGAAATAGGATATAGTATAAAACAAAGAACTTCCACTTAATATCATATTTATTTGTACACATATTACACAGTTACATATTTTTTTTAGTATTTAAATATTATAGAGACTTATTTTAGTTATTATATTTATTAAGACATTAAAAAAGTAACGTAAAGAGGTGCACTATTATAGCAAATACTAGTTACTTTTAAAGACCTCTGGAATCAGATTAAAATTTACACATATTCCTATTTAGAGTTAAAAGATAATTTGTCTTTGTTATTTTATAGTATAATCTTTTACAGGAAGAATATTCCTAAAATTTACATTTATTTGTGATCTCTTTATAGTAATCAACTTTTAATGTAACCTATGTTGTTAACGATGAAAACTCATTAATTTAACATATCTATTATTTTAGTTTTCATTGTCAACAATGAAATATTTATTTATTTATTTATATCTAGACTAAGCTACAAATATTTATTTAATAAATAAATTTCCTATATATTAATTATATTATATTCTAGCAACCAATACCGGCGCAATAAATTACAGTAACAAATAGCGAGTCCAAATCTTGGAGAAAAAAGTGTATATAATATACTTAATAAAGTTTTATTTAGTAAGATTTATATACTATACGATATGTCTATATAAAAGCGAATAACATCTCTTAAAACGAATAGACTTTTATAGTATTTTATTTCCTAATACGATTTATCTCCCGTTTTTTTGTATAAAAGACATCTAACAATATTCGCTAACATGATTACAAAAAGTAATACAATTACATATATAACGTTTATTATTTTTACACAAACTTTTGTCACATTTAATATAACAATGAGTCAGTGTATTAAAACCTACTACACATTTAGTAATAATAAGATAAATTAGTGAAATATAAGTTAATTAGTTAAATATAATAGATGAAGTATTAACACTTTCTTTGGTGAATATTAAATATATTTAACAATAACAAACAGAATTTCCAATTACAGAAATTAACATATACGTGCGTGAGAAATCAACAATAAAGTGTGAAACAGTCAGTGATAGTGGCGTAGTCATATGAGTGAAGTGAGGTTATTTGATTTAATGAAAAAAATTTCTGAATTCAACTGAAGAACGGGTAAATTCACCCCCCCTCCCACTATTTTAATTCATTTGAAGAAACGGTAAACAGTCTAGAGAGTGAAGGCGCCTACATACTGTATCTATTGACATTACGACTACTTTACTAGCTTCTTCTGATGCGCACCCCAAGCATAGAAGAGGCTTCAAACTATGCAAGTTTAAACTGTATTAAAATAATTAAGAATTAAATGTATAGTAGTATAAATTTTAAAATATGAATTTATGAACACCCTGGGTAAATTGTTCGTTGATCAGATCCACTAAATATTAAAAAATCACTATAAATATACTATACGTAAACATACGCCATAGTTTCTAAGCTACAAAATGTGTATTCATTGTATTTTTCATGTTAATTATGTTAGTATACAGCGTGTCCGGAGTTAGAACGCATTAATTTTTTAGGGGTGATAGAAGACATCAAAAGGAACAAAAAAGTCTTATACAACTTTGTTCTACAACGTCCTACTTTTTCAGAAAAAAATAATAAAGTTGGAAACTTTAACATCATTTTGCCGCGTTAATAATAATACTTCAATTATGGCGGTTTGTCGGCAGATGTATCTCATCTATCACAACAACAAACCTTAATGACATTTTATTGTATCATATGCCGTTTCGGCGTAAAATTGAATTCTTTTTACAATTAAAAATTTATTTTACTCAATTAAGAAACGTGACAACCCTGTAAAGTTTGTAAAAGATTTGCTCCACATTCGCACAAAATGCTGATGTGGATTGTTGACATTGAAGTAAAGCAGTAAAGTTTTGGTTACAACCTTGCAAGTTAGGAATATTTGGGTCAATGCCTGATCACAGCTTTGTAAATAATACCCTATTTTAGAGTGAGATCGTACTGAGTTTGTTAAACTTTGAAATAATAACTTGTCAATAACGCACGAGTTGCTGTTTATTTATTAACAGCTTTTAAAGAGAAGATTTATCTAATTTAAATTAGGTAATTAGGTTAAGGGATTTTGTTGACACTTTGTTTTGGCTACGTTAAAAAATCTTTAATTTTATGGTAATTAGGTGCCTTAATCAAATTTTTTTACATAAGATAGTATTTTTTTAATAAAAAAACAAATAGGTACGTCAAGAAATTTTGAGAATATTCCGGAAATTAATAAATATAAAATGTAGGTCAATTATTTTTTATTTTTACAGTTGGTTTGCTATGAATAAGCGTGTTTTTAACGTACAAAGTACAAATTTTGTTTACGGAAAAACAGTACGGATTACAATTTTCGTAGAATCAGTCACCCGACTAATCTGCGTCGGATGTTTATTATTTTTAAACAACGGCTGTCATCAGTTTGTTTGTTTGATTTTCTAAAACAAGGTCAAGACCCAGCTGCGATTATACTTAAGCAAGGTTGCCAGATATGGCAATGGTTTTTTCTAAATTACTCGAAAGCCTATTAACATAGAAAAAATTATTAAGACTTTTTTGTTTCTTTTGATGTCTTCTATCACCCCTTAAAATTAAAGCGTTCTAATTCATGACATCCTGTATTAACTGTACTTTTATTGAAACTATCACTCATTAAAAAACCGAAAACAGAACTATCACGCTGACTGTTTCTAAACTTTACAAATTCATCGAGAATTGAGCAACAAGTCGAATGAATTCTGTTGACTCATTGTTAGAATTTTTGCAAATCCTGTTCTCATAACAAAGTTATTCTTATTTTAAGTGATTTTTTCGTTGTTTAAAAGTATTACACTTTCTATAAGAATTTTTCCTTTAATTCACCACAAAAACAATAATTATTAAAACCTTACGTAACTTACTACAAACATTTTGTAGACATACCATTGGTCCGTGTACATATAAATAGATAAACGTTTACTTCCTCATTTTCTGTACATAAAAGTATGTGCAATACTATGTTGAACAATGGAGATGTAAAATGAGAGAAAAATTACGGTGTTATTAATTTTTCAGTTCATTTTAGCTGTTGTAAAAGTGTTTTCAAAAGGTTTGCTGAAGTGCATGGTAAACATTTGCGTTACCTCTGGGGAAAATTGTGTTATCAAAGTAAAAATGAAATGTATTGAAAAGCTTTAAATAACATGAGCTTTAGTGTTTACTATTACAAGAGAGTTTTAATTTGTACTTCATTAAATTTTTGGCACGATAATTTTATTGCGCTGTAGTGCGCATAAATCGTTGATCTGAATTTTGTACAAAACGGAATATTTTGTTTATAATAATTACTGCATTATTTTCACACTGTTTTTGAATGCATAAATTGAACATTTTATTGATGTGTTGCAAATAATGCTAAATATTGCTTTAAATTGACACACATCCTATAAATGGTGGCCATCATTAGTAACTGGCTTGTATAGTTACTATTAAAAAACGTTAAATAAACCCAGATATAGCTGTGGATTCTAAAGGCATTGAAACTGTTGGAAAATGTATTAAGCTTACTTTTTTTACTTGTTATTTAAGAGTCCAAAAATGTATTTGATTGTGCTTTAAAGGTGTGGTTACTTTAGTGTTAGATATTTGGCAGTTTTTGGCAGGATTTGGTATTCGGCAGGATAGAATTATCAAAGCTGTTGTTTTGGGTTGTTCGTAATAATTGACGATAAATGTTGGAAAAGCACTAAAGCATCACTTTTACTGCCTAGGAAGTAAGTAGATTTTGCCTAGTTAAGCAATAGTGATTGTTTTTAATTAGATAAAAGCAGTAGATTTACAGCCGAGGCTGTGAATGTTGCCAAAGCAGTAAATCTGTTTTTTGGACGAGTTGGCCACATAATTTTTCGACGATTGTTGATATATTTTTTTTATGGCAACGTGTTTGCAAATACCAACTCATAAAAGTGAACTTATTTTATTGAAGTAAACTCTTACCTCCTAGGCAACAAATAAAAATTATAACAAGTTAACGATGTCGATTGTAAATGGAATCAAGCTTTTGTCTAATAAGCTGCTGGAACTCTTCAAGCTCAACTGATTTTATCGTAGAGAGTAACTCACAACACATCTCTCCGCTGAATTTAGTAAATGTTTATTTATTTTATCTTCATTTGAGCTCTATGGTGATTAGTGTCAATTTATAATTACCAAAGTGTTATTATATTAAAGAAATTCTTAACGTTTTATTTATGCCTATAGAATAAATTATTTTTACATTACCTTCAGCTGTGTTCAGTCTACTCTGGTTAAAGTGGTTTAGCTTAAATTAAATCTCGGTTAATTGTAAAGCTTTTTCACAATATTAATTTTTCCTCGAAAGCTTTGCAACTATTAATAATCAGCACTTGTTTTAACAGCAAATTTCAGTTTAATGGAGCTTTAATCGAATTATGCAAGGAATAGGCAGAAACTGATTATTATAAATTATCAACGTTATTAATTTCAATTAAGCTTGTTTATCTTGATCCCTAAAATACAAAATGAAAACTTACAATTGAGTATTATAATGAAAAAGATTAAAATTGTATTTCACTTTCAGTATTTCTTTTAAATAGAAATCTTATTATATAGTTTTTGCAAGAAAACTTTTTTTGTTATTCCCCCAAAAATGGACTTTGTTCTTTTGTTTTCCACATTTAATAGAATCCCTTTGTCTTAAACTTGACTTGGAAAGCTGGAGCTTTTTCTTATTAACCTAAGTGTTTCTGAAAGAAAATTTGTTTTATTATACTTCTAGGTCTATTTTAACCTTCATAATGCTGGGTGTGTGTGTGTTTTATAACAACGTGTTTCTGCAAAACAATTTGGACAGAAATACGAAACATGTGTAAGCTTTCACTTTCACTTGAAGCGAATGTGATGGATGTAAAAGAGTAAATAATTTGGATCACTGCCAGTATTGTTTTTAAAACCTGATTTAATAGACATTTTTTAATTTGTTCGCAGGTGTATGTGTATTGTTTTGATGAAGGAAAAACTAGCAAAGAAGGGTAAACTAATATGTCAATAGCTGTTACTTGCATAGACAAATTCTTCAATTTAAAGAATTTTACACTGAATAACATACTGTAACATACCAATATAGCTAGCTGTAAAAGTAGGACATCTACATGTATTAGTTTGTTGAAATATGTAGATGAATTGTTACTAGGTGTTACGTAGTTGACACTTACGTCTTTAACCAAGCGTTACTAGATTCAACAATTTTGTACATGTAGCTCAATCATCTCTAGGAATAACTTAAAAAAATGTTCTGCTAGATTTCATTTCTGGTGTACACACAAAAAAATTAATTTTAAGCAGTATTAATCATCAGCTCTTCTATTATAAATACCTTATCCTATCGTGTTTCGAATTCACTAGGCCATCTTCAGAGTCGTTTTTTCGATATTAGTAAGTCTGCAAGTAAAATATTCATAATTTTGATCCTGATCAAGACAACTTGTAGATAAAAATAAATAATTTAGATAGAATAGAATAATTTGCTCGAGGTGCTTGTTTCTTTTAGAATTCAATCACTAAACTCATGCTATATGTAATGACCCCAACATTTACATCTCCATAATTATATTCAACACGCATAAACAATAAATTATCTATGTTCTTAGTTTGTGCAATCTGATTTATCTATATATGTATGTATATTGATTAATAGTTAACTCGGTTTAATTTGTTTAAATTAAATTTAGGTTAACAGCTCCCGTCATGTAATCTTCCCTTAACAGTGGAACTAGCGTAGTTGCACGTCTGTAACAAGAAACAAAAATGCTTAATAAGCTAATGGTTTCGACGA
The DNA here is from genome assembly GCA_929113105.1 of Agrypnus murinus. Taxonomy (NCBI): domain Eukaryota; kingdom Metazoa; phylum Arthropoda; class Insecta; order Coleoptera; family Elateridae; genus Agrypnus; species Agrypnus murinus. The sequence goes on along the minus strand of OV816026.1, from coordinate 89,676,538 downwards.
CATTTATTTTCTTTTCATTTGTAGGAAAACAACAAACGTAAATACTAATGAAAAACTTTTCCGTTAAACGTTCATCTCAGACAGTTGGACACTTTTGTAATTAACTCTGCTGTCTGACAAAACGTTAGGCGACTGCATTTTGTAAGCAATTTAAATTTGAAAAACAGTATTTAGACTTTTTAGACCTTAATTGTTGAATACGTAAGAGTTTTAATTTTCTTTAAAAATCCATTCCAAGGCAAAATACTGTTTCACAAAAGCACATGCACACATCCACCACTAATGAAATAAATAAAAAAGGCATCCATATAAAAGCACATTTAGACTTCCCTTTTATATTATTATTAATATGTTATTATTGGTTTAAAACTTTAATGAATTGTTCAGTAAAACAGTAGCAACATATAGTAAAATGAAATAAAAACGTTTCTTTTTAAGTACAAGGAACCGAATGCTGATTGTTATTACAATGACTAACCTTAAAGGCAAGGTCGGTCACGACAGAAATTCAAATCTTTCTAAAATAGAGCCACTGCTCGATCTGGCTATAATTTTTCGTGGAGAACTCGGTTTTTCGAAACAGTTCCAGCCTACAGGGAGTGCGTCACTAATGCAAAACCTAGAAAAAAATAGAGAGAAGCAGACAGTCTCGATGGTACTATGTGGAATTAATTTCTCTTGACGGCGGCACTTTAAACTGAACATTAAACATATATCTTTTTAAATGTGTGCTTTTAAACCATTTATATTTAAATGTAATTGTTTATTTAATCAGGCTAACACATACATCACAGCCCCACACAGAAAAACTTTATTAAGTATATTGCATGCTGGTTCACTTTGCATACCATTTCTAATATATATTTCATGTAGTTGCAGTAATAAAACGAATATTCAGAGACAAGAATTTCTTATTAATTTTAAAGCATTCCAACTTGTATACAAAGCTTTAATATTAATTTTGGCCTGGGTATATTGAAAATTCAATATCAGTATATAAAGAAGAAAATTTCCTTTTTATGTCTCTTTTAGATTCATCAACTTATGTATTTCTTGACTATTATTATTTCAATCTCTCATCTATTTCTTTTATGAAAGCAAGATCGTAAGCGTTCTAAGGTATTGTGAACGGTTTCATGTTTATAAATAAAATAAGAAGTAATATCCGACTGATTGAAAATTGTTCTCCAATGTGAGCTCTTGAAAACCCGGAAAATGGCTGTAAAATCGACAAGAAACATGACACCCTCGAAAAAGGTAGTTGGAGTATTAACGTTTCAAATTTATCCCTTTTTTAATGGTTTAGGAGAGTACTACCCCAGGGAATCGTTTGCGCAAATTTAAAATTTCTTTACTGTTGAATTGACAGAGAAAATTAGTTGAATTAAAATATGTTTGGTGTTTATGACGGTTTAATATGTTTGAGATTAAAGTAGTGAAAACCATTCATTTGCCGTGACATTCACGCATCTTGTATTTAAAAGTCGCTTGAACGCAATAATAAAGGTCCTTAAATATAAGAATTATATTAGAGTTTGTCAAGTTTGTGTATTAAAAAGATAACTTCAAAATTTAACTCTAGGATTAAACTCTTGTTGAAAAATATAGTGATAAAAGCATTTTTATTGTCTGATACATTTTATTTAATATTTTGTCATAGTCAAGAGTAAATTTCATTTTTACTACATTCAGTAGGTATTACAACGTCGACGTCGCTTGCGTTTTCAAGATAATTTTCCAACGTGATTCTAGTCGTCTACACTGGGTCTGGTCTCAATAATTCAATAAAATTCAGTGACGATGAAATTTCTGATATTTGAAGGAATTATTGGAATACATTGAGATTTCGAGATCCATAAGAGAGGCGTGAACGGTTAATTGAAGCAAAGACTAACGATCAAATAGTGATACAAACAAACCCAAGATATATAGTTTTTGAGGTATTCGGAAAAAATCGATAAATTTTCGATATATAAGGCAAATTTTATAACACCTCTGATATACACTCATGTTATCAAATTTTTTATACAAAGTTTCGTCGCCGCAAAACCATCATCAATGTCAAATTTCTACATATGGACCTAGATTTTCAGTTAAGCCATCTTCAGTTTTTATTAAATTCGCCACTGCATGTTTTTGATAAATTTTTGAAAAAGTAAGTCGGTTATTATTTTCCAGTGTTTGGTTTTGTTAAACTACCTTTAATTTAAATATTTAGTAGGCTTAGTGGTAAATAAGTCATTAGATTACAATAGAATATAGTTACATTAACATTTTATTAGGTTATCAGTTTTGTTACAATGTAACATTCCTATTTCCTGTTATTGTTTACTGGTCATTCTCTGTTCTCCGAAGAATCTATTTGTTATGAAATAAATAAAGATTATTAAAAGTTTCACAGTTTTATTAAAATATACCTGACAATATTGTTTCGACAGCTATGCTGTCATTATCAAAGGTAATATAATTATAAACAAACACGTCGCTAAGGTAGATACAAAATAGGTAACTAGATAAAATAATAATAATAATAATAAAAATTAATAATAAAAATCATAATTAAACATCTAATACTTCCAGTAACGGAGAATTACTGAGCTCAAGTTGTTCATTCATTAAAGGTACCCTGAGTTTGTGTTTGTATATCTCAAAGGCTTCTAAAATGTCTAATTTGCGTTTGTTATTACAAAAATGTAGGAATTTAATATTATTTTGAGGAGCCATTGTGTGATTTTGTTCTAAAAGGTGTTTGGCGTAATTCGATTTTTCAGGATGTTTATTTTTGTAATGACGTACGTGTTCTTTATATCTTATGTCAAAATTTCGAAGTGTTTGTCCAATATATACCGAACTACAAAAAGAACAATTTAAACGGTAAATGCCCGATTTCATGATATCATGTGTTCTGTCTTTAGCATTAAATAAAAATGAAAAAGTGTTAGTGTTGGTTTTAAATGTTATTTTATAATTGTTGGTTTTTCTTAGTAAATGTATAGAGTACCTTTATATAAACGTGCATATTGTCTCTTATACTAAACCATTTCTTCGATTCTTCTTTGAGCCATCTTCTTTTGGCATTCCTAATCACTTTTTCAGTAATCGAATTCTTGGTTCTGGTAGTGATGTTTATGTAGTTAGGAATAACCTGACGTTTCAGACATTCTTGGTTAAACCAAACATTCTGACTTGCGATTCCGTGTTTGATCATAAGTTTCTTGTATAACTTGGCTTGTTCTTCTAACGAAGACGAAATAATCTTGTTTATTGTTTCCAGCCTTATTTTGTGGAACTCCATAATCATGAAATAAATAAAGATTATTAAAAGTTTCACAGTTTTATTAAAATATACCTGACAATATTGTTTCGACAGCTATGCTGTCATTATCAAAGGTAATATAATTATAAACAAACACGTCGCTAAGGTAGATACAAAATAGGTAACTAGATAAAATAATAATAATAATAATAAAAATTAATAATAAAAATCATAATTAAACATCTAATACTTCCAGTAACGGAGAATTACTGAGCTCAAGTTGTTCATTCATTAAAGGTACCCTGAGTACTCACTTTAATGAATGAACAACTTGAGCTCAGTAATTCTCCGTTACTGGAAGTATTAGATGTTTAATTATGATTTTTATTATTAATTTTTATTATTATTATTATTATTTTATCTAGTTACCTATTTTGTATCTACCTTAGCGACGTGTTTGTTTATAATTATATTACCTTTGATAATGACAGCATAGCTGTCGAAACAATATTGTCAGGTATATTTTAATAAAACTGTGAAACTTTTAATAATCTTTATTTATTTCATGATTATGGAGTTCCACAAAATAAGGCTGGAAACAATAAACAAAATCTATTTGTTTTTTAATTTTAGCTCTGTAATGATGTCGAAGCATCTCTCAGTACACCTTTTCAAATCACGTGAAAAAGATAATCTAAAGTAATGTGTCTCAATATTTTTGAGTTTCCCATGAATTACTTTGTTCGAACGATTTCTTTTCTTCAAAGGAAGGTCATGGAAATATTCGGACAAAATGAACTTGCAGCAGTTACCAGAGGTCTCGCTCCAGAAGTTGCACGAATAACTTAACAGTCGTAAGGCAATTTTTAGATCAGAATTTGGAGTCGTGGTATAGTGCATTAGTCCGACTTAACACCTTATGATTATATTGGGTGGGATGTTTTAAAAAACAGGTTGTACAGGGAACCCTTAATAACATTGTAGAACTGAAATAAAGAATTCTACATTCCTTTGCTTCATTATCCAGGAGAGACGTTGTCTCAGCCATTCATGGCATAAACAGAAGCATAGATTTGTGTCTAAATGGAAAAAGAAATTTAATAGAACATCTTTTTTACATACATTAGTGTTATTTGCATTTACTTTATGTAAAAATTAGAAAAAGTAAAATGCTCATCTATATTATCTGAGTTATACAGAGATATACACCGAGAAATATTAAACAATTTCTTTTACTTACTGTTTCATAAATTTGACAAAGATATACAGAGCCGCATTTGGATGAATTAAATAAAAACTAATGATTGAAAAACGTCGAAAAATGACTAATAAGTGTGACATATTACTAATGTTAGATTATCAGGTCCTTTTTAAAAGTAAAAAAAACACGCCCGTATGTAAGAATATGAAGTTGATGATGGTTCTGAGGCGAAGAAACGTAGTAGAAAGACATACAATGTCGGGCAAGTTCGAGTTGGCACACATCACGGCTCACTTACCCCGACCGTGCTCGCTGTTATCGGCTCTTAAAAAGCAAGAACTACTGGGAGATTTACCTAACCTATTTTTCTATTGCATAAGAGCGTGCAGTTGACCTAAAAGATTTTCAAATGTCTCAGGTCACATTCTAAAACAGAGGTAAACTTGTTAGTTTCAAAATTCGGAACTTCCTTTTCTGCTAAATTTGAAAGCTTAACCAGTGGTAATTCTTCTACTTGTTTATCCTCGTTATCGAAAGGAAGAAATTCACTAATAAAGCGCATTAAAAAGAAATCCATTATTTAATATTTCTTAAAATCTTAAAATACAAACAACTCAAAGAGGTTATGTTACATTTTAAAATTCGGCGCTTCCCAACTGCATTTGATTGGTCCAGTCTGCTCAAGAACGCTCTGCCAACTACGTCACTTTCTCGATATCGATAGCACTAGCTCTAGGGAACGCGATGCCGAACTTACTCTATATAAAGCAGAAAAAACTGTTATGGAATGTACCCTTTATTCTTAATATGTTTCATAATGGACCAATCATTATAAAAATATCAAAAACTAGGGGATATCTTGGATTCTTTTGTACCATATTATTAGTCGTTACAACATTTGGCAATGGCCCAATTTAACCGTCCACGTATTATGGTTTCCGACATTCCAAGCATTGAATTTGTATCAGCCTATATAAAGAGGTTTGACTTCCCAGACTAATACGTCAAGGATGCTATTGTATATTTTTTGATATGTTATTTACGAGCCCCGACGCATATTAATTGGTATACTTTCATTTTTTGATAAAAGTCACCCCGCAATCTTCTTGTTGCCAGAAGTGAAGTACTGCATCTGCATCTACACCATGCGACGTTTTATAAAATTCTAACAGGGAATTTCCTTACACCGCTTTTTGCAAGGTTTTTGCGTACTTTTGTCGATCTCGAGACGCTAGGAAGCGGCGGAAGGAAACTTTCCTGCAGAATTCCATAAACTTAGCATAGAGTAGGTGCAGGAGTAATACTTTACTCTCGCAATAGGAAACATCTACCTCAAAGAACAAAAGGAAAATGCCGGATAAAAATTACTGAAGACAAAATATAAAAAAAGAATATCTCACAAAATATATAGTGTAATGAACATAGGTCTTATAATTTATACATTAAATGATTGTATCTGTATACTAAAATTTGATGTTACGTTAAAAACTATCTTATATTGCAAAATATATTAATTTATTTTATTTTGACATGATAATCGTCTTTATTGGCACTCAATTGCGGGCGTAATTTGGCTTTTTTAGCCCGAGGGCCTATAAAGTTGCTAAGATACAAAGAAAACGTTTCTATATAGTTCTAACAATTTTAATAAATAATTATAACTATTACATTTTTTCAAAATGAAATGTGCAATTGCTTGCAATTATCCTCTCCATGAAGCAAAATAAAATAAAACGTTGTATATACCACGGGCATAATCAAGATAATGGCCCTCGAGAAATTAAAAGCCCTCCTTCGTCGGGCTTTAAACATTCTCTCACTCCATAATCTAATAGATTATGCCCTTAATACATAAATAACTATTATATATTTTGTCATGTATTTATTTTTCATATTTTAAATCAGTGGACGATTTTAAATCAGTGGACGCCCCCCATTTTTACCACAAGATTCTTGTTCTAGTCTACGAAGTACCTGTTTCTTATTACTAGTGTGAAGTATTACTCTATGCCAAGTTTCATGAAATTTTGTAAGGAAGTTTCCTTACAGTGTCTCAAGATTAACAAAAGTACCCAAAAACCTTGGAAGAAGCAGTGTAAGGAAACCCTTTGATAGAATTGTACGAAACGCCGTATGGTGTAGCTGCAGATGCAGTAGTTCACTTTTGGCAACAAGAAAGAGTCCTTTTCTATACCAGAAGAAAGTTTCGGAGTAAAGATTCCACAATCTTTGTTGATTCGTCTACTTCCATTTTTGTTAAAAGTCACCCCACGGTGACTTTTAACAAAAATGGAAGTAGACGAATCAACATGCGTCGGGGCTCGTATTCTAATGTGGTGAAGAATATGTGTGTGTGTGTATTCTACAAAAAAAAAATGAGAGAGAGAGTGGGGGTAGAGGGAGAGGGAGAGGGAGAGGGGGAGGGAGAGGGAGAGGGAGAGGGAGAGGGAGAGGGAGAGGGAGATGGAGAGGGAGAGGGAGAGGGAGAGGGAGAGGGAGAGGGAGAGGGAGAGGGAGAGGGAGAGGGAGAGGGAGAGGGAGAGGGAGAGGGAGAGGGAGAGGGAGAGGGAGAGGGAGAGGGAGAGGGAGAGGGAGAGGGAGAGGGAGAGGGAGAGGGAGAGGGAGAGGGAGAGGGAGAGGGAGAGGGAGAGGGAGAGGGAGAGGGAGAGGGAGAGGGAGAGGGAGAGGGAGAGGGAGAGGGAGAGGGAGAGGGAGAGGGAGAGGGAGAGGGAGAGGGAGAGGGAGAGCGAGAGAGAGAGAGAGAGAGAGAGAGAGAGAGAGTAGGCGTTTTCATTTCAAGTTCTTAAGCAACCTATATATCTTTGAATTTTTACATTATAGAAAACTATCAATAAATTATAAACCTTTTAAAAATCTATTTTTAACGTACTGAGAGAATAATTGGAGGTAGGACAACCTCGAGGACTCTAAAGAATTTCGCCGACAAGGTATACACAACCTTTTTTGTAGAACCGTAAAAAATAACGTAACCAACAGTTTATTACATTGTAAATAGAAAGGCAGTTGTCATATTGCAGTATTTCTATAGAAATGACATAAATAAAACGATTAGTTTTGTAAAAAATCGTAAAAATGGGTGCAGATACGAACTTACTTAGTTACTTAGAAATTGGATTTCGCGTCCTGTATTACGAAGTGTAGACTTCATGTAAGGTTGCACAGAAAGTATGTTTAATAGTTTAATTTTGTTTTACAAGCCATGAGTCATGAGCTTAATACACAATGCCATCACCTACAAGGAAACATTTTATTGGCAGTAGTGACAAAAATATTTAACCTCTCTTACTAGATAGTAATCTAAGCAAAACCTAACTGACAAGAGTATTCCGGTTTGACAGTTTTCAAAAACTTTTAATTAAACTTTTAACACTAATTTAATAAAGTTATAATGTTCTAAAGCTTTAGTCCAAACTGGATCATCAACCAGCCGTTGATCCATGTACAAGTATGAGATTTTATTTATAAATAAGTTAGCAGCAGTAGCATGCAAAAGACGTTCTGTTAGTACCTAACTTACAAATTACGTGCACAATATCAAATTCTAAGTTTTAACAAGAAACTGCTAAGAAATTTAGTGTCCTAGTTAAGTGTTCTTTAGTTTTAGCACTAAAAAGTCGATGTTGCAGAAATTTTTTTTTCATTCATTCATCATTCATTCTCACTTTTGCACATTGATGTCACATTTGATTGTTTGATAGATGTTATCAAGTCAGATGTAATTGTATGTTGCTGGGAATTAAAATAAAACTCAGGAGAATAGACAACAGAGCTGCATCAGCATTCCATCTACATGAAAATAGAATATCATAAGACAAATTATCATGGCTGATAGTCATAACTTATCTGACTTTTTCTCACTAATTTCGCAAACACTGCAAAATATCTGGTAACGGCTCTAACGTAGAGAAAGTGAACGTAAACTAATATATTCTTGCCACATATACAGATTATCTGAATGCTTTACGTGGAGTCCCGGTGTTAACATACCTCCACATTCCCTTCCATAATGAGGAGAAGTAATTCCCTGAGGAGAAGGAGAAGTAATATTGAGGAGAAGAGGTAATCCCCCCAAAGAAGGGATGGGAGGAAGTAATTGAGATACGCTCAATCAGCGCGCAATTGCATAGCAATTGCTCCCAGTCAGACACTGGTCGGAGCGAGGTTGCCTATCCACCCTCTACTAGCTAACCAGGTTAGTACCGGAGCGATTGACTTAACACGTGCTCACCCGCCGGCACCCTCCCGTCCTCTTTCATACGGGGTGAAGTATCTCGTCCAGCATTAGTCCAACTTAGGTTTCGCCACCCCGATCTCCCAGTTATAGGCCTGGTGCGCCCTCGACAGAGCTTTGTTTCGAGGCTGCTTTAAAGGGCCCTTTTTAAAGCAACGTCCCGGTGTGTACCCGTTAAGGTGAAGTTGTCTTGAACGTGAGAGGCTATGTCTTTTCGCATCAACGTTCTTTAAGTGTAGGTCTCTAGACGATTTCTGGGAATTTGACGCTGGAACTGACAGCATATGCCAGACCCCCGTACTGTCACCTCCGAAACGCTACCTGGTGGCATGCAGTTTCTCATGGGTTAGCGAGCGAACTCCCTAACCGAGATAAACCTCACTTGAATCCCCTCCATTCGTCTAGGCCAGACAGTGGGATACTTAGCTTCTTAAAAGGCCCTACGTCAGGTAAGATTCAATCCACCCACACCGGACCCCCTTGTTAGCAGAGCCTCCTCCGCAACGTTTTAGGGTCATCGTCGAGAAATACTCCGGTGAAACGTAAACGCAACACCTCGGCATAACTCTACCACACATTTGATTCTGATCGCGTCATCCGTTTCCCAGACTAGCCTGGGATGGGGTAGACAACGACCAGTGCTAAGTGTGAACGCCATGTGATCTGCCCTCAAGCTAGTCTCGAATCCTAGTGCTTCCCGACACCTCTAACAACTGCCCTCCCTCTATCTTCGGGCTTGTCTCGGATACTAGTAATGAAGTCCGAGATCTCGAACGACTGCTTGACCGATCACTCTGCCAGATATACATAGATCCAAGATTGTTTTACGTGGGGTACCCGTGTTAACATACCCCCACGTTCCTTCCATGAGGAAGTGATTGGGATACGCCCAATCAGCGCGCAAGTTGCACAACCGGCAATCGTGCAATTGCTCCCAGATTAACTCACTGGTAGGAGCGAGGTTGCCTATCCACCCTCTACTAGCTAAGCGTTCACTAGTGACCGAGCAGTTGACTTAACACGCTGCTCACCCGCCGGCACCGGAGTACCTCGTCCAGCATAGGACTATTCCCCAGCTATGCCCTCTTGCAAAGTGGGACCACTGCCCGATCGAATCCAACCTCAATTGTGGCAGGACTTGGTTTTTAAGCGGTTTTGCCACCCCGATCTACCAATTTTAGGCTTGGTGGGCCTTAGGTTTGCCAGATATACAGTGAGAATTCATATTTATCATATAAAATTATGATTTTTACCCTTCAACGCTCTAAAGTTGCCAGCCCTACCGATTTACAAAATAATCTCCGCCTTGAATCTCCTGACTCCCGATTATGTACTGCGTAGTCGGTTTATTGCTGAAGACCGGTGCTATATAACTAATTTGACATAACATCGCAGCAATTATTATTGTTAATAAATGGCCAGTTCGTTAGTTTAACTGTTGCAACCCACCTTTGAATGTGAACCTACCTTTATGTTATAAACCTAAGCTTAATAACAAACGAAAACGAACACTATGCAATCCTGATATTAAATAAAGTTGTCATAACTAATAAATTTTAGCGTCATGAATTAAGTGATTCTTCGGTTGAACCGATGGCGATGTACGAGTGCCTATTGGCCAACAGAAACGTTATTTTGTACGACCGACATATCGAGCAGTATATTTTTCATCGACACGGTAATGAAGATCTTAAAAAAGAAAATTAATGGAGAAACATTTCATCCCGCCACCACCACTGTAACTTCCACTGTCGCTCCTGATGAAGAACCAGTAATTATATGTTTTGGGAACCTCGTAACAAAATGTCGAAATCAGTTACACCACTAGATGGTGGAGAGTACATTATTTTCTAGCTTTAAGCGGGGCCAGCATTGACTTTCCAAGTCACTAACTAACAAAAAAAATTTAGGAGTCTTAAATCTTAACATGAATCAGTTTCAATCGCACAAAAGCCAATTTCTTCATTCGCAAGTTATAACGAAAGATCAACCAATAGATAACTCCAATAATATCATCTATTTATTCACACAAAAATTTCTAATCCATTTATTAGATTAATATTGAACTAGAAGGGCTTCAGACATTAATTAACTAATGTATTACTATAATTAATAATGTTGTTAAATTAAAATAGATAATTGCTCAAGCGATTCATAACTAGTTTAAAAATAATTCTAAAATCCAACGTTATTTAAATTTATTAATAGCTTGAGAAATTAAGTTCAAGTTCTTATAAAAATAACTTCAGGAGCCTACTCATACAATTCTTGTGATTAAATCTTAAAATTTGAAGATACCATAAATTAAGTAACGCTTAACGCTTAATGCTAAAAACCCACCTGCTTGTTTCTATAAACTAAAATTCTTTACTAACATGGTATCCATTGACACGTTGCCGATGATCACCAGGTTATTTGGGAACCTTTTGAAAAATGCTTCCAGTTAATCACGTGTAAAGATTCAACATACTAAGGACAGCAAAACCATTTTTAATGCATTAATTATCATCCTCAATTGGACACGAGACTTAAAATGCCAATTAAAGTCTGGATTTATTTTCCCTATTAATAATGATCGATATTGTGGAAAAAACTTATTGATCACGTCGATAAAATAAAAAGAAGCTTTAATTAAAAAGATAGATATTAATATTAAAGATATTTTATTACCTTTTCAAATTCTTAGGGGATTCAAGATGGACGGTCAAGTGTGACTTCGTAGTGCGAAGAAAACAATAATTTCTTTATATTCCAACTCTCAAACAACGATTTAGTACTTTTAATAAGTCACAAAACCATTTTATGCACTAATTAAACCATAATTTCCCCATAAAAAGAAAAATTTTCAAAGAAATTTACAAAGTTAAACGGAGCACTAATTCACGTGTTGATTTTTTTAGGCTCGCACAAGAAGGAAGGGAAGAAGCAAAAGTTTTTAACAAATAATAACAAGCGTGAGTCTCGTGACAAACAAGCTGCTTTCTAATTGGTTGAATTCAAGCGTCAATCCGATCCTGATCTTGGCGCAGAAAATGCCAAACCAGAGATTTATTATTGATTAGCGAAAACGGACAACTAAAGTGAATTGAAAAATCCATAATTCGTAAATAAAATGTTAAATATAATTAACGGAAGAGAAAAATATAATAAAAATACAATAGTCGTCAGAATGAAATTATCCGACAACATATTGAGTGCAAACCTATGTGATTTTCATTAATTACGAGTTGAAGGATTGTCTTTTATAGATTATACAGCTAATAAAATGACATTTCGTAACATTTCTTTTTTAATTAATTGACAATAATTTGTTTATGAAATTAAATGGCTGTTTGGTTGATAAAGTGCTACTTGGTTATTAATGGTTTCTACATGATTATCGCTAATAAACGTATAAATGTATAGGAAAATATTACACTATCAGTGATATAATCCACTTAACTATGTTCCTTTTGGAAAATATCTATTTCCCAGGAATATGTATGTATTGTGAAAATCACAATACATTTCAGCTACACAAATTTAATACAGACTACAAAGTATATATTTTTGAAATATGGAAACGTATTACTGTCTAATCATTCTATCTAGTTGACAGTTGACAAGTATAGCTTGACACAGACAGTAACCGCATTAAACTTAGAATAATTAGAAATTAAGAAAGGTACAGTACTTAGATTAGTGATTAAGTGAGGTACCGCAATCCACAATCCTATTCTGCAAAGAATTGCCAGATTTTTCGAAAAGAGGAGAAAACCGAAAATATTACAGCAAGCCTATTACAGTAAGTAGTCTTATAAATATAATACTCTAGAAGGCACTTTATAAAGTGAAATAACTAAATAATTATTTTTATTTCATTTCGTATTTCAAACATTTGTTTATATACCACAATTAGTAATATAAAGTATATCTTGATCTCCGTTGTCAATGACACCGGAGTTCAAAACGTTCTTGATCTCTGTTGTTGTTGGCAACGTAAATAATTTGATATTGCATTATAATATTGCACACGTGGCATGCTGCTTTTTATCTCCTTGGTTACGCGTATGACGACACAGACAAGGCAACTTGCTTCTTTATGCAATAAGTTCGGATGGATTTTAAAAGGGAGAAATTAGGATTGCAATACGAAATAAAATAAAACAACTTATGCAATACGGAGATCAAGCTTCTTTAAATCCTCGAAGATGCGCCTCGGCGTTATAATACATCTTCTTGGATTTAAAGTATCGCTTGATCTCCTAATTACAAAATATATATTAATAAATTCAGTTTTATACAGCTCCTCATGACAACAATTACTTTTAGATATTGCTTTCAAATAAGTACACCATGCAAAGTGTTATTGTAATTGTTAATAAAATCTAGCTAAGCTTTTAAAGTTAATTGGAACAATAGGAATGTACTCCTTTATACAATTATATTATTCCTCAACACAAAGTAAAGGAGTACGTCTTATCCATTAACAGTACTTTAAGAAATGAACTGTTGCAGTTTGAACTTTGCAAACCTTATAATACTTTATCTTGTATTACACTCACGTATCTAGTTTGTGCTTTGTTCTTATGCTACATAAACAAGCTTACTTTATGTTTTAAAGATTTGGGAGCGTTCAAGTATTACGTAAACATCAGCTTGTTGATTTTAAGCCACCAACCCCCCTTTGTAAGGAAAAATAAGAAAATCACAGAGCCCCCCCCCCAAAGAATAAGACGTAATAAGTATTTTTGGTTTTTTATTAGATATTAAAATTAAAACAAACGTCGTAGAAATCAATTTCTAAGGTTAATGAACTACTTATTTTTTAAATTGAATAAATCAAACTTATAAACGATCTTTTATTCAAGCTAAAAGAACAAAGCAATCAAAAGAAAATCTTATAACAAATCACATTTGACTCATATTCGTTTATTTCAATTTGTTTTGAGTTGATATATAGGGGATTCCCCGAATATCGTCGTGTTAAAAGTAGGCTACTTTGTACTAAAATGCGGCGGCACGGAGAAATCCCGGTACGAGTGTTTTGCTTATAAAGAATTATAAATAAACTTGGTACAAAAGTAGAAAAAGTAATTTTATTGATTTCGAATAAATATTTAAATATTATTTTAAAAATTTAATCATTTTGTAATTTCCATATTACGTAAGATATATGTAAGATATAACCGTGTCCGCGTAAGTTGGCTACATATGGAAAACTTTGTTATTATTGATTTTATGAAAAACAGTTATTCTCCATAAAAAGTTGTGCATGTTCTAAAACCCAAAATTCAACCATCAGATATTAAATTATATCAGTCGTATCATAATAATTATCATTTTTGTTCAAGAGTAAAGTACCTTCATTTTTGACCATATCGAAAATTTTTAATAAGAAAAGATGTTATGGATTAAAAATAATTTTTAAATATTCAATATTGTTTATTTACAATTACAAAATATTATTTTTACATTTTCTCTGCGATAACATTGAAAGTTTAAGTTTGAAGATTAATACATTATTAATCTAGGAGGCACTTGTCAGTGAACATTTAATATCTAAAAATTTAATATCTGATGGTTGAATTTTGGGTTTTAGAACATGCAGAACTTTTTATGAAGAATAACTGTTTTTCATAAAATCAATAATAACAAAGTTTTCCATATGTAGCCAACTTACGCGGACACGGTGTATGTGTCTCCCCCCCCCCACTGCCTTTGTCAGCAAAAATAAGGAGAGATTTAACCCCCTTCCCCCTAAGCCTGCTTACGTAATACTTGAACGCCCCTTTTGCAATTGTTTTGTTATTTCTAAAGCAATGATTTATAACAATCTTACCTTCCTTTCCGTTCACATTTATTTAATGATTTTGTAGCTTAGTTGTTAAGTAACTAAGTTTCTTAATATATCTATAACATTTCGTAATTTTCTTACTTTTTTCCTAGACAAGTAACCACCCAACTACAATTCTCAATGCAATACCAAGCAGGTGTACACAGAATTTCTAAGAAATAAATCAATAATGAGCACAGTGTATTCTACAAGGGATGCATCTTCAAATAAATACTTTGCCAGGTGTTGATTTTGTGACACCCTGTACTGCTCTGCTTTTGTGCCATCCTGTAAGTTTCTTTAGGGATTTTTGCATTCCCTCTACTTTAGTTGTCGTTCTGAATTTGGCAAAAGTCTTTCGTTTTTCGATAAGACGTTGGCACTTCTTTATACACATGTTGTTATTACGGCAGCTTCGTAAAGAATTTTTAGTGGCAACATCTTAGTGAATTACGTTTTCTTTTCTGGGTATAGTTCTTTTCCATTTGTTTTGGAAGCCTTCAGGGATTTTACACTATAATCCTTTTAAGGTTATGAACACGTTTTCTTATGGTTTGTAAAAAATTCTGTATTTATTACATCCACTTCTTATAGTATGACTATAGTAAGTATGTATTATTGTATACAGTAATCATTTACTAATCTTGCACTTTTTGACTCCGGAAGCGGTTTTGAGATTTTTCCAGGCCACCTTTCAACAGAGTTTGATTGAATACTTGCGATATGCATATTTGGTGATTGGTTTATTTGTCGTAAGTCTTTCTTTTCTTATTTATCTTTCAACGGAAAATCTTAATCCTTCTATTATCTGGGATTTGGTGCTGGCCCTCGACGCCGTTTATTAACGTTACGCATAACCGTGGCATTTCTTCCGACTCGATACCCGGAGTATTTCTGTTATAATAGTAACTTTTTTGTACGTTTAATTGGTAATATCATATAGTAATCACATTGTTAATGTAATAGAAGTATTATAGCTTTTTTGATTTAAATGAGGGTTTCCAGTGTGAATCACATTTAGGAATCTGTACATATAAACTTTGTTAGAATTTATCTATGCGAGTGCCCCCGTTTATCTTGAGATCGTGAAATGCTTACCTATTTGTTATCTACTTAGGGCGTATGCATTTGTATAATCAAGATGAACTTGTACACGAGTTAACGTTTGTGAACTTCTGTGCTACTCTAATTTAATAATTATACTTAAACAAGTTACTAGTAAATCTCCCGATCGCATAAATACATTACCTTAAAAACTTTTGTTTGTACAGCCCTATTACGTGAGAACTTACTAAAGTTTATTTACACTTTATTTATCATTACAATAAAGCATTTTATATTTTAATTGGTGACTTACTATTTATAGGTAATATTTGTGGTTTTGTTTCTTACAAAAAAAGCTTTAAGATGTTTAGGTACGTTTTACTGGGAAGAGTTTACCACATGCGAAGTAGACGCAAATCTGTAGTTTTTTACAAATATTGTCGGCAGTAGACTATGGACTTATTTTAGAAGACTCTTGGTGCTCGTTGATGAAGACATCTTGCAAGACTTATCACCTAACATTAGATAGCTGGTAGCCGATAGAATTAACTGTGTTTCTCTTCTAAGTTGTATAAATACATTGGTTTATTATTAAACTTAACATACATCTTGCTGAAGTGTCTTCCATACGCTGACTAGGTCTAGGAAATATCAACACTAAATACACGTACTTCCTTTCTTATATTCTCCAGATTTAGTGTCTTATCGAGGTTTACATGCTTTAAGATTTACAAGATCAAGGTATAAAATAAAATCAGGAATGGTAGAATAATATATGAAATTGTGAACACCTGTTGGAGCATAAACCAGTCATTAAAATAAAAGTGTGATATCAGTAGCAAAAATCATGTTTCTCGTACTATTGGACATCAACTAAAATAACTTTCATTAAAAAGTATTTAGTATTCCTATTTAAAATCGATCAATCTCAAAGAGAGGTTGAAGTAATTTAATCTACCAAAGATTGTACCGGAAGAATTGAAATTATTTAAGGGCGCATTCAATAATTTAGCTGTTATCAATCAACTTAGTAGATGCTCAGCATTTTACAGTAGAATAAAACAGTCACTTCATAATGTCATCCTACCCTGTTTAAATCCAAACCTCAATGACACTCTGTCCAGCCAGTTGAAACGAATGAAAATCTCGTTAGAACAGTTGATATAACGAGTACATATTTTAAGATAATATAGAAAAGCTTTCTATAAGAGATAAGCGTTATTGGGTAATACCGCCGTTCAATTATATTGTTAAACATGGATTTAAAAACAATTTAGAGAACGATTTCAGTAAATGACAGCTTTGATTAATTTTAATGTTTAGAATGGTTAGGTGTAATTAAATCGATTTTATTTAAATTAAACTGGCTTTCATTTAAATTGCTGTTATTTAAGCATTAATACCTTTTTCAAATTAGGATAATAGAGTTGGTTGGAACTGCCTACGTGTAAATGTATGGTTAGTTAATAAAATATGAAATACACTATGTAAATATATATATGTACATAATGAAGCTTTAAATTTATTTATAGAAATTTACCTAATTGAGATTGCAGATTTTTTATAATATTGGCAATCTGCTTAAGTATAAGCGTTAGAAAGACTAGAGATCATTGTATTCAAAATGATGCCCAAACTAGGTATTTGTAACCTTGTTACCGAAATATTAATTAGCAGAAGTCAAATACAAATATGTGGTTAAGAGACATCGTTAAAGTATAGTGTTGTGATAGAGGATAGTCCTTGAGATTTATTATTAGTGAGACGAGAGATACTCATAGGAAGACAATAACGACACTTTTTGACAAAGCTTATTTCGTAGTTATTGCATAATTTAATAAGTACTTCACATGTAAAAGTATAAGGAACTGTAGGTAGAGTAGTTCAAGACTAATTGAGGGACTATGAACCTAGAAACTACATTTCTTGAAAATGATTATGCACCATACAAAATATGAGAAATGGTGCTTTACAACACAATTTTACAATGAAAGATAGGAAGCGGGCAATACATACAATAAAATAAACGACTTACACTTATTCAAAAATATAATAATAATAATTGCTACAACCCATAACCTGCAAAGTAGGCCCCAGAAGCTATAAGCTTGTGCGGGAGGAAGGGGACGATTATTATTATTACTTAGGCCCTATGGGCGGATGCAGCCGACTTACAGATGGAACAGCGCAAATCCCACATTTGTGTCACAGCTAAGGAAAACTGCAGAAAACCTTAACCAGATCTGCCGGCATCGGGAATCGACCCCGGGCCGCCTGGGTGAAAGTCCGGCACGCTAGACATTACACTGCCAAGGCTGTATTTTGGATAAATGGAGAATAATAAACGAAATCATCTCAGAAACAGCTGTTTCCTAGGGAACGCCAGAGCACGTTTGGAGCATGATAATAAAAGAACCGCTAGTGGTAATAAACCAAACAACAAGTGGGTGTTTACCGGGCTACCAAAAAGAAATAATCCGAAAGCAAGTTACATAAAACCGAGAAGCTGCTCCTGCTGAAAGTGTTTCAACTCATTGCATAACACATCTGCTTACCACTAAGGCAAAATTAAATAGGGTACTAGCGTACTAAATGGATCACTAATGCCAACAAAAACGTAATACGAAGCTATACAAAAAGCACTAATGCAGAAACAAATTTAACTGTCAAAAAAATTGACATGTACAACGATTCATTCTGATGCATCCTGAGTTAGCTGCAAGATTGAGTGAACAAAAGCTGGGCTTCCGCAGAAGAGCTGTTGTAACAAGAAATATACTAGCAGATACTAAAATGAAACCTCTATATTTGTCAATAATAAGCAATTAAACGACAAACCATTAGAATAAAACTCGGCTGGCGAAAAAATTGATCAAACACCTACGAACGAAGAAATCCAAAAAAATGTATAAAAGCGAAGAACACATTTATGGCAAAACGCGATGGAATCGAACATCTTTGTGGTGTAGAATCCCAAAACCACGAGTAAATCCCTAAACATTTTTCGTAATACAAATTGTAAATGAAAATATTCCAAAATATCTAAATGAACAGGATCGTAACTTGTGGAACTCAAAAAAGTAATAGTAGCTATATACTGCGCAGCTTGAACTACAATAGAAACATCAAGAGCCAAATTAAAACCATCTGGAACTCAAAAACAACTGAAAATAGTAGAAGAACGAATAGCAACACAAGATAAACCTCTGCAACAATACAAAAGACGTATACTAACACACTAGTTCCTCAAGAACATACTCACACTCATAAGCTAGGTTTGTATTCAAAACTACTGCGAAGATACAAGCAATGCACTGGACGCTATAACCAAAACAACCAGTTTGATAACAGCCAAGAAATGTTTTATGGTTGACTCCAAACAAAAGAACCAGCTGTAAACAGTAGAGATGGACCACCGGGAATACAAAAAGTGACAACCTTTTGGTCACAAATTTTTGAACAACCAAAAACTTATGATAAAATGTCACATGGATAAACAAAGAAGCGTTAAGGTGGAAAAGTATAAATAATAAGCAGGCAGTTACAATAACAACATAAGATGTTGAAAAAACAACCATCTGGAAATCTACGGGTGTAGACAAAATTCACAATTTCTGTTCCAAAAAGTTTACGCATGTTACTATTTTTTTAACAAAATTCTAATGTTCTCTATACTTCTACTAAACACTGTACTTCTTTACAAAATGTGAAAAATCTTGCTACCAAAAGACTTTAAACGTATCTAAATACTGACCAATAAGATACATGTCTGTCGATTGTATATAAATTGTTAATACATCAATAATCACCTATAATATATACAATTACCTACATGATAACAAAATAATGATTAAGGAATAAAATCGCTATTGCTATAAAATTGCTATAAAAGATCTGAAGGATGCAAAGACCAAGTTATAATTTGATGAAGTTATAGAGCGGCAGGCAGTAATAAAAAGAGAAGCCTAAAGCTTGAGATATAAAAATAGGAACTTTAACTCGATTCCTTACTTCTAATGTATATAAAGTTCCAGACCCATATCATTTCTGCCAATTATCTCAAAATTATTTTAAAAACGACTACTCAAAGGGATGAGGTTACTAACCGAAACTAGTAAACTAATTTCAGATTTTTAATTTGACTTCAGACAAAAACAGTCAACCATAGATCAGGTGCATCGCATTTCTGACGTAGAGCGCGCTCTTGAAGAAAAGTAAACCTACTCAGCTGTTTTTCTAGCTGTAGCTCAGGCCTTCGACAAAGTATGGCACAACGACCTGTTACATAAACTAAGCAAAATGCTACCAAAGCAATACTTAGAGATAATAACATCGTACATCTCAGACCGACTACTTAGAATTAAACAGGAATCTTTATTTTCCTGACCTGAAAGACAAAAAAGCGGGTGTGCCACAGGGTAGTGTCCTTGGTCCTATTCTATATCTTTTATGCACTACTGATATACTAAAACTAGATGGAATCACAGTAGCAACATTTGCAGACGACATTGCAATCCTTGTGGTAGAGAAGGAGATATATTCAATGAGAAATTACAAGCAATTAGCAACACAATACTTGTTTGGGCCAAACAATGAAAGATTAAACTGAATGAAGTCAAATCCACTCATGCTAGTTTCACAACCAAAAGATTGGTAAACCCTACGCCCTTAGAGATTGATGGTACCATGGTTCCCTATTAGAACAACGCCAAATACCTAGGCATGACTCTGAACATCAAACTCCGGTGGAAAGAGCATGTAACTGGGACTGGGACTCAAATTCAAACAGCTTTAGTGGCTTCTTAGAAGAAACATCAAACTGTCAATACATAATAAATCATACTTTATAAACAAATCCTAAAACCGGTATGGTTATACGGTATCCAGCTTCGGGGCTGTACCAAAGATAGCAACATAAAAATCATACACACATCACAGAACAAACGTTACGCAACATGTGTAACGGTACATTTTCTATCGGCCTTAAGTACGTGAATTTTGCACGTATGCTTATTAAAAAAATCTAAAGTTCGGTCCTGTAAAACCGCACTTTACTTCTAGTTAAAATTTTGTCGTAAGAATATATTTACAACGAATATTTTAAACGATTGTTTTTAAATTTCTACAAATTTAATGGGTGCAGAGGCAATAAATAATATTTTTAGAATTTTGTTTGCTCCCCTGTAATAATGGTTGCGTTGCTAAAAGAACTTAAAAGACCTTGATAAAACATAAAACGTATTCAAGCCATCTCGCTTTATAAAAACATTTTCGTCTGTATTCTGGGAATGTGTCAGCAAGGGATTAATTTCTCTTTGTCTTAAAGGTGACATTTGCACGTGTTCGAAATTCAACTTGGCTTTTGCGTATTTATCTCGAAAATTGCACTCCTTGCAAGTCTAGACGACATATGGTGGGGTTGTTTGCGCGCTATTTCTTCAATTACTATTTTTCAGTCAATTAAGTCGAAATTCCCGCAGAACGCTAGCTAAAAACTCCCTTACGGCATATGAAAATGTATTACTCCGCGGATGATTAGGGCCGCATGTGTTAAAAAACTTTCCGCTCGCTGCAACAGGGTAGCGTCACTTACTTGTTTCCCGCTTGAGCTTCGAGTCACACCACTTCCGTCTGATCTTCCAGTAATGGAGGTTCGATATTATTGAATTCTCGTTCTAGATTAAATAATTAAAAAGACAGTTCAGTTAAAGTTTTTGTGAATTTTGTGCCCTGACCTCGGCAGGGTGCAGCTTTTTAATGAATTTTGTTGTGTGAGTTAAGCTTCAAAAAGAAAATGTGTTTGAAAACTCTTTCGTTAAAACTTATGAAAAACCAGTCGACTTGGGTCGATGTTATTGATTTTCCGTTTGTTAGTCCGTGTTTAGAATTAATGGAAATTCTATAATTACAGTTCCGTACCGTTCAGTTCACCTTCATGATGAGTGAAATTTTTGGAAGCAATTTATGTTTGATAAATCTCGTTTGAAAGGTTTGTCATTACCGTTTCGTTAATAAACAACTGGGGTTGTTTTATCGTGCTGAACTATTAAAGACAATTACCTCTCTCTGTTTGTGCTCCGAGTTAGTGCAGTTTTGGTTAATGAGAATTTTATAGATTGATCTATAATTTTAAAGACAGTTTCCGGTTCTTCAGTATTTAAAAGTTAATAATTAGTGTTTTACGGGAAGAATCTAATAATAGCTAGCGCTATTTGTGATTAAAGTCATTTTATGTTTTTGAAAGACTTCATCTTTATGCTACGATTGTTTAGTCTGTGCATTAATGAAGATGGTTTGTGGAGTTATTTGGGCAACTGGCCGTATTTGAAATGAATCTCATCTTTGGGACCTGCTACTGTTATGTAATAATTTGAATGCAGTTAGAGTCAATTATGGTTTTCAAGAATAAAGGCAACTTTCCAATTTCTAATGGTCTAGATCCAGTATGTTTTTCGTCAGATTAATGCGGATAAAAAATTAAGGTATTGTACTTTATAGAAAATAGATTGCAATTTAGTTTATGAATCCTTCATGCAAGGAATTTTGTGATTTTTCTTCAGGAAGAGAGCTCTCATTAGCATTTAAAATTCAATTTATTATTATTGCTAGTGAATTTCAGAATAATTAATTTTGATAATATTTAGACTAATCGAATTTGCGTAATATCCTTCAGATATTTATTTATTGAATTTGCAATTTAGTTAAGTTAATATAATTTCAACAATCAATTAAATTTTTTTTTGATAAATAATTTTGGTTTGTCAATATCAAGTAAATTTGTTCTTTTTGGTTAATTAACGTCTTATGTAAATCTTTTTGAGTTGTCTTGGTTTAAATCATTTTAGAGCAGTTAAATCATTATTTAATGAATATTGATTTTATGTGTAATAAATCTACGTTGTGTGTGTTTTATTATTTTGGTGTATTGTTACTCTGTTTTATTTTCTTATTGTTTAATAGATGTTTTCAGTTTGTATTGAGGATCTAGAAACGGAACCATGTAATTATGAACATTTTATTTCATTCTTATTCCAAAATTTTTAAACTTAAACAAAATCTTTTTGTTTCCATTCTAATATTAATTCATTTTCTGGTTAGTGAATTTAATATCTTTTAATATTCAATTAACATCTTTGATCGTTTATTTTTAATAAATATTTTCAAGCTTCATAATCATATGGCGCCCTTTTTGAGTTATTACTTGTGCTCTGAAACCCTTATCTATTCCTTTTTATAATTTATACAACTGTGGAACCAATACCTACGACCTGAATAATAAATTTGTAAGATAGAGCTAAATCTCAAGCTGTGGCAACTATTTTGAGCATATATGATAACGTAAGTATGATAAATTTTATTGTTATTTTACCGTGGCTGAAAAGTATTGTTTCACATGATAGACGCTCCATAGTACTATTGGTTTCATAATGATCTAGGACAGCAAGGTTTTTATTTTTTATTGATGATAAATATAGATAAATCGTCCACTAGTATACAACTCGAGAATCTTTGATCGTATTGGATGTGTTGCCTAAAGAAACATCACTCAAATTTTGACCTCGTGATATTTCAGGCAACAAGTCTCGTATAATCGAGAATTTTAGATTGTCTAGTTGTAGATAAGTATAGTACAAAAATTGTCTTTAGAAGCATCATCATAGAGAAGTGATTTGTTGTTTGTAAACCTGTTACTTACTGCATAAAAATAACAAGAATTTATTACTTTTTACATTGCCCGAATTAAATAATTAAATTAAATTAAATTAAATTAAATAATTCAGTTTAGTTAAACAAGTAAGTTATTATTGATACACATTTTTTTCATTCACTATTGTTGTAGATATACTGTTGCATTTACTTATATTAATTACTTATATAGATTTTCTGTAAGTGGGCTTAAAAAGCCTGTTGAAAATTTATTCAAATAAATAAATAAATAAATATTATAATTATTTATACAGCAATAAAAATGATAAGATTATGACAATTTTGTGGTACCCTTGCTGGTATAGCACTACTAACTCTACTGATACTCCAGGGTAGACATTTCTCTGCTTCTATAAGCTAAAAGTTTGTCAATATTATTAGTAGGTATAAGTAAAAGTTGCTAATTATTATCAACATATTATCTCAAGCAATTAAACCTGTTTATACTGAAAATTCATTACAATGTGTTGTTATCATAAAATTAAATTCATTGTTTATCTTTTGGTATGCAAACCGAACTCAACATACTTGAATATTGCATTTAAGCACTTTTCGCTGTGTACAGATTAAAAACAATAAACATCGACAACACAACAACAACAAAAAAAACAGAAAGAAACACAAATGGCTTACTCAGTTGCTCCTCTTTGAAATGTAGCTGGCATCTGTTTTGCTTGTGCAGCCCTTGCACGTGCTAAAAGACTCATAACTGTTCGTTTAGTTGGAGTCATGGAGGTTCTCGGTCCTCCCGTGAGAAGCGGTCTTTTGCGACCTGCAGGTACCCCTATAGTGGAAGCAGTGGCGACGCCGTTACCTGGAGATATTTGTACACCGTTCCCGGTTGGAACGGTGGTGGTTGCCAATTCTGAAGAGGTGGGTGATGCATCTGGAAGGAATTAACTGCATATTAGAAAACATGTCTTAGATAATCAATTTTAAATCAATCAATAACAAAAGTTTTAGAATTAAATTTCTTCTATCTAATCATTAAATAAAACCTTTTGTCTTTTGTCTCTAAAATATCTTGGTCTGTCACTGGATTTACATAATACGTTTACTCAGTAACTTAGCTTAAACTTTATGTCTTGGGTTTAATTTTTATCAGCTAATATAACGATTCTGACTTGCCAGCATGATACCCAATTTAAGTAAAGCTATCATTCTAGACTGAGCATGTAAGCTGACAAAAATTGCGCCTAAGGCATCAGTCAAGCGCCGATTCCGACTTGTTTCATTGCACGCTGTGCCCAAACGCGCAAACGGAAATCGACACATTTTGGTGACTAACCAAATTTTTAGTGAACTTTAGCAAGATCAAAATATTTCGGTCATCGACCAAAAAATTAGCTTGGGAAAACATTTGTAACAGGTCCTTTCTAACTAATTCAATATAACGGTAATATGGAATTTATAACTTTACTTCGTTATCTGAGAAGGCATATCTGAAATAACAACAATTAAACTATTTCACTTAAAGCTATTTTGTCTGAAAAACCTATACTGCATGCCTGGGTCCGTATTCTTGAGTTTCGCATACGAGATGACGTAATTCTCTATTACCTTCTAACATTTGTTGGGCTAAGTTGTATCTTATGACGTAAAAATTACGTCATCTCGTATGCGAGAATGGTTTGTATGAGTTTAAGAATACGGGCCCTGACATTTGACACTACCTACTACACATACACTATAGTTGAGATATTACCCCAAAGTCAGTAGTTTTTCTTTTTCTACTTAAGGTATAACGAATCAAGTGACGCAGATTTCCTGACCTAGATTTCTTTAGGTCCGATACTAACTACTAGAAGTATATTTTTTTAACTTGCCAGATTATGGCTATTTTATATTCAAGTAAGTAGTTTATATATCATATGCTACAATATGAAGCCACTTCATAGTAATACAAGTATTAACAATAAATGTTTCCATTTATTTTTCTTTTTGTAGTATATTTATTAACTATACATCAGCGGCGATTATCCAGGTTAGGAAGGGAATCATTTTGTCCCTAATGGTAATATTTTCAAGGTGGATGAACCAAAAACAACTGGTCAATGGCACATCATGCAAAAGACACGTGGAAAACGTTTACATTAACTTTCCTAAATAAACCATCATAACAGATCAAGTTCAGTCTATGACCCCCATAGTCTGCCAGTCCCAGGCAGACCTTCAGTGGTCAGGAAGTGCTAAGAATCCCCGGTTGGAAAATGGAAAATGCTACGCGGCATGTAAAAACATTATATAAAGCGGGTAAATTGTCGAATGCAGAAACAAAATAAAAATAATTGAATGAAGATAATGAGTGAAGTGAGATGAAAGGGAGAGAGTGCCATTACCAGAGAAAAAGGAAACAGATTCTACTACTAACTACTCAAACAAAATTGCGGCGGCACAGTATGGTGTAGGGGTATTAACCACAGAAGCAATGGTGCACTATGTCGAAAGTTTCCTACCAGTCAGTGCCAGAGTAACTGAAGTGGTACCAATATATGGACAAACTGCTTACAGCACTGAGAACAAACTGGAAGAATTCTATCTTGATATAGAAAAAGCTAAAAAAACATAGAAAAACAAACATATCAATATCCTTGTGGAAGGCTGGAATACAAAGGTAGAGACTGAAAAAATAAAAACCATTGTCGGCTCATATAGATTGGGTCCCAGAAACCACAAAGTTTATTCAATTCAATTCAATAACTAATACTTGCTTCAAGCTACCTAAACGACGTCTTTATATATAGAAGTTTTCGCAAGATCGAGAAGAACACATTGTAAGACACTGAAGAAATTATATAGCAATGAACACATGAACACACATAAAAATGGAAACATCCAGGATGCGATATAAATTTCGATCACAATCCAGTTGTCACAACAATGAGAACAGTCCAGGCGATAGGGTAAAAAAAGTCACAAGACATGATAACAGCAATTTTTTTTGTTTAGTATGTAGGGGTGTGTGTGGTGAGTCTACATTCAAGTTTTCGTGTTAATCGGAGGCTGCGAAGTGTCCTCCATCTTGGAAAAAGAGGTTAAAGTGTTTTTTCAATTTATCTCGTTAACCGTAGGTCTGAGGAAAAAAGGAATTCATAATATTTTTGTCGGAAGTTCGATTCTCTACAATTTCCTCAATACACTTCTTTGCGAGATGTTTGTAATAAAAAGTTATAAACAAATAACCGTAAAAATTTAGGGGTTGCAAATCTTTGGGGTGAAATAACTATTGCATTTTTGATTGTACGAACAAAATTGTTCTTACCTTTCTTGTAGGCAATCTAAAAACGAACAATTTAGTGTACTCACTTTTTAGGTTCCGTTTTTTGGTATAGTGGAAGGCAGAGGTCGAATGAAGGTAAGTCGAAAACGAGGCAGTAAGCGCGTATAACGTTCTCCCTACTGGTAAGTTATTTATCTCCTTAACCATACGTCTGGGTAAAAAGTTTGTTACCACCATTCTTGTCGACAATACGATTCTCTACAACTTCCTCAATACACTTCTTTAAGAAATGTTTGTAATAAAAGAGTTATAAACAAATAACCGTAAAAATTGAAAATGAAAATCTTTGGGGTGAAGTAACTATTTCATTTTTGGTCGTTCGAGAAAAATTGTCCTTACCATTCTTGTAGACAACTTAAAAAGGAACAATTTAGTGTACCTACATTTTTGGTTCCGTTCTTTGGTATAGTGGAAGGCAGCGGTCAAATGGAGGTAAGTCGAAAACGAAGCAGGTAAGCCGTAAAACGTTTTTCCTACTGGTAAGTTATTTATCTCCTTAACCGTACGTCTGAGTAAAAAAGCTGTCAGCACAACTTCTGTCGGCAATACGATTCTCTACAACTTCCATCCTTCCTCTACACTATTTTGTGTCATGTAAGCAGTTACAAAGTTATTAAAAATAAACTGCTAAGATATAGGGGGTGGTCATTTGTATTGAACGTATGAGATGAAATAAGTATTTCATTTTTTGTCGCATGGAAAAAATATTCTTACCTTTCTTGTACACAATGTAAAGGCGGGAATTTTGATATACTTACTTCTTTATCATGTTTTTTGGTATAGTGGAAGGCAGGAGTTGAAGGTTTACCCATGGCATATAATATCGAATTTGTTGAACATATGCATTTTATACGCAATTAAACAATGATTGGATAATAATTACATAGAATGTATTAGTAGGTGTAGGTACTTCTCTAGCGATTCAAATTCTGGTCGATGGGTGGGAGAATGGCCCTGTGCCTTTAATCACTCGAGGCGAACTGCACAGGCGCATGTAAGTCGTAGAATACACCATGAGTGCCATCCACTCAGGTCAGTCCCATGGGTCAGTCGGTTTTGTCTAGCTTAGTCGAAAGCCGTTAAGATGAGCGTCTGCTTTGTGTGCAAAACTTCTTTACGGGAAGGTGAAGTTTGCGTTGTGAAGGAGAGAGGAGTAAAATGTTTGCTTCAAAGAAGCATTGAAAGAGGAGATGAGGAGCACGAAGAATTTCTAAGAGAAGCATTGACCTGAGTGGATGGCAGTTATGCTGTATCTTGCGACTTTCGTGCGCTTGTGCAGTTTGCCTCGAGTAGTTAAAGGCACCCAGGGCCATTCTCCCACCCGTCGACCAAAATTTGAATCGCTAGAGAAGTACATCTACTAATACATTCTATTTATTTATTTATTTAATAATAATTAATTATACATTGTGCCAGACAATGAAGCTAATAAAAGTTTGTGCATGTTCTAGAGCACAACTTCACTATAAGGTCAAGTCCAATAAATATAAATATTTCAAAATAAGCTACATTCTATGTAATTATTGTTGAATCATTGTTTAATTGCGTATAGAATGCATATGTTCTACAAATTCGTATTATATGCTATGGGTAAACCTTTCAACTGCTGCTTTTCACTATACTAAAGAACGTGATAAAAAAGTAAGTATATCAAAATTCCCGTCTTTACATTGTGTACAAGAAAGGTAAGAATAATTCTTCCATGCGACAAAAAATGAAATACTTATTTCACCCCATACGTTCAATACAAATGACCAACCCACCCTATATTTTAGAGGTTTATTTTTAAAACCTTTGTAACTGCTTACATGACACAAAATAGTGTAGTATGGAAGTTGTAGAAAATCGTATTGCCGACAAAAGTTGGGCTGACAACTTTTTTAATCAGACGTACGGTTAAGAAGATAAATAACTTACCAGTAGGAAAAACGTTATACAGCTTACCTGCTTCGTTTTCGACTTACCTCCATTTGACCGCTGCCTTCCACTATATCAAAGAACGGAACCAAAAAAGTGAGTACACTAAATTATTTGTTTTTAAATTGTCTACAAGAAAGGTAAGAACAAATCTTCTCGTACGACCAAAAATAAAATAGTTACTTCACCCCAAAGATTCTCAACCCCTAGATTTCTACGGTTATTTGTTTATAATTTTTTTATTACAAACATTTCTTAAAAAAGTGTAGTAAGGAAGTTGTAGAGAATCACATTGCCGACAAGAATGGCGGTAACAAATTTTTTACTTAGACGTATGGTTAAGGAGATAAATAACTTACCAGTAGGAAGAACGTTATACGCGCTTACTGCCTCGTTTTCGACTTACCTCCATTCGACCGCTGCCTTCCACTATACCAAAGAACGGAACCAAAAAAGTGAGTGCACTAATTGTTCGTTTTTAGATTGCCTACAAGAAAGGTAAGAACAATTTTGCTCGTACGATCAAAAATGCAATAGTTATTTTACCCCAAAAATTTGCAACCCCTAAATTTTTACGGTTATTTGTTTATAACTATTTTATTACAAAGATCTCGCAAAGAAGTGCAGTGAGGAAGTTGTAGAGAATCGTATTGTCGACAAGAATGGTGGTAACAAACTTTTTCCGACAAAAACTTTATGGATTACTGTTTTCCTCAGACCTACGGTTAACGAGATAAATTGAAAAAACACTTTAACCTATTTTTCCAAGATGTCGGACACTTCGCAGCCTCCGATTATTACGAAAACTTGAATGTAGACTCACCACACACCCCCCTACATACTAAATAAAAATTGCTGTTATCAAGTCTTGTGACTTTTCCCATATACTAATTTCCCTGTCGCCTGGACTAGAATAAAACTGAAGAAAATTAAAAAAATAAATGTAAAAACAAAATTACGTGGACTAGTGTGAAAGATGAACAAATAGAAAAATGTAAAGACTATGCCGACACACAGTTAAATGCAAGAACTCAAACACCCGAATATAACGACCCAACAGAAGACGACATCGAAAGCACATGGACAAGGCAAAATAGTCAAAATGAACTAGACCCTAGTAGTAAGTAAATAGCGGTTCAAGACTAGATCTCCCCATGTTATTCTTATGGGAGTTTCGTTTTTAAGACAGGACAATTTTGTGAGGTTATGTGTGTCAAACTTGGCGTCCTTCCCGCTAGATGTCAGCATGGGTGTGGGGTTGAGTGTTTTGGCGGGAAAATGTAAATGTGATGCTTGCTCGTGATTGGTCGGACTGAATTGCCGGTAAAATAGGTTGCAGCATGTGTCGCTAGATGTCGCTGTGGGCGTGGTTTTGGCGGGAAAAATCAAATCTCAGGCCTGTTCGTGATTGGTCCGAAGTTTGGCGCTAAAGGAGGTTGCAGGACGTGTCGCTTTGGAGCTGAATGTAAACAAACGGGGTTGCCAAATCTCATATTTGGTAAAAAAGAAAAGTCCCTAGATAATTCCCCCCCAGGACTTGAAAGTGTGTGTTTAGACCGCGCGCAAAGGGGGCCTTCGCCCTGGGCCCCCATTCTGGGGCATCCTAGGGAGATCGTTAGGGTGCTTCGCTCTGGGCCCCCACTCTGGCGTTCCCGGGGAGATCGTTAGGGGTGCTTCGCCCTCCTCGGGGCCGCACTCTGGAGGGCCCCCCAGGGATCGACAGCGGTGCAGGGCCCCCTTGTGTGAAAGATGTCGGCGTGCGCGTGAACGCGACCGGGCGGGCCGGGTTAATCCGAAGAATTTGTCGGGGCGTTACGTGGCCGGGTGATCCAGTGCCCCGGTGGCCGTTGAAAGGGGTTAATTTATTTGGCGGTCCGAAGAATTTTGTCGCGGCGTTGCGTGGGCGGGTGCCCCAGTGGGGCGGTGCCCCGGTGGCCCGTTGAAAGGGGTTAATTTGAAAAATTTAGCGGTTGTCTCGTTGCTGATTAATAATAAGGTGGTGGGTAAACATTTTATTAAAGGGGGGCTGAAAAAAATAATATACAATATTAATGTAAATACAATATTAACAACATAAGCGTACTGTAGATTTTTCTTTAATACAAATAATGAATAGTGACCTATAAAATACAATAATAATAATAATTAAAGGAGAATGCATCGTTTTCCTCTCTCTCATGAATAGTACTGCTGGATGATCTCATCACTTAATTGTTGCATAGTTTGATGTTGGACTAAAAATAAAAACATTACATTTTATACATTAAATTAAAAAATATCAACTTACCTGCATTTGTTTTTTCCTTTAATAAAACAGAAGCCAATAATGATATTATTTTAAAGGAGAATGCATCTTTCTGCTGGATGATGTAATTATATGTGCATACATTCCTTTTCTAGAATGATCTCATCATCACTTAATTGTTGCATAGTTTGATGTTGGACTAAAAATAAAAACATTACATTTTATACATTAAATTAAAAAATATCAACTTACCTGCATTTGTTTTTTCCTTTATGAACAAAACAGAAGCCAGTAAAATACAATAATGATATTATTTTAAAGGAGAATGCATCTTTCTGCTGGATGATGTAATTATTCAAAACATATGTGCATACATTCCTTTTTCTAGAATGATCTCATCATCACTTAATTGCTGCATAGTTTTGAGAGCTAAAAAAACATTACATTTTATACATTAAAAATAAAATAACAATCTCAATTTAGCTGCACTTGTTTTTTTCCTATTTTACACGTTATAATGAAATTTTTAAGATCGCAAACAATATTAAGCGGTTGTATTGTTTTTAGTGCTATTTTTATTGATTAAAAGACGCGAGTTCAAACCGCATTACATATGTGCACAGTTTACCGCTTGTTTTAAAACTGAAGCGCTATTAAAATGTGTACTGTAAAATATTTTCTTAATGTCATGTCATAATTAATTAATGCTTTTTAAGTGCAAACATTAACATAGGCGATAAATTTAAAATGTGCGTCATTGCCACATCTGGGATTCGTTTCTTGATATTCCCCGTTTGATTTACAAAACAACAGGGATGTACAAAATCTCGCATAAAAAGATTATTTACATGTCTTTGATTCCATTTATAATTGAATCGTTGTTTTGGACATCCTTTAGAATATTTTTTTCTTTAGTGGGATATTTTAGTTTGTAAAAATTGTGTTATATGGAGTATTTTGTTCGAAGTGTTGGCCTTGTTAGGGGTGGAAAGCGCGCCATTTTATGAGTTATTGCTTGAAGTTATTTTATGAGGGTGTTTTGCGTTTTCGATTTGTGTCAACAATTAAAATTAATTGCACCTTGCACTCGTATAAAAAGCTCGCTCTAAAGTGCCTCTGTTTTTAGTTGAAACAAGTGTTTGGTGCGGATAACATACTCATTTAGAAAAACCGTTCGATTCAGTTTGTGAAATTAACGTGTTATTATTTTTTAATTGAAAGGCTGAATTGTATTTAATCCGTCTTAACAATAATGGATATTACCAATTTGCAAAATCAGGTTACATTGGTGGAAGATGATTTAGCACGTGCAACAACACCTGCTGATTTTCGAAGGTTATCAACCCTGATTGATGAAACTACGGAATTAACAATCCAACAGATAAGGAATTACTCAAATGCGGGGGGAATAGCTGATAAACGGAAACTAGAAACGATTTTGAACAGATGTAAATACTTGGATGCGAGGATAAAACAATCCCTTATTAAAACAGGCGAAGGAGTTAGTGGAGAGGGTGGGGAAAGCAGCGTAACGTATTATGACGTAAGTTTTTCATGTTTTTTATTGAATATTCTCATTTTGATTGATTATAATTTGCATGTTTTAGCTGGAATCAGCGTTCAAAGGGCGTATTAAGACGGGTATAGTGATCAATAACAATATATTAGATCCAAAGGAGTTTCTCGAGGAAGCACAGCCCATTTTTGTGGATAAAATTGAAGCATCCCTCCAAAAGCGAATACCTAACATGAAAGCCAATGTCGTTCTTTGTGCCGATTATAAAATGAAGCTAGATGATACAGTACAGGCCAAGTACTTTAACACGTCCAACTTCATTATATCAAGATCCAGCGACCTTATTTCTATATTCGGGGACATGGAGTTTTCTTTATTATCACAGGTGCGTATATGAAGTTTTTTAAAAACTCACTTTTAATTAGTTTTTTTTCTTTTTTACAGATGGGATCCTTTGAAGAAGTGGGGTCAGGGGGTAGTTTTAGTCGTATTAATTCGTTAGCTATAAATATTAACAAATATTCGCCTTTAAGAGCTTCTAAATTTATCGAGTTGCCTACTGTAATTAAAAGCAAGCACGCCATTATAAATGTAAAAAATACGGATAACGAATGCTTCTATTACGCTCTAGTTTCCGCTCTTTACCCCTCCAATAGAAATAAAGAATTACCATCCTCGTATCCGCAAAATTTCAAACAATTATTTAATATTAAGGGTATTAAATCTCCGGTGAAAATTACGGACATTCCCAAATTTGAACGTCAAAATCCTAACATTTCCGTTAACGTGTACGGCTTGCAGGGTAGTAAAGTGATGGGGCCTCTTTATCATACAAAATCCAAAAAACAACACCATATTAATTTGTTGTACGTGAGAAAGAGGAAAGCATCTCACTACTGCTGGATAAAGAATATGTCTCGTTTATGTAGATCGTCCATCACCAAGTACGAGCACCGTACTTTTATATGTGACAGGTGCTTAAGGCACTTCAGGAGTGTCCAATCGTTGAACAATCACCTGGATGATTGTGAAAAGTTCGATGCAGTTCGCATAGAATTTGATAAACCGGGTGAAAATACATTGTCTTTTAAAAATTTAAATTTTAATTTACGTCATCCCTTCGTTGTATACGCCGATTTTGAATGCTTAACAGTGCCGTGTAATCAAATTGATGATGATGATGATGATGTTACGCATTTCAAAAGCTGTACTATACCATATCAAAAACATATACCTTTCGCTGTCGCATACCAGGTCGTTTGTTCGTTCGATCCCTCCTTATCACATTATAAAAGTTATGTAGGAACAAATCCTCAAAAATGGCTGGTTAACGAGTTGATAAAAGAAACCGCAATAATAGAGGAAAAGATAAAAATTAACATTCCAATGCTGCCGCTTACATTGGAGGAACAGCAGGGGTATGATAATACCACACTGTGCCCCCATTGTTTGCAAGAATTCAATGAGGATTTGATTGTCAAAGTTAGAAATCATGATCATTTCACCGGGAAATTCCTATCGGCCCTTTGTCAAAATTGTAACCTGCAATACAAATGCGGCAATTACATTCCCATATTGTTTCATAACATGTCAGGCTATGATATACATTTCATAATTAATGAATTAAATTTCAACCGCGAACCGGTAAATATCCTACCCGTGACAAGAGAAAATTACATTTCAGTATCAAAAAAATGTGCTAAGATGACATGGAGGTTTATAGACAGTTATCGGTTCTTAGCTAGAAGTTTGGATGTTTTAGCAAATAATTTAGCCCCGGAAATGTTTAATTTTGTTCGCGAAGCCTTTCCAAATCCCGAACAATTTAATTTAGTACGACGTAAAGGCATATTTTGTTACGATTACATGAATAGTTGGGGGAAACTCAATGAAACGGAATTACCGCCGAAAGAATCGTTTTATAATGCTCTTCGCGAAGAACATATCAGCTGCGAAGATTACGAGCACGTTCAGAATGTATGGAAAACATTTAACATAAAATCGTTGGCGCAATACAGTGAACTTTATTTAAAGTGTGACGTAAAAATCTTAGCTGATGTTTTTGAACAGTTTCGCGATTTATGTATGAAAATATACGATTTAGACAGTGTACATTTTTATACGGGGCCCGGATTAGCGTGGTCAGCTGCTTTAAAGTGTACACGTGTAAAATTAGATTTGTTGACCGACATAGATATGGAAAAGCGATAAGAGGCGGGATTACCCAATGTTCGCATAGATACGCAAAAGCAAACAATAAATATATGAAGGAAAATTATAACGAGAAGGAGCCTTCAAGTTGTTTGCTTTATGTAGATGCCAATAACCTTTACGGTTACGCGATGTCCGAAAGTTTACCGTACGGGAATTTTGAATGGTTGTCGGAAAATCGGGTTCGCGAGATAGAAAATATATTAAAAAATTTTAAATGCGAGGAAAAACCGGATTGGGAAATGTATACCGATCGAGCGTGCATGCTCGCTCTAAACATGGCGGTTGACGAGGAAGAAGTCCCTACCTCATTAATTTTGGAAGTAGATCTTAACGTGCCCCGGGAAATTCAAGACAAAACGTCAGCGTTTCCCTTTTGCCCGGAGCATCGGCGGCCTCCTACGGCTTCAAATAATTCTCCCCCAAAATTAATGTTGACTATGTTTCCAAAATTTAAATACGTTTTACATGTTCGAAACCTGTTTCAATGTTTATTGTACGGCCTGCAATTAACCAAGGTTCATAGAGTTTTAAAATTCTCTCAACGGAGATGGCTCAAACCCTACATAGACTTGAACACGAGTTTAAGGGCTAAGGCAAAAAACGAGTTCGAAAAGGACTTCTTTAAGCTCATGAACAACGCGGTTTTCGGCAAGACGATGCAAAATATCCGGAAACATCGAAAGATTAAATTAGCGTACTCTTTTAGAAGCGCCCAAAAGTATATCGCGTTACCGGAGTTCCGTTCCTGTACGATATTTAAAGAAAATCTGGTCGCCGTCGAACTAAACAAAACCGTGGTTAAATATAATCAACCGGTTTATTTGGG
The DNA here is from genome assembly GCA_929113105.1 of Agrypnus murinus. Lineage (NCBI taxonomy): Eukaryota > Metazoa > Arthropoda > Insecta > Coleoptera > Elateridae > Agrypnus > Agrypnus murinus. Next base: position 89,641,265 of record OV816026.1, on the reverse strand, counting down.
GATGGTGATTTTAGACTTGTCTAAATTATTAATGTACTCTTTTCATTATCAGTTTATGTTAGAGCAACCCTGCCCCGCTATCTTGCTTTATACGGACACGGACGGAATGGTGTATGCTTGTGCAAATAGTACCGACGGACTAGATATTTATGACGTTATACGAGAGGAAAGCGCGAAAGGATCGGAGGGAATATTCGATACGTCCGATTATCCTCCAGAGAACCCCTATGGAATACAGAAAGTAAATAAGAAAGTTCCCGGTAAATTCAAAGACGAATTAAACGGTAAACTTTTATTGGAATTTGTCGGTTTGAAATCGAAAATGTATTCCATGCGGAAGGAGGAGGGTAAGGAGGTTTGTAAGGCCAAAGGCGTAGGGCAGCAGGCTCTAAAAAATAGATTAAGTTTCGAACATTATTTCAAAAGTTTATTTGATTCGGAAATTACATATGCCGTTAATAGAAGCATTCGTTCTGATAAACATAATCTTTATACATATTTTATTAGGAAAAAAGCTCTAGATTCATGTGATGATAAACGTTTTATACTAAAAAATAAAATTGATACCCTTCCATGGGGTCATTTTAAAATAAATGAAGAAGAGGAGGGAGTTATTTTATAATTTTTTATTGTAAATAAAATCTTAGTTTATACATTTAGATAAGTAGACTATTATTTGTACATATATTTTCTAATTATTTTTATTATATTGTAAGTATTTAGTGTAAATAAAATCTTAGTATATATAGATAAGTAGACTATTATTTATGCACATATTTTCTAATTATTATTATTATTATTATTATATTGTAAATAAAGTATATACAAAAACAGACTATTTTTTATAATAAATCACTTTTCTTGATCCAGCTGTTGTGTGTGTTATCAAAACCCAACCATTTCACATATAATTGATCATTTTTTGTTCGTAATACACGTTCAATTAAAAAGCTTTTTGGGTGTTTAGTTTTCATCAATTCCGGTTCATAGAAGCAACCTTTGATTGGGGCACCTCTCACATCTTCTAACAGATAGGTTGTCGGTCTGGTTGATTGCACCCTGCTTATGCGAAATAATTCAGTGCTGAACTGCATAGCACCGGCAACTTCCTTCCCGCTTTTAAATTTTAGAGGCCTTACCCACACATATTTAGAAAAAGCGTCTATTACCACCAGAACGTATTTATATCCCTTGTTGTAATGGGCATAAGAGTTAAAGACTGCTATATCGCTTTCCCAGAGGTCATCGAACCCTAGAACGGTTGCTGAACGTTTGGGGAAATTTATTCTAACCTGCCTGCGGATCTCGTTAACGATTGCTCTCTTTACAAATCATTTATTAAGGCATTATGGATATTAATTAACTGACAATCCAATTTTTAATATTGCACAGTTTCACATACAAATTCCTGTTTCCTATATAATTTTCTATAAATGGCATAACCATAAAGGAAAATGAAATATTTAAAATGCTTGAATAAACAATATAAGGTAAGTTTATTCAACTTTCATGGAGATTATAAGAATGTTGCATTAATTCTTTAAAAAGGTAAATTCAGGCAATGCAACACATACATTTAATCATTAAAGAAGGATAATTTAAAGTTATCAGGAATTTATATCAACTAATAGAACGCCTTAGTGTAATTACTAAAAGTGTAACTGAAAATGCAATACGCAACTGTTTAAATCAAATGTATTTTATTAAACAATTAAATTTTAAGTATTTATTATATTTAATTCAGTTATATATTTGCCTTAAAGTTTAATCTACAGATTATTTAGAAGAATGTTAAGATTTACTTGGTTATATATGAACTTATTATATGTTAAGCTTGCTTTAAACGTCTTCTATTTAGATCAACTAATTATTTCTTTTATTGTGTGGGTATACATTAAGTAATATAGAAGTTCCTCACCTTTAAATACCTGAGATTACATTTAGATAGTAAACTGAACAAATAGATACGAAAGAAAGAGAAATGTATTGTTGGATAGGAAAAAGCCACAACAATTGCTGCTCTATACAGTCATAATTAAGCCTGTATGAACATATGGCATCGAATTGCTGGGGTGCATCAGCAAGTCTAATGTGACAATCATACAATGATGACAATCAAATATTTTAAGATCAATTGTTGACACCCATTGGTATAAGATCATACAAATGAAATGATTCACAACGATTCGCAGTAAAGAAGTCGTCACGAAAAGCTAAAAACCTATACAACTCTTTACTTGAACTTCTTCTTCTTCTACATAACAATATAATAAGAATACTTGATTGCAGATGTCCAGCTGACCTTTAACATGGCTAAGCAGTTGTTTTCACTGGAAGAGATCTCATCCAGTCATAATGCAAGATCTATCATATATCTTAAGACAGCAGATTAGTTTATTTTAAAGTATTTTGTACTTTGATTGCCGATTTATATTCAACAAAATAATATATAGCCCAGTCCTCTCTTTTCTACTGCTAGTATCTGTGCAAAATACGAAGTATTGAATACCAACTGTAATAGGTTTCATTGCAACATTTCCTTGTACAGTGCAATAACTCTTATTGTGTATTACCAACAAATAAGATAACACCTATATCATTATAAAGAAGAAAGATGGGAGATTTATTTAGACTAGATATACAGAATGCAACCGCCATTTTCAATCAAAAATACATTTTCGATCTGTTTTGTCAATTTTGAAAACTAACTTAAGATCTTTTTAATGTATTTCAATGTTATCTCGAGCAGGTATTGAATATTAATAACAAGACGAATCGTTGATCTGTACCAGGTTGCTTGTTTTAGTTATTTTATCAACATATTTTAATCACAAACAATCTTTTTTATTTTAATAAACCACTTATCAAGTAAATTGTTTTCCTAACCAAAATATTAGTCATCCTAACAGTAACTGAGGTAGAACAATCTCGTACACCCAAGATAAATCGTTAGACAGGCAAAGATCACACTACGATGACAATTGTCGGTATGTTTGAAGCATCGCACCGCATATCATGCAGGCATGAATCGTGCAAGAGCTACTGGGTCATACTTTTTCGAAAATGATGATGGAACTGTAACTTGATCTTTATAGCTGGCATATATCATCAAATGCTTTTAAAGCTTTTCAACTCCCCCAATTACATCTTGAAATTGAGAATATGTGGTTTCAACAAGATGGAGCCACTTGATATGAATTATTATGGTGTCTACTCAAGTATAAGTATACAGACAAAGAGAAGAGAAAAGAGTTTTTGCCTGTAGCTCCTAAACGCTTAGAGATAGGATGAAACGGGGCAAAATTTCGAGCCGCGAACCCTGGGTGGGGCCGGGCCCCCCTCCCTAAGCCCCACCACACCCCCCTCTTTAACCGGCTGGAGCAGTTAACACTTCCAACCATTCAGCGTCGTCAATGTCATCTGCCAACCCTTCCTCATGGTTTTCAATCTGTTATAAAATAAAATTAAAATTAAAAATTTTATTCGATAATTTGAAGATAATTTGAAAATATTACCCCCATCATATTTTCAGCCACCTCCGCTGCCAAGACATCTAACCCCCCTTCTGGCATGGCATCCTGATCTTCAATCTGACGAATTAAAAAAACGTATAAATCTTATTCGATAATTTGAAGATAATTTGAAAATATTACCCCCAACATATTTTCAGCCACCTCCGCTGCCAAGACATCTAACCCCCCTTCTGGCATGGCATCCTGATCTTCAATCTGACGAATTAAAAAAACGTATAAATCTTATTCGACAATTTGAAGATAATTTGAAAATATTACCTCGAATATATCTTCAGCAGCCCCCGCTGCGAATTCGTCTACTTCCGCAATTGCCTCCTCATCCACTTCCTCCAGATACCTCCCCGGAGAATAATTTGGGGAGAAGCTTAATGGAGGAGTTGGAGTTCCAATCGATGATGGCCAGGACTCGTCATCATCTTCCTCTTCGTAGACTAGGTCATCGCGATTAAATGTTCTTCCCTCCGTCCCCCGCATTGCTCGTAACCAATGCCACACACTATCACTTGGTGAGTATATCACACCTTCGCTGCTATTCTCGCTCCCGTTGTCGGACATGATATCTTCCGGAGCAGTGAATGTGAAATGAATCTAGCCGTCTATCTTATCTACCGTTACAGGCGAGGGGGGTTTTAAAGAATATTGTTTTATACAACTCTGCATACCGGTGCATTTTTCTTAGCTGCTTTAGATACGAATTATAAATATGATTTACAAAATTAAAATTATGTTTGCGGTTAAGATTATAGTATTTTACTAATAAGAAAAATAATTTATGAGATGTGAACAAAATTAAATGCAATTATTGCTTCTCCTTTAACCTTCTTTTGCTTTCATGAGCAAAAATATGTAAAACTTTAAACTCGTAAGCAACATTTACATTAATTTATTATAAGTTGTGTTAATAGTGACATTTGTAATAATTCCTAATAAAATAAAAAACAATAATTATTTTTTTATCCTATTATTTTTTTATTTTAATTTTCTTTTATTATAAGATGTATGCATGCATGTTAATACTAACATATTTCTAGTAATTCCTAAACCCCGAAAAATTGTTTTCATCTTCACAATTAAAAACTAATTTATTATAAGATGTGTTTGAAATTAGTAGTACTTCCATCTCGACAATTAAAGAGGAAAACTGCGAAAACTGCATTCATTTCAACAATTAAAATTTTAACCCGTACAGTATGTCAATGATATAGAATGCTTCTTTAATTAAAAAATTGTTGTTTGTTGCTTGTTTATCTAAACTGTGAAAAAGTGAACAACTGCATTCATTTCATCAATTAAAATAAAAAACCGAAGGATGCTCAAAGCAACGATTTATTTATATAATTGAAATAAACACATGTACAGTCAGATTCACAAGGAAAACGACTCTTGTATCAAATATAAAAATTTTTATATTATTTTTCGACTACTATCAATTTTAACAAAAGATTAATCATTAATAAGACTTTATTTACTTAATCTACAAATGTCGGTAAATATATAAAGTAATATTTTAATTAATAATGTATGTTCAAAGTACAAATGCAACGAAAATCGTTTCCTTTTTTTATGAATTCGACTGTGCATCCCTAATGTTGCTTAGTAAATCCAGTGAAAAATAACAAGAAATGACACATTTATATAATCAATTTTTTATGCCAATATTCATTTAATTTATAAAGAAAAAAAAATTTTGATGCAAGGACAACCACGAATATTGAACGGCTGCTTGAAAATTTCGTTCGAGCCAGTGATTTGAAGAAATTTTTATACAGAATTGTACAGGAATTTTTATAGATTTTTGTAAAAAATGATCTTTGGCTAAAAAAAGGTCGAAAAGTATGATCACAAATAGCGGTTACATTATGAATAATGTGTTTCAATACAATATTACAAGTCTGTAATATTCTTCAAATATGTAGCAGTGCATTTCACAAGTGTGAATAAACCCAAGTTCATTGAAATTTCCGGCATTCCAAGATCTGATGAGTAATTTTCAAAAAATCAAATAAGTTTTAACTATTACCTATTACTACAAACGGCTATTTGGTTCAGAATTTCAAAATGTTCAAAATAAACAAAAAATAATGTATATTGTAACACATTATTATTATTATGAATTGCAATAAATCATGTATTCTTACATTTTATATAAATAAAATTAATTAATTCAGAGCCGAGAATTAAAAGCTGATAAAGAAATAAATGTAAAATAATGCAATGGGTGTCCAAAGCAGTGATTTATGTATAAATGGAAAAAACACATGTAAATAATAATTTAAATGTGAAATTTTATACAACCCTAATGTTGTTTTATAAATCAAGTAGCAAATATCAAGAAATGAAGCATTTAGATTAGTCATCCAAACAATTTTATATGTTGATGTTTATTTAATTTATAAAGAAACCGGATGACTTCCCAGGTGTTCCACTGCCGCACATGTTCGTTTTGAATTTCTCATTATCAACTAAACCATACAATAAAATTAAGACAGTGGCGTGGAGCTTTTATATAACATCTTCTTCATGTATGAATCTATCACAAAATGGAGTCATATTGACTGATAAAATATTGTGATGATTGTGAGTTGAATTATTTTTTATATAACACTTTTATTCCATCTAAATCACATAAAGAAACATTACTAGACAAGATTATTGGTACGCCGATGATCCGACGTATTGCATAAGCTTATCAGCAAATCTTTCTCGTTTCTGCTAATTATAATAAATCGTGATGTTGGCGCTACAACAATATGTTGTTGGTCATTACGTTTTGGTGTTATTGCAATCATCTTAGATAATTGTCCTTTCAACAAAAAAAATTTCATAAAGTTCAATCTAAAACTTATGTTAGAAATAAATTTTTTAAAGTAATATTGCCTTATGTTCATGTCAGATTCTGTTTAACTTCTGTTGCTATATGCTATTTTTAATTTTATTGTTTTCTACAGCAAGAGTTTTAATGGTACAAACTGCTAATAAGATTGCCTTTTCTTCCTGCTAGGTACCCGCTTGACGAGCCAAGTTATACATAATTATGATAATATCTTCACAAGTTTCAATATCTACGAATCTAAAATACAGTGTAAAGATACTATTTTTTACACTTTTATTACATTCACTTTTTTCACACATCGTCAATTGATTTTCAATGTGTTGATAAAATTATACCTTAGCTTGGGGAAATTATAGGATTTCTAACGATGATAATTTAGAAACTAGTTAAGTGTTCATGTATAACTTGTATAAGTCTGTATATAAGCCCTCTACCTATGTAATTATTTTATTTAATCTATAAATTGTATATGTGATATGTATAAATACCTTAGCTTGGGGAAATTAAAGGATTTCTAATGATGATAATTTAGAAACTAGTTAAGTTTACATGTATAACTTGTATTATATAAGTCTATATATAAACCCTGTACCTATGTAATTATTCTATTTTTAGTCTATAAATTCCATATGTAGTATGCAAAAATATATGATATAAACCTTTATACTATGTTGTATCATTTAAGAAGGATCTTACTAAGTTTTGAAATTATTTTATTTTCGTTTTGGTTTATTGCATTTACATAAAATGCTAAATTACTATTGTGATTAACGCTGTGAATGTTTTAAAAAAGTAAACATATTCTTAATACTATTTCTGATATTTTGAAATTAGTTTAGTCGACACTTCGAACAATACACTTCATAAAACATTTAATTTTTACAACTAAAATAGATGAAGATAATCGTCCAACCAATTTTTTATGTTCATGTTCATTTATTTTATAAAGAAACCGGATGACTCCTCAGATGTTTGATTGCACTTAAAAAGCAGTAATTTATTATATATGTCATGACATTTTACAGTTTTTTCTAAACATACGTTACAAAGAGGGGAAACGCAATACATGCAAAACATTCCCTCTTCGCCCAGTTTTAAAACAAGCGGTAAACTGTGCACATATGTAATGCGGTTTGTTAAAAGCTAGCATCTTTTAATCTATAAAAATAGCATTAAAAACAAACCGCTTTCAGTTTTAATAGTGTAAAATGGAAAAGGCTTTTCATAAAATTAGAGAAGTGAAGGAATGTAATTAGCACGTATGATATATTGTTTGCTTTCTTAAAAATTTAGTTGTAACGTGCAAAATACTAAAAACAAATGCAGGTAAGTTGATATTGTTATTTTATACCGAATGTAATGTTTTTTTAACTCTCAAAACTATGCAGCAATTAAGTGATGATGAGATCATTCTAGAAAAGGAATGTATGCACATATGTTTTGAATAATTACATCATCCAGCAGAAAGATGCATTCTCCTTTAAAATAATATTATTATCGTATTTTACTGGCTTCTGTTTTTGTTCATAAAGGAAAAAACAAATGCAGGTAATTTGAGAAAAGTTAATTTTAATTAGCGATATAAAATGTAATGTTTTTTTATTTTTAGCCTAACATCAAACTATGCAACAATTAATGGATGACATCATTCATGTTATTTTTCATGCTAGTGCAATAATTCACTGATGACATCATTCAACAGAATATATAATATTTTGTTAGAAGAAAAAGATGCATTCTCCTTTAAAATAATATTATTATCGTATTAAAGGAAAAAACAAATGCAGGTAAGTTGATATTTTTTAATTTAATGTATAAAATGTAATGTTTTTATTTTTAGTCCAACATCAAACTATGCAACAATTAAGTGATGATGAGATCATTCTAGAAAAGGAATGTATGCACATATAATTACATCATCCAGCAGAAAGATGCATTCTCCTTTAAAATAATATCATTATTGGCTTCTGTTTTATTAAAGGAAAAAACAAATGCAGGTAAGTTGATATTTTTTAATTTAATGTATAAAATGTAATGTTTTTATTTTTAGTCCAACATCAAACTATGCAACAATTAAGTGATGAGATCATCCAGCAGTACTATTCATGAGAGAGAGGAAAACGATGCATTCTCCTTTAATTATTATTATTATTGTATTTTATAGGTCACTATTCATTATTTGTATTAAAGAAAAATCTACAGTACGCTTATGTTGTTAATATTGTATTTACATTAATATTGTATATTATTTTTTTCAGCCCCCCTTTAATAAAATGTTTACCCACCACCTTATTATTAATCAGCAACGAGACAACCGCTAAATTTTTCAAATTAACCCCTTTCAACGGGCCACCGGGGCACCGCCCCACTGGGGCACCCGCCCACGCAACGCCGCGACAAAATTCTTCGGACCGCCAAATAAATTAACCCCTTTCAACGGCCACCGGGGCACTGGATCACCCGGCCACGTAACGCCCCGACAAATTCTTCGGATTAACCCGGCCCGCCCGGTCGCGTTCACGCGCACGCCGACATCTTTCACACAAGGGGGCCCTGCACCGCTGTCGATCCCTGGGGGGCCCTCCAGAGTGCGGCCCCGAGGAGGGCGAAGCACCCCTAACGATCTCCCCGGGAACGCCAGAGTGGGGGCCCAGAGCGAAGCACCCTAACGATCTCCCTAGGATGCCCCAGAATGGGGGCCCAGGGCGAAGGCCCCCTTTGCGCGCGGTCTAAACACACACTTTCAAGTCCTGGGGGGGAATTATCTAGGGACTTTTCTTTTTTACCAAATATGAGATTTGGCAACCCCGTTTGTTTACATTCAGCTCCAAAGCGACACGTCCTGCAACCTCCTTTAGCGCCAAACTTCGGACCAATCACGAACAGGCCTGAGATTTGATTTTTCCCGCCAAAACCACGCCCACAGCGACATCTAGCGACACATGCTGCAACCTATTTTACCGGCAATTCAGTCCGACCAATCACGAGCAAGCATCACATTTACATTTTCCCGCCAAAACACTCAACCCCACACCCATGCTGACATCTAGCGGGAAGGACGCCAAGTTTGACACACATAACCTCACAAAATTGTCCTGTCTTAAAAACGAAACTCCCATAAGAATAACATGGGGAGATCTAGTCTTGAACCGCTATTTACTTACTACTGACCCTCAGAAAAACAGATATGGGACAGATCTCTGTCACAATTATTTGGGGACTGCAGATCAAAGAAACAGACAGAACTACCACCAAATCGAAAAAGAGAACAACCTCACTATTCTAAGGGCAGCAGTCATACGTGCCCTAAGGGCGACGAAATGTAATAAAGCTCCTGGAGAAGACACCGCACTAGCTGAATACTTATCTCGGTGAAGCAGCAAGTAATAAACTAGCACACTTTTTCAATAATAAATATATACGAAAGCGAATGTCGTCCACACATGTATGTAGCTTTTCCCAAGGCAACAAAAGCAAGAAAGTACGAAGACCGTAGAAGACCATGCCTGATTAGTCACGCCGCAAAAATCTTTGTGCGAAAAATTTTCAATTATATGTATATCCAGTGTGAGGAATATCTAATCCGATCCTAATACGGATTTAGAAGAGGAACAGGTACAAGAGAAGCAATTCTGGATAAAACCCTGATAGTTAAAATGTATCAGAAAGTACAAAAAAGCTGAAAGAATGTAGCTTTCAACCGTATCAAACATAGAAATCTAATAAAAATTCTACAAGAAATCGAACTGGATAGACGAGACCTAATAATTATACGCAATTGATACGCATACTGAAACTATAAAGGCTATATTCGAAGTAAAAATGGTTATACCAATTACATCAATATAGAAAGAGGTTTTCTCCAGGGATGTCCCGTTACCCCCCTCTTTTCTTAATGTACATGCGGAATATATAATTAAGGTAAATAAACGGAATTGTGATCAACAACATTAGGTACGCATATGTCACTATGACCACGGCAGAATCTAAGGAACATCTACAAAACTAAAGAATACATTGACAGAAGTGAGTGAAATCAAAACTCACGTTTTTTTTCGAGCTACACAAGAGCAAAACATCACTCACATTCCATTGAAGGTAGTACCGTCCAAAGTGTTCAGAGTAATGAATATATAAATCTAGGCAAAGAATACCCAATTGGATGAATTTAAAAAAGATCAGGAGACGCATCGAAATCGCCAGAACAGGATTTCTTAACACGTTAAATGCATACAAAATGTGGCTGTTAAGACGAATGCTGGGTATTAGTTGAATTAGCAGAATGACCAACGCAGACGTTTTAAGAAAAATTAACACTCGCTCACAGACCCAAATCATTAAAATCAGGAAAACAGCCTACCTAAGACAGCTCATGCGTCACGTAGAATACCAACAGCTACAACTCATATTCAGGAGAAAAATAGAAGGAAGATAAGGCATTGCCAGAAAAAGGAGATCATGGCTTAGAAGTATAAAGAATTGGACAAACACTTGTGGAAACCATCTAGTAAACCGAGCTCAAAGTAGGGACGAATTTGTTGTATTGGTTCGTTTACCTCCATGGAGACGGTACGACGGTAAGACTGTGATGGTGTCGCGGAAAATAATAAGAAATCTCCAGGCATTTAAATGAAAAGAAGTTGATTCAGTGGAACACGCCCAACTCGGTCATTTTTACGGAAATTGAGATGCAACAATTTCTGACAATAGGTGTATAATCCATTGATCACTTATGCTTAGAAATAATTATCTGGCACTTCCAACTGGTAATATCACTCCCTCAAAGTTTGTGTTTTTGTTGCCTTAATCTTGAAATATTACATCAAGATGGAGGCACAGGTAGTTTCCACGACCAAGCATAAACATACAATACGCTATTTAAATGAAATGAATAATTTTTTTGGAAAATTTTTATAATGAGTCGTATTTAGGGTTTGGGAAATAATAATACGATTTTTCTAATGATCATTTTGAATTTTTAATTTTATCGTGATTATTTTGTTATATTAAATACGTATTTAATTAATTAAATATATATTTAATGGTAAAAAATATATAGAAAAAACCATTTCTTTAGAAATAATTGTATATTTTTTAACAATAACTACCAAACAAATCAATAAATTAAAAAAAAAATCATTCAAATACATCTTAAAAAGATTCATTTACTGAAAGAGAGGAGAAATAAAATGAAAAACAATTAGATCAATAACACAATCTCACAAAACAATATAAATGCAACAAATTGGATAAAAAATGTAAGTAACCTACAAATACCCATAGAATTTCGAGAAGTATTAGGCCCTAACTTTAACATCTATGATCAAAAAGATAAAGGCCCAAATGAAGATATAACAGTCAATATTGAACAAGGTATCATTAACATGGAACAGAAAACTAAAATAAAATAAGATCATCGATAAATAACAGATTAACAAATTTTAAAAATAAACACAATCTATTAAAAATTACAGAAAAATAGAAATAATTTATATTAAAAATCAAATAAACAAAAATTGTTTTAAATAATCTCATAGGAATTATAATAACTAAAGCAGATAAAACACAAAAAAACAGATTACAACAAAAAAAATGCAAGATATACTCAATGACGAAGAAACATAAAAAATAAAGCAAAGATCCAACAAATACAAACAAAATAATAATAAAATGTTACAAACGTGGCTTAAAAATGAATGTATAGATAATATTACATACAAAAAATTAGTTTCCCATAACGGATTAATCCCAAAAATTTATGGTTTACCAAAATTGCACAAGGCGAATATCCCTATAAAATAACATACATATATGAGCCCACTATATAAATTATCTAAATATTTATCTGAAATATTAACACAAATAACAAAAAAAAACAAACGCAGTGTTAAATATTATTGGACATTTAAAAACAAATTAAAAAATTTAGAACTTCCATAATCACGTCATTTTCTCTTTTATAGATATAATTTATTTTTATACAAATATACCCATAGCATTAGCAATAGAAGCGATGGATAAATTATTGGTACAAAATCAAAAAAATTAACAAAAATTCCAAAAAATGAATTCATAAAATCTGTAAAAACTACATTAAATTCAAATCTTTTTCAATTCAATAAATAAATATATAAACAAAAATTTGGTGTAGTTTGAGTCAACCCTTATCAAGTACTATTGCAAAACTAGTATTACAAAATATAAAAGAAAAAAATAATTAATAACTTTAAAACAATCTCAAGTTAGTTATAATAGATATGTTGATGACATTTTATTAAATGCAAAATAATAGCATAACAAATACTTTTGATACATTTAATAACATTCATTCAAGATTAAAATATACAATAGAACAATAAAACTCAATAAAACTCAAACTCAAACTAAAAATCAATAAACTTTTTAGAGTTAACACTAATTAGAAATTCAAATCCAACTTAGACACAAATTGGTACAGAAAAGAAGTTAAAACTGATAGACATTTAAATTTTTATTCATTTACAGATATCTAATATAAAAAAAAGTTTAATTAATAATCTAGTAGACAAAGCAATAAAATCATTATTAAAAAAATTCCATTAAAATTTTAAAAAATAAAATCGTGTTATAACCTACAGAAACACAAAGGCTATTTTTATATACATAAATACTTAACCTACCCAAAATATAGCTGTGCTGGAAGTATCAGCTTGATCCAAATAATACTGCTTTAGTTTTTGCCGGCTAACCCTCAAAAAGTCGGAGAGGGGAGGGGTAATACAAGATATAAAAGATAAAAAAAACAAGCGCCACTTCGTTTAAAAACAATGCTTATTACTAAAGCTTCAAACTTATCAGACAAACGAAGAAATACATCTTCTACTAAAATATGGGCAACTTCCACAATTCTGGTCGTACCGTACAAATATACTTACAAATGACTAGCTGGTAAAATCATACAAATAAATAAATAATAAATAAATAAAGCACACGTGGTGAAATGTAAACTTTCTAAGTAGGGCTTTATTTTAATTGTAACTATTGTCTATTGTGCAGATAAAAAATTTATATGTTTAATAAAAAAAAACGGTGAATGGTGATTTGTATCACAGTTGGCTTAAAACTACCCTAAGACAATTCCACTACTCGAAATCTCGTGTTGCTCTTAAAATTAACATGCATGAATACATTGTACACACATTTAATCAATATATATAAACATAAAGAAAATGACACAGAATACATACAAGTTTAGACAAACATCCCACCATTCGAAGACCCACGGCTGTTTTATTTAAAGCTTTGCTTAGGGGTTTTCGCTTCACCCTTCGATATCTGTTGTTTTGTTCCGACCCGGTACATGTACAGATGTAGGTACGGACCCAAAGGGAAAGGACCTTCTAAATGAACCCACGATCAGAGTGGCAGGAACAAGAATAAACGACAACGAACAACAAAACCCAAAACAAAAAAAAAGACCTTTTTATAAACTGAAAGGTCTTTTACAATACAATTCCCTCAAGGTGACGGGTAGGGAAATAATATTACCTAAATGGTTAGAACCAGAACGTAATCCGTCTAATTTGACGATTGATCGCATATAACTAATCACGCGATCATTCTGTTGAATGCGAGATTTATTCCGCTAAAACGAATTAATATCCAAAATCAATTTTCTAACATATCTCGAACATTCAACTTCTAGTACCAAAAACCAGCCATTTTGTTCTGTCAACGGCACTATCGAGAGAGCGCTTAACCGCGCAGGTATGACCTTACGATAAACAGAAAGAAAGGGAAAACCAGTGACAACCAAACAACGGAGAAGCTTGGTTTAAAACTGCGACCATCGAACAAACAATGGGTTGTGAATTTCAACGTTATAATGTTACAAAAAAATAATTATCCTTTAACACTTTAACACATAAATTAAAACATAACAAAAAGGTTTAAAGAAATAAAACTCAAATTCTCATAACATTACAACCAATTTTTTTAGGTATTGAATTTAATAATAACCCAAACAATATAGAAACAAAACTAATCTCAAACAATAGCAAACCAATTAAAAAAAATTAAAATTAGTATTGAATACAGGAATCATAATACATTAGGAAAAAAGAATTCAGTAACCTAAAGACAAAACAAATATAGAAAATGAAACAAATATAGAAAATGAAACAAATACAGTTTAGCAAATTAATTGTAATAATTGTAATGCAAATTATATAGGACAAACAAAACAAAATCTAAAAAAAGAATAAACTAACTTAAAAATTCATATAAAATAAAAATGTTCACGCTTCATAAACCAAACACCGCGTTATCGACCATGTAATAGGCAATTTTTACAGTTTTAATTTTAATTCCCAAAACATTTTACAACAAGAAAAAAATTAAAAATCTGAGATCTGGTTAAGGTTTTCTGCAGTTTTCCTTAGCTGTGACACAAATGTGGGATTTGCGCTGTTCCATCTGTAAGTCGGCTGCAGCCGCACTTAGGGCCTACGTAATAATAATAATCGCCCCCTCCCTCCCGTACAAGCTTATAGCTTCTGGGGCCTGGTTTCCAGGCTATGGGTTGTAGCAATTATTAATTATTATTTCAATATAAAGAAATAAATTACCATAATAAAATTAAACTTTGGTTAAACAAAAATTCTTAGTTTAAATAAAGATTAAAGATTAAATTACATAAATTTAAAAGGATATGCGTTTTACTTCTTATCTAATATTGACCAATAAATTATTTTAAGACAATACCTATTTTATTAAATTATATTAACATTTAAATAATTTAATAATACAATTAACAACAATTAAGATGGAATAAGAAAATAGTAGTCATGTGTTTAATTCCACCACTTAATACTTTATATTATTTTAATTCACTCTGAAACATTTCAAAAAGTGAGTAAAAAAACACTTACATACATAAATTTTTCTAATTCATTATATTATATATTGCATCATTTAAATTATAATTTAATTTCACTGAAGAAGGATATAAAATTAAAAATCCGAAAAAATTAGCATTAAAACCAAAGAAGTCGTTATTATAAAAACCAATCATATAAAAAAACCAATGAACTTGAAAATAATTCACCATGGACTTGCCTTCCATTTGTGACTTTGTAACGTGACTGCTCTTCATAAAGTGTTATGACAGTGTGGCACTGAAAACTATCGATTAGTGTTCAAACTAAATGCAAAGCACCATCGTTAATTACTACCAACGTGAACTTTAAATGTGATATTACGTGATGTGCGAAAATTATAGTTCGAAAACTAAAGAAACAGGTCAATTAAAACTTTTACACACAAATTTACAGACATTTTCATTAACATTGCAAATTTAGTTTATAATAAATTTTGTTGAATAGTCTGTAATAGAAGTGATTAAATATATTACTAAATAATTTTTAATATTAACGCTTGTTATTAGTAAATTGGACAAATGAGTATAATAAGTAATATAGGGATGCTACCTGAATGTACCATTTACTTAGTTTCTGGAAAGTTTAATAAAGTGCAAGAAGTTCATTAGCAAGTCACGTTGTTGAGATATAATAAGAGATGCATAAGTTTTCAATTAGGATGTCTGATGATGTTATTCTCATGTTGTTTAGCAAATTGTGTACTCTAAACTTCGCAGGAACTTGTAATGTAATTATCTTTACATCTAGATTGATTAATTATTCATATCTCTTATATTGTA
Organism: Agrypnus murinus; assembly: GCA_929113105.1. Lineage (NCBI taxonomy): Eukaryota > Metazoa > Arthropoda > Insecta > Coleoptera > Elateridae > Agrypnus > Agrypnus murinus. The sequence continues at coordinate 89,625,202 of OV816026.1, read as the reverse complement.
CCTATTTCCTTAAAAAAGTTAATGGTGTAAACCATCAAAACATTTTCAGTCCAATTTGAGGACGTATCAAAACAGTAAGGTTTCAGGACAATTCAAGGATAAGAAGAAAAAACATTTCAGACTTTTATATTGTGTGTCGAATAATTGTAGTACTGACGCTCTCCTCTATTTCCCAGAATCTTGATTAATTAATGAGATGTTGAGGGCTGCAGACAACACTGTACACATTATGACCCAAACCAATATCATTGGCAATCATATATGATCAGATTTGACGACAGATGGAAGTTAACTTTTCTCAGCTACCTCCGTTTGATATGAATTTCAAAATTATTGTGATATATTAAAACAAATCAGAGCCATTCTCTGAATATATACCTACCTTGTTCCTAAAAAGACTGATTAAAAAGCTAGAACAGAAACTTCTAGATACTGAACGCGTTCTTAACCTAAACAAATATTTAAACATCACCTCTTTAACTACATATACAGGATTAGTCAAAAAATGTTAATATTTATGTGGGAAAACCCACATTTCTTCTTTTTTAATATTAATTAAAATAAGGTTTCAATTTGATTCATTCTCTCTTATCGACACGTCTCGAAATGCCAAAACGTTGACACCAGGGATCGAATGATAATATCCATTGGAATTGTTTGAATTACGACAGATATCTAACAAACCCTAACAATCCAATGATTTGGAAAGACATCATTAAAGATATACATCATCAGAAATGCGATACATAATGGATTGGCGGCTCCATTTTGCTAGATATAGGGCGATGAAGAAACATTTAGCGAGATGTCAAATGCAAACAAATTTAACATGTGCATGTACTGTTCAGTGTTCACAAAAATGTTAACTTTTATAGACACGCAGTCATGTTCGCGAAAGATACTGAGATTTTTGTAGTGTAAACTAACCATTAAAATACTTCAACTTCCACTTATTTTTTTTATTAACTTAACTAGACTGGATAGGAATCTTCTAGGGCGCGTACGAAGGTACAGTACAAAGTTTAGCTACTATGATTTTTATACAGACATGCTGTTCATTTCAATTAAGTGCGAGAATGGTTTGCAACTTAAAAATAATGATATGCCACAAACTCGTAGTAAATTTTCGTCTTGCGACATTTTGTTGTTTAAATGTGATGGTGTAGATCAAGCAGTTGATTTATTTTACGGTTTAGTCTACAGGGTCTTCGATGATACAGTGCGGCTATGTGCAATTGTTAATTTTAGATAGCCTCCTTGGTTCTCACGAGAAACTGTTTCTGACATTAAACGCGAGGGCAGAATGCATCGAAAGGTAAAGGATACTACTGACATAGAATAATTCAAAAGTTGACCTATGAATTTAATTACCTAAGAGCAAAAACCAAGCAATCTACCATTGCATCCTACGAGAAATATATACTTGACACTGAGAATGCGATTATTCAAGAACCAAACCAATTTTGGTCTTACATAAAACGTAAAAAAAACTCTTTCTAATTCGGTTAATAATGATTTATAAAAATCGCAATTTAGAGAACAGTACTTATACCGCCGCTGCTTTCGCTACCTACTTTAAATCTGTTTATGTGAGAACACCAGCTAATTTCACTATTCCACAAAACGAAACATTTAACATAAATGTATTTAATATTTCGCAGATTGAGGACCTGAAATTTTGCAGTTTTGAAAAAGATGTTAGGTAAAAAAGCAGTGGGACATGATCAAATACCTATGTATGTACGACCTCAAGGGTTGTTCGAATATTTTTGTAAAGCCACTTAAATGTGTGTATAACTTATCAATACAAAAGTCTATTTATCTAAGAATCTGAAAAAATCCAAAGTATGCCCAATATATAAAACAGGTGCGAAAACTAATTATCGGTCTATAGTAGTTTTGTGATTCATTACTATCTGTAAGAATCCTTAATCATAGTAAACCGTTTCTAACACCTTTCCAACACGGGTTTCTTCACGGGACGGTCTACACATTCAAACTTAAATTAACTTTGTCGAAACTGTAGTGGATGGTTTTGCCGCTAATTGCCAAGTCGATACTATTTATACCGACTTCGTAAAATCATTCGATAAAGTAAATTATGACATCTTGTTACAAAAAATGAATGTCCTAGGAATCTCCAATAATGCACTGCCATTTTATACTTCATATTTATCATCTAGGCGCCAGTACGTGGTTTACACAAATTTCGAATCTCCCGAATTTGAAGCCTTTTCAGGAGCACCTCATGGTGCAAACCTAAGTCAACTTCTTTTTACAACATTATTAAGCGATTTGCCAAATTGCTTACAGTATTCTAATTGTTTTCTTTTTGCCAATGATGTAAAAATCTTTCGACACATAAGCGCCACTGATGATTGCATTAAACTTCAGGCAGATGTAAATAATTTATATAAATGGCGCAAGCATAATTCTCTGAACTTTAATGTAGGTAAATGTTTTGTAACGCATTACAGCAAATCGCCAAACTACATGACTTTTACTTATATATAATACAAACGGTGACAATTTGACTACAAAAAATATACATAAAGACTTGGGAGTCATTTTTGATACGAAACTTTCTGAACTACTAGCATTATTTAATTTTATGTTTTTAGGAAATTTCCGTAACGTGGCCTCATTACTTTATCTTCATAAAGTTCCAAATAATTCTGCCGATAATTCGTTTTTACTTGGAAAAATTATGTTTAGAGTTCCTCGTGATAACTCGCGATTACGAGATACTATTATATACAATCAACCATAACCAATTATGCACTGTCAGCACCTGTAAATAGAGTTTGTACAATATACAATTCTATATAAGATTGAATCGATATGTTTAGCTGTTCTTACACTTCCATTAAATACAAATTGTATTTTTTATTTGGTAATTAAGTTGATGTAATATTGTGGTTGTATTTTGGCAAGGAAATTACTGTTACTTTTAACGAATATGTTATTACCAGATAAGTATAATATTTATAAAATATCTACAAAAAATGTAGCGTAAAGCAAAAAGCTGAATTTAGATGGTATCGTCGGTTCTAAAAATAAAGGTCTGGAGAGATAGAATTGCCTTTTGTATTTAGAAAGGTATTCTTTACAAATGTAGCGATCAAATTCTAAACAAATTAGGTTTTCTGTGACTACCAACTTCACATACGTGAAAACAAACTATATTACCACGAAGTAATTAACTCCACCCACTAAAAAAAATATTATAGAGGAAAATTATAGAAACTTTTTAAATGAATGAAGCACACACTACTTGCAAGATAATTTTGTTTATAACTGCACAAAATAGAGAATGATGAATATCTTCTGCAAAAGTTTCTAGTAATAAGCAGAATCTACCACTGAGAAATCCTAAATAGATACATAACCAAATAAGGAATAATCAAAAACTAGGTCTGCTCACAAACACGACCAAATAAGGAATGACAGGGTTGATAATAACACAGTGGGGGAAAAGTTTTTTAAGAAACATTTTAGGTTAAACACTAAAGTGATATTGAACTGGGGAAAAGCAACAACAAATGATTTCTACTTCACGCTATTAGACATTTATTTCCAACGTATAGGTTTAGAAGACGAAACTGATAAATTCCAAACTCTCTTACTTAATTTGCCGCCTGCAGTCATTTCTAACATTCGACATCTTGTCATTTCCCCTTCTCGACGTCACGCTTATGCGACTCTTAAAACAACACTACTCGAAATATATTTTTGTAGTTCTCACCTTCGTATTTCTAAATTGATTAACGATGTCTAATTTACGGGTAATTGCCGTGAATTATACTGTAACATTCAAAAACTTACAAATGGTGAAATGCCTGACTCACTTCTCAGGCATGTTCTTATCGCTAAACTTCCCCCGGAGTTGCAAGCTCATGCTGTTATGCTGTTGCAAGCTCATGCTGTTTATCACATTTATTCAATCTCCAATTGATTAATTCTATCGACATGGTTTTTAGTTTAACTAAAACTACCACAAGTACCACAAGCATGTCTTCAACTCTCGACGGTTTAAATAAACGTTTGACTTTTTTGGCAGATTATATTCTAAAAGACAGTCAACCTCAATCTACTGCTTCGCCAGTGCATCAAAACACACACATTTCTAGTCCCTCTTCTTTTTCTCACCGGGGACGACTTCTTACTCCAGGAAAAAGTCCCAATGTTTGTTATTACCATCAGAGATACGGTCAAAATGCACCAATTTTTCTGTCAGCTATTTGGGCTGATTTTTGTACCACTATGGGGATGAAACATATCAAATCTTCCTTATACCATGCACAGAGTCAAGGAATCATAGAACAATTTAACAAAACCCTAAAAGAAGCAATAAAGACGACAAGGATCAATTCTTGGAAACATAATTTACCTTGGATTCTTTTGAGTTTAAGGTCAACAATTAAATCAGGGATAGAATATTCCCCAGCAGATCTTTTATACGGTACATCTTTACGTTTACCTTCAGACTACTTCCACGACTTACCGCCGTCACACGATTTTACAATAACTGATTTTGTTAATCGTTTACGTAGTCGAATGAATGAGTCTAAATTTTTATTTACGAAAACGTATGCTTCATCGACTTTTGTTCCGACAAATTTAAAAACTTGCACCCATGTTTATGTTCGAAATGATTCCCACACTAAAAGTCTCAAACCAACGTATTTGGGTCCCTTTAAAGTGAACTTTCGGACAGCCAAATATGTCATCTTGGAGAATCATCCTGGAACTGTGTCTTTGGACCGATTAAAACCCGCATACTTTAATTAATTATATTGTTCTATTATTCTTGTTTCTAATTTTTACTTTAATTTTATTTAAACAGTATTGGTCCGTTTTTTTCCTTTTTGTTTCAGTTACTGCTACGAGCCTACCACATTTTTGTTGCTGCTACGAGTCTACCATCTTTTTGTTGAAGCTTTTTTTACGCCGCTTCACTTTTTGCTGGAGGTTTTTTTACCTCGCTCCATCATTTTCTTTATATAAGCTTCATATTATTATTTTATATTAAGTTATTTTTATCTTAAGTAATTTTTAGTTATTATTGTTACTCTCCTTACTATTTACCTATTGTTATTACTTTGCTCTTACCATTGTTATACCATTATAATTATTTATAAGTCTATCACAGGGTTTTATATAGCTACACGTTAGCTCGCGTTCTTTTTCTAAATCTTACCATTCCTTACTATTGTTTATCTACCTTTGTTTTATCATATTTACCATATCCGTCTTTTACTCATTACAACATTACTCACGTGAAGCTTTTTTCCTGTGAGCGCGGGGTAATGTAGTAATCTTAGTTGGCGATCACTACATTACTCCTAGCAACAAAAAATAAACAAAGATTCTAACAGATAATTCAGAGTATTAAACACGTTTTTATCTCTGATCATGTCTTTTATTTCATTTAATATAAACATTAACATTTATTAATGTAACTCCTTGTTGGTAAAGCACTACTCTACCACAACGTTACAGTAGGGATAGACACTACATGGATAGATTAAATTATCTAATCGTGTCTTTACTTAATTACCTAATATCTGTTTATTAACGAATAAAAATCATACTTAAAGATATCATTAGATTGGTCAGTATTAGAATGTAGAATGTCATTTCTGCTTGTGTTTCCTAGTAGAACACAGGGGAACACCCCCTGGATATGTTTTGACTTCACTATTTCGAAATAATAGAACGTTTTAGGTTGTCTGAACAACATCTCCAAAATCGAATCTGTACAGTTGCATCTTTGTTGTGCTCATTCAACAGCTGACAGTCACGTTTTGTACTGATGGCATAGTAAATGTCTAAAGAGTTTGCATTTAATCCTATTAGATTTAACACTGACCTGCATCTATCATACGTACTTTTCTAAAAATGTTGTGCAAAATCTTCGAAATTTTCAAGTTTATCTAATCAAAAAATGTTCCTAAGGTTTTATGTTTCTAATGACCAGAGAAGCTTTTCCTCCAAGTCCGATCATTGGGTAGTCAATCACCGTGTATGTATATAAATCTCAAACAATGTGTCTTACCATCAGCTCTTCCCTACTAAACATAGTCCCTAGCATGGGATCTGAAAAGCTTTTTAAACACCTTTAAGTTGCTAGTATTTATATAATTTAATACTGTGATTGAAATTCTAATTAAACCACGATTGAAATTACTAGAAAATGTGATTACAATAGTATTGTAAAATGCTACATTTCAAATAATAGAAAGCTGACCTTTCCGCTGGCCATTAATGGTTGTTTCATATAGTAACTATATTTGTACAATGAACCCAGAACAGTTGGCATAATTCAAATCTCAATTAGCTTCTGCCGTTATGGATATGGTTCATGCTTAATTTAGCAGACCAGCAGATGCTGCTGTAGAATGTAACACTTCCAGTGGTGATGTTTCAAAATTATAACCATTACATTTATGCAAATTTCATTTGCATTATGAGATTTCGAATTCCGTTGTCTTAAATAAACCTGTCGAATAAAAGAAAAACCACAGAAAAAACTAAACGCAAATACTGGAAAGCAAATTCTGTTCGGAAAAAGAAGGATAAAAACTCTAAATATCCATAATTTAAAATAAATAACTATTATAAAAACTTCGAACATAACCATTTTTCACGTGTTTTAAATAACCATTATCTGTATAAACCCCCCCCAAAAGCACATTTAGAGATCATGTGCTACACATATATACAGGATATGAAGACTGAAGGAAGTGTTTTCCACCAGAAGAGGATAAAAGATGAAATATCGTCGCCCATATCCAATGCACGTTTAAAACTAGCGACACACAAAAACCTCGAGGGTGTGATTTCCATATCGAACCGTTACCGCGCCTATTAGTAGTTATTTATTCTTTTTCCGGCGTTCTGTTGAAATAAAAACTCAGCAGTTTCCATTGCGATACACGCTGAGATATTCAATAAATCAATCGTTAAGTGCAGATTTAGAAAAAAGTTATGTACTTTTTGTTTAACGATAAGAAGTTTATTTAAATTTGTAATTAGTACTGATAAACAGTAGTTTACATCATTTTAAGATAGGAAAACAATAAGAAACACCCGAGCGAAAACTATAAGGGAAAAACAACTAACCATGGAGTATGATTTATGATGCAAAAAAACATGCCGAGATCATCTTTAGAAATGCAGTATACAAAGTACTATAAAAAGAACTTTCAGGGGAATTTTTAGGCACTAAAGGTTGGTGTTGCTAAATAAATTACAATAAATCACAGCTTCGATTTATTATTTTTCCTTAAAGCTTCGAAGCTGAACGTCTTTTGGAAAGGAAGTATAACATAAAAGTGTGCCATAAACAATTCCACTGCATTTAATTATTGCTTAACACTTCTTTTGCAATTCGTTGTTAGTTTGAAAGTCCAAAACAAGTAACACTGTATTTAACGGTGCCTCCTAAGCACACATTGTATTTGACTAATTGCCAATACGTATTTCGGTAACGATGTTACCTTTTTCTCGACATAAAACCGTATTTTACGTCGGTTATTGTGATAAACCACAGTCCTTATAATCCATTATTAGCAAAACAAGTAAGTTTAATTTAATTATATTGACCGGCCCCGATACCCTAGCGGTCTAAAATAACAAGGGGCATAAGTATAGTAGAGTTAATACTTTCTTCTGTTACTGGTTCTAAGTAAACAAGCCTTGAACAGAACACTGAGAAGGTTTTATAGCTTTCCTAAATAGCAGAATAAAAAAGCAGAATAAAAAAATAATTTTATTTTGTTGTCATTTATTAGTATTCAGTTCAGACCCCCTAAACCCTCCCTTGAATACGGCCTTGTCTGTAACAGAATGTATGCATGTAGTAAGAAATTGGTGATATTCTTGATCTTACACTTTTTTATTAAAGAAATTGGTATTAATTTTGCGTCTCACTTTAATTATCCTCATATTATAATTACAATACTAGTAGATTACAATTATTACAATACTATATAAAATTCTCTTATACTTATGCGTTTTATTGTTTGTGTAGCATCTACTTTCCGTATTTCAGGTAATCGGTTTAGCTACTAATGCCTACTAATGTTTAGCTTACTTATTAAACTTTAATTATCAGCCAAAGATTTTACAAACACCTACATTTTAATGAAGTTCTGTCTGAGAGCTTTATAATACCTATATTCCATTGAATCTGGTTACGATAAGTTGCTTTATTCTCATGTGAAACTGTTCCAGTTTGAATAAACATAATATTTGATATTACTTAGGTATACTATATTTGGGCATGCTGTAACAGTGTTACTTGGGTTATAAATTTAAAATGGTTGGGATTTACTAAATGAACCTAGTATTATATATAACATCTCGAATTAATTTCTCGTTTGTTACAATAAAACTTAATATGGCCCTACATTATATGTCGAATTAAAAATAAAACTTAATACGACCCTGTATTACAATGCTTTGAATTTAGTTCTCGGCATATGCAGTAGAATTAATACAAACCTCGTAATATCTAAATTTTAAAGTTTAGCGATTTGTTAAGTTTAAACAAATTCGAGTCAAGTGAGAAATGCCGTTGAGATTTACCGTACCGTTCGGATAAATGGCTGTGGTGCGCTTTGAGATTTTTAAGTTCACTCTACGGCGGTTCTTTAAAATCTGCTTGAAACTTAAAATGATTGTTAAAACTGTGGACTGCCTGAGGGTTACCGATTTAACTCAGTTGTGATCATTTGAAATATTTTTGTAGGTTAAGTAGTGAATGAATTTGAAGAATTTCAAGTGAGGTCCGATTTCTGAAATTCTACCGTTGTAGGTGTTTATTGAACTTTTCTAATCCCACGTAGTGAAGGATTATTAAATTTGAAGTTTAAAACCTGTTAACCGGAAGTTGAACAGTGATTTTTCTGGTTAAGGAAAATCTAGGAAAAGCAGTTGATCCATTTTTAGTCTTAATTTGGCGGTAATCACTATCTAAATTTCTGCGACAATGGTTAATACGAAGAAAATTTAATTTTCAAGAGAACCAACTATCACTTTGATGTTGAGACAATTCAATGTTCACATCCTATTTTGTTTTGTGATAAAAAACCAATTTTTGTATCACATTTTACAATTTCCAAATTTACCAAAATATTTTTAGTTCTAAAATGAAAAAAGTAATACATATTTATGTGGTTAGGAGATACCGTTAAATTATAGTTCATTTAACATTTTCATAAATTTTTCATCCCGCATGTAAATATATTCAGAAGATTCATAAAATATTAATTTAAATAAAATATTAACCTAAATTCAGAAATTCCTAAAATTAGTATCATTTCAAACAGAAGCAATAAAAAATAAAACAAAAATTAAAGAAAAATAAATCATTTATATCCATATTTTAAATATTAAAATAACAGTCATTTACATAAGGAAATTAAACTCGGGAAGTTGCACTATGCAAGATAAGCTTTGGACGCAATTAAAATTCCGTGCATTCAAGTAATTTCATACAAAATGTTGTTAAAAGCGGATACGGATATGTATATAATGCAACACAACAATATGCTTTTTATTAAATCCCATTAACTTTTAAATTTTGTAACCAAAAGCTCCTGTAATAAAAACTGTTTTTAAAATTTTAATTAGTTTTCTATTACATTTACTAATTTTCGTATTGGCTACATCTGCAGTAATCTCCTGCATTAACTGAAAATTGCAGGTAGTGGCGGTGGTACTGGTGGCAAGCTCTTATTATTCGCTTTGGGTATGGTGTCGTGCATATTATTCACGTTCCAGTTTCACTTAAATTCCAGGGGTTTTCGGTTTAATCCTGTTGAACATACCTAGATTGGGTTCGACAGGAATACTAATTAATCGCGTTTCCTATGTGCGTGGAAAACTAGAAGTAACAACCAAATAAGCTGATATTACCGATACGTAAATACGATTGAAGATTAGCATATCACAACAATCCTAAATATGCTGACTGTATTTTTTAAGTTTTTGGGTATTCAATTTCCTTTATTTGTAGACTTAAGAGTCCGTTAACTCTTTAAGAAAATACATAAAGTGGAAACGTTTTCTCGAAATAGTTAATTAAAAGAAATCCTCTCAAGAATGAAAAATAAACAGAACTACAGTCAAACACGATGTTTCTATGGAGCTTCTTTAAATAAATTAAAGTATTTATTGGCATTTGGCAAATTCAAACAAAAATGAATGCAGTATTGCAACTGTCAACGCTGTAATTTATTTAAAACGTTAATGTTACTTTGGCATTGCACATTTACTCACGTGCCCCGCTTGTTTCAGTAAAAACTAAAACTCATTTTATAGACTATTCTAGAACAGACGAGTACAACTCCACAGCAAGCAAGAAAACCTAAGATGAACTACTATGTATTACTAGATTTACTTAAAAACTTATTCCTTTGGTAGATTGAAAGGAGTACAAAACGTTAAAATAAAGTCGTAAAATAAAAGAATTGTTGGAGAGTGCATAAACAATAAATTTTAGTGTTTCTATTTCATATTATTTTATACCATACTGATAAGTGGCGTGCGGTGAGAATTTAGGCTAGGGAAGCAACCACTGGAGTAATGGGAGTAATCCCCCCAAATCTAGAAATAAGTATACATAGAATAGAAACAAATAATGTTTGATTAATTATTATTTATTAAAGCAATTATTTTTTCAAAAACCCCCCCTCCCCAAATAATTCTCTGGATCCGCCCCTGCTAGGTACAATAAAAAACAGTGTTATAATTATTAAGCTTAAAAGTTTTTCAAAGAAGAACTGTTACACTTTATACTTATTGAATTTGTTGACTATTATTCTTTGTTTTAAAAATAAAAACTACTACTCTATATTGTCACAAACGGAATTATTTTAAATGAAATCCTTTTTGTAACATTTCAACTTGCATTCATTTAGTATCAAGAGTAGTGCGATAGCCACCCACACGCCGCCACGCGCTGTACACAATCTGCATTGCCTTGAGAATAATTTATACAGTTTGAATCTCATTAGAATAATTTATACAGTTAGCATATCCTTGAGAATAATTTATTTAGTTTATATCTCATTGGAATAATTTATACAGTTTGTATCTCATTAGAATAATTTATACAGTTTGCATCTCATTATGTATTCATGTGTTCTTCGTATCCCACTTAATTTATTCAATTATTCAGTAATACTTCCTCGTTCAGCAGTATATAACCAGCTTGCTTGAGCTCTTCAAACCAGTCAGTGACCATGGCTCGAATACTACAAGCAAGCTGGTGAGTACCTTTCAATTATTTTATGCTTAGTGCTTAGTTGAGTGGGTAGCGCTTAAACGCCCACTCTCTGCGAAATTAACGGGAGTTGTGACCAGGCTACCCGGCTTAGTTAGAATTACTAGGAGTCTAGCTCCTACGCTTAGTTAATAGATTTAGTGCTAGAATAGGGTTGGTTCCGACCTCCCTTTGATTGTACTAGTTTTGGAGGATATATACGTCCTCACAATATGTATCAATATGTCAACATGTATGTTAACCTTTTGTACTCTCTTTATTGTCTTTGGTATATAGTTGTTTTTTAAAACTTGTGTTTAATTTCTCTCTACCTCTGACTACGTCCTCCAGTCACGAAAACCCCACGTGACAATGTTTACGTATAATTCAACTCGGTTTTCCGATCTTTTTTAGTAAAATAAATCTTTAATCCTTTAATCTTTGTTGTTAAGTTTGAAAGTTCTGGTTTTGATCTGCTTTTCTCAATTAATTTGTAATATCTCTCCAAAACTGTATGCAGAAAATTCTTCTAATAAAAATCTAATAATTTACAAACTGAGCAACAAAATCGTCGCGATTCGGATGTATCGGAAGTACTCGAACCTTCCACCGAAGCAGCTGAATTTGCAGTCGTGACGATAATGCAATTTTAAATTTGCATATAAAGCAAACAAATAGAATTATTTGTCTTTAAAAAATTCCAACTTATATAAATTGAAATAATAAAATGTTTCAAAATACAGTCTCATTCGCAGATTTACATTACTTAAGTAACATTAAATGTAACAAACACTAAATCGAACTAATAACCAAATTATAATAAACATTTGGGCACGGAGCACACTTAAAAATAACTATCTTTTACGATGTCAACCGTAACACTATGCGCGGACTCGGCGAGAAGAAGAACAGTAAGCAAAGAATTCAGTGCTTATATGCAGTGTATGTAACACATCTGAATTGATATTACCTTTCCGCGCAAGTTTAATGAGCCTAATTTAAAATAGTACTATAAAAAATTATACTTTTTGCTGTACGGAATTGATATTAAGCTTTAGGTTGATTAAATATTACAAATTTAAATAAACGATAACCATAATTTTATAAAAATATTTTTGTTAGCATTGGTTTTTATTTTGAATAAATTCTTAAGGGAAGCATTGCTTCCATTGCTTCCATGGACCGCACTCCACTGATACTGACTGGTTGACTAATTGACTTGAAGAATCATCAACATTGCGAACAAATTTAAATTTTTCATATGCTAAACAACATAATTTTTAAAATAGAAAAAATACGCAGGTCTAGACAAATTTAAAAGAATTCCTTTTCTGATGTATACTGTATCGATCAAGAGAAATTGCTTATGAAGTTGAATAAATATGAAATTATAGATTCGACACTAAACTGGCTATCAAGTTTTTTGTTAAAAAAACAGTATGTCAGTATTGTTAACCAACGAAATAATGTCATTAAAGAACTTACGTCAGAAGTAGTAAAATTAAATATAGGTGTGTCACAAGGGTCGGTAATGGGGCCAGTCTTATTCTTCTTTACGTTAATGAACTTGCCTCTTTGAATATTGATGACCCACTTATAATGTATGCACACTGCACACCATACCTCATCTACATATCAGATGCAGAGTATAAAAGTTTCACAAAATAAATGCAGAACTAATAATAATGTTCACAGAAGTAATTCAATATTTCTTCAATAACAGCATACATAAGGTATAATTTGCGAAAATCATAATATACAAAAGGATTGTGAAGCATTAAGATTGATAATAAGAATAACCCTATTAAAAAAATTGTTTCACACTTCATTGTGTCAAATCACATTGTTTTATACAGGGTGGCAGGGGTTAGAACGCATTAATTTTAAGGGGTGATAGAAGATATCAAAAGGAACAAAAAAGTCTTATACGACTTTGTTCTAAAACATACTACTTTTTCAGAAAAAATAATAAATTTGGAAACTTTAACACCATTTTGCCTCGTTAATAATATGTAGTACTTTAATTATGGAGCTTTGTCGGTAGATGCAGCTCATCTATCACAACAACAAACCTTAATAACATTTTATCGTATCGTATGTCGTTTCCGCGTAAAATTGAATTATTTTTACAATTAAAAATTCATTTTACTCAATTAAGAAACGTGACAACAATTTTTACAATGGTTTGTTATGAATCAGCGTGTTTTTAAGCACGTACAAATTTTGTTTACGGAAGAACATCTTTAACACAAAACTATTTTTGATGTACCTTGTAAACCTATATACATAGGTTTACAACTATGTATCTATATACCGGGTGATTTTTTAAATTTCTGATCTAGAAAGCCATGACATAATTTTAAAACAAAAGATGCGGAAAACGTAGGGCGTAGTTTGAATCGTTCGATTTGTCACAACTGTCAGATTTCAAAAATGTTGACATAAACATAACCTACTCCAATAATAAATGTAAAAGTAAGTAGTCAATTTGTCACATAAATGACATTTGGAATAGCAGTGTGGTCAACGCTACGCCCTACGTTTCGGTGACCTTCGATACGGCGTAAAAATCACGACTTACTAGATCAGAAATTTAAAAAATCACCCGGTACATAGTTGTAAACCTATGTATATTCAAGGAGTGCAATGTGTTAACGGTATTGTTTCTATTTATCTTTGAATTTTGTATTACAATGTTTAAAACCGACCTACTTTTGTGCAAAGCAAAGATATGCATGGCCAAAACATCAGAAACAAAGACAATGATTATATTCCATTTAAGTAAATATGAAAACTCATATAAAGCGCCAAATAAACTTAGATTAGAAGCTTTTAATACTGAAGTTGGAGTCGCGAAGGCTCCTTGTGAAATATTGTATAAAATAGTTTTAATATATTACTATTAATATATTTTTTGTATTTAGCTGAACAACGTGTTTGTTTATGTTTATATATTGTTGATAATGGTAATTGTTTGTTTGATGATATGATTGTTGATAATGTCAGGTAGATTAAAATAATCTTGTGAAACTTTTTACTAATGAATTTCATTTTTTCACCAAATAAGGCTAGAAACAACAAACAATAATAATTGCATTATGTATCCAACACTAAATACATAAAACTAGTCATATTACACTAGTAAAAAAAGTAAGCTACATGTGAGTAATGTTGTAAAATACTTGAGAACTTTTGAAGAATATTCTTGAGTAAGCCCAGGACTGGATAATATACTTTTAACTTTCGAAGAGAATTCCAAAAGTTGTTAAATATTCTCAAAATGCTGGAAATACTCGAACGTGCTCCAGCTTTCTTTAGTAACTTTTCTATTCTAATTTTGTTTGCAGTTAAATTGCTGATAAAAGGTGATCCAGACTTTCGATTGGGGGTCCAATCCTTTTTTGCTCCATTTTTCTAAAATTACAAAGAATATCATTGATCTTGGTATTTGTCATAGATTAAATTATCAAAGCGCTGCTACCATGATCTTTGCAGATTTTTCAAGCCAGTACTATCCAAGAAAGAGAGGGAAGGGCCCAAAAAGTGACCGTTTCAAGATTCTTCTTGGTGTCATTTTTAGTTGAAAAAATGAAAAAATCTTTTCTGTCCCCCTATTAATCTTGAACTCATACAATCCATTTCGAGCAGGTTTACGAGATATTTTGTTGCGACAGACAGATGGACATTCGGCCGATTTTTATAGGGCTCCTGGAGGTAGACCCACGAAACTCTTAAAAAGCTGTACAAAGAACTTCGCCTTTGCCTCAGCTGACTTGCACACAAGTGCCGTGCTTGTGTGCGAAGTTCTATCGGAGTAATCTGTGATAGTAATTCTATACTTTGATAGTTTCTTTTTTTTGGGTAGCTCTCTTTGATCAAAACATTAGTTAAGGGAAGGTCCCCAAACTACTTGTTGATGTGTTCGAATGCATAAATACAATAGGCGCGCAAATTTTGTAACACAGTTTAAATGATTTAGCTTTCGTTTAAACGCAGATTTTGAATTTCTTTGTTTATGCTAATTATGATAATCATTTGTGGTCCATTATTTTGAAAATTCTGGAGAATTTTATATGAGAACACTCACGAACGTGTACATTTTGTACCTGTGTATGATTTAAAATCGGTTAGTTTTGGTTTTAAGGAAAATGTAGAAAGCAAATAGTTGGTATCAACAGGTTTGAAGCAATGGAGAAAAATAGTAAATTCTCTAGAAATAGGAAATCCAGGATGATACATCGGAATTGTTTGCGAAGATCTTCTGACGGTAAGTAAATGTTGCCTATTTTCAGTAGTGGCGGATTTGTTATATCGACTGGCTTTGACCATAGTTCAATTCGAATCAGCCAACCTTTCAATTTTCCCATGCCCAGAAATAATCTTAATAGGAACTTGTCTCTTGATTAATTGCAGCAATAGCAATTTGGAAATCCCAGAACCTGTTAGTAGCCGATTCGCTAACTATATATCGCATTCTACTCTCAGACTATTAGGTAAAGCTTTTATAAGGATAAAGTTAATAATTTGATTAAGAAGAAAAGTTATGCATAAACCAATTAAGATATAACGAAAAAGCAGCAGAATCTTCTTCTTTACCCAGCATACTGCATCAATTGCTCCTACAATTTTTAAGTATTTGCAATCATGTGATGGCTGAGTAGTAATGACGTAGACACTTATTTAAATGCAAGGTGACTGATTATATTGAATCGTTCGGCATTGTTATATGTTTTTATAATGTATTAATTATAATATATTATAATTTGAACTTCCTTCGTATATTTAGTTTAAAAGAACTCGTTTTAAATATAAGCAACCGTGTAACAGCAGGGCTTTTTGATTATCTAAGTATGTTATTGGAACTAGAGTTATATTGAACTTCGTAATTACAGCACGTAATCAGTAGAAGTTAAGCTACTTGTGCTACTGTTATCTTAAATTTATAATAAGGAACGGTGGCAAACGTACTGTCATCATATCAATCATTGTTAAGTTGCCATTTATATTAGCATAACTGCAAGAAGAATTGATTGCTGATGTAGTAATTCCACTTTGATTAAGAGTATAACTTCTACTTCCTAAAGACAAATCGTTCTTATTAGAAAAGCGGAAATGAGTAACATAATAATTACCAATGTTGTCATTACAACCGAGTCCGCGTTAATTATTACATACATAGTATCTACCGCTGTTTTGTAAAGTTAGATTACACTTTAAGTACTCGTGTTTTACAAATAATATCATTGTACATTTGCATTAATTAGCAACGAAACGTGGTGGCGTCTCTATCTGATAATACTAATTAAACTTAAACTACGTTACTAGTAGATAATCTATAATTCCTTCTTAATTAGTTTGGCTTTAATTAGGAATGATTCATGTTCTAAAGAAAGACTTTCAATCGTTATACACAGTTTTTCAGAAGAAAAGTGGAAAACAAATCTGAACCACACAATGAATGTAGAATTTTGAGATGATGATCAACTATGTCTCTATATTACCAAAACGTCCAAAGCTTGAACACTAAAAACGTTTTAACTGAAACATGGTTGCAATATAATGCATTAAATAGCGAATTTGATAAAGATAACTTTGTTGCTTTTAGGAGAGATACAACACTAACAAGAAAACTGGTGGTGGGGTATTGATTGCTATCAGGAAAGTTTATCAAGGGTCATTCCGTGTGAAATCACCTAAGTGGTCTGCCCGACCATCTTAGATTTTTCTCATAATTTTTCTGCAGATTGCTAGTGGTAAGTAGAGACAAAATTATTTTTCCAGAATTTTTGGATGTTTGATCTAGTTATGATTTTTTGAAATACTGCCTTTTTCTAGTGTTTTACGACTTTGTAATTGAGGTATTATCATCTTTAAACTGATATAAATCAGTCAATATTCTCCCTAACGCAATAGTCTTGGTATCATTTTGAAGCTGATTTCTCAAGCTTTCATACGATGTAAATCCATTCAGTATATTAATGTGATGTAATTTTGTTTTAGCCATCTATTCTTAGAATTTCAGTTTACTTTAAGCATGAACTTCGATCAGCTGTAGCACAAAAAAACATAAGAAAAAGGTTTACGAGGGTGGTCCCAGAAGTACACGACCTGACCAAGAGGTGGTGGTAGTTGTTTGAAAATATCACTGTATTGGAAAGTACGCAGTCTATAAAGCATATGTTTCAAGTTTGAAAGCGCCACGTTGTTCAGTATTTGTTTGGCAGCCATCAATAGTGAACGTTGTCAGTGAATTTGTGAAAATGGAAAAAATTGGTCATCGTTATGTGATACAATACTTTTATTTGAAAGGCCTCGGCCCAACCAATATAGAAGCTGAACTGGATTCTACTCTGCGTGAGTCTGCTCTTTCGTTTACAACAGTTAAATTTTGGGTAGCTGAGTTTAAACGAGGCCGTACGAGCTGCCAAGACGAACATCGCAGTGGTCGACCAAATGAGGTGACGATTCCAGAAATGGTGAAGAAAATCCACAAAGCGGTACTTGATGATCGTCGACTGAAAGTGCGCGAGCTAGCAGACATTACGGGCATTTCAAAAAGTGCAGTACATCGCATATTATCTGAAAATTTGGACATGAGAAAGCTGTGTGCAAGATGGGTGCCGCGTTTGCTCACACTCGAGCAAAAACAGTGTCGTGAAAATGTTTCAATTGAGTGTTTAGCGAAGTTTCACAGCAACAAAGCAGAATTTTTGCGCCGTTTCGTAACAATGGATGAAACATGGATCCATCATTTCACACCCGAGACAAAAGAACAATCGAAACAATGGACTCAAAAGGGAGAACCGGCTCCAAAGAAGGCGAAACCGTTTCATCTGCAGGCAAGGTTATGGTGTCGGTTTTTTGGGATGCGCGCGGAATAATTTTTATTGACTATCTCGAAAAAGGAAAAATTATCAACGGCCAGTATTATGCAAACTTATTGCAACGTTTGAGCGAAGAAATCAAGCAAAAACTGCCGCATTTGGCTAAAAAGAAAGTTTTGTTTCATCACGACAACGCGCCAGCTCACAAATCCGTTATTGCAATGGCCAAAATTAATCAATTAAAGTTTGAATTGCTACCCCATGCACCATATTCGCCAGATTTAGCCCCCACGGATTATTTTCTGTTCCCAAACTTGAAAAAATGGCTCAGTGGTCAAAGATTTTCCAACGATGAGGAAGTTATGTCAGCAGTTAATGGCTATTTTGAGAAGCAAGACAGTTCTTATTACAAAAAGGGTATCGAACTTTTTGAACACCGCTGGGAAAAGTGTATAGAGCTGAAAGGAGATTACGTTGAAAAATAAATAAATCTTTTTCCAAAATTTTTGTGTTTTTTTTGTTGGGTCGGGTTCTTCTGGGACCACCCTCGTATATCAGCCGATACGTAGACATGACTGAAGAAAAAATCAGGAGTGTGTTTTTTGGTTTCAGGAAGTAATTGCAAATTGAAAGTAGGTATAGTAAATACAAGTGACATGTCGGTAGTCCAACATCACAAGAATGTGTTCTGTTGTATTAAGTTGATTTCTTCAACTTTGCTCAAGAGAATGTTCGTGGTATAACATCTTTTTTTGTTGGGCGCGAAGAGATTGAAAATTATGAGCCCTATCTGGAAGATTGTTACGTCGTACAACAAACAGTTAGTTCCTGGGACAATATCAAACCATTGTTTTAGGCCAGTTAGAGTTTCAACACTCCAGATTTTGCAGGTATCAGTCCAAACTATTGTACCAAACACAACTTTTAAGAGAAAGACAAACCCAACAATTAGAGAGGAGCAATTGGTTGCATGTATAGACTATGTTTGATTTAAAGTGCCCTGCTTTATAGCAACTTTATTTTCGGTCAGAAATGGTATAAACTATATCTATATATTTAAAACACAAGGCTTATTTTTGTTCCAGTTCGTTTGAGAGTTCTACTGAACCGAATTATGTGTTTCTTTTTTTATATATTGTTGTGGACATGTATGACAAGATAACCTTCTGATCTATTTAATATAGTTGGCAACATTAATCTTCTATATATTATAACCTAGAACATGAATACTCTCAGGGAAATATTTATACGAATTATGTGAGTTCAAGCTATATAACTACACGTATCTTTTATAACACGTGTTGACTGCACCAATACTCATTTATCATATGGAACCTTCTTCTTAATCTTCTACATTGTAATTAACTTCCTTAGTGATTTAAAATTAAATTATATCTTCCTTTATATTTCTTCTAATGCAATACGGAACCTTATTCTACTTCTTATTTTTGTATTTTGTAATCAACTTCCTTGAAATCCTTGATGATTTAATTATTAACTATCTCTTCCTATAATTTTTCTTCTTAATCAATACGGACCTTATTCTGCTTCTTATTATTTTTCTATCCTTATTTTTATTAGTATACCTTCATATTTTATTAAATTATTATTTATGAGTTTTATTGAATCTTATTTTATTATTTCTTCCAATAAAAGAGAAACTTCAATTTTCATATCATATTTTGTTTTTAAAAATCTACAATCAACAATTGAACTCCTACTTTTCTTTTATTTTTCCCTGTAACTAGATAACAACTTTATAGCTAACAACATTGACAAACTACATGATATTGGAATTCTAACCTATAAATGACATAAACAAATAAAATGACAATGACTTGGACATTCTAACCTTCAAATAGAGATTAATGCAGTGAATTCTAACAAAAGTAAACAAAGAAGGGTCTATCAATATCATAACAATATAAGGTCTATACCATTTCTGGCCAAAAATAAAGTTGCTACATAACGAGGCGCTTTAAATTAAACAGTCTGTATATTTAGAAAATTGGTGAATTGGGAAAATCTTACAGATATGTATAGAAAATGAAGGTGTAAAAGTTCAGTTTCTGCATCCTCATGGACCTTCACACCCAGCTA
Organism: Agrypnus murinus; assembly: GCA_929113105.1. Lineage (NCBI taxonomy): Eukaryota > Metazoa > Arthropoda > Insecta > Coleoptera > Elateridae > Agrypnus > Agrypnus murinus. Next base: position 89,605,006 of record OV816026.1, on the reverse strand, counting down.
TACCTGTCGGGTCTCACAGAACAACCGTCGAAATAAATAATTCAAAATCGATTAGAAAAATAATCAAAGGTTCGATTAATCACTTGGTTTGATAATTTGTGTCTACTGTATCATGGTATAAAGCCTTTACTGGATTAACATAACTATTATGTAGTGTATTTCCTATTTGATCCTAGTTTGGACAAAAAAATTAATTTTTCTAAAATAAAAGTGATGCTGAAATGCTGATGAACATCAAATTCTTATATATTCTCATGATGTATTCTCATACATCTAAAAAAAATCTTTGGGTGATCGGAATCATTTTTAGAACATCAAAAAGCATACGGTATGGTACCTCACCTTTCAACTACAAGACTTTTTTTATTTTGTGGGCCTGTGCTATATATTATATATATAAAGCTTTACAGGCCTAGAGGCCCAAGGCTAGTTGAGTTATGGCCTTCCATTTTTTCCGGTCCTGGGTCTTCTGCTTTCAGTTATCGATGCTTAGTGCTCTCAAATCCGCCTGCACTGAGTCCAACCATTTGTCCCCAGGCCTTCCTCTCCTTTTTTCCCCTTCTATTCCATGCTTCATTACAGCTTTGGTTGCCCTACCGTTCTAGTCGTCCAAGTCATCTAAGTCTTTATTTTAATAATGCTGAACATAATTTTGAACATTTAAGTAACAAGACTAAAAGTCTAATTAATGTTATTGACTATGTAGGATTTACTCAGTTAAACTCAGGGCTTAATGACATTCAGCGTCTTCTAAATTTGGTACTGAGTAATATACATGTTCAGGTACATCAGGATTATGATAGAGCCGACAAATGTTCATCGCCCACCATTGAACTGTGATATAAACATTATTGCCGAAAAAACAAATCTTGTCCTTTTACAATTAAAACTATATATAATTTTAGTAAAGGCAATTATTTACATCTTTATAATTTAATGTCTGAAGTAGATGGGGATTATTTATTATATTGTGAGTTAACTGATGCTAAGGTATCTGAATTTATGCCAAGATATTTAACATTCAGGACCTTTGCGTTCCTAAAGTAAAGTAATGTAAATACAACAACAAATATTCGTTATGGTATAATAATGAAATAAAACATAACCTACGATTAAAAAATTAATATCATAAGCTTTTGAAGACTGCCAGTCTGCTAGTCTCCTACAACTTTTTTTCTCATTACAGGTCACAATTTAAAGTTTTAGTTAGACTAGCTTATACAGACCATATTACTACTATAGAATATAAAATCAAGTCAGAGCATAATGATTTTTGGAACTATGTAAAATCTAAGCAAAATTCTCGGTCTATGCCTTTACCTATGATTGATTTGCAAGGGTCTTCTCGAAATAATAGAAAGCATACTGCGGAAGCTTTTGCAGCTTTTTTTGAAAGTACTTTTGTAGTTGATAATTCAGTTTATCTGCAGCAAAATGAAACCGTTAATCTTAATACAAATATAAACTTTATTTATGTAAATTAAAAAAAAATTGAATCAAAAATTCAAAATCAAAAATTGTTATTCATAATTCTCTAAGAAACATAAGTAATAAAAAGGTCAATAGATGAACATGATTTTATATTGACAAGGTCCACAGCAGCTAACTTCTTTTACTCAGTGTGTGTCAAACGACTTGCATAATCAGCTTCAAGTTGACGTCATTTATACCGATTTTCACAAGGGATTTGACACAGTAAACCATAATTGCTTGTTATGTAAATTATTGTGTTTCGGACGTGGCTTCATATGTCAATAACAGAAGTCACCCCGTTTATTGTTGTGGTTTCTATTCGAATGAATCTTATGCCACTTCAGGCGTTCCTCAGGGAAGCATATTGGGCCCCATATTATTTACTATCTTCATTAACGTTGTAGAGATTGTTCAGTCATCTTGGAAATTGCTTTGTTCTGACGATTTTAAATTATTTCGTACAGTAGCTACAAATAACGATTGTAATCAATTACATAATGACTTGAACAGAGTCTATAACTGGTCTATGAAAAATAAATTCTTTTTCAATATCGATAAATGCGTGGTTATGACATACAGTGCCAAAACAACTTTTATATACCATAACTACACATTGAATTTTGAACTTTTAAGAAGAGTCAATAGCATAAATGATTTGGGAATTGTTTTGACACCATCACTTAATTTCAACCTACATATAGAAACTTGTTATTAAATTCAGCATCCAAGTAAATAGGCTTTTTAATTCGTAATACCCGAAATCTTCATAATATTAAAACGTTATTAATTTTGTATCAAATGTTTGTCCGGTCAAAACTTGAATATGAACAGACGAATATATCAGCTAGTATTTTTATTTAAAATTATTAACAGTATATGTGATTACTTACTTCGCTTGCTTTAGTCGACATTAAAATTCCAAATACTACAACAAGACATACGGTTACATTTTTTTCAATTATTTCTAGGACTAATCCATTTGGCATCTCCAGTAAATGCAATGTGTAGAAACTTTCGAATAATATGAAATCCAATGTTGAATTATTTGGTATAACGTTCGCTTAGTTTCACTCGATAAACATCGACATTGTGTTAAAATTATACTGGTTTTTATGATGATTTTTTTCTCTGTAATTGGATTTGTACCTGTTGAGAAATAAATATTATTATTATTATCCGAAAAAATACATGCTTTAATTTTTTTCGTCACAATAAATTATAACGTTGAAATTCACAACCCATTGATTGTTTGACGGTCACTGTTTGAAACCAAGCTTCTCCGTTCGTTTGGTTGTCACTGGGTTTCCCTTTCCCGCTGTTTATCGTAAAGTCGTACCTGCGCGGTCAAGCGCATTCTCCAGCAGTGGAGATAACAAAATGGCTGGCTTGCATTAGAAGTTGAATGTGGGATGAATTAGAAAATTGGTTTTGATATAATTCGCTTTAGCGAATAAAATCTCGCATTCAACAAAATGATCATCTGTTTGTTTATATGTGATCAATCGTCAAATTAGACGGATTAGGTTCTATTGTCAACCATTTAGGTAAAACTTTTTTTTATTTTTTTTCTCCCATGTGCTAAAATCTCAAAATCTTTTTTCTATTTTAGATAATATTTCCCGATCAGTTACCTTGAAGGAATTGAGTAATAAAAGACGTTTCAGTTTATAGAAAGATAAAATTCTGTGCAAATATTTAAAATCAATACCATAGACAGGGTGTGTTATTTTAAGGTCTTTTATTTTCTTTTTGGGTTTCGTTGCTCGTTGTTGTCTTTTTCTGTTGCTGCCCCTTTGACTTTGGGTTTAATTTGAAGGTCTTCCCCTGTGGGTTCGTACCTGCATACACAAGTACAGGGTGTAAGTAAAAAGATTATACCGAAGGGTGAAACGAAAAACCCCAAGCAAGGCTTTTAAACGGTACCGTATCATCCGTAGGTCATCGAATGGTGGGATGTTTGTTTGAAACTGTATGTACATGTATATTGTGTCATTTTATCTATGTTTATATATATTTATAAAACATTTATACAATTTATTTATTCATGCATGTTAGTTTTATTTAAGTGGTAGTTAAAGCGAGATCTCGAGTAGTGAAATTGTCATAGGGTAGTTTTTAAAATTTACAACCAGCTGTGATACAAATCACCATTCTGTTAATTTTACTAGACATTAAAATCCTTAATCAGTATAATTACAATATATTACAATAATAGCTTACAATTTGCATTAAACAACACAGCCCTACTTAGAAAGTTTACATTTCACTACAAGTTTGTATTTTATTTATTTCTATTTATTTATTGTGTGGTTTTTAATATTTGCTTTCCAGCTCGTCAACTGTAAGTGTATATGCACCGCACGACCAAAATTGTGGAAGTGGTCTATATCTTAGTAAAAGATCTATTTCTTCGTTTATCTAATAAGTTTGAAGCTTTAGTAAGGAGAATTGTTTTAAAACGAAGTGGCGCTTGTTTTTTTATCTTGTATATCTTGTATTACCCCGCCCCTCTCCGACTTATTGGGGTTAGACGGCAAAAACTAAAGCAGTGTTATTTAGGTCGAGCTGATACTTCCAGCATAGCCATATTTTGGTAGGTTAGGTATTTATATATATAAAAGTAGGCTTTGTAATTCTATAGGCTATAAAATTACCAGATGAACAATGAGCCAGCCATCGTAGCCTCTTAGATGAAGTAAACATGCTATCCAGTAATCCATCGTAACTGGTAAAAGGACATACGTATATCAACTGCCAGACAAACTTTTTTCTTCTTAAATTATTCGAGTAAGTAAAATAATGAATGTCGAAAAAATGTACTCAAATAATATTATAATTTAAGATTGCTCAGATTTTTTAACTACTTTCCAGAGCAAATTTCTTTTACTGATGAGCTGCTTTTAGATGTTCCCTTTTATTTAGATATTTTTCATCTTGTATATTATATATTTTTTATATGCATATTTTTTACTTTATGCCTTCTCTAGTACCTTTTTTTATTTTACGAAAGTTTACTGCAATTTGATTAAAAATAAAATCCTAACGTTGCAAAGAAGCTTAGGACTAATAAGGGCTGTTTTCTTGCGTCTTTTACGTCTCGGGTTTTCGTTATCAAGGAACTGAACTGAATAGAGTAGATTTTATTAGTCGATGTAACAACCTAAGCATTAAACTCGAGAATTTATTTGCTCTTCGAACTTCAGATATTTCAGAGTAGGTGTTTCCTTAAATCTGGAACAAACACTCGGGAAAGACAATAATTGTAAAATAAATTCTTGCACAAGCGTCTTTCAAATTCATACTAATGAAATGTTGACAATTCAAACAGAACAAAGGTTTTCTTTGAAAGCCTTTAAGCTGTATATTTTACGAGGGTACTTTATTACCACATGCTGCTGGACAAATGTTTACCGGTCGTTGATGTTCATTAATTTAATTAATGCGTTGGTAAGCAATCATAAAGCAGTGCCGAGAGCTAACCCGAGCGATTGTACATTATGGTTTGTTGTTGTGAGCCCCCTACCGTAGTGGATAAATGAATAAAAGTGGTGAAAGCTAAATGAATATTTTAGTAAGCAATCACTTCCAGAGAGTAAATGTTGGTATCCATTTTCAAAATGTCTTACCATAAATTTGTTTGAATTTTATAATTTATTGTATTTAATCTGGGATAGTTCAATTTTATTTTATGTGCGATGTACTTCCCCTTTGTTGAAACAATGGCAAAGTTTGCTGAAACCGTTTATATTCTCTCAAATGCGTGGATTCTGCAAACTTAAGTGCCATTGTTTTATGTTGTAGCGTCTTCTGTACTGTTGTCATACGTGAACATGGGTGTAGATTTTGCTTTTGTTCTTTTACGATTTTATTTCTCATTCAGGAAGAATGGAAATGTGAAAGTCGCGTTAAAGATTCCTAATTCTGAGGTAGGTTAGGATATATGGATTTACAAGTAAATCTGATGTACATTCGTTTTACCGTCTACGAAACACGAAGAGTTATGTAGTACAAGTACTTGCCCATTATCAACGTCGTATTTAGAACCCAATAGTGATATAGTGTTTGCAGTAGCATACGTTTCCGTTTAAATTATTTTGCTGCAAATTAGGTAGATAAAATTATGATAAACCCTAGAGCGGTTAAAAAAGCCAAATCAATATTACGCCACTCTTAATGTAACACCAGATAATAATTGTAATGAATTAACTCTCAATTTTTACAGACAAAGCAACCACAGAGACGCAGTGTTTTTTTAGACCACTAGAAAAGAGGGATGGGTAACATCCCTTTTGACAAAATATTTATTCTGTTTCAGGAATATATAAGAATTCAGCACATGCCTTAAAGTTCATAAAAGGGTACCTGGCGACTACTGGAACGGCTCACGACCTAGCACACATACAAGATCAAATACCTTGTTTGCCAAAGTAAAGAATAGGTTTAAAAACAATATTTAAGCAATTAAATCACATTTTATTTCGTTTGTGATTTTAGTGTGTGTACTGAGAACAAGTGATAACTGATCAGATGGCAGAAAGAAATGGAATAGTTACATTCATATAATACTTTATTATTGCACTAGGAGCAAGTTTCTTTAGCTATAATGTAACCTTAACTTTTACTTTGAAAACTAAATACTAATACATAATAAACAAGATAAATAGGTTAATCTCTCTTTCGTTCGATCAGGTATACTAACTATATTTAACAGCTTCATTTTCTGGAAGTGGTACATTACAAAACACAATACATTATACAGTGCATTATTTTTAAATAAAAATAATCACCAAGTAACTAATACTACATCAATAAATCACAATATCAATTCACAATATCAGATAGTACATCATCAGTAATGTTTAGTAGCAGTGGAGCAGCCGTATCCTTTTGGAATCTCGTCATATTATATTGTCATGGATTTTGTACGAAACTGAAATACGAAGTCAAAAATATTATGAAACAGACTGTAAAGAATGCAAGAATTCTACATTCATTGTAAAAAGTGTTGAAAATTTACAATTTTGTAATCAAATTTATTTTTACTGTAAATCTACAATTATTTCATATCGAAAAAACTCTATTACAAAAATGTCTAACAGTGTAGTTGTCGAGGTCAGGTTAAGGAATTCAGGAGGAGCCAAGTGCCCTCCTTTAGCCCCCATATGGGCGCCCCTGGTTACAGTGTTTTATTAAAAGAAAATTATGATGATCGACTGATGGAAAGGTAGCCCTGATATTCACTGATGACAATTTTCAAGCTGTCGTTTATGGGATGTTTTATTATCGTAGATTTTCTTTAACGGCTATATAGTCCAGTCGAAAAATAAATGCAAACAATCGTGCAGTTTGGGTTATTGTTTTAAGTGGTTGGGGTGACCACCAGGTATAACATACTAAAAGTCCCCAGCCGGGGTCCGTGAGTTTTAGGTGGAGGGGGGGGGTAAAGATCCCATTTTTCTTTTTTTTGTGAATATCTCGGAAACTATGCGTCTTAGCGAAAAAGGCACTCTATACAAAATGAAAGTAATTTAATTCTCTACAAAAAAAAGGTCAGATTCATGTTTTCGCTAGGAGCAATACTTAGTTACTATTTTACAGCAATTGAAAATAGCTGTCGCTGTTATAAAATAGCTGACGTGGATATCTGTGGATTGCAAATCGATTTCGCCAAGAATTCCGAAAGTTCGCCAATGAGATTATAATCAATCAAAATGCTAGCTTAAAATATCAACCAATAATTGTCCTTGAGAACATCTTCACCACACAGCATTGTCATTTTTCTGAACACTTTTCGCCGCTTTATGTGTTATGGAATGTTTTCCGTGTACTACGAGCAACATTTCCACTGATAATTCACGCGGTGCAACCGTTAAGTATATATTTAGCAATAACCATGTTGGAAAAAGTTTGGCACGCTATAAATATAAACCTATGCACTATACAGAAAAAAGTTTCGAATAAATGTTGTAGAAAATGTTATTATCTACGAAAATGATTTGTACTATTTTTGTCGCACGATGCACGGTTCACGAGATATTTGATAAGACGTGTTTTCCAAGATGGCGGCTAACGATGAACCTCTCCCCGTCTCGCCAACTTGACGTTAGATTCAGGGGACACCACCGAACATTTTCCAACAAGAAAATCAATTCTGTAAAAGATTGCAGAAATAAATTACCCGGTTACTGGCCTAAGTATTTATAAGTGATTCCCGTATTTTGTCAAAATATTTTAACATAATGTAATAAGTAATGACTTCCAATATAGCCCTCAAAGTTTTTACTGATCAGAGTCGAAATAACGGCTCTTTGGTATATTTACGTTTTACTTATCATTTGTGATTTTTTACAGGTCGTTGTGGTTATCTTGTTCTTTGAGTACGAACCTGAACGATGGATGATTTGCCGAAGTGCTTGATTTGTGATGGTGAAATGGAGGATAATGATGTCAGTCAGGTCAATTACAAAGACATTCGAGGGTTAATAAAATCAAGTATTCTAAGAAATGATGGGAAAAGCAAATCTCTCGAAAATAGGAGAAGTGGTGTTGTTCACAACGAATGCAGGAAGGAGTACACCAGCCCTCAAACAATAAGAAGCATGGTGAGAAAATGGCATGATGCTGAAGGCATGGTGCCTTCAGCATCATCAGATACTGGCCCACGTTTTCGATCACAGGAATTGACCTAACTGGCATCATCATTAACCCCCATTTCACCATCACAAATCAAGCACTTCGGCAAATCATCCATCGTTCAGGCTCGTACTCAAAGAACAAGAAAACCACAACGACCTGTAAAAAAAACACAAATGATAAGTTAAACGAAAATATACCAAAGAGACATTATTTCGACTGGAACCAAAAAAGAACTTTGAGGGCTATATTGAAAGGTAAGTCCTTACTTATTACCAGGCCCAACCACCAGGTTGCTTAATTGGGTAGTTAGTGCATAATTTTGTGTAGTCGAATGTATACGTATAAGATTTATACCTAATACAATTTTATACCTATACATTAGGGTGGTCGTTATTTTGCAAAAGTTAAAATCTTGTAGGTCACCCCAATAGATCTCTTTAAAATGTCAAAAAATGAGCTGTGCAAAATTTCAACCCATTTGGTCAATATTAACTCGTGCCACCGAGAGTTTAAAGTTTAAATGGGATTTAACATGGGTTTGGTGGGTTTGGCGTACTTCTAGAGACTTTGTGTCATAACTTATTATCTTTCTATGTTTTAACATGAAATATTGTATACTTCTGTGGTTGAAGTTACTTAACACGAATCTGATGCCAAAAAAACTTTGGCTGTTCCTCGAAAATGCTAATTTTAGTGAAGTTGACCACTTTTTTAACAGCTGTCAGTGTCAAATATGCTTCTGATAGTTTGAATTTGATCATATTCGTGTTTAGCAGTTTTAACAATATAATAAATATATAAATTTTTAAGTTAATACATAGAAAGATAAAAAGGTATGCTGGTAGAAAGTCTCTATGAATGTGCTAAATCCATGTTAAATCCATTTAAACTTTAACCTCTCGGTAGCACGAGTTAATAATGACCAAATGAGCTGAAATTTTGCACAGCTCATTTTATAACATTTTAAACAGATCTAGGTGGGGGGGGGACCTAAAGAGTTTTAACTTTTGCAAAATAACGGCCACCCTACATACATTCCACTACACAATTGTGCACTTAACTACGCATTAAGCAACCTGGTGGTTGGGCCTGCTTATTACATTATGTTAAAAGAGTTGGACAAAATACGGGAATCACTAACACTTGAACCGAAAAAATATAAATGCTATTTCACGATCGATGAGGCCGACCTCTGAAGGAAAATACCCCTTGCATCAGTTTATATACTCGCGTGTGGACTCCGTAGATAATAGTACAGGTTCTTAAGGATAATTATTGGGTGATATTTTAAGCTAGCAATTTGGTTGGTTATAATCTCATTGGAGAGCTTTCAAAATTCTTGGCGAAATTGATTAGCAAACCACAGGTTTCCATGTTAGCTATTTTATAGCAGCGATAGCTATTTTCAAATGCTGTAGAATGGTAACTAAGTATTGCTCCTAGCGAAAACACGAATCAGACCTTTTTTGTAGGAAATTAAAATTACTTTCATTTTGTATAGAGTACCTTTTTCGTTAAGACGCATAGTTTCTGAGATATTCACAAAAAAACGAAAAATGGGACCCTTCCACCCCCCTTTCGCCTAAAGCTCACGGCCATCGGCTGGGAACTTTTAGTATGTTATACCTGGGGTTACCACACCACTTAAAACAATAACCCAGACTACACGATTTTTTGCATTTATTTGCCAATTTCGAGTCTTCGTTGACTGGACTAATAACTTAGGTGAGATTGCCGATAAGTAGCAACATTCAAAATATAAAAGGTCTATTATCTAAAAAGGAATTGTTATTCAGTATAAACCTAACATTTTCATTTTAACGGATGCGTTTTTCTTGCCGTTTAAATTGAATTAAGAGAAGACGAATAAAAATTGAATGTGAAACCAAATATAATTAATTTCTTAGTACTTCTGCAAAGAGAAACTCGAAAACTAATTCGAAAAACAATAAAATAATAAAATCATTACAGCAAAACATCACTAAATTCCATGAAACCAAAATGTGCAAATTCTACACAGCCTGGCCAAAAAAATCCTCGTTATTAACCCGAGGAAGCACAGGACCGCTAGGAATTTGATATACGCTACTTCATTACGCAACCGCGTTAGGCTGCTGCAGGCTGACCCTCCAAACTGGCTACGAAAGCTGCTCTCAGTGCCCTCTTGATTGTTTATTACACGCTTGCATGAAAGCAGCTAATTAGGATATTTAATAGACATGACACTACTTGGTTTTCAGGAAGGTTTGTAAAGGAAAAGTGACATTTTATAATATTTAAATGAAATTTTCACTTGGAAATGAAAAGGGATTAAATTAAAACTTTTAATACGTTTTATTTCTGATGAAGACACACGTAATTAAAATGTTTTGGTTGCTCTCGTTTCTGTATCTCTAGCCATTTCACTTGTATAGAATTCAGTGGAACCACCCACCCCATTTTACACAACAACAAATCTATCGCCTGCTAAGTGAACGGTGAAAATTCGAAACCCCTTGTTTTCTCTTCCCTAAATTACTGATTTAATCCTAACGTTGAGACGCTAAACAAATAACGAAATAATCACACAAATTTACCGGTTTGTTCTAAAAAGGATTAGGAGGTTTAACAGGTATTTGAAGATTTTGAATAAATTTGATAAGTTTGCGAGAGATAAATTGAATTGTTTCGAGGCAGTTATTTCAAATGAACTTATTCTGGAAATGTGATTACCAAGTATGCGGTATTATTTTGCTTTGTAGGCCCCTCGTATTTCTAAAAGTGCTTAAGCAGACAGGGTAATATTTTATCACAATAAAGGTGCTTCATGTAAATTATAGAAATAAATAGCAAATACCTTGTTTAGGTTGAAAAGTCTTTTTCTCGTCTTTTCTTGTTTCTTTCACACTTTTCTCACATAATGACATAATGACAAAGTGCTAAAGTTTATTAATCAGAATAAATCTAAAACCACTAATGCCAAACTAGCCTCCTTCATCATTATACAAGCACTCAAAAATGCAACCAGTGTTCTAGATAAAAAAAAGATTAAAGCCTTATCACCAGACTTCACCAATATACCACGGTTATTAATCTAATGTTCCAGAAGAAATGACTGTTAGACCGGTAGTTTCGTTTTGTGGCTCACCTTCTCACAAACTAGCTAAGTGGTTGAACTATTATATTAGAACCAACTTGCATATTACATTAAAAAGTACAGTAAAAAATAGTGGCAATTTAGTTAATAGGATAAACAATGTGGAGATACCAGACAACGGTTTATTTAATATCTCTAGATGTGTCCAACTTATTTACCAATGTAGCTGTTAAAGACACATTAGATCTCATAAAGGATATACTGGTAAATTGCGATCTAACAGATTGTCAAGTATTTGACGTTGCATCTGTTTTCAATGTATGTTTACAACAAAACTTTTATAATTTTAACAACATTACATATTGCCAAGAAGATGGTCTAGCAATGAGGTCTAGTGATGGACTCGAGCCCGAGCCAAGCTCGACTCGACTCGAAACTCGACTCGATTTCGAGCCGAGTTTGGAGTCGAGTTCGACAATTTTTTATTCGAGTCGAGTCGAGCTTCACGTATGTCGAGCCCGCGTCGAGTCGAGTTTTTCGAGTTTTTCGAGCTTTTCGAGCCGGCTCGAGAAAATTGTACAGTTTACAGTATTCCCCTATTTTGTACTTTAACGGGTTATAACTAAGAATTTGCGCAATTACTTTTCTTTAAATGGCTTCATTACACTATAACACTTAAAACATAATGAATTTTTTAATTATTATATAACTATTTTATCCCGTTATTAGGGTGTAATGTATTCATCAATGAGAAAACGTTAAAAAGTAAAACTCCTGCACGCCACTTTATAAGTTTTTAACAGCTGAAGTAACAAGAGTTGTTGCTTGCAATTTGATCTTATCTTTTATGTTCAAAACGTGTTGATAACGTCGTGGATTTATTAACTTATATTAAAAAATTAGTAATTTTAGTTTGTTTTGTTTTTTTAATAAGATTAATGATGACTTTTCATTTATTAATATAATCAAACACTTCACCATCAGTGGACTCTTAATTTTCAAAATATTATTGCAATATAAGGATTGCATTGTTTGCTTCATTATTTGATGGTGGGATTCTGACTTCATCTTTTAATTCATCTTCAGACAATGAGTTTTTGTTAGTTGTTTTAACTTCTGAAACAATATCATTTTCGTGAAGTGTACCGCAAATAACAGCGTTATTGGCTATTTCTATGTATTCATTGTAGGAAATCTCAGAGTTTATTGTATTCCACTTTGCAAGCTCCTCATCAAAAAACATTCTTCCAAATAATTTTTCTTAAATTCTGTGTAAAAACCCGATTTCTTAAAACAATTATTACTTGTTTCTGGTTTAATCTGACTCCATGACAAACGTATCAAACGCACAGCATCGAGAACATTTATTGCTTTAAGCTATTGGTTGTTGTTCATTTGCTCTATCATTTTCAGAAAAGATGTTTACGGTAAAATTGTTTAAAATTGTGAATGACACCTTGGTGTAAGTACACGGCAAGATCAAATAAACAAACCGGATTCCAGAATCTTCTTCAACAACAAATCAATTAAACACTTTATCTAAAAAGGTTTACCTACTTATTTCGGGATTTTCTAAAAATTTGTTTAACATTTGGTTTTAAACCGGATGGGTAATGAAAGGAGCTGCAATGAATCATCCCTTAATCCTTTCTTTGAAACCTGTTTACTATCACCGGCTACTTACTGACACATTTATTGTTTATTTAGGCACCTTAAATACATAATCATAAGAAAACTCCCTGCTGAGAGATTATTCTAACAATAAGGAAACCTAGGAACAGACTTAACCATGAACCTGCCAAGAGTCTGTTATGTCTAAACTCTTGGGTTAGGGACAGTTTCTTAAAAACACTTGAGTCTTTAACCAAATGATATTCAGTAGTTTTAGTTTTTTGTGAACATTTTTGTTTTTATGTATTATAAGAAATGTAAAATAAAATGTATTTTTTAATAAAAAAATTGCATTGATTTACTTAAATTTGCAATTCTTGATTTCAATGTAACTTTCATTACTTCCACTATTAAACCGTTTAAAATTAAAAAAAATACAAATTGCAAAGACATTTATTACCTTAATTACCTTTAACCTGCTGACAAGTTATTAAATATGATTTTTTTTGTAGTAAATTTTTTTTATTTTCTATAATCAATTTGGAAAAAAAATTTGTCTATCCATAACTACATTTTTCTATTTTGAGTCTATAATAAGTCTGTTAACGCACCCAAAACAGTGCGTTAATAGCTCAGTAAAGTACTTTAATAGCCCGACTTTTCCAAAGTTGGTAGCATTGAAAATAAAATTGAAAAAAACAGAAAATTGACAAAAATCTTACCCTAAAAATTTGAATTTTCAAATGTCACATCAGTGTTGTCAACTACCACAAAATTTCCTAAATTTTGAAATAGCGATTTTTTTGTTTAAAAAAAGGAATAAAAGAGGCAAAATAGAAAAAAAATAGCATAAAAAGCTCGTTTCATAAGTCATTATTGCGCTCGTCCTTTAGAAACTAAGAGGAGAAAAAAGTTTTCGCGACTGCTATATGAATTTGGAAAATAACTATGATTCCAAAACGAGCCGGCTCGACTCGAGTTTCGAGTCGAGTTGAAACAGATTATTTCAAGTCGAGCTTGAATTTTTTTTCGAGTCGAGTCGAGCTCTCTAGGAAAGCTCGGCTCGACTCGGCTTGAGTCCATCACTAATGAGGTCTCCCTTTGCCCCTTTTTAGCTGACCTATACTTTGAGAACACGTATATTCTACAAAATAATCCATTTATTTCCCATATCACCTATTATTATCGATATGTAGATGATATAATCTACTTATGGAAGGGCGAAGTAGGGCGAAGGGAGGAAGTACCTTAAATCTTTTTGTTGATTTTATTAACAAGTTACATCATAAGATTAAGTTCACTGTTGAAATACAAGACAAAGATAAATCTTTGAACTTTCTAGACCTAAAAATTAAAAATCAAAATAATAGACACACATTTGACATCTTTAGAAAGAAAGCTAATACAGGGGTAATCATCGATGATTTATCAAATCATCCTACTTTTCATAAAATGGCTGCATTATGCAGCTACGTGAAAAGAGCTTGCAGCATCCCTTTAGACGAAGAAAACTTCAATAAAGAAATAAATATAATAAAAAAAAACTGCAGTCAAACATCATTATAACATTAACCTTGTAGACAAATTAATTAACAAATATAAAAAGACACTTTGAAGGAAGTTTATCCTTTCATAGACTCTAATAAGGACCCCCAGAAAAGTATTTTTCCTTAACATACAGTAGTCCTTCAGCATATCGTATACAGAATTATTTCATTAAGAATTATAATATTTCTTTCAAAACTAACAATAATATAGGTAACTTACTTATTAATAACAAAGATAAAATTGATCCTATGCTTAAATCGGGCATATACAAATTAAATTGCAATGGTTGCCAAGCTAGTTATATAGGCAGGACACACCGGAATTCTAAAACTCGAAAGAACGCACATTTAAGATGCATAAGAAACAATTCTTCGGGGTCCTTGTTTGCTAAACATATTTTAGAAACAAATCATGACTGTGATCTTACAGATAATTGTTGAATAATTTGAAAGATTTAGAAATCATGAGTCACATCAAAGAACAAGGAGAAAAATCAATTAATTGACAACAAAATTTTGACTGTAATTTTTTGTTTTCAGTTTTCTTCTGAAAGATCGAATATTGAAACCCTACATTAGACTCAATTTAACCTTATAAGATGGGATAGATTAAATTAGATCTATTTTATTATTTTATAAATAAATAAATTTCCTGACGCGTTATGTGTAACATAATTTTAAAAATAATTTTAATGAAATCTTGTCTCTTGATTACTTTGACTAGCTTAGCCGTGATGATAATCAACTGTAAGTCTAACGTAACTTTCGAGAGTAGAAATCTGGATTAATGCATTCAGAGTTCTTAAGGAGTCAAGATCGCATTTACTTATATCAAGAAGCTGATTGGTGACAGAAAATCTTTAGAGTCATTGTTTTATTTCTTATTAATAAATAATTCGATTCTTTTGGCAAACACTTTTGGTAAAGTATAACATTTTGCTTCTAAATAAGCTGGGTGAGGACTGAATTATCTTAGGAATAATCTATAACCTAGACTTATACTGTTCATATGTATTTATTGCATAGGCAGTAATTACATAATATATCATTATAATCAGCATAATCTTCTTAACTGGGCAATTAACTTTAATTTTTGCAAATTAACTATGAATCCTTAAAATATTAGTAAAACTGTCTGGAAACACAGATAAAATTTCACCCCTTGAGTATAATTTGCGCTCTGTAAGATAGTAACTAATTATAACAACTCAATTCTGAGAAACTAACAAGACTTTCGTCTAACTAGAGAACTTTCGCTTTCTTGCAAATGCGACTCTCGACTTAATTCAACATTATAATAATAAAATGTTGTAAAGTTTCACTTACCAGCTGCAACTCCCCGCAGAGCGGGATGATCATCCACGGAGTTATCAGCGACTCCCTCCATACTTTCCCCACCGAGGCTATCCTCGTTAGGACAGTCTGAACCAGAATTGGCACCGGCTACGTCCTCGCTTTTGCCATTATTTCTCTGGCTAGATAACACTTGCATTTCCCACATTTGTTCTTGCCGAATATCATCGTTGTAATCCTGCAAACAACGAAAAAAGTAAACTATGTGCTTCGTAAGGTATACATCAACAAAAATCAATTATTAATAATTTCCTATTATTAAATCAATCCAGAGAGAGAAAATTCAAAGGAGATTTTGATTACAATAGTCCTGAATTCTATGCGTATTCTGTTATTAAACAATTTTATAGAGGGCTACAGCCACATGTACACATGCCGAGACGATAAAAGGATTCGAATTCGGCAAAGAAAATGAATATAAATCATGGATATTAAAATGGTAAGAAACAATAAAAGCAATAACATAAAAGGCTAAAATGAATAATAAATTTGAATGCAGGACGTAGTATACATATAAATAGTAATATTCAGAATTATTAATGTCATGCCGTTGGTATTTTAAATCCTCCTGCATCCTTTTGGATCCTCTATTAACAGGAAAAAATAATTAATTGTGTAGCAATAAATTGGTAGGAAAATATCAAAAATTTTTAAATATGAGTGGTTTTCATCCATCATTGCTGATTAAATAGATAAATAAAAATATTTCTGGAATTTTCCAACACAGTGTTCTAAAAAGTGTATTCACCGATTAATTTTTATATAACAATTTTTGATGTTACTAGAGGACCCAAACAACAATCCTATGATTATTCATTTTTCCCTGAAAGTGGTCTCTTCAACACTGTCTTTTCTGCAAATGTAGATTGCAGCTGTAAAGATTTATTTACTTTGTGCCTCTGCGTCTACAAATTTAGAAGTTTCTCTTGTAGTTAGAGAGATGAGTGCAATTTTAGTACCAGTATTTGAAACTGGTGAATGATGACCTTTTGGAAAGCTTATATCTTCTTCTACAAACTGTTCTTGTAAGTGAAAGACCCCTGATCATCAGAAAGGGTTTCAGAAAATAAAATTTGAAAAGAACTATCTGACATGGCAGAAAATGGTAAGATAACAATTGGTGTGCTTAAAAGTGATTTATTTATTGTTGGGCGAGGAATCAGGATGGCTTCGTAACTCATGGCACCGATTGCTATGATCATTTGGCCGACCCTACTAGAATTTAGCCGAATCTGGGGGAATTCCACCCCCCGTAGGGATCTTTATCGTGCCAAACATCGGCATTGACACGGGACCTACAGTCTCACTTCCTATCCAAAAAGAAGGCATGTTTAAAATTTTTCTCCGCTATGAAAAATTACCAGCTCGGCCGGGGATCGAACCTGCGATCTTTGGATTATGAAGCAAACGTGCAAAGCACTAATCCACCGAGACTGGTATCTACTTATTAATTTTATTTATGTTATATGAAGAAAACTTATTATATTAAATAAAGAAAAATTATGAAAAATTAACAGCTGATTTTTTCAACGCTCCAAAAAAAAAGGTCGGCATCTTTTTCTGAGACAAGAACCCCACCCGAAAGTAAGGTCTACCTACGCCACTGGACACCGGCGATTGAAGCGAATAGATGCAAGGTTACGTTGACATTTACAACCGGGACTCTCCATCTACAAACAGTAGCTACTTCATACCTTCACTATCAGGACACATGGTTTTCGGAGTCATTAAGATTTGAGACGCCAACAACAGCCATGTTATGTCGCGCGTAAAGGGGCTAGGGCGCGCACTTTGTAGGTCTCTCCTATTTCATCTCTTCCCGTAGATGACATTTTTATATTGATGAATAATTTAAGTATTTAAGCTTCAATCTAATTTGTAAATAAATATACCAACATAATTTTTAATTTAAAGCTACAGTATTTTATTTTAGATTTATTGAAAAATCTTCCCAATTTACTATCATTCTCATTTACAAACAGCACAAAAATACTTCAGAAGCTGGTAAGTTATTATTAATTCCTTAAATTGCACAGGGTCTTATAGAGGGGAGGGGAGAATTTCGGTGCCAAAGTGTTTCCTTAAAAACAACGAAACTGTCATTACCGAAAAAAATTGTTTAAAAATTCTGCCAATTTTGAAATTGGTAGATCTAGCGCTACAGTCGGTCAATTTGGCAGAAAATTGGTTGTACATGACCTGTGGGACTCCAAGGAGACAACGGCACAATCTTCTGCCAAGTCTTCATTTTTTGTATTTTGAAAAACTTGGTAATAAAATAATGGGTGACCTTGAAGACACAAAAAAATCTTTGCTTTAATCTTGGGTATGTAACCAACTATCTTGTCAATTTTAGCCTCACAATTCTATTTCTTTTTTCATTTTGTCATTTTTTTGATTTCTTTTAATTTCATTTTCTGACGCATTCAGGACCCTTTCTCTTACCAGAATAAATTGTAGAGGAAGATTTAAGCTTTCCAAAAAATCATCGCTCACCTGTGTCAAACACTGGTACTAAAACTGCACTCATCTCTCTAATTATTATAAATATGCCAAGACTAAATGGACAAATTACTTCGAATCAGAATTTATAAATCAAGATTTTCTAGCATCCGAACTATTAATTTTAAGAATTTTAATTTTTTGGTCAGTAATTTATTTTATAGTTAATTCTATTTTTTTTATCTAGAAAAAAGCTTTACGATTTATAGTGTTCAGGAGAGTAGATTTTACTGCTGAAATAAGTTCATTCTTTACTACTACAATTTAGATTGTATTATTGGTTTAAAGTAACATTTTACAGATTAAGGGGGGAAGTGACTATATAAAAATACGCTCTGCAGAGCCTCTGAATTTCATTATTTTAAGAAAGAATATATCATAGATTGTGTATCCAACATTAGAATCTTGTAGATAAAAGTATGACCTATACTTTCAAAAAGGATTATTGAAATTTGTTCGAAAATAACTAAATAAACATAAAAGCTGTAACCATAAGTATAAATATATTTTCTTTCTTAAAACTAAAATATCTCTCTATAATAATTTGAAACTACTCGAGTAGTTCACAGATCAACAAATTTAATTGATAAAAGTTTATTTATAACAACAATAATCGTGTTACAGTTTCAGTTACCATTATTGACATTTTTAGACAGTTTTGGTAGACAATAGTTCAGCAACTCTAAAATGGCGCTGTAGCTGCAAATTTTTTTTACTGTATTTTAGTGTTATTTTTGATTTTAATTCACAGCAGTGGTTATTAATCTTCGAATGCACATTAAAATTTTTGAATTGGTTTATATTTAAAAGTCTACATTACCATAACTAGCTTACATAGATAACTTTAAATATCTGTAAATCAATTATGTACTGCAAAATACAAAATACATGTAATATCACTAGTATTTTCTTTCATAAATTCTAACTAAATATGTAATAATTATAGCGATCGGTCTTGTAGTTGATTCTAAAATTGAGGCGATACCGACGTTTTAATATGAATTCTGTAATATTTATACAAAATTATTATTATTATTACAAATCATTGTACTTCCGACGCGAAGGCCACCTATGGTTTGGTAGAATAATCTTAAAGGTCTGAAACTGAACTAAATTAATTAATGTTTTGTACCAGTAGCGACGCCAACGGCAATTTTTCCGGAGTTTGTCAATTTCCAACCTTAATGATTTACCTTTAGCTAACTTAAGTTATCAAGTCTTCTAAAATATCTATCATTTTTATTATTTGGTTGTCATTGTGTTAACGTCAAACCCACATCTCGATATAAGAAAGTAAATAAATAACTTATTAGTGCATGTCCAAATCGAAATGTTTCTATGTAGTTTATGCCTAGGGTATATTTGTTTTTCTTTAAAATACGGTTAGGTTTCGATAATATATAACAAGCTTCTTTAATGAGATAACTCACCTTGAATATTGATCTTTTTCCTTTATTTCATGGAATCTCCGAATAAAAATATATAAAATTGCTTTACAAATACATATACAGCCTCTAGCACTAATGCTTTTTAGATTACATCGATTAGAATTTAACAAAAATGAGTTTTATTACCGATTAAACTAATATTAATTGGAAATGTTACACTTATATTTTACTGAAACTTTGTGGTACGTGTCCAATACGTAACAGTATAGTATTTTCTAATGATACCCTTTTCATTTATTTGTGATTTATATTTTAGTAATACTTAAAATTTCATAAATGCCACAGGGAGTATCTTTGTGTTTTATTGGCAGTTTGAGGGAAAGAACCTTCCTAGAAACTCACAGATGTGACATGAAATGTTCAGGAAATGAAAGTGGTTCGTTCGGAAATTTAAGTTTCCACTCTTGATTTCAGTAGTGGTCATGTCATATTACGTCTAGTAGGTACGTAGATAAGGAAACACACTTTCTAATATTGAAATAATATTTCTCTGTGTTTCGCATAACATGACGTATCTGTTCATGAGAAATGGAAATTTTCTCTTATTTCCAATTCGAGAAAAGGTTTAAATATTTTGTCTAAAACGTATAATATGTTAAAAATGTAACCAATTACCACAGCTTTTGTTGTACAATTGAATTGTTAGTATAATTCATGATTGCATTATTTCTACAGTGTTAACAGTAAACAACAAATGTTTGTTGGAGAAATAATTTAATTGTATTTAAAAATATTTTTCGTATAATAGACTAGCGCAGTACCACTTAACCTATTTATCTTATGGAGAGCTACAAAGAATACATAAAGTTAAAATTTTTATTAATACAGGGCGAATTTTATGTCACTGAAAATGTAAACTTTCTGTGCATGTTCAATTATTAAAGTAACACGTGAAATGCATTAATATTGCAAACGCATTATATGCTTGAAATACCCATTAACTATTATTTATTATACATTTTAGAGCATATTATAAATTCTATTTTAGGTTTCCGATACTGATATATTATCTTAAAGCTAATCTTCGTCTTTTGTTTCATGTTTTGATGAATGATCTTTTATCTTGTTCTGTTTTTGATCTACTGTATACTATAAGATACAACAACACCCGTCTCCCTTCTGAATAAAAGCTCTCATGTTAGTAACTATTTAATAAACTGACTGCGCTTCAGCATTCAGCTTTTGTGGTCCATAAGCTTTCTAATCCGTCGTACTTTACAAGCTAATCTATTTTTAATGCTTGAAAGCAATTCTTGAGTCGATGGCAAAATATACAGGCAAGCGTACACAATCTGGACTTCGATGTACTAGAAAAGAAGAAATTTCGGAACTCTTTTAGTTCACTTTGTCTGCTGTATCTGTTTTATTCTCTGTTCTTTTAACCAGATTTTACTAGATTTAACAGATGAAACCTAATAGGAGAAGAAAAACTATATAGGTGTGGAAAAACAAGAACGAAGTATTTGCGAAACAATATGTGTGTATGATAAGGAACGCGCTAGTAAAATAAAGAAGGGTTTATATCGGGCCCCGCCTTTGCACTTTTTGTTTAGTTTGTGTTAGTGGGGTAGGGGAACTACACCAACGCTCGGTTTGTGGTTTACTAAACAACTTTAATACTCGAATGTTCCCCCACTAACAAACTAAGAAGAACAAAGGCGTGACCCGATATAAACCCTTCTTTATTTTATTAGCGCGTTCCTTATCATACATATGGTCTCGTACGTACTTCCTACCTATTTTTCTATATCTGTATATCTATCAATGAAGGTGGACTTGCTTCACAATTCAAAAGCACCATTATTCTACGGCTATTATTTGGAACAATAATAATTATTAATCAAAAAGTAAGTGAAAAAAACGAATTTCTATACGAACTGTTAATTTTTATAAGTTTTCATTACAATGTTGCTTCTTCCTAAATCAGATGTTGAAAGTGTCCCACCATGTCAAGTCCAGATATGTCTTCAGGACTGTGGGGGATATTTTCAACGTATACTGTAGGAAGAACTGCAGTGCAGTACGTCGTATTTCACTACACCGTCACTCTTGAAGCACTCATATTGAAATTGTTTGTGTAAGTGTAAATAAAATATTATACAATTTACCTTAATTTAAATAAATATTTACTTGACTTTAAGTGACTCCAGTATTACTTATTCCATTGCCTTGTTAGATGGAAAATATTTCTTAGTAAAATAAAAAAAATTCTCTATTGCAATCCTTTGCTGGTAGCATCTTAACAACGTTTGCAGCTGACCAAACAAGCCGTACAATAGTCTGTACTAGACAAGGCCGTATTCAAGGGGGGGGTTAGGGGTTCTACCCCCCCCCCGAAACTAAACTTAATACTAATAAATGACAAAATAAAATTATTTTTCTATTCTGCTTCCCCCCGAAAATAAATTGCCCCAGAATCCCCACGGAAATAGATTTCTGGCTACGGCCCTGGTACTAGATATACTAAACTCTGTGAGTATATCTTGAAAGTATACACTGAACAACATTAATAATACTTAACATGTTGACAACAACCACAGATTCCTAGTAACACATTCAAAGCCGTGTATGTAAGATGTCTATGCAACAGGTACTATATGCTTTCAAGAGACACTCACCGTATGTACCAATTAAGCAAAAAAACGAAAATATCTTAGCGCATTTCGTTTATAAAGTCATTCCACGAGCTAAGATTATCCTACAATATCTGCAACACACCGTTAATATTTTTAATTTCCACTTTCTATGTAAATGATACTTTATAGGCATTTGTGGTAACTAAATAAATGAGTAGTTAGAGCTACACTTGTGTAAGATTTTACGGTTTCCTAAAAGAAATTTGTAAATTCCTACACTGCTCATAAACAAAAAGCTATGGAAACTAATTTGTTGCTTAACCACAACACCATCACGACGTTTAGCTATAAATATTACTACCATCTTTAATTATAAAATGTTTTTTATACAAAATTACAATACATTAATAAAAAACTATGATGAAGGTGGAAAAACGTCAAACTTTGTAGGCTTTACTATTAATCTTTACTGGGATGACGGCTTATAGAGGCTCACTCCGTCGCTCGCCCCCCAAACTTTCCAGCTTGCCTTTAAGAATAATTTACAAAGCTTGCCACGTAAATAACTGTAAAAGTGCGCTTATTACTGTTCCTGTGATAGGGTGCCCACGTTTATGCACTTTTGGTAGGTGCATTATTTGCAGGTAAATATCGCGATTTGTATTATAACAATAAAATGTTAAATTATATTTTTGATTTTATTTGGGAATTAGGAATGTTTAATTTGTTTGGAAGTCACTGCTTGAATTCCTATTGAAAAGTTTAGCAGTGGTGGTTTGCGTGCGCCGAGATTTGAAAATGAATTGAGAATAACAACAACATTTGACGTTATGCAAATGACCACAACGCCGTTGAAATTGTGATTTACTTGTTTACATCGTCTTTGACGGATTCTAATCACAATTTATTTCAGTGGAATTGAACCATTTGGTACATTATGTAAATTTCAATCGCTTTATGGAATAGATCTGTGGTGGTGTTCTATTTGTTTTTTATTCGTCAACGTAAGTTAACAATATTACCATTGTGCTCAATCTTTAAACTTTGAAATGGGTTCCTTTCAAGAAACACGTAAAACAGTTTATTATCGATAAACTGTATCATATCGACCGTTGTATTCAAAAAACCAAAAAACTAGTTAAAAGCCTTCCATATCTAAGAAAAGTATTTATTTGGACATCAAGTAGTAATTTGAAACTCCTAAGATGGAATATTTGTTTTTTCTGTGCTTTTCTTGTCTGGTATAGGAAGAGGTCTTTTGCATATGAATGTTTTCCTTTAGTGCCTCGTCTTCAGACGTTTCTGTATGTATATCAAGCCATTCAAACCCGATCCTTTCGACGGGTAATACTACTGGACGACGAACAAGTTGATTAATCAAGTAATCACTAAAATCTAGATTAAAATATTGTCTGCTTTTAATGGCGACAAACGGAATAGTTGACGTATTGTTTGTATTTTAAATTGATTAGTGAGATTTATCATTTATTTATTTATTATTAAAATCATTTTTGTGGTATCATATATAAGTATAGTTTTGTCCATTGGTTGCAAATTTACCATGATTAAACATAAGATCACTTCATTATTAGAACAGGATAGCGCAGGATAGTTTAAAATAATCAAAACAGAACTCATCTAGATCTTGGTGAGTTTAGTTTTTTAGCCCCTTACAGTACTGATAATTCCTAGTCTATCTTAGCTTGGTACGTTTTGTTTAGTTTGAATTGTTGAAACTGGGCGATCTAAACATGCAACTTTTTTGTTCCTCTCCTTTATTTATTTTTTAGATGTCGAAAAAATAATGTTCTTGAGGCAATATAAAAAGCTATGTAACCTAATATAAGTAATAAACCTAACCGTAAACCTATATAAGTTTCTCCAATTGGAAATTTCTTCATCGTTGTATTACGGATTTAGGGTTCAAAAAAGGGATTAAAAAGACCTCTCTGAGACTAAGCTAATTCATGATAGCGAAAAACCCTATTTATAGAAGGAGTTTGGAGACTAGCAATGAGAACAGGATAAATACTTGGATAGTATTATTTTTTGGACTTCTGAATATTTGATAACCTGTCTGGTCTCAGAGGTGTGGTGCCAATGGATGCGTCCAACAGACCGCTGGAAATACAGCGCTGCAGCAGCTTTCACAGCCGTCTTAGGCTTAAAAAACCACTGACGCAATAAATAGATGGTCGCTTTATACATATAAAACGCTTGAAGCGCTGACAAGTAACACTAGACGACTGATTTACTGAATATCAATAATTAAAATGTTAGAACATCAATTTTGACAGTAGATAAGAGATATAATAAAAAACTAAAACTTTTAAACGGTAGTTCTTAAATCTAAGACGGCTGCGAAAACTGCTGCAGCGCTGCATTTCCAGCGGTGTGTTGAACGCACCCAATGTGAGTTAAAGCAATGACCTCATAATTGTTGGCAGAGAGATACGCATATTTACTATTTTCCATTTCTCTGATTGTATAAAACCCGTTACTGACTATCGCTGAGCTGGCTATACAGCGTGAAAATTTTCCATTGCTTGGTGGATTTTTGTTAATTCATTTCAAATTTGATTTGTCAATCTTTCTCCCCTAACTGGTCGTTACAAACTGTCAAATTACGTAGTTTAGAAATTTCCAAAATTCAAACTACGTTGTTCAGTGAAAGTCATCATGTTAGCGGGAATTTTCAGTTCTTGGTCTATAAATACCAACTGACTTGCTGTGGAAGTACACTTGGCTTTTATAATGTACTTCATAATAGTTGAGCATAACTTAAAGGGAAATAATTGTAATCAATGTGTTAATGTGAAAGTTAACCATTTATCAAACGCCTCCTCTTAGTCTATGTTTCTATTTCACGTTTGAGAACACAGAAACACATGTATATCCAGAGTGTGAAATACTAGTTAACACTTATGTGCATATGTATGATTAGGGCTAACCGTTAAACTGTATTATTTTTCAGCAATTCTATTTCTAGATTTAATTTAGATAAGCAGGTAATTAGAATGATATAATTAATGTTAATCTTTTAATATGCCATTTGTGTGGCCTTATCTAATGACTTGGCTTGAAAATCGAAAATCCATTTGCGATAATACCTGAATAATAACTGAATAATTTACAAGAGATTGAGTAAATAAATAACTTCCAGTTAAATACAGCATGAATTGCTACTCTGATTTTATGTCGCTAATTTATTTTTTAAATCATCAAAACCCACGGATGATTATTTAGATTTTTAAATTGTAAATAAATTTAATAACGGTCGTAAGAAGATTTCAAAAAGGTAAATTCTATTTCACTATATTATTACTGTATAAGTAGGTCCCATATAAAATTTAGCCTATATAAAAGAAGAGAAAATAGAGTAATGCGTCATTTTAGTGCGCTATCAAAGTTGCCTACACAAAAGGTTATGATTACACAACAAACTGCTAAAATAAATTACTTCTCTGTGTAGTAAAAATATACAAAGCTTCCTAGCAGGCGGCTGCTGTATTGATTTCGTGACACGTTTGCTTTACTACTTCTTGAGTGAAGAGCGTAGATTCAACATCTACGCCACTTTATCATTTGCATTGACAAAGAAAGAAAAATATGAGCGCACCACTAAAGAAATTTGCAAACTTCGATTTTCACAATGGAGATAAACAGTACATCGGCGTTTCTCTGACATTCACAAAAGCAAAGTAACATCCAAAACTGAAACTGATAGATTCGAAGGAATCGGATTATATTCGCTCTGGCTGACACATTGAGAATGGAAGAAAATTTCAAGTGTGTTCTAGACTTTTTCAGTATAGTTTATAGCATATATCTACATGAATCTTCACCCTTTTTTCAAATCCTCATAAAACCTAAAACTAAGACAGGGATAAAGGGGATTATTTCCATCTAGGGTCATTTTTTACCTACGCTCTATTGAAAGATTCAGCATTCGCACTTCTTGATATTTTATTTGTATATTTCAGTATCAAGTTATACCTCTCAAAGGTGTATTTTGTATTAATGATAGTTCGGTTAAACCTGTGTGGAACTGAGCGTTCCTATCTTTACGTATGTTACATTTATGCATGTAGGAGGAGTATACATCTAAAAACGATGCTAACGGATATTTATTACATTTATTTTTCTACTGCTAAATAATCTGCTTGAAAAGAGAATATCATTAGATTAATGTAATCCAGTGCATCTACATGAATTCTGTTTAAATAGATATATTACCTATATTAAATTATATATTACCTTTTAGGTACCTTGTAT
Source organism: Agrypnus murinus (assembly GCA_929113105.1). Taxonomy (NCBI): domain Eukaryota; kingdom Metazoa; phylum Arthropoda; class Insecta; order Coleoptera; family Elateridae; genus Agrypnus; species Agrypnus murinus. The sequence continues at coordinate 89,578,509 of OV816026.1, read as the reverse complement.
GTATGTAAATGTCTAATTTACATTAGGTGTTACGAAAGTGTATGCATTTTCTAAAAGGGTGTTTATTTCTATAATATTTTGTACGTGCTTAATGCACATCAAAGCAAGGGCTGCATCATTCAACAAGTGTGCCACAAGATAAACAAAACTAATCGGTTTGTTTAGACTAAACTATTTAAATTTAGAAACACGACCAGGGGCTTCAGCTGTGAAATGCGAATCTTTTTAAGCAAGGTTGCCATATATGGCAATAGTGTTTTCTAAATTACTCGAATGCTAATTAGAAAAGAAAAGAAAATTACGAAGTTTTTGTTCATTTTCATGTCTTCTAGCACCCCTTAAAATTAACGCGTAGTAACTTCTTACACCTTGTATACCCGTTGTCAATTTCCTTCTATCTGTCACAGTTGTTTAAGCCGAATCAGCGTAGCAGCCAAAATAGAAAACCCTTGCCAGTAGGCTGTCTGTATTAGTATAGAAAACGTAAAAGATTTAATGGAAAAATGTATCACAAAATATCTGCGATAAAATTAAAATAAACACAATAAATTGGAATGAAAATGGTAAGCAGATATTTAAGAATTTCTGCAGCTGCGGGCACATACTTAAAACAGCAAAGGGTTGCGAAATAAGGCGCACGCAAGTAATGAGTCCAACGATAATATTAGCATATCAAAAGTTTTGGAAAGAAAATGTGATATTTGCAGTCAAAATATACAAAAGTATAACTGGTGCAAATACGCACATTAAATAGAAGCGTAGTTTAGTTAAAAGTGGCACATCAAAATACACAAAATCTGAAGATATTAACAAAGAAGAACTTGCAAGTAAACAAAAACAGTAATTCAATTAGTAGAGGGAGCATATTGGAATAAGTTTGAAACATTTTATGGTAATAAAACTTACCCGTAAACATCTCGCGAAAAAATATTTCGACGCAAGTAAAGAGGAAGGATTTTACAGAGAAATTAAAATTGCAGTTTAACTAGGTTTAGGCACCCCCTTCAGCAGGGACGAACCCATGGGGGGGATGGGAGGGGAAGCTCCCCCCTCAAAGCTGATAATTTTGAGCGAGAGTTGGCAATTTCACAATTTGAGAAAAATGAGTGACAAAAAAAGAAAATGTGTCCAAAACAATTTATTTTTTTAAATTTAATCTAATTGCCATGCATACACGTTGGAAAGTTTTAAATAAAAATAAGATTTGTGTAAAATATTAATTTTGCTTCATATAATGTTAGGTACAAATAAAAATATTTTCTTACTAGTAGTTGGTATTTTCATCGTAATAAGTTGGCAATTTTAAGGTTACCCCCCTCCAAAAAAACTCTTTAAGTTCGTCCCTGCCCTTCAGGAGGATAAAGCATCACTTGTACAAATTATTTAACATATAAGGAAAAACATGTTTAAAAATTTCTTGAATTGATGAGCGAGAAATACTGCCCCAACATCAAACTTTTAGTCCTGGACTGAGTAGTTAATACACTTTTTAAATAAAATATGTAATTAATAATTACACGATAATTTGCATCAAAAACGTTTGCTTCCACACAAACTAGCATTAAGCCCGCCCATCAGAGACACATTGCGTTTTTTCTGGTGTATGTTTAGTCCAACCATATAGTATGATTTGGGGATGCCGTACGAGCCGAGTCTACAAAACGTCAAACGTACTGGTAAGCAAAGTTACCACATCAAACCATCGGACCTATCAATTCCACCCTTGGTTGGTTTATGCTGAGTCTAACCATAGATGTGATTTGGGTATATGACTTATAGAGTCTGATTTTATAAAGGAACAAACATATTGATAAAATCATTTACCACGCCCATTAACATGAAGCTATGCCCACCAGACTCACCAATCTCATCGCTTTGGTGAAATAGCCATATAGTTGATTTGAGTGTGGGCCCATAAACGCACGAACATCTATCAAACACATTCACCAAACCCACTAACATGCAGCTACACCTACCAGACTGATCAATTATGCCCCTCTGGTCTATGCTAGGTCCACCCATATTGGTGGTTTGGGTGTAAGACTTACAGGCGCCGAGTCTATAAAGGGACAAACATACTAACAAACAACTTTTGGATTTTAGTATATAAACTCTCAACGTACATCCAAAAGTAAAAAATAAGTCAAAAAAACCGAATTGAACAATATCGAAAAGTTACCTAGAAAGTATATGAAAATCATGAATAAAAGTATAACTTAAAATGAAATACATATTTCCAGAACATTTTCAAGAATGCTTATGAAAAATCAAGGCAAATTACTATAAGTGAAGTAAACTAACTGAATAGTATTCACCTTCCGGAAATCATAGTAGAAGAAATTAAATAAGCGATGAAAAGCATCTCCAATGTCAGATTCAATTACAATGAAAGCTGTAGCAAGTATATACAATCAAATCTAAGTCATATTGAACAATAATGATCAGAAACAATCTCATCCCTACGTAGTTAATAGTAAATATGATTTTGATACACAAGAAAGAAATATTTAATTGGCGCTGTATTTCAATATGCACCAAACTCCATATTTAGAATAATAATAGACAAGAGTTTTTGAAATTGTTGAAAAGCAAATAAGAAGATATGTAGTAATAAATTAATTTCCTACAAAATGCATCAGAAAATGATTAAGTTAGTAATGGAAGATAATATCGGAACACAATTGAAACAAGCTACAATGAGTTCCCTTTATCACATTAAAGCAAATACTATGTTATCAGATTGATCAAAAGTAATATAGATTGCTAGTTCCCTAAATCCTGAAAAATACATCCAATTTCTTATGTAAGTAATAGCATTACCAAACAAATTGAATAGCAAAGCTACTTATCTACATCGAAAATACTTCTAGGATGTAAACTAAGGTGATACCAGAAGTCTTTTCAACTGTATTTTAATTTATTCAAATTCAACAAAATACAATCATGATTCGAAATAACCACCACCATGATTTATGAAGATCTACCATTTTGTAGACAAGAGATCGATTCCATGGCCACAAGATTCTGGAAGCTTGGGACGAAAATACAATCTGACATAGTTTTGGACCTGGTCAACATCGTCGAAGTTCTTTCCCTAGGATAGACTAGAGGAGTAAACTAGTAGTAATAACATAGGTCATAGTTGGAAGAACAGTTATGGGACTCAACTTTTTCTGGTGTCGTATTTGTGACATGCAGGGCTATTGTGGCGATTGCAAAACTAGCGTACCAGCTAGATTAGAGAAACAGAGTTTTCCCTGTACAAAATCGTTGTCGATAATAAGCGAGCGGAGGTAATAGTCTGCCAATTTTACAATCCAATGAAATACTCGTATGCGCCACCATGTGACAGCTGCCTGATTCTTCGAATCATAGCGATATGTCATGCTTGCTTTGGTGTTAGCTGTAGGTTTCGACTACGTAGGGGCACGAAGGTTGTGGTCCTGATTAAAACAATTTAATTTTTGTATTTTTTTGCGAAAAGAAAAAAATATTTAGAGTTTATTAAATTTATTTGTTTCATTAAACATAATTTAAAATACAATTTTTCTTTGCAAAAGCATTCATTTTCTGCATAATTTTAGTAAATTGTATAATTTTGTTTTTTATTTCTCATGTGATTTTTAATTTTGCTAAATGTTTTGTTGTGCTACTTATTAAAGTTTTTTGCATTCGCTGTTGCGTTTTATCGGCTTATTTAATTTTATAAGATAGGTAAATGCTCAAATTATGTAATAATTAAATAGGAGTGCGATACCGATTCTCTTGAAAATAAGATATCACAGATTTATTAATTTTCGTTAATTAGTTTTATAGTCGCGTACAATACTGTGGATCAGAATTACTGTTTTGTAAACATATAAAGACGAGAAGTTATCTCCCAGCTGAAATCGGACCTGGGAAGGTATAACATACTTTTTTTAATAACATAAATAAAATATTTGATATTTACTGAACTATATGCACCGAGATCTCTAATTATGCAGATATAAGTACAGGTATGGGTGTTAACCCCAAAAGCTTCTAATTAAGTAATGAAATTAGGAACAAATAAAAAAACATGTTGAGCGCCACCAAAACTGAGGATGTTCTTAGATTAAAAAAAAAGTCGGGAAGTTATCAGTTTTGGAACTAACTCCCCATTTAAATTTGACGTTAAGTTAATCATACATTTATCAGGCTATCTTGATCTTACTTGACAAAAAACATCAGCAGTTCGTTGAGCCAAACTATATCATACGATAATTAAATTTGAAATATATATATTCAATAAGGTAAAAAAAATTGAAAATACAATACACAAATGAAACATGTTAGAAAAGTTTTCTCTTTCAAAACAATACAATAAATAATATTGTTTATTGTTTCTAGCCTTACTTTGTGGAACTCCATAATCATGAAATAAATAAAGATTAGTAAAAGTTTCACAGTTTTATTAAAATACAATAATAAATCATCATATTCCAAAAATATTTCGGAGTCCCAAATCAACCATTAAATCAAACATAACTAAACATACATGAACAAGAACGTATCCCAATACAAATCTCCTTCATTTTCATAGATTTCTAGCACAAACAGAAGGTTCAAAATGTGTCACAAAAACCTCAAAAAAATGACCATAACACATAAGTTTTCACTATCAAACTGTTGACCTGAAGAACCAAAACGGGAACAAATCTTCTGAATTCTGAACTATATTGTCTTAACGAGATTCATTAACATGATTAATTGCAATAATTTCCGTATAGTACTTCCGGACGGAACAGATTCTCGAAAATCACTACGGTAACGGCACCTTTTAACACTATTTACTTGAAGACTGCTTAACAAATCATTAAACGATAATACAACTTTGTCAAACTAACAAAACTTTACGAAATAATCCTAGTATGGATTTATTTCCAAATAACTAAATCGGTACAAATCGGTCACTAACTTACAGTGAGACGAAAACGATGATACGGAATAAATTATCAAATTCACTAATTCCGAAATAAATACATTTATTAATAAGGGCATACATTTTTTGTAACGTACCCTGTTAAGAATATCCCCAGGGCGCGGGGCGCCCGAAGAAGCCTCAAGGCATCAGCCTCTTCAATGGTGGTCTATTGCAGACTAACTTAACTAAAAAAGCTTCAATTTTACATAGTGACACATAATTTTAAGAGGAATATTTTAAATTGGCCAATAGCGAAACAACGCGGCTTTAACAAGCCAATCAAAATTAATATTTCTAAACAAAGTACGTTCACGAAAGAGAGACTTTACCCATAATTAAAATCTACAACGTTTACAATTATATGAAACACTGAGATCGGAAGTTATTTATCCAAAGCCTACTAAAAAGCCTGTAGTAGGAAATCATAAATTAAGGCCAAATGAATTTTATTAATGTGTTTTTCTATGAAACAAAGATTATAAACCTGGGATCGTTTTACAATGATCGTTCACACCAACGAAAACTTTGAATGATTGCTGATTTTAGAATACTGTTTATAAATGCACAAAGGTGACTCTTTTATACTTGAAAGAAAGCATTATTTAGCTTAATGTAATATATGCGGTTTTGACGCATTTAAATTTGTTAGACTGCACAGGATCGTACTAAGGATTCCTTTATTATTTATACATATAAAATGATATTTATTAAATTGAAAAAAACGTAACATTACAAAGGCTGCGATTAGGTTATTATCACCCCGCTCCGGCTAACTGAACTATGAAATCATGTCGGTTCCCTACGTTGTATTGTTATTGTATGTGAATGTTTAATTAATAAATTCTTTCGAAATACTTATATATGCAGACCGTGTTTGAAATGTTGTCACACAACTCTAAACTGGCCAGCATTCATTAAAATCTAGAAAAGTCGGCGCATGCGGCTCTATCTCAGGTCTTAATTCAGTTTACTTTATAGAATGCAAGAGAAAGTATCAAAAATGAATAAAAAAAATAATTCTGAATCTACAGGTTCTCATGACAACTACAACAAAGGCAACACACTGTTCTTAAAGCTTCTGCATATTCTTAAAGGATGAGTGTAACAAATATGCTGTATACATAAACTGCCATTTTAAAATATCTACCTTTAAAGTATTATTCAGGAATAAGTTGTAAATATCATCTTGACCAAATTCACCCATTCCCTTTCATAATACTATTTCAAAGCAGTTAAATTCTATAAGGAGCGTTTTAATTTATAATAAGACCAAGTAATTACACGTAGTAACTACAGCAACAATGTCTCGTCATTTTACGAGGACTATAAAGCAAATTTAGGAGAGTTCTTTGAGGATTTAGATCGAGGTTTAATTACTTTCCTTTGATAAAGCTTGATAGTATCCGATCATATGCTGCGGAGGCGAGATTGAAACTAGCTCGTTAATTTAAATTTTGCTGAATAGGGAAATAATGCTTTTAACATTTGTTTGAATGACTTTCCGATATGTTAACAACATACTCACTCTACAACAGTTATTAAGAATTTTTCAATTAAAATTGATATATGGGGCGTTTATACACGTACATACATATCGTAACAGAGAATTAAATTGAAATTATTGATTTGGCGTTAACTGTCAATGATTATAAGTAGAAAGCTACATATACATTTCAAGTTAACAAGCATTCATTCATATGCAAAAGCTGTTTTTAAATTATTCGACTGGAAATTGTGATCACTGTTCGAGTGAAACAGGTAGAGGAAATTTTAAATATTATAAGAAAAAGTCAGCAAAAAGAACACGATCCAATAAAAATTTTAATAAAAGATTGACAGTAAGAGGACCCATGTCAAGTCTAATATGACATTTATAAAGGTCAAATATCAGCAATAGAAATCTAAAATCGTATTAGTTGAAACTAGGACAATATGAGAAATGTGGGGGAACCATCAGTTTCGAATTACTCTTGAAATGTGAAAAAATAGGAGAGGTGGATTGAAAACCATTGAATCGGTAAATTGTAACAGTTGTAATTTTTTGATAGCAATTTTGTATTTGTCTTTTCATGATTTATATATAACGAATAAAATTTTATGTAGTAAATGCTTATCTAATATTTATAGTTTGCCGTTGCCGTTGAATAAATAATAAATGAATAAAATTTTTATTGGTTGTAATATTTGGCTTGATTGGTTTGATAACTGCAATTGTAGTGTTACTGAAAAAGAAAATGTTGAAAATTTAATATGTAATGATGTAGCTAAATTAAATTAAATTTCGGCGACTACATAAAAACGTTGAATAATCATTTTTTTAGGCCAAAGTTACTCTTCCCGCGAGTTACATATAGCTCTAATTTCGTTTACATTAATTTACTTTTTTACTTAAACTACATATATATTTTATGCAGTTTAATATATTGTAATTTATTCTAATTTTATTCCATAATATATTATAACTTATTCTAATCATATTCCACTTAATATAAATGTTATTTAAATTAAGTCAGTTCTAGAGTGCTAAGATCCCTTTGAAACCGAGCACCAGCTAAATATAGCAACATTATCAGGCCACGTTCGCTATGCATTTCTTCTCAAAACCGTGTAAGTCAAAGTAAGGACGAAATCAAACAAAGAAACTTGCATCCAGCCACACCCTGGAGGCACAACCTATAAATACAGCATCGATCTGCAACCTTGTTAGAATGATTCCAGCGCCAAACAGTAACGTACTTGACCAACGAGCAACGAAAGTGTAGTGTTTGTAATACGTAGAAGTCAGATTTGTCGACTTCGACATATTTGTGTATTTACCAATAAATACTTTATTAAATTCTGGTCTGCAAATGTTTTTTAAACTTAATACACGCAAATTTCAAATATTTAACAAAACGGAAGTCGGAACAGCACTACCAACCTTACAAATAACAAATTTTATGATGGTACATATAGTAAAAAGAACAAACTGGATCCTATGTTGTGATTCTTTTTTATAACATGTGACTATAGTTGATAACGATTGACTTACTTCATAAGGACGGAGAAAGAGCGATAAACACAAATAAAATAACTGTTAAATATGATTGTAGTATTTTATTAACTTATTCTTAATCTTATAACTAATACAAAATAAATGGCTAGTTCTGTAAAAACCCCCTTGAAAATATGCTATCCCAGATTAAATACGTCCACGCTTCAAGTTCAATAGGTGATCAAATTATTAATTAGTTCGATTACAATAAACAATACAGATCAATAAATCAATTTATCAAGTTGATACAGTTGTGTATTTATACAAGGTATTTATAAATGGTCAAAACGTAAGCAACAATCATCAAAAGTAAGTGAAAATGAGTCAACCATATGTAAAGTTAAGTACAAACTAGAAAAGGTAAACGTGCAAGTTTAAAATAAATATACAAAAACTACTAAACTATAGTTATATCATATTTGACATAGCAACAGATACTTTGTGATCATACATTATAATAAGAAATATCAGAACACGTCTTTTGCAAGACATAGATTTTCTGTCAGCAACAGGAACAATTACCTAGATAAGCAAGCAAAGCAGTATGCACAAAGAAATGACATAGCACACAAGAAAATAATATAAACATGCAAGTGTACACAAAATAAAAGTTTGAGGGTTCTCTTTATACACGGCCTTTTAAATGGGCTTAAGCCACTGTGGAGATTAATACTTTCTTAAATAAATAAATCCCCAGGAGAAAATAACCAACTGTTTCGAACCAGAAGATTATCCTGACATTTTTAGTCACAAAGTAAAACATTTAGTTAGGTTAGAATAATTAACCCACAAATAAGATAAATACTGACAGTAAAAACACATAGTACTGACCACAATAAGTACTGACAGTAAAAACACATAAGACACTTAAAACCTGTAGTCGTAACTAAGCACGAGTAACATGTCCAGTTAGCAATAATTTAGCTGTAATGATACTGCAAACGTTGATTAAACATTATTTTCTAGTCATATTTCCACTTCAAAAGGACAAATTTGCAAATTATTATAGATTATCAAACAAATCTTTTTAAATTTAGTTACCAGATACTTTAAATTAACTATAGATTCAAATGAGAGATTTTAGTTTTAGATTAATTAAATAACATAAAATTCACAGCACACAACTAGAATCAACGTAAGCAAAACAAACAAAATGAACTTATATATGAAGGAAATTACTGTACAAGCAAAATACCAAAATGGTTACCTACTTCTATATTTACATTTTTTCATCATCCCATCTAAAACAAAATAGCTGCGTTGCCTAACTACAAAAGAAATCAAACTACCAATCTTAACAAAACGGTAATAAACTTCCCTAACAACACAAATCAAATTACCAACTTTAAAGAAACTGTAGTAAATATCCCTAAACATAAAATCAAGTTAACAACTTTAAATAAACTGTAATAAACATCCCTAACATTTTATATTTAACCAAATAGTTGTTATTTTTTAAAAACATGTATAAATTTTGCCTGAATCTGTATGTAATAACACAACTAGGTAAATTGATTATTATGCAATTTTTTTAAGATTAAATTACTTGCTATAGCTACTTTGATAATTTTGGTTGACTGTAGGTCTGACCGCTACAACATCCCACCAAAAATCGTGTAAAATAAATGTATAAAACGTAATGGACTTACAGAGAACTTGCCTATATCACTGCACACACCTGAGAAGTTTTTACCTTATGTACGTCGTTTCTACTGCAACGGGAACTAGTTATATAACTAGCCTCCTTTAAACAAAGTGGCCTCCTTTGACGTATTATAGAAAAAAAAGGTCCTTCTAAAGGGTTTTAAATCTGAACTTTAGGATTTGTTTTTTGAATAAAATACAAAATATTGCAAAAATCCGAATGTTATTGTTATCAGTGTAAAGTGCAGAATTAGCAGTTACATATACACACATAATCCATTCCTCTTTTTCCGCATTTGCAGTGTCGGAGTTCCAACCAAACACTTATGGGAGTGCAACGGAGGTAATGGAGCTATTGTAGCAAGTACATTAAGCTCCCCCATACTTTATCACTCATACAATTTTCATACCTTATCCTAAGGAACTCAAGTAGATTGTATTGAATTATTAAAACGGAGGACCTGACTTAGCAGTTACGTATAAAATATGATGTTCGTCAAATGCCCTCCACAAAGTCTTCCCTTACGCTTTCGCAAGAATGATGCTGAACGACTTTTTTTTAACTTGAATGACATTTGGTTTTAACATTATGGAGCTACATGCCACCCAGCAAAACACTCATTTTACTTCAAACCACATTTCCTGGTCGTGTTATATCTCAGAGGGGTGGCATCTATTGGCCTCCGAGTTCCAGCGATCTAACCACATTAGTCTTTTTTTACCTAGTTGAAGGAAAGGATTTGTGTCAACAAACCAGCTAAGATTTTCAAGGCTAAAAGAGAACATCAAACGTGCAATTGCTTAGATTCGCATTTATGCAAAAGCGCCAAGGAAAACTTCGATATATGTTACATATTTAATATGTAAAGTACCTATGTACTTTACACTGATAGCAATACAGTCCGGATTTTTTCAATATTTTGTATTTTATTCAAACAACAAATCTTAAAGGTGAAATTGGTTCACTCTGTATGTATCGGTAAACGTTAGAATAGCCTATGTACAGTGTAGACATTATCAAATGTCACATCAAAGAAGTGTGCAGGATAATATTATATGTATATACCGATAACCGAGTTTACCTCAGCCCCCAACTGGTGTTTAATCACAAAACATTTTATGGTTCGCAGCTACGAAAGTCATCATCATCGCCAATCATTAAAGTTACAACCAGTATAAACACTGTCCAGTTCTTATTTTGTTTTTCGGGCGAGACACATTTTAGGTTAGACTTCTTCGAAATCGTCCCCTTTGCGTCACTATATCTACTTTATTAAAAGTAGAAGCGAAACATGAGTTTGATTGGCATCATCAAAACATTTGCTAGTTTTCTCTATACAAGGTGTAATGATTCGAAGGGTGAAATTCTCCAGTACGGTGTTCTACTACGAAAACTGAGTTAAATACTTTTAATAAATTTTCTTGTTCCATGTCTCTTTTAAGAAGTACATGCAGTAAAGGTATAGCCCTAGATTTTATTTTTTTTAATTTCTAGAGTTTTAGTAGTAGATATTTGGATTGAATTAAAAATATTAATCCATACATAACCTTTTCGATACATAAACAGTCTTCGAAGTATTAACTGCTTTAAATCATAAGAATTATATGCGAAAGAATAAAAGTGTTTACCTATTGAACCTTTACACCCTGTATATGTACCACGAAAGCGAAATCATCTAACATAAACGTTTTATGTCTATTGGTTTCACAATGATCTAAGACAGCAAGGCTAATATGATGCTATTTTAGTAAGTCAGTAAATTAGAGCGGGGGTTGATCAAAAGTGTAACAAGCAATGCGTGCCTTTTTATGATGTGCCACAGTTACAAATAGTTAATATTTTTGGTACGATTTTCATCAAATACATTACAGTTTTCAAATGTCCAATAATGACAAATCTGTTTGTTGATACGACCATTTAAGTAAAATACACAATCACAGCTCATCAGAGACAACATTGCGTGTTGCGGGTTTACGTTACTTACCCGCGTTAAGCTTATACTCATGGCCCCTACTTGGGCAAGGAATTGAGGTACGCTCAATTAGCGCTTCAATGTTGTGAGTGCTGCCAGCTCTCACTGGAGGCAGCAAGACTGCTATTCACCCTCTGTCCATCTGCTATCTCCCAGGATAACCTTACGTCTCGGATATACCATCCCATTTAAGCGCTGGACAAAGCACTTACTGCTCTGTAACTGCCAGCATCAACCGAAGAAAGTTCAGATTATCTGATCCATAGTTTTGACTATGCCAGGGAACTACTTGGCAACACGGTCTCCCATGACTACCACTGACTGGCTAGACCTAACCAATCTTTCCGCACTAGAGTCCAGCCTTGATTGGCGACCGAGAGAGCCCGAGACCGATCCAGTCATGAAAGAGACTCATAGTCGCCCTGCCACTTTACTATGTTCTAACATGTTACTTCATGATAAAGTGCTCGTTTACGCTAAAGCATAAGTGCGTACTGTAGTAATACAGGATTGTTTATGTGGGTCTTGTACACTATCTTATAAGTTATCTCTTCTAGAAGATAATAAAACACATGTAATTTCTATGAGATATTTATTTATATTTCTTGTTTATTCTTATTGTCATGGCAATCTCTTAGCATTCAATGCTTTCTTGAGGGTATATGTATGTAATGATTGATTTTATGAATGAATATCATTACATGACACCCCGGGTAAAAAAAGGCTGAACATGTACCAAAAGAAACGAGCCATGAGTCAAAAGGGCATTTAATGCATTCCTCAACAAAAAAATAGCATACATTAATGTCGTACTTTTATGTATCGGCATGTTTAATGTATACTAGCTACAAAAAAATACTGAGGTCGTTTGCATCTTTTCAATGGTTCCTTACATGCTAAGACAATAATACTTATGTTAAGAATTAAGTGCTAATAATCAAAGAATTGGAAAGCCTTTGCCGCTGATAGCTATTAGGAGACATCAATTGCTTAAGCCAAAGACATGAGTTGCTTATTGCAAGGTGTTACCTTAAACCTTATTGCAAACTTAGCCTAATTAAAATAAACTTGATGTACAGGAATCACTTGTTAGGACGTTCTGTAATTCTTACTAGAAAGAAAGAAATAAAATTTAGGAACGTGAACAAAACCAAGGAACAACATAATAAGTGCTTCGTGAACAAGTGATGCTTGCGTTACGATTTATTTGTTGTAACTTTTAAAAATTAAAAATAACTATGCTAATTGAATCTAAAAGCGTTAGCCTAAGTAGTAAGTTCGTGGTCAACATTGATAAACGTAGTTATATTCATTTTGTCTGTAGAAATGGAAGAAGTGGGGTTGTACTCATGAACGGAGGCAGCATTCATAGCATTATCCTAAGGTTGTAGGAAGTACTAGGTGAATTGCCCGTTGGAGAGTATGATTAAATCTTCTTGAATCCTATGATATTTGAGGAGAATGAACACTTGAAGCTTAATCCGGTAGCACATATATTTGGGACGTCCAAATGTTATTCAGGATTGATTAGTTGAATGTTACCAATCTAATGTCGAGTTGACAAGGCTCACGTGGAAAATTATAAGTCACTACTGTTATTCTTGCACTTGTGTTTATGGTGTATAACTAGAAAGTTGGTACACTGCACATAATGCCAAAGTTTATTAGCGAAATGGAATTCGCTATTATGATAAGATAATTTGAGTTTGGTCAATAGCAGTTGCACAGTTGTAATTTTCTCGGTTAGCAAAAAGTCGAATGTTTACATTGTTCTAATTACGAGGTAATAAGGCCGTTTAATCGCGTGACCTTTGCATAAAATTTTTCGTTTTGACATAACAAAATTTTGTTGGTTAAGGTTGTTGCGAAATTCGTTGATGGTTATCCGAGAAAACAAACTAAACATCCAAATTAAATAAAGAAAAAAGATATTAATCCTGTTATATCCAAGAACAATCTCTTTTTATGGCATTGTTCTAATGGCGAAACGAGAGATGTCGGCATCGTTGTGTCCGAGAATTGCTGAAGACATTTTTCAGGAGCTGTTACTAGGGGTGTTGTAGCTTTTGGTTCTTGAGGAAAGTTATTAATATTTCCATCAGGAACTGGAGGTGTAGCTTGTAGATTCCAGGAATTATTTTCTGTATCCAAGGAAGTCTTCGTAGAAGATACGGCGGTTGATATCCCTAAACCGTCGGCCTTCGGAAGCTCTTGTAATTTCTGATTTAACAAACATTGGTTAGGATTCAATTTCAGCTGTATCCTAATTGACTGTGATGTTTTTGGAATGTTTGTAGGAGATTTTGATTCTGTTTGGTTGTGGAATAAATGCACTTTAGAAATCAAATCATTTGTAATATTTTCAGTAATATAAGTATTATCCTGTGAAACATGCTTTTCAAAATTTGAATGTTCAGGATTTTTAATACACAAAGCATCAGTGGATGCAGGTGTATCTGAAAGAGCATTGCATTGATAAATGACGTTTTGAGTATCGTCACTTAATTGGCGGTTAGGATCCTGTATTTGTGGCGGATCTTGCGATATTTTATTACATTTTGTAGTTAAGAAATTATGATGAGAAATGATTTCGTCTTTGAATAGGTTAACTAGTCCAAAAGATTCAGGTGAATCGTCTTGCTGTAACCAGAAATCTGTAATCTCTTTGAGAGAAGAGATAGTATTTGATTTTGGTTTTGGGTTGAATGGAGTAGGTTTCTACACAGAAGTACCCAAGTAATAGTTTAATAGTTCGTTGATGAACGTAGTGTATGGTTCGAATGAAAGTTTATTGTTATCAATAAACTTGATAAGATTCGAATGGAGTTGCAAAATGTTATATGGCAAGTTTGAAATTAAAACATTATATTTCTGAATTTCGTTGTCAATATGTAGAAAGTTAAAGTACCTATCGATTAAGACTATTGACATTTGTACATGTGAAATGTCAAAAATAGGAAATTTTACTAAATTTGGTTTTAACTGCGCCATATTGAAACGTAACCAATATAATATAGTTTACTTATCTTATTTAAATGATAAAAAAAAGGATATAATTAAACTTCTGAAAGTCGGCTGGTTGCGGGAGATAATCAAATAACCAATTCAAGGAACTCCAGGTTGCAGGTTGAGTTTGTCGGCAGAGACAGAAAACCAGAGCAATGGAATATTGAAGATATGGTGTTGGTTATCTAAGCTTTTCTTTCTTAGCGTCGGAAGGTCACCAATGTAGTAATACAGGATTGTTTATGTGGGTCTTGTACACTATCTTATCAGTTATTTCTTCTAGAAGATAATAAAACACATGTAACTTCTATGAGATATTTATTTATATTTCTTGTTTATTCTTGTTGTCATGGCAATCTCTTAGCATTCAATGCCTTCTTTAGGGTATATGTATGTATATGTATATGTATATATGTATGTAATGATTGATTTTATGAATGAATATCATTACAGTACCTTGCCAGTTACTTGTCTTCTGCATTCTAGTATATCGGTCAGGATCTTCCACCTTATTTTTCCCTTGATAGTTTTTAGTTTCCACATTTTCCCAACTCTCGTAAAACTAATTTGTGAGTAGGTGCTTCGCAGACATTAAACCTACATAAAAATTAATGTTCTGCAATATTATCGATTTGTAGATTAATCTTTTTTAGTATACAACACAATTTGTAGCTTGATAACGATTTTTCCGAGCTAATTCTTTTAAGTGGATGTGTGGTGCTAGGAATTTGTATGTAGTATGTACTCGATTGCATCAAACGTAATATGTATATTGTATACACAGGCTTGTGGTATGCACGCTTGACGTTTCCAAGTGCATGTGAATGGTCATGCCATCTACCTACTTGGAATAACTTAGTAGTATATTTTTTAAAACGAAGTAATATAGAAAAAGTCACCACATTGAAAATGTATACAGCCTTACATCACGTGCAACTCAAGAAAAGCAAATGCAATTGCAAGCGCAAGCACGAGGACAAGAGTTGGAGAAAGTGTGCTTTGTCAAGAATTAATTTTGAACAATTTCTTGAAGAGTGATCATTGTTTTGTTCTTTGTGCATGGATTGCTAAGAGAAATCGACGTTTAATGAAATTACAGAAACTCCTAATGTACTTAGATATTTCTAGATGTTGATGCCCATTTAGTATCTATGCATTTTACATTAATAGCTTATACTTATACTTATTTATATGAATAGGGTATGAACACAATAAAGCTGCTTCTCATTCTTAATTAATTTTTTGTATTCTAATAATTGTGTAGAAATTGTCTTACTGTGGGTATTTAGACGTTAAAATATTTCCTACATTACATTAAACGACGAGCACAGTAGCAATTACGGAACAAAGCATAAAAGCTGAATAGTCATGAATTCAACTCAACTTGAAGATGAGACCTAAAATAACTAAGCATTAGTAAGATTCTTATAAATTTCTCCTCTTCAAGCAGATCAACAAGAATTAGTGATGTTTTACAGAGACCTTTAAGAAAAAATGCTGTGTATATTTAAAGCTTGAATAGAATTTTGTGAGACGATTAGTAATTCAAAAGCAACATTGGGGAAAGCAAATCTCGTCTACAAAAAGGTATGAAGAAAAAATGAAGTGAAAACGCTAAGATGATTGACATAGAGCTAGTCTATGAGACACAATATCGCGAATTTTCCCGAGGAAAAGTATAATAAAAAATACATTAACAAAAAGCAGATGAGAAGAAAAAGACATGCAGACGTTAACACTTCTTTAGAAAATGGAAATCGTCAGTTAAGGGAGATTAGGCGATGACAGTTTTCTCTGCCGAGGAGCTTTAAAAATGCCCAATTTAAGAAGCTCAAAAATCTACAAAGCTCTTGAAAATATTCCCCTGGTTCGTCATCAGGACATCAGAGAACTAAGTAGAGCGTCCTAGACGTCTCTGAATACAACCTGTCTGTCTCTTAGAAGGGGTTTACTTGTCAAATAAGCGCTTATATTCAAAGGAATGGAAACAGCGGCGCTTACATTTGACGTCCATCTACGTGACGTCCGTTTTAGATTAACCGTCCTTCATTACTATAAATTATTATTTGTTTTAAATCAAATTTGTACTAGTCTTATTGAAACTATTCTAAAGAAATGCCTTATTTCTGAAATCTAACCATTTCGATTGTTGTAAGAGAAACCTTATTTTGATTCTAAGCCGTCGCAATTTTTTATTAACATTTGATTTACTCCTAAGCAGAATTCTATGTTTTTTATTAATAATTGATAGTGGTTTTAGCAAGTAAATGCAACAATATGTTGTCTATAAATATTTCTTTCAAAAGACATTTTTTAAATAGAGATCGTTCAGTGTAGTTAAGAGAAATCCTAGAATGCAGATCACAGTCTTCTTACAAATTCTTATTATTTAATATGTAGGTAATATATTCCTAAAAACTTTTTGTTTGATTAATTAGAAAAATAATACATAACCGAAATGACATAAGTAATTTGAGCTCCATATATAATTTTTATTAATTGAACCAAACAATAAAATTAATCCAAATACAATTGCCCAATTAACATAAACTACGAATTCAATCAACTCGAATCAATTTGTTGTTAGCAACTTGCGATATGCTTTTGCCCTGTCACGCTAATGTTTTCTTCTGCCTAGATTTTTTTTACCGACCTACCTTTATATATTGCTGGTCGGATGATTTTCTGCGTGTGATTGCGGCGGAGTATTAGCTTCCAATAGTTGAGCTTCTAATTCTTTTGTTCTGAGGCGATTTCAGCATTTTTCTACAGCCTTCTTCCAGTTATTTCTTTTTTCTGTTTTTGGTTATCATTTAAGTAATACTCGGAATTATCGAAATGACCGTTACCGGAATGACTTGTAATCATCATTTCTTAGTATGTCTAACCGTCTCTTTAGATTTCAGCATTTCAGCAAACAATATTTGAGAAATTTACAACAACAATGAAGTGAATTTTGATTTCTAAGAATACATTAACTAGCAGTACCGCTCATTGGGACAGTTACCGAAATAAAAAATTTCGATGGTTCTTCTTCATTACTAGTGCAAAATAGACCGTATAGTTTATTTAAGCATGGTAAAATATTGTGATGAGGTAAAGGTTTAGATTAATGTAGTTAGTATTAGATAGGAAAAGGATTTGTTCTTAGATATTTGGGATCTTGTTCTTAATAAAGATATATAGAGGAATTAGGAGTGATTCTCACTAATGGAATGGATGCAAAAGCAAGAAGTTGGGAAACTCCTAGAATTCTGGCAATCAACTTGAATCTTCAAGAAGAGTAAGGGTAATACACCAACAGAATATGCCATTGTTTAAGATAAAGAAAACTTTTATAATGAACTACAGAAAACAATTAGTAGTACATTAGTATTAATAATAAAATTTACTCATTGCAGGTTGAAATGCATACATTGAAAATAATAGGCAACGTGGTCACGGAATTTCGATGAATAAGAAGAATCATAGATAAAATTAAAGGCATAAAGTTCCAGGCAATGTTTCGACCTGGAAGAGAAACACGCGCATATATTTTTACTATTAGAACAGTAATAGCAAAAATACCAAATACAGGCTAAGACTTTTACCTAGTTCTTATGGATCTGGAGTCCACCTTTGCCTTAGTACCCAGCGACTATGTAGACCATGCCCTATAACTTGGTAGACCGAGATGGCGTAACCTTCCAAACCTAGCCACGTTAAGGTTTGATTCGGACGGGCAGTGGTCTCACCACGTGTGTGAAAAGTTCGAAGCTGGGCGAAGAGGGGTCCATCTCTTAGGAGAAGGAACCCGATGGATGGGCACGGTCATATCTCCGATACTAATCTGGATAACGTCGCCCCCACCGGTGTGTACTGACAGCGTTTGTATTAGTTTTGTACGCTAATTGAGCGTATCTCAATTCGAAACTCCGAAAGAGGGACCGTAGTCATAGACCGAAAAGTAGGTAGGCGACGTTAAAATAACGCTATCTTGATTGTGTAAAAATGGTAGTTTCAACAATGTGTCTAAGTATTAAAGAACATATTTTTATTTCTTTGGGTGTATTGACTGGTGTCTTTAAAAATGGTTACTGGCTTATAGAAAGCAAATGACACATTAAAAGAGCTGTGTTGGGTGTCCTATGCCATACCATTTCAGAATCTCACCCTTACAGAATTTCTATTTATGAACTGATTTGAATGAAATTTTAAAGGTTGAGATAGAAATAGATAGAAGTGAATTTTTAGATACATATATGAACATTGACGCGCTTTCGGTTTTACCGGAAGTGACATCAACTTTCTTTTAAATAGCACATCCTGTGTATTTTTGTATATCTTGAGTCTACGATTCTGAATATGGATACAGTAGCCTAAAAGCAGCCAAAGGTTTTATTGTCGTAGACGACAATGGTAAAAAAATAATAGATACATTTTACATACATGATTCCAGTTGGGTAAAATGTAATTCTAGGGACAATAAAAAAAATCTTTAAATTTACTATGGAATGCTTGGTATCGTGAGATTCGTAATAAAATTATTCGTCTAACTGAGCAGGTGTGAAGATATAGAACAATTAGAAAAATATTACAGTGCATTGGGAAATTAAAATGCTGTATAATGTCGAATAGGCAACATATGAGCAAATTCATATTTTTCTAGTGTTATTTGATCAGTCTAGCAGAAAAATAAACTGATTCATAACGTTCTAGAATGAATAGGTGAAAAATCTATGTTTAGGTAACCATGTTCCATTTACGGTGTTCTATTTAAAACAAAAAAATTGATGTCAGTTACGATAAAACTAAAAGCGTGTCAAAACTATTAAATTAAAATGCAATATACTCTTTACTGCATTTAAAAAGTGATCTCAAACCATTGCATTTACTGTATGTTTATGCAACCAACAATACAGAACAGTTCAAAACGTGCTAGAGGTTTAACCTCTTTCATTTCACTTGAGGGTAATTTAACACTAATTGAGTTTTTTAAAAATACAAACTGAAAATACTATTTATTGTAAAATAAAAGATGCATAGGTGTATTTTTATAATAAACCACGTCTGTTCGTGGTAAAATGCATACCTACGTGCAACAGCTAACCAATTTACCTAGTGCTTTTACTTGATTATTTTCAAATGCGATATAGAGTAATATACTATATTGCATTTTAATTTAATAGCACTGTGTATGCATTCAAAGATTTGTTTTCATGTTATATTTCAATCTTTTAAGTTGAATTCAAATCTATTCATAAATAAAAAATCTGTTTACATATATATAGGTAAGTCACCAGTTTACGTCTCTACGTAAACTGGTGACTTACCTATATATATATATAGTGTAACGGGTACATTTTCCAACAGCATTTTGTATGCAGAATTTTGCATTTAGTCTTATTAAAAATCTTAAGTTCGGTCCTGTGGACTTCGCTTTATTTAAACCAGCATTTCATCATGTAAACATTTCCTATAGAAAGTACTTTTAGGAAAGGATTATTTTATATTTGATATAATTAAACAATGTGGTGTCACCAAGAATGATGTTTTTCAGTATTTGTTTGCTTATATTTTAAATATAATATCGATTACTTCGGGAAAGACCTTGATAAGAAACTGTGTGAAGTGCTTGGTCAACTTATTTTATAGAGATATTTCTGTTAACATTCTGAGAATACAGGATTCGAAAATACAATTTCCTTTGTTAGTGATCTGCGTGTTAAATTTTAAGTCAGTTTACGGCGTAGGAACCTTGTCTACACGCCAGACGCTATACCACCGCATAAGTTTGGCGCGCGATTTTTGGCGGTTCTACTTTTTTGTATTTGAGTCTAGAATCCTATAGAAGGTCAAGTAAAAAGCGCCCTTGCCGCATAAAAACAGATGTAACCAGGCGGAGATTCGGGACCCAACGTGATAAAAACCCGCGCTGGTGTTGACGCTAGGAGATTTGCCACTGCACCCTTACAGCAAGCGGTCGATATTAGAAATGTTCACACTTCGACCTGGGGTGTGCGGGTTCATCGTTTGAGTTCCGATCAATAATGATTGATCTATAATCACTGCTACAGAATTACAGTTAGTTATAAACCCTTTAGATTTGCTATAAATCTAAATACAGTACAGTACCGTTTCAGTGCTATTTTGTGCAAAGCGCCAGTTTTAAAAGGAATTCCGTCTCGATAAATCGGGTTAGAAAGATTTATAATTTTGTAACGCGAGTAAACAAAGGTGTTTCACTTTTTGGTAAAGAACTATTAAAAACAATTATTTCGTTTCGTTTGGTTTTAAGATCAGTGCAGTTTTCTTCAGGAAAGATCAATTGTAATCGATCCAGAATTTAATGATCGACTCCCGTATTTTTATAAATTAAAATTCTGCTTAAAGAATTGAAACGCATTTAGTGCTACTAGTGATTAAAAACAATTTAAGTTCCTGAAACATTATTGTTATTTTCTAAATGAAAGTAAATACGTTATTACGTATAAACAGTTTAAAATCTTGGCTTATTTGTGTGTGCTCGACCCAGTTTGTTTATGAAACCATATGGGCGAATGACAGTAATTAAATTGAATCGAGCTTCTGGTACTGAAAATCAACACTTCAAGACAACGCCGAGTTCAACCACAATTTTCCGAAATAAAGGCCAATTTCCAATTTCTCCTAGACTGTATGTGTTGTATTCCACGAGTTTGGTGGATGAAATTCAAGGTACCGTATTTTTTAAGTGATTGTTTTATAATGCAGTTAATTAAGAATCTTTTAGTTGAAGAATGTTGCAATTTTTCTTTAGGAAGAGAGCTCTCCACTTTGTTTAGAAATCTTTAAATTTTAATGTATTTTAAAATCATCCAAATTGATAATAGTTGAATTAATCTAATTTGCTTAACCTTCGTTAGATATTTGTTTATAGATTTTGTCAACAAAGTCAAGTCAACTTAAACTTTATTACCTGAATAAAATTTATTGAATAATTCTTTTGATCGGTCTTATAAACTTCTTGGTTATTTTTGTTAATTATTGAAAGGTCTTATATGAATCTTTTTGATTTACTTTAGTATAATTATGATCCTATGAATATTGATTAGACTTGTAATAAATGTACGAGTGGTGTTTTATTTATTTTATATATATGTATTGTTTTGTCTCAACCATATGTTTTTCCTGTTAAATAAATGTTTTCAGTTCAAAACTAAGGATCTAGAAAACTGAACCATATAATTATGAACATCTTATTTCATTTTTATTACAAAATTTTAAATAAACAAAATCTTTTTTGATTCAACTAAATATTTTATTCATTTTCTGGTTAATGAATTTAATAATTTTTAATGCTTATTCAATTAACATCATTGATTGGTTATTTATAATCAATACTTTAAGCTTCATAATCAGATGGCGCCCTTTTTGAGTTATTATTTGTGTTTTGAGACCTTTATCTACTCCTTTTCACAATTTATACAGCTGTGGAACCAATACCTACGACTTGAATAATTAATTTGTAAGAAAGAGTTTAAATCTCAAGCTGTGGCAAATATTTTGAGTTTCTTAGATACAGTAAGTATGAATCATTTTATATAATTTTTTAGTTTATTGTTATTTTACCGTGGCTAAAAAAAACCTTTGTTTCAATGTAAACAGATTTTTTATTTATGAATAGATTTGAATTCAACTTAAAAAAACTTACTCAACTTACTCAACTTACAAAAAATAAAGTAGTAGATTCAGAAATGTTTTGAAAGCACGATTTAGCAAGAATTAATTTAAATCGGAAAAGTATGCCCTAAAAAGGAAACCTTTAAGTGTTTTCATTTGATTAAATAATTAACAAATGCACAAAGCAGAAAAATATATTTATGTAATACCTGAACTGTAACTGTGGTAGATTTTGCTTGTATAGCCAAAGTGGCATCATCCTATAATATAGCGGTATGTATTTGTTGACCTCCTCAACAGAACCGTAACATGACTAGGCACTTTACTAATCTTATTTACATTATCAATCATTGGCTTTAAATTATCACACCTAAATGTTTAGGTTTGATTTAGTATTTCTAATCATTAATTTCAATAGAGAAACATATTATATTTTAAAAGTATGCTATAATTTGAACAACTTAAATAATTTAAAGCTCTTCAGTAATTTAGTTTTCCAGATTTACATTTTTTGATTTTTTACATTTTGAAATTTTCTAAAATCCTCTAATTGTAAGTTTAGTTTTCAACCTTAAAACCACATGCAAACAAAACATGTTTTGTGTTAATAGTTTTTCTTTACAAATAAGTGAATCTTCCAACTCCAATAGTTCAAATCTGAAAAGAATATCCGTAAACAGGGATGATGGTTTGCATAATAGTTATATAGGTTTTGTTGTTTGTTCTCAAGATTTCCTGTTCCATTTTCCACCGTATAAATCTTCTGCAAAAATACATTCTTTGATGTAACACATTGGAAAAATCACGATGATTAAGGTGGCCCACTTGCATGTTATTTCCTCATAAGAACAAACAACGGTTAAAATCATAATGTATTGCAGATAAAGTGTTTAGAATTTAAGAGTATAATATTTGATCCTTTCCGAACACATTACATATTACAATTGAACAGCAAAAGAGCAATCAAAAATTATGTTAAAATACAATTAACTAATCGCAGATTTCGTAGTAATTATGGTATTTTTCGTAGAAATGAAATTGATTACACTGCTCAAATTGTAATATTAGAAGCACTATAAATAGCTTATAGTAATGATTCATATTCATCTAATATATTGTAACATACTTTTTAACAGAATACCAAAAATGCTGTTTAATCGTCTATTAATAAGAGAAATATTATTTACATACACTAATTAGAAACACTATAATTATAAACTGTTAACGAATTTAAACTAGATATTTAAAAACTTAAAGTAGGTTATTTAAGGAGTATTTATTTTTAAAACAACATTTATTTTTAACATTTATTTATATTCACTGATATTTGACTACTAAATGCATATATTCAATTTACTGGTTGAACAATAATGATTCTCTGCTGTGTGCGACGGTCGATTTATATATCCCATATAATCTTTCTAGAAAACACTAGATTTAGACTGGTGTATTGTACCTCGTCTAGCCGCCCGCCGATACGTCATATATGCCGCCAGTCTTGAACATTGTAGATAAGCCGGGAATTTTCTAGCTTGTCCGTCGCCCGTGTAGGGGTTTTCCCATTCCTTACAATATGTAAATATGGGGAATTAGTTTAATTAATCGTTGTCTATATTTACCCATTTAAAGGAATCTAAATCGATAAATTATTTGAAATGTATTATACAGATGGTTTATCGATTCAACAAGTTAGAAGTGAAAATTTAAATTATTTTACTCAATATTACTTTCTAATAGCGACTTCTATTCCAGCACATAAATAGCGTACATGATAGTGTAGATAAATAGTGAGCAAAAGCACCAGAACCAATGGTGGCGACATTGAAAGTTACCAGATTTGACATTCCGTTTGCAATAAATCTTAGGTATAACAATAACAATGCACAAAGATATTTACAATTTAACATTAATGTGGTAATGGACATTCATTTTATGGGAACACGACCATATTAATATAATATACACCTACGAAATTGTAATTTTTATACAGCTTTTTATTAAATCTACGTAACAAAATGCATGTAGTATTTTTTCTTTATTAAAGTTTGTGTTAGGCTAATAACACTATCATTGACACAAGCTTACTGTGTTTAATTGAATTTTTAGATATAAATGTCAAAATATTTTAATTTTTTAATAATTAATTATAACTGAACATTTAAATGTTACGTGGTTACTTTTTACAAATAATCATTGACCTCGAATATTAAAATGAATCCGTGAAAGTTTAAAAAGGGTGAAATAATTCTTGGAACTATTTCATAGTAATATCCTTTGAAAGAATTTAATCTACATTTTTACTTACTAACCTTCATTCATTGTCCTCGAATATTAAAATGAATTCCTAGAAATTTAAAAAGGTGGAAATAATTCTTAGAACTTTCTTTTTCTGTTAAAAAGTTTAAATATTTTATACTAGTAGCAAGGGCGTACACTCAGGAGGGGGGTAGCTACCACCTCTATAAGAAAAGAAGAGAATAAAGCCCTTTTCAAATTGATGCGTATATGTGTCGGGGCGGGATGCGAATCAGTACGCATTTTTGATGACTAATAAAAACAGTTTTGCAATAGTTGTGAGTTTTATTTTGTAAGAAATCGTCGTGTTTCACTTTGCCCTCCTTCCTCGACACTAATATGAGTTGCCCCTCTCTAGTTCAGATCCTGAGTACGCCCTTGGCCTTAGCCCCACGACCTTTGTGCTAATCTAACCTGTTGCAATTTTAAATTCTTAAACTTAAATTAAATAAATAAAGATAATTTATGTGACACAACAGATGACAAGTAACACCTACACCAGTAGGATTAGGAGTCTTACGTTAATAAAGAAAGGTAACTTATTTTTGTGAAATTTTGTTTTTTATTTTTGTTTTCTATCATATATTATTTTGTTGGCACAACTTTTTTATTTTTATATTTCCCTGCTTAGTGGTTTAACACTTACAAAGTACGTTTTACGAGGCTGAGCCGGTCTGATATTGAAGCTCGGTAAAGAAAAAAATCATTAATCCGTCCCTGCTAAGAACTGATATGTTGGAAAATGTTTACGCAAATTTACAGATGCAAGTCTGTAGAAGAAAAATTTCCGACTTTCAATGTATATAATCGAAAATATGTTTTTAATTACGTTACATAAGGAAATGCAAACAAATATCAAAAATAATTTAGTGTGTCCTCATGTATCTTATTTCTACCTCAAGCAAACATTATTAAATTGCTTTTGTTTGTTTGAGTTTGAAGATCTATATAGCAACCACAATTATTTTCGTTTCCTTGGTTTATCTGTAGATACCTGTTATTATTTCCAAACGGTACGAAAACGATAAGGAACAACAAAGGTATCAAATTTCAAAAATATTAAATTGTTATAAGCAGGAAAAATATTGCACAAAAAAGAAAACCAGCTGCCCTTCCATTTCCATAAAAATAATCTCATGATGATATTCAATTTCATTAAGTCGTTTTGCCTTTCAAGCTATAATAAGACGGAGGTTTTTCGCATTAAGTAAATAAAAGATTAATAAAAGTTTTATAAGTTAATTATAATGTAGGTACCTACCTAACAATATTGTTAATATATACCTTTGATAATGACAGCTTAGCTCTCGAAACAATATTGTCAGCTACTTTCATTATTTTGTCGGGAATAGTTATTTTTTGTACACATTTATGAAAAGAAAATTATATATTTACAAATAATCTTTGCTATCATCGCAGGTTATCTTATGAGATATATTTACAGCGTTTTATTAGCTCTCTACTTGCTAATCTCACATACGTAAAATAAAAAAAAGATTCAACTTTTGATTATTATTGTAACATATTATCATCCTACTCTGATAAGGCATAATAGTATCAACACCATTCAATAACACAATGATCACGTATTTTATTTAGGCGGTGTGACTTATTTGCCGAACTGCTAACACCGAGCATGAACGAAAGAATAAATTTAAAAATCTCCACCCCACCCTCAGCTACAGACTGAAACTTCCCAGGATAGACGCCAGCGTTAACTTCTGTATAGAATTAATCACAATTCACGTAGTGCGAAACGAATAAATTAAAAAAATTGTAGCACAATTCGAGCTGGGAAAATAAGCTAAAATGATGTATGCAAGCCCACAGAAAAATTGCGAATGAAAAAAAAATCATCATTGCAAAGCAGTTTAAAAATTACAAACTGTATGTCTATCAAAATTGAGAGAAACTTAGGAAAAATAATGAAATGGTAAAATAAACGCCAGTTATTGCTTTCACGCAGGGCCTGCGTAAGCTTTTGCGGGGCCGGGTTCAAAAATAAGCTTGACTTAAAAAACTTCTAAATAAATTATTTATGTAAATACATTATTACATACTCGTGTATTACGATAGAATCATAGACTATCATTCAACATCATCATCAAGAAGCGAGTGATTCATTTGCATAAATGTGTCGAAGAAGACTTCGTGCATCGATACTTTTTTTTGCCCAACATTTTTTGAAACCAACTTTAACAATAAAAAAGCATATCTAACCAAAATCACTGTTCCTAATTCAAAGTAAACATAAAACCAAGTGCATGCCAATAGATGGCGCTAGCACATTTTTCAGTGTAGAGACCCTTGAATTAGCCTTATTTCATATCACAAAACGTGGCGCCAAATTTGAAAAGTACAGAAATGGTTACACGACGAAATATTGGCACGCCTGTGAATGGTATTTGACTTAATTAAAAAACACGAAATAGTGGGTTTTGTATACAAAACATTATTTAGCATTAAGATTAGGATGTCAAAATCAAAATATGATATAAAAAATATTGTCATATAAAATGGTGGACACCGTGGCAACGCATTGGCCAGACTCTAATTGAAGGGTCTCTGTGTCAGTGTAGAATCACTACATCTAGTTACCTAGGCCGCGCTGGTCGATCAAAGTACCGCAAAACGCCGCCATATTGGGACAGAGAAGGGTGATTTTTAATAATGGACAAATTAACACCACCATATTTGATATATTAGAGGTTTGAACTTTCACAATAAGAAAAACTTTTTTAACTATACCTGGATTTGATTAAATTAAATATAGCTAAAGATAATGAATAATTTCGTGCTTTTTTGTTCCAACATGGCGGCGTTTTGCGGACTCTGATGGACCTGCGCTGCCTAGTCACCTAGATGTAGTGATTCTATTTGGATTATTAGCGATTACTAATCTTTTTCTTGTGATTGCTAATACCTAAATGGAAAAAATGGCATGTTCTAAATTATAATAAATTTTAGGTATAATTAAAGAAACCCTCCCCCCCCCACCAAACATTCTTTGACCAATCTGGTGTCATTTTAACAAAACTTTATGCTGATTCCAAATATGTAAATCATTTTTGAAGCAAACACCCCAAAGGCCCCAGATTTGGAATCAAAAGTAAAAAAAATGCTTAATCTCTATGACAATGAATACTAATTAGGTATATTAAGTTTTTTGATTGCAAATTGTGTAATTTACAATTACACAATTTAGTTAGGTTAGATTAGGTTTAGGTTAAGTTAGGTTAATCATAGGTTAGCTTAGGGTAAATTAGGTTAGCTTGAAAAAAATTCGAATTTGCTTTTGCATAGCGTTTTGGTTAGGTAGTGGAGTTTTTGTGGAGGTTAGGATGGTAGCAACCAATCTTGGATGCTTAGGGGCAGTGCCGGCCTTTGGGGGGGGTGAGAGGTCGGGCACCGCCCCAGGGGCGCTAGACTGTTTGGGCGCCGAAATTAGTAAAATCATTAAAATCATTCGATAACAGTAACTTTTCAAAGTTAATAAGGGCGCTCTGAAGGACTCTGCCCGAGGACGTCAAGAGGGCTAAGACCGGCACTCCTTAGGGGCGTTTGCCGCAAAAGTTATTTACATCGGAATCAGCATAAAATTTCCGTCAAAATGACACCAATTTGGCCAAAAAGTGTTTGTTGGGGAATTCTTTAATTGTTCCAAATTTTATTATTATGAAGTGAATTATTTTTAGAGAGTATACAAAGAGCAGCTTTTTGCATCGTTTATAAGCACGAGTGAGCGAACACTACGTTTGCGTTTAACTGTTACATTTGCAGAATGTCATGCAAATGCAAAGTGGTGAATTTAAAAAATTACTTTTCTGGCCTTTTTCGTTGCAAAGTTTTTAATTACGTCATTAAAATGTACTACTATTTACTAAAATTTATTATTGGTTTGAATGGTGGAAGTTCGCCACTCATTAAGTGACACAGACACATCGGTGTGACTACGGCAGCAGAGAAAGCGCGCGTATTTGTAAGTTGTAACGCAGAGCCTTATAAAACGCGGGGACGTCTAAAGCGCGGGGCCGGGTTCTGGGGAACGTGCTGAACCAGCCTCGCACCGGCCATGCAGTTTCACGTATTCATTTTAGTGTCTAATTCTACATTTGGTATGATTTGAATAATGTATGCTACAAACAGTTCGTTTATACAGCAAATAAATAAAAAAAAAATAAAATCTGAAGGAAACTCTTTTCCAGATCGGACCTAGATAATTGGAATTTAAGGATAAAATATCATTACAAATAAGTTTTCTTAATGACATCTTCAGCAATTTTTAAGTTTAAGGGCTGTTTATTGTACCAAGAGTAGAGATTTCAGTTTTTTAAACTTATCTCGTATACCATAATTGCGCGATGATTTTTTTTCATTTCCTAATGTTCCGAAGAAGCAGGCACTTTTATCAAGAATTAAATTATTTCAAAACTGGGAAACAAAAACGCTTCCCATTATGGTGCATACTTTGCCGGTCACTGTATAAACGACAACCCAATAACAGCAATACAACAGTAACAGCTAATACACTGCTGGAATCATACTTTAACAATTAGCAAATTATGAAAATAAGTCAAACTGCTATTATACATATTGATATGCTATATAGGGGAGATTTGGATTTATAATAATGCCCCACTGTAGGTGTCATAAATTTGATATGATATTTATATGGGGATTTAATATAATGGATACATTGATTAAAATGCATGTTTTACGTGGGGTCCCCGTGTTAACATACCCCCACGTTCCTTCCCTTGGGAGGAAGTAATTGAGATACGCTCAATCACAAAGATGTGATTGCAAAAAGGTGCATAAAGAATTATAATTTACAACTTGCTTACCTTATAATAATATAATGTTCCGGCTAAATTTATTGCAGTAATGAAAAGTTTTACTTTTCACATATTGAGAGTCTCTCAGGTGGGTCGCTTTAAATGTATTCTAAATTCTTATCAGTTATGGACAAAAAATGGAAACACACATACCAATAAATTTCTAAAATAATAAATAACACAATTTTATTTTTATTAACACAAAACAATGTAACGAAAAACAAGAAAATTTCAAATATAACAAACTATAACAAAATTATTTTTAATGAAGAATTATAATTTGTTTATAATTTTAGTTTATTTTAAATCATAAATTTCTTAAACTAATAAAAATTAACAGATATAAAAAACATCACGTAGTTATTTTATTTATTAATATCCATATGATTATTTCCTTTTAAGAAAATTAACGCCGTAAGATTATACCAACTTTATTTTCCAAATCCTTATGTATCTGCTGTCTGCTTATTAAAGTTGACAAATAATACAAAAAACATGTACCATCGAACTATTCATAATTATGTTTAAATAAAAAGATTTCACAAATCCATTCACAAACATATTCAAAATCCATATACAGTTTCATAAACCAAGGTAAGTACAATATTTTTATTAACATCCAATTCTAATTATTATTCAATAATATTTCCATAAATTTTTTTGTTGGCACATTATTAATCAAAGAATTAATTCAACACTTATTTAACTTTAGGTACTTTTTTACATAAACACTTTCATTTATAAACTTTAAATTAATTTACTTTGGCGTTTCTCAAAAACAATTCTAACCTCACATATTTGACATTTGTTTATAACCTTAAATCTTTAATCTCAGCAAAACGTGTGCTCCATTTGAAAGATGTAATTACAAGAGAATTTGTTAAAAGAATGGCTGTTCTTTTATATGATTTGACCAAAACAAAAGACTTCTATGCGGAATCTCAAGATTTCCTTTCCTTCTCTAGGAAAATTATCAATTTCATTTTGTAGAACCTGAAATTGCGATTCTAATGGTATACAAAACTTGTGTCATTTAATAAAACTTACCTTACAATACAATGTCAATGAACAACAATCTTCTTAAAACTATTTATTGGCTTAATTATTCAAAAATACCTTTTCACATTTTCCTTTCTTTATAATACTGAACATTACATCTTTTATAATATTGTTTGAATATTTCTAGATACCAACAACATTGAATTATATGCCAATTTGCAATATTTCACTAAAAATTCTAAAGGCGCAACTTAATTACTTTGTTAAAAACAATTAATTGTTTTTATACATTTACAATAACAAAAATGCAACCTTTACATTTAAAAATGTTAATTTTATGGTGAATAAGCTGCTCTTCAACTTTCCGCAAAACCAATCCAGTTTTAAAATTCTGAAATGTATAAACTTTGCAAAATGAACGATTCTCGTTAATAGAAAAGCAAAAATTTAACTATAATTCAACAAGGTGAGAAGTTGAACAATATAAACACTGAAAATCAAACAAACTTAATAAAATGGAAAAAATACATTAACGTCACCCTAATCGTTAATTTAAAAAGAATAAATTATGTATTTCTATGGAAAAACAAGATTTCCACATATCATTTATCTACCTTAAGTATTATAGTGTGCATGTTTGTTCTAATTACCTAGATTAATTTCATAAAGGAAAAAATTTATCCAAATTTTATTAAATAGAAAGTACTTAAATTAATTATTAAATTAAATAGAAATTCTTATTAACTATTTTGTATGTTTGTGTTCTATCTGGACTGATTAAATATCCTAACAATACATTGGATAAAAACTTTTGAACCTATGTGATCACTTATGTTGATATGCATGGGAGCCTCTATAGCTAATAAACTATTATATAAACTGTATCCATCATTATTAATTGTTACTTAAAGCAACAAACACTGGCTGTAACAAGTACAGTTTGATACCACTCAGCTTTCACCTGCTGTTGCAGTTTCACAAATTCGTATGACTACTTATACGAGTAAATTATTTTAAACGTAGTCCATTATTGTAAATTTGTAGTAGTTTAAGGAAAACATCGATTCTGTCATTATAAGTGTTTTATAAATTATAAAAATTGCCACTTTTATTGCGTCTAACTCATATCTCAGTCAAAAATGTGACGGTTATAGGATGAAGATTGAAAGTGAGTGATTTTTCTTGCTGCCGTTTCGCCATTTGTTACTTCGTTTTATTTCAGTCCTAAATGGTATTAACGTTAAATTTGTAGCTATACGAGGGTTTCCCTTTTTATTTTGTTTTTTAGCGATTTAAGAAAGTTTATGACTTTTGTAATTTATTATAAGGCTGTCCTACATTCTATTTTATTTTTTCAAGTAGAATTTTCTATATAGTGGGTGATAATGCATCCATGGTGGCATACAGAAAATATTTAAGAATGTGCTCTAAGAAAAATCTATTATTTCGTTTTTGCCTCATGCTAGAGTGCTGAAAATAAATTTCAAGAAGGAACTGACTTGACAGGAAATTTTTCTAATCTTCCGTTTGAATTCTAAATTATCTCGTTCTCGCAGATACCTCAAATTAAGAATTTCCCCAAGAAAAGCTAACATTTTATTTTATTTGTCTTTTCAGTCGGGACGTTCTTAAATAATTTTATATATCTTTGGGGGCACACGAGAATCCACACTGAACAAATAACAAGGAAGTTTTATTCATTTTCCATCTCACTTCATTATACTTGTAACATTTTCAGGATCTCCATTTACGTGAAGTAAATTTTCCATGAAAGTGAATAATTTAGCAGCTCAGTGACATTCTTCAGAAGTTAAGATATTAAAATAATTTATATGTCTTCACAAAAACTTTTCTAACGTTCTCTACCTTTCTTTTGTTATCATACACACGATTTGTTGTGATTTATGATGAGCACCGAAGGAAAATAATTCACTGAGAGCATTTGTGCACATGGGGCGATGGGTATTGTTGTAATGAAGTGGATGCATTAAGGAAAGTGATGATTCAATAAGAAACATCAAAGAACTAGGAAGTATCAGCATTAGAGAAACTTTCATTTTCTTTGTTCAAGAAAAAGGAAAAGTTTTCAAAGCTTTTCAATTTCACCTTATAAAAAATTAGATAATTCGTTGAAAGTAGTTATCACGAATGTTGCTTTTTTAAATTGCTGCAAGGATTGGGAAAAGGACACTTAATTAGCAATAAAAGCTTATCTGCATGTTAACGCACACAATTTACATAGCCTGCTACGTGACCTACATACTTGCAATTAGCGGAAACAAATACAGATTTGCTATGGTAACAGCCATTGAACGGCAAACTATCACTGACTTTTGCTTCAAACAATTCAATCTGGGGCATCAAACTACAAATTGTTTTGGGTGTATGGTTCAAAATAGGAATAGGTTCTCATTAGTTTAGATAAGTAAAGAGCTTGTTTATGTGTAACATTATTGTATTTGTAATGGAGACCAGGAATCACTAATGTAGACAAGATCAAAGGATTACCTTTGAAATTGGGAAACATGTAAGCTATAAAAGTAAAAATACTAGTGCTTCGAGCTGCAAGACTTTGAAATTATTAAAGTGTAGGATCTTGGAATTTGAAGTACACTGATACGTTGCAATTTTGAGATTTCTTTTGAGAATCCTTAAAATTCTAAAATAAGCTTCTGAATCTATCTGACTTTTCAATCCATTAATAAAACAAAACAATCTACCAAGCTACGAATGTTTGAATCTTTGAGAAGCTCAGAACGTCTTACTATAAAACTTTAAAACAGAAAATTCGTTAGTTTAAAATATTCGAAATCTTTAAAATACGAACTAAAAAACTAGAAGCTTTAAAGACAAGCTTAACTAAGCCTCAATTTCGGAATAAATTACAAGGCCGATCAAAATAGTTATGATATAGTTGGAATCTACGCAAAAATGCTAGACTCTTAGCTTTTACTTTCTGCATTTCTTTATAAATTACTGATTTACTGATCATTAAAGTTTTCGAGTTAATTCGTTTGCTTAACCAAATATAAACCACCCATTTGGAAATTTTAAAAACTAACCTCTCTAGAGATCATGTCATAGTAACATTGTTCTCTATAAAATTATAAAACGCATTTGTAAATAAAGGTGTAATCAGGGTCCGCATGTTTTAGACTCAAACGAAGCTTTTGATATTAGGCTGAACCACTGTTCCAACTAGAAGGGGTTCCAATTAGTTAACCCTCAACAGCAGGTAGATAGTGAAATAATATTTGCTTTTACTATAGTCTATATATTTGTATTAATCAGGGTTGGCAAAAAACATGTTTTTTTAAAAGAAACAAAACAGTGAACAGAAAAGGAGATTAAAACACCCCATATAAAAAAAACATGTTTAAAACATGATTTAAACGGTTTTAAACTAATAAAGATTTTGAAATATTTTAATGAAAGCTTTTAATAAACATATTATTAAATTCGGATATAAATTACCATCTTGAATCATGATTATGCATGCCTGAAACAATAATAAAAGTTCTTTTATTCTTATCATCACTGTTTAATTTTACGACTTCCTAGTGTAAAGTATTAACAAAAGTATTAAATATTGTTAAGTCAAGACCTTGCAAATTGTAATTTGGAAATGAAAAGATCATTATTCTTTTAAAATGCGTCTTCAGACCTCTGAAAAGAATGCAGAATTGAATCGGTCAATGGAGAAACTGAATATGTCCACTTATTGTGTACATGAATTCACCATAATTCAAGGGTGCCCGATCGAATGGTGCAAAAATTGAACATGTCCTGCTTTTCTATAATTATTATAATAATTATAGAAAAGCAGGACATTTTCAATTTTTGCACCATTCGATCGGGCACCCTTGAATTATGGTGAATTCATGTACAACTCAATTTACACAATAAGTGGACATATTCAGTTTCTGCATTGACCGATTCAATTAGTAAATAAAAAATCACTGGAATATTATACCGGGTGGGGCAACAGTGTGGGGAAGTCCGATAGCTCCTAAACGGTAACAACTAGAATAATCGTTCTAATACGGATGTAAACAGTGGATAAAGGCGCATCTAGAGAAATTATTTTCAAATATACAGGGTGTTGCAGAAAAGTGTGGCACGCTTAAGGTAATTTGTTTTTAATAGAATACCCAAAATATTTTGGCATATTTAACACCTCTCTTGGCAGGTTTATTCATATCTAAAATTTTAGCGCCATTTAATGACCGGTTTAGAAGTTATAGATTCTTTTCAAAAAAATTGAGTTTTACATTATCCCACTTAACAGTTTACCGCTTTCACGGCCGCAACTGTGAAGACGAATTTAAGTATGGATTCTGTTGCAGGGGCTTGTAGGATGCTCTTCTTTAAAAGAAAATGTACATGTACAGGGTGTTCAAAGTTAATTTTTAAATTTAGAGATATTCAAAGCTAAAATTCACAACTTTTTCAAATAAAACACCCTGTATATTTTGTACCTTTGTGATGCAGAATTAAATAACATACATTTTTTGTAGGTACGTCCCTATTTGTAACCACTTTTGATTTATTGAGAAAAAACTGCAAGAAGTACACAATTAAAGACATTTATTTAGTTGTCAATTGTGTTGGTTGTTTTTGTTCAACAAAACATTAAAGCATCTAGCAATTGTTGTGCACGTATGCAAAACGTACATTTCTCGCAGTTATCGACCATCAGTGTTTAGTTCTAGTAGGTGTTTTAGTTTTTCAAAATGGATTTTAGTAATGAAGAGCTTGTAGATATGACTTTTGTTTTGGGCGAGTCGGAAAGAAATTGTTTGCTTGCCCGCAGAATTTACCACCAATGGTATCCTGAACAGAGGCTCCCTAAAGTTCACAGCTTTCAAAACCTCGATAGATTTGTGAGGACCGGCAATGTACAGTATGAAAAAAGTGAACAAATTAACAATGTTGTGAACGAAGAAAATGAGTTATCTGTTGTGCTGGCAACGATTGAGAATCCCCTTGTTAGTTAGAGAGAAGTGAGTTCATCTGTAGGAATAAGTAGACGTTCTGTTGGTCGAATCTTAAAGAAAAATAAGTTTCATGCATATCACTTTCAAATGCACCAGGAATTAACTGATGACGATTTTCTAAAACGTTTACAGTTTTGTAATTGGGCTATAGGTAAAATGCAAGACGATGCTACATTTTTCAACAATGTTTTCCCCACTTTTTCAGACAAATTGATAACCAGCACAGATGGTCCATAAACGTTTAGGGGGGAATTATTGGAGAACATGTAATAGGGCCACATGTAATTCTTTTGATGGTACATTAACTGGAGCTATTTATCTTCATTGTTTGGAGAACTATCTGCCACAATTATTGGCGAACCTTCCTCAAAGGATCGGAAATGGGATGTGGCTTCAGCAAGACGGTGCTCCACCGCATTATTTACATGCAGTAAGAGACCACCTAAATAATATCTACCTACATCAATGGATTGGAAGGAATGGACCCACTAAATGGCCTGCGAGATCTCCTGATCTTACAAAAATGGATTTCTTTTTATGGGGATGTGTGAAAGAAATTGTTTATACAGAGACACTAACCCAATCCAAAATACGAAGGATAGAATAATACATGCTTTTAGAAGTATCAAGCCGGCAATGTTAAGAAACGTACAAAGGTCGTTCCAAAGGCGCATCGAAATGTGTGTCCATGCAAATGGGCAACATATAGAGCATTTGTTATAGTTTTTTTCTTTTGTTTTATTTGAAAAACCTTGATTTTTTAAATAAATAATTGTTTTTAATTGTGTACTTCTTGCAGTTTTTTCTCAATAAATCAAACGTGGTTACAGACAGCTATAGGAACGTACATACAAAAAATGTTCGTTATTTAATTCTGCATCACAAAGGTACAAAATATACAGGGTGTTTTATTTGAAAAAGTTGTGAATTTTAGCTTTGAAGATCTCTAAATTTAAAAATTAACTTTGAACACCCTGTACATGGTGGGTCCATCCAAAAAAATCTATAACTTCTAAACCGGTCATTAGATGGCGCTCAAATTTTAGATATGAATAAACCTGCCAAGAGAGGTGTTAAATATGCAAAAATATTTGAGGCATTCTATTAAAAAAAATTACCTTAAGCGTGCCACACTTTTATGCAACACCCTGTATATTTGAAAATAACTTCTTTAGATGCGCATCTATCCACTGTTTACATCCGTATTAGAACTTTCCTAGCTGTTACTGTCTAGAAGCTATCGGACTTCCCCACACTATTGCCCCACCCAGTATATTCATGATGCGGGTCAACGAAAGCACCCTATATGGCAGCTTTAACAATTTTATTAAATATGCTGTTGAACTTCATAAAATTCGTACCAAGTGTATTCATTGCAAAAAATAAATGTGTGTGTTAAATTAGTTTGATTTATTAAGAATCAAAGACTATTGCTAATGTTTATAGGGGAGCATTTTCTAAGGTATTTTCGTTTATTTAGATTTATGTTATTTATATCAACTCAGTATTAAATGCTCTACATCTAAAAGAAATATTTAACATTAATTTATTGTTGTTGCAGTAAAATTAGTTGATTTTATACAATGTAATCTAATACTTGATCCACTTTTCACAAGTTTCCAAAATAGATTTAAATAATAAACAATCAATAAACTGTCTATTCTTTTACATTTTATAATTTATAGCTGTGATGCTTATTATATAAGGTATAATAATATACGCTTCAGATGGAAACTGGTCATTTAAATTCGAAAATGCAGTATAAGAATCTAAAATTATCTTAAAAGTTTTCAAAAAGCTGTTTTAAAACGACTACAAAAAAAACATGTTCTATACATACGATTAAAACATGTTTAAAAAGAAATAGTTTAAAACCTAGTTTGATGTTTTAAGAAAAGTTTTAAACATGAGTTTTTAACAAAATGTTTTAAACATGCCAACCCTGGTATTAATCTTATAATTTTAACAGCAAAGAAGCAGGATTTGCTTAAAAATAAACAAATACTTGTTTTTATTAATATATCAAGTGTCATACTGGTGGTTTCACTAATAATAATATTTACCACTTGTCATTATATCAGCCGAAATTAAAGCATTTTAATTTAATTAGCAATATAAATATACCTAGCTATGTTTCCTGTACTGTTTATGTTTTGCCACTTTTACTTTCTGTGTTTCTAAAACTAGTCAATAATATTTCTTTGGAGATAATGACAATAAAATATTTAGCCCGTATGTTTTATATCCAGTCTCTTGTTCTATAAAATACCTTGTTTTGATAAAAAAATAACATTTAAACGTTTTCCTTTGTTTATTATTTAATTCTCATTAAATTCAGTGGAATATAAAGGATATAGTAAGAATTGGTATAAAAAAATGAGTTCTGTTTCATTTTAAAAAATCTAATTCTTCCAAACAAGCATAAATTAAATTTAAAATAATTTTTGCTATCAAAAAGTTGTAAAACAAAACTTTATTTAATTTTTTAATTATTTAAATAAAATTTAATTTAATTTAAGGTAAAACTTTAATTTTAAACACTTTTGCAACTTACTTTACAAAGACCTGATATTAATTACAATATCAGATACAAATTATACAAACAACTTCCAACAATACACGGGTAGGTAAGTAATATTAAACTCTCCTTTTCTTATGCCAATTGTCAATAATAAACTATATCACTTTCTTTCGGTACTAAGAAACAACGCTTGAATTAGCTGAATAATAGATTTTTAATAGTTGAACTTGTCCTTAAAGTCCAGATATACTTTTGAATCTCAAGATCATAGATCATCATAAGTCGAAAACATAATGAATATTTGTCATTCCTTGAAGTTTTGTGCAACCGAGCTTATATAAAATCACAAAAATGCAGTCAATATGTATTGCTCGCACTACGTTCATTAAGGTTTGGCATGTATTTAAACACAGTGCAACGTTGTATAAAGGGCCCCCTACACGATGAATAACATCGCGCAATATAAAATGTTGTGCAATATTATTGATCGTGTAGGATGTGTATTGATGATTAGATCAAAATATTGAGGATATCAAAATTAGTTTGATATTTTAACATCAATAATATTATTATATTAACCTTTAGGTACATTTTTGTTACAATGCGCAATATTTGTTTAATGTGTACTTTGTACTTGGAAAGGAAACATGGCGAATTCTAATAATAATAAAGAAAGTGAAAGACTATTTTGAAAGGAAGTGATTAATTTGTACCATACTTTGCCTGAATTATGGCAGAATAAATTACAATATTGCAGTAGTTGTAATAAAAAAATGCTGCTTACGAGACATTAAGTTGAACATACACTATTATCCGCGATGCTGTCGCGGATATCTTTTTAGGATGATATCCTCAACGTGGTCCGGATAATGACGCAATGCTGCAAATATTTCTAATTAAATATAGAGATTTCAGTACATATGTTATTATGAAGTCAATAATAATTTCTTTCATTTTGATAAACACGTTTTAGAGAAATACAATACGTATAATTTTATTATACAAACAGTCTTGAAGCCCAACTTGTATATGCAATAAATTACAGCAAATCTAGACGTTACGGCATTACCTAGACCACATCGGAGATGACATCCGCGACAATATTGCGGATGCTACTGTATGTTCAACTTTAATCAAATACCGGGACAGATATCCAGAAGAAGTTGAGTTCATCTTTTTAAAAATCATTCTTTTAACTAACGTCATTTCCTCTTTTCTCTATGACTAGACTTTGTACAACATGATAACACAATAAATTAAACAAACTTTCTCAAAACTTTTAAGTGCAGCAGACTTTGCTAATAGAATTTTATAATTTTGTCAAAAGAGCTAGAGAGTCGATGCATAGGTAAATGCACATTGAATTAATATTATTTATGTAAAAATTGTTTGTGTAGATCATAGCCAATATTGTATAATACAATTGAGCAATATTATTGTTCAATATTATTGATCGTGTAGGGTGCCCTTTAAGGGCCCTGCATACTATCAATATTATTGATCAATATTATTGGCGTGGCTGGATATCCAGAGACATCTTAATATTATTGTCCATATTTCATTATTGACTATGCTTTGACGGTGTTAGGATGTCTTCTGACGTCGATTTCGCCTATTAATTGTACTCTGCCGTTGTGGCAAACACCATGTCACCCATCGATGATTCGCAGAATTCGCGGGTATACTGGTTGAAATATGTGCAGCTTTCAAGAATAAACTTAATAAAACGAAGAAGAGGAGGGTATGAGTCACAAATTGGTTAAGAAGGCGGTCGACATATAGTCATGGCAACTTGCTTCGAGAACGCAGTAAAGAATCAACATATTACGGATTGATGATGCAATATTGCACAAAATGTCAATATTTCCCATCACACGGTTAATTATATTGATGACTCGACAATAAATATTAACCAAAATATATTTTTATTGAACAGCTCTCAATATTGAACCTTCCTTTAATTGAGAATATTTATCCCACATACTGTCAATATTATTGATCAATAATATTGAAAGGGTTCTATTTATCAATAATATTGATAGTACGCAGGGCCCTTTAGAGTAAGCTCTTTAAAAAACAGTTTATAGGCTATGTTAGAAAAAGGCAAGTTAACTTAATCGTCTAGAGCAGCGTTTCCCAAGCGCCGGTCCGCGGACTGGTGCTGGTCCGCAGAGAAATAACAATATTTTAAAAAATTTTACTAAACGAATTTTTTTAATTCGTGTTATCCTGGAGCTAACGTAGGGTCAAATAGTTTATCGGAGTTTACCAAGAGTAAACTCTGAGTATATTTATACAGTCGGCGCTATATACATACGAGCTATTTCAGCAGGAAAATTTTGCACGCTTTTTTTCTCTTTGTAAGCGGTCTCACATCCAGTGGCATGTTGTACTTACGTCAAATTATTATTTTTACTTTTATTGCAATAGTTGTTTTTGACGCGGCTATGATATTGTGTAAAAGTTGTGTCATGTCATGAAAAGTCTTTCTTACTAACCTAAAATTTAAGAAAAATCAGCCTACTTGATAAAAATCATGCGAGATTTTCCTGCCGGAATAGCACGTGATACATAACGTGCCGGCTCCTTATTTATGTTGGGATAGTATCCAGTAAAAGGTATTAAGGAGGATCTACCATTTGAGAATTTTTATCTTACGCCCCTGATTAACGCAATAGATCAAAATCCCGATTTCGCGGGGCTGCAAAACTTGCTTCGATCCGGCCTTTTTTTTGGTGTCGATGAGTTGGGTAGTTTCCGTCTCAGATTTGAAGTCTCGACAGTTTCCGATAAACCGTTTAGGATCCGGTTAAAAAAACTGCCTCTGTCGTATGGTAGGTCGGATCGAAAATCTAACCGTGGAATCTTTGCCAGAGCAGTACCCCAATCGTTTTTTTGTCTACACGGGGCTAGGGATGACATGGTCATGGGTTTTTCGGGGTGATAAATAATAGATATTACCGTTCCGCAAGCAAATGCTATATCGTTCGATGATCCGCTAACGCTAAATGTTGGGAAACGCTGGTCTAGAGTATGAAATAAATACTATCATATGTAAATAGTGAATATAACACTAATCAACAATTCTTCAACAAACTTTAGTGTGTATTGATGAATGTTTAAATATTCCTATCTGTGCTTGGAAACTTTTCGTATCATGCATAAATTATTTAAATAGGAAGTTGTATATTTTTCGCAACAGTAGGATGTTACAGGGAGGACAAAATCGTTTAAGGGATAAGGAATAACATCCTACAGAAACTTTCCAAGTTTAATTGACTTGATATCTGTGAAATTGAACTATTTAGCAACACTCGTTATTCCCAGAAATCGTATATTTGTAATTCCATTTCCATTTAATTAGTTTATCACTCTTTCAAAATAGACTTAATTTAAAATTTACACTAAAGTTGAGTAGATCTGCCTGGTTTGTATGTTTTGGGAAATGTTGCTATTTTATTTTATACCCAGCATTGATCAATTTATAAGACTTGCTAATTACTCGTAATAATGTAGCAAAAACCTGTTATTTTTCAACTTCTGTTTACTCAGAATCCAATCAGCACTTCCTCTTTAAAGAGGACACTTTAAATTTTCTCTTCCTGCAAAATACATTCCCATTTTAATCTAAAGATTATGGGGCTTTCCGGGAAAACGTCCTCTTCCTCCATTTAAAAGAAAACTAATTTGTTACAGTTTTGCAGGCAATTCATTAACTTTGACATGAGTCGTAACAGAATATAAATTTTCTTTTGAGGATGTTTAGTAGAACGCTTGCGGCAACAGTTTATTTAGGGAGGGTTAATTAAGAGACAATAGCCGTACGTGCCTTTAATAAATATAAGAGAACAGAAATGTAATAATATTGAAATCTCCATATAATTTACCATGGAATAACGGTTTACTTGGTTGTGTGGATTTAGGCTTTACATTTCCATGTTCATGTAATTCTAAATCAGAAAATGAAAGATGACGAAGCTGAAAATTAAGCGAAGCGTTATCATAGGGTGATACACTTAATTAAATATGAAAGCATTAAAATCTTTACAGGTGTAGGTATAATTTGTAATTTCACAATAATACCTCTGTGTTGTGGAAAACATGTTTGTGATCGTTAGAAAAAACGCTTGCATTGTTTATGTTCTTGGTTTAATATAATATACGACCAGAAAGCATGAATACAGTAATAGAAAATACTAGAATTTGAAAATTTGTATAATACCTTAATGAGGAAGGTATTTTTAATCATTAATCGACTAATACTATATTGAAAAACAAGTGTTACAATGACCATTATTATAATTTTAGTACAGTTTACACTCGCCTAACGGCTCGTTACGTAAAGTACGAGTATTATAATTAGGCATGATAATAACTTATGGTATAACTTTTTCTATTACGCGTTATTTGTAGGTACTGTTACATGTTATGTAAGTGTTATGTAAATATGGTGTTAATAAAAAAGATCTAAAATGCAAGATTGGTAACACTGACAAATTCAATAAACATTTGAAATTCAATTTTTACTATATTGAAAAACAAGTGTTACAATGACCATTATTATAATTTTAGTACAGTTTACACTCGCCTAACGGCTCGTTACGTAAAGTACGAGTATTATAATTAGGCATGATAATAACTTATGGTATAACTTTTTCTATTACGCGTTATTTGTAGGTACTGTTACATGTTATGTAAGTGTTATGTAAATATGGTGTTAATAAAAAAGATCTAAAATGCAAGATTGGTAACACTGACAAATTCAATAAACATTTGAAATTCAATTTTTTACATTTAATAAATCATTAATTGTACAATTACAACTTCACAAATAAAAATGTCACTAAAAACAGTGATACAAAGTTGAGTTTTGTGAGACTGTTTTTGGACAAAACATTATCACAAAATTGACTTTATAAACACAGCACACTTTGTACAACGTAAGTGGAAATAATGCCTATATTGCAAGAGGATGTAGTAGGATATAGTTTGAGGCACGATGCCGAAGGCAGAGTACCTCAATTGTTCGTGGGCGATACATCCCGGTAAAACTGTAAGCCACACGTAGGTCCAACAGTCATTAAATTTGAAAAAATGGTTCTGTCGCTAGGACTACAAAAATCAACCAAGACTACTACTTGATAAAGTAGCCTAAGTTGAACTTCTTGGACAGTTTGCAATGAATCCGGATTTATCTACTCGCAACAGGGCTATCACGCGAATTAATTAAAAAGGTATTGACAGTTCATAAGTTTCATCCTTTTAAAATGAAAATAAAGAAACTTGGTGGCGAAGATCCGGACAGCCGATTTCAATTTTGTGATGACAAAATAATTGCTAATTCTCGCCTTGTGAAAATTTCTTATTTCAGGAACGAGGGGAACATTTATTTAAATGGACATGTTAATAAACAAAGCTGTCGTTATTTGAGTGATCTTTAAACAAATTTACTACATTTCCAACGAAATGGAGCACCTCCTCACTATGTAGCCCCATAAAGGGAATGGTTAGATAATCATAATACAAATCAATGCCTTGGAAGAAGAGACCCTGTTGAGTGGACACCGAGGTCTCCAGACTTATCGCCACTAGATCTAAGAACTGTAGTTTTTAGAATCCAACCTGATTCAATTAAGCAACTGTGAGAAAGAATAACTCCAATCTAATAACGTTCGGTTATTTCCAGAAAAACATTTGTAAATGTCGATGTTTTTGGAATGCTTCAAGGCAAGCTCACTACTGTCTGGAAAAAATGGAAACCATTCTAACATTTAGTAACTTTTAGTAATTAACGTATGTCTCAACAGTTTTCGGAAAAACTTCTGTTGCAATTTATTTATAGCATTGATGGTAATAAAGCAATAGTGGTCGATTATTCGGTCGAATTATGGCAAATAAAGTTGAATGTCATGTCAGTT
This sequence comes from Agrypnus murinus, assembly GCA_929113105.1. Taxonomy (NCBI): domain Eukaryota; kingdom Metazoa; phylum Arthropoda; class Insecta; order Coleoptera; family Elateridae; genus Agrypnus; species Agrypnus murinus. The sequence goes on along the minus strand of OV816026.1, from coordinate 89,534,701 downwards.
TTTTTACAAATACTTACCTGTGAACAAGATGCATAAGCTTCGTAAATTCATATTTATCAGTTGGTTGGACAAGTACTTGAACGAGGAATCGTTAGAGTTTATGTAGGTTAAAAAATGTCGGCTTCGCCAATTTACCAATTACAAATTGTAAAGAAGGTATACCTTGCATAAATTTGCCAAAAAGTGGAAAACCTAAAGTTTTAAATCGTAGTTTTAAGTGCAAAGAACAAAGTGGGAACGTCAGTGAGAGAGTTATTTGGGAGACATCATGTTTCTCGCATGACCATAAGATGCCACACAAAACCTTATTAATTAAAAAATACCCATCATCTCAATGACCAAGTAGTATTCTGGTCAGATCTAGCAGCGTGTCTATATACCAGAAATTTTTGTGAAATCAACGTAGCTATCATCCAAGGACTGATGGGTCATGTACCATCAAAATTACGTGCCACTGAAGAACATGGACCCCTGTCCTTCATCTAAATATTCAGGTTTATTAAGCATTGATGTAGGTATAAGCTTTTGTTACTAAACTGATAACAAAATTAATTAGAAACGAAACATTACATTTTTTTTTCAAAAACTTTTGGGACATAGGTTTAGGAATAGGTCAATTACTACTTACTCAAATCTAACTTTATTTGATACTACTGAAAAAAATAAAATTTTAAAATGAGGTATCAAAATAAGGGGTTACTACTTAAGATGTTTTAGTTGGGGGATGAGGGTGACAAAATATGTGAAGGCAGGTCAGTTAATACGTCGTTTCAGTTTCTTCTTCCTATTCCAGAAACGGTTTCGAGGGGTTTTTCATATCTTTTCTTATTCCTGAGATATAGCACATAACAAGTTTACTGAATTTTACTGCAACTTACACATTTTTGTTAGAGCTCTAAGTAAACATGTTTCGTTATCTAAAAGTCAAGTACTATCTACATATCACGATATACAGGGTGTCTCATAGCCCACACACCGGACTTTATCAGCGCATTTCTGACGGCATTAGAAACAAAAAATCTTAATAATAAAGTTTTTTGATTAAGAAAAGTTCAAATTTTGGGTAATTTTGACCGACGTTTTTAGAAAAGTACGTCTAAAATTATAACGCGCGGATGTTGATATTGATATCATGAATAAAAAATAAAGTTCATAATTGCAAGCTTTAAAATTTTAAAGCCAGACAAACATGATGAGATCACATATTACTGTGTATTTTTTTAGTCCAAACACACCATTTCCAAGCGCCCACTTGTGTTACATTGGACTATTGCAGATTAAATTGCTTCGCTTGGTTCACATAGTAATTTTCGTTTTAGTATAAGATACATTTCAAATGATGACTTAATTGTAATTCATACAACACGTATAAATAAACAAAATTGTGTAGTTAATTTTTACCAGCCATCTGTGTCTAACGGGAATTTATTTAATTTAAACGTGATCTTACGTATCTAGTACTGTAAAATTTCACATTTGGTAATTTTGTTAATTCATTTTTCGATAAAGATAAAAAACGCTGGACTACGCAATGACATTGAAAAGAAGTGAATAGTATAAGTCATCTGGTTAACTGACTTCATAAAATTGTATTGTACCCAGGATCATGTTGCAGAAATGTAAACATAACAAAACATGAAACTCGAAATAAATTCAAGGACTATAACAGAATATCTTACCTGATTTCTTAGAGAACTCTTGAATTCCTAATCCTAGATATTGAATTTAATTTAAAAAACAAAAACCATTCGACTTCTTAAGAAAATTACATTAACGAATTCTAATATCTGTGATGCGATGTGGGAATCCCACGAACTATCACATGATGCTTTGTTTTGATTAGGTACATTAATTAAACATTTTAATAATGAGAACTCCAGGTTTTTAATGTACGGCTAATTTTTGCAGACTTGACCTACACCAATATCCGTTTCTTAATCGTCGGCGTTCTGGGAATTATCTTTTGACTGGCTGGCCTCGTAAAATTGTACTGTAAAAGGATCAGGTTGCAACGTAAGCATAACAAACCATAAAATATCTTGTTTGAAGAAAATAACAAACACTACTGTATGTGCTAAAAACATTATACCCGTCTTTATTTGCATTTTTTCGAAAACTACGCTTCTGAAAAAAAAGTTTTATAAGGATTTTTTGTTTGTCTTATCGATGTCTAGCTACCTGCCGCGTTCGATGTGCCTATTACGAGACACCCTGTATAAGACATCGTTATGCGATCCACGAAAATAAAGCCGGGGGCATACAACTATCACGTAAAGTGCACTCACAGAAAAGATATGTTGTAACGCGCTGTTTGTACTCGCATTACAGTCAATCATGTCATGTGGAATACAAACCTATTGCACTTGTCATGACTATAGGTTTTCCTTCAGCCCTCCGTCTTCACATAACTATTGAGAGTGATTGATCAAACAGTTATTCTTAATTTCAAGGGGAGTTAAACAATAATTGTGCAGTATTAATGGATAATAAAATGGTTCGTCAGATATCGGTGCAGGTGCATGAAATAAATTCAAAAAGAAATGAAAAATCGTCAAAAAAAATTCGTTTTGGTTGAATACGATAGGCAGCTTTAAATCAGATTTACATAATCGTAATTTAAATCTCAAATAGTGTAATTCGATGATAAATTATTGGTTTTCTCTTAAACAAGGCTATCATTTCTGTAAACAAAACTCTTCTCGCGTGATTTTTTATGTCTTCTCTGTCTTCTCACGTCATGTCATTTCTTTTTTATTCACGTTTCTACTCCAGTTATGTTGTATATTGTATTATAAAAAGACGAACGAAATAAGCTATGTAGTATTTACTTTTAAAGTACTGTAATAAATGCGGTTTAACAATAATAAATATATAGCATTTTAAGATCCCTTTTGAGGAAAATATATTGTTATTTTGAGTACAATTACTTCAATATTAGAATGTTCACAATGGAACAAAATACTTTTAGAACTAGAATTCATACTTTACAAAACCTCATTAGAGTTTAGACAGAGTTACGTTTTTTTAAGCTTATTTCAGGTCTTAAGACTTTACTGGTGTTTGCATCTTTTAATAACAATACGAGAAAGATTTTCATCTAAATTCGCTATTGGTAGCAATGATGGCATTTTAACGTGTGATTGGTTGGAAAGTTCTGGAATATAATAAAGGCAAACAATATGAACATTCTCACTTCTAGAGGGGAATGTTTTTGGGAGAGCGCAAATACACACGATCGCGCGCGGAAAAAGTAGGCACTGAGGTGAACAGATAATACCTACTACCTTGAAAACTGCTAAGGGAATAAATTGTGTAACCTAGTTTTCTTCGAAAAATTTTAGAATTTATCCCTGCAAAGTTAATACTTATTAAAGTATGAGCTTCTCCTGGAGATTTTAGTAATTAATAAATAACATTAGATGTTAGTAGTCTTGTGTTTCAATGTCGGCGAACTAACTTCCAAAAAAAATGTGGATTTAAATTTGTTTTGACATCGGTTTCCATCACAATGCAGTAATAAATAACATATATATATATATATATATATAATAATTGGAAGTAAAGGTAACTTTTGAAAACTCATTTTATGTAACAGGTTCAGGGTTCAACAACAACTGTTCGGGTCCCTGCATCTTTAAAGAGTGAAAGTGGTTTTTGTATTATTTTGGAATGATCATCGTTAGTTGTGTTACTGCCAATGCAGATTAACGTGTAAAGCAAATAAACAGTAAGTCAAGTAGGACCAGCAGTTGGAGTGGTAACTCCAACCACGACATTAACATGCCCATTACGTTCTTTATTTAGGTAAGTAATGTGTAATGTTTCGATATTCTTTTTGTTTTAAACGTCAAATAAATTTTATTTCAGTTTTATCTATGCAGATGGTGTTTCCATGAACTGCTAACAGATATTTATGAGTTTGAGTTAATAAACGAAATTAGACAAAAATAAATAATCATTTGTTATAGCTTGATACTTCAAATTGTTTGTGATTCATTCAAAATAAAAAAATAAATAAACTTAACGTAATTCAGATGAAAATCTTTTCCCAAATTGTAGATGCCCATCGCTGATTTTTAATAACAAAACAAATTTGGGTGGCGCCGTTTATATTGTTCATTTATTCATGTGTCCAATCTGAAATAGGATCTTTGAAGTAGACAGTTGAAGTAAACCTTTGGGATATACACGCACGGCTTCTGATTATAATCAGTATAAGATTTTTATGCCTTATTTGTTTATTGAGATTTTTAAAATTACAAATTAATGCCCATGTGCGGGGCAAACTAGTCAGTTTGACGGACGATTATTGAATCACCGCGAAAATATTCCAGAATAATTGCAGCATGGCATCATGTGGATACAAGTTTTTACCTCTCCCTAATTTGCAACCAAAAGGTTTGAAAGGGTTTTTATGGATATATAGCATTAGTCACGTACGTGAGGTATTTGTGCACAAAGTGCTTGTGGTGTAGACGTAACTACTCGTGTACTCGTAAATAAAAGTAGATGAGTAGAATATAGTGTTCTCACTATTGTAGTAAATTAGTAATCATAATAATAATAATAACATTGCAAATAAATATTGTAAATAGTTTAGTAAGAATTTACTCCTTATAATTATTAATTACTTTGTTTCAAGATGTTCGACTCCTTATATTAAATCTTAATTCAAACAAATTAGAAAATTAAGACGTTAGAAGTTATTTGTGATTTAAGAAAACTTAAAAACAGTTATTTTTGTCTTTTAATTTAAGATATTTTAATATGCATTACATGAAAACATTCTTTGTGTATCTTTGATGATAACATGTAGATTTTCCCGCAGCTTTTGTTTTTTTAACATTGATGTTTTTCCCAAACGGTATTCTTTCACACAAAACCTTAAATATACGATTTGAATGCTTCGTAACCTTGACTGTCAAAATTTCAACGCAAAAGAAACATGTTATGTTCTGAAGTACACTACCTCACGTAACGGTAGTGAAGTCATTCTCGCTGTAGACAAATGTTGTTAAACTTTATTACTACTTTCCTTATTTTCCTAACCTCATTTCACCCAACTGTGTTTTATTCCCAAAGCTAAAACTACCGAAAGCGAGATTTGCAACGTTTGAAAAATAAGCTTACGTGATTCAGTAACGCTTACATGAAAATTGTGCTCGAACTATATTAAACAGTAGAAATTGAGCATTTGTTTGTTAACTAGGAATTTTGGAAAGGATGTGTTCTATTTAATGTTTACTAATGTATTCTGTATAAGCAAGTAGCTTTAGCTGTAGCACAAATTTATTTAAATAAGACGAGAAGGTCTAGGCTGCCTTCTGTGTTTCTCTACGGTTCTTTATGTCTCCTTTCTCAAATAGCGTTTCAAACCGTAATCAAATATTTTATGCGCGCATCAATATTTATGAAAGGAATCTTCTACCCTACTTTAGGCGAAAAAAATAACAACGAAAGCAACACCTTTAATAATCTTTAAAGATATCGGTAAAATATTGCTTAATACATAATTTTGAATTCGGCAAAATTTGAGCAATGCAATGAACTAATTCGTAACTAATGTAATGCATATTCCATTTCTAATTTGTATGTTTAAGATATACCATAGTGTTGATTCTAGAATATGTCCCGCTCAAAACTCTAACAAAAGTGTAACAAGGTAAATTCTTATCATGTATGGGTTGAAAAATAAATATTCTGTGGAATTTTACAACTTAAATTTAATTTGGGCGCAAGATGAATTTATTAAAACTGTCTCGCGTCCTGGAAATCCTTAAGTAGGTCTTGAAAAATGAATACCAAAATTTGGTGAAATAATGGTTTTGTAGGTAATAAGGCCGTAACGTCAGTTTGCTTATGAAAGTTTGTAACCAAAAGTAAAATAGAAGGATCTAATCACAATAACCTTAGGCCAAACAAGCGTGTTTTTAGAATTTTTTACGGGTGTTAAATCAATCTATGTTAAAATTTACTTATAAATCTATCTCTGCATAGGTATCTAGCAAAAAAAAGAGAATTTAACAGATAACAGTCATGCCTCTACCATTAACAACACTCTTCAGCAAATACTGAAAAAATTGAACAAAATGGAAGAGCGCATCACTAGGTTGGTATAGCGCCCAAGGAGCTATACCGAAGGCAAAATAATGTGTAATAGCTTAATAGCCTAAGGATAATGGAATAGAATGCCAATGAACTGCTGCAGCACCAACAAGAGTTGCAAGCAGTCCTAGACAGAAAAAATTGACGTGTGCTTCATATCTGAGACTCATTTTATGAAAGAGTCATATATCAAATTTAAAGGATTTAAAGCCTATCATACAATCCACTAGTGCAGGATAATGCAGCAAAGGAGGAAGTGCAATTATCATAAAGGAATCCGTTTTACACCACCAAGACATGGGTTATCAAACCGCGAAAATACAGGCCACATCTGTAAGTATTAAAACTAAATTATATGAAATAATGATCACGGCAATATATTGGCCACCGAGACATACTATAAAGAAAGAACAATATGTAGACATCCTCGGTAGCCAAGGAAATAGATTCATCGTTGGAGGTAACTTTAATGGAAAGCACACACACTGGGGATCTAGACTAACTACAAATAAAGGTAAGGAACTCTTAGCAGCAGCCACAGAGCTTAAATGCGAAGTATTATTCTCCGTTAAGCCAACGTACTGGACTACTGACCTAAAATTCCTGATCTCATAGACTTCTTTGTAATCAGGAACATCTCAACCAATTATATCCATGTTAAAGAAGCATGGGATATGAACTCCGATCACTCTCTGATACTATTCACACTAACCGAGAGTGTAATCCAAAAAGAAAACCACCTAGCGTAACTAATAAGATGACAGATTGACAAAGCTTCAAAATTCAATTTTAGGAACTTATTGAGCTTTCAGTTCCATTAACAACAGAAGAGCAACTAGATGACGAAGTTGATCTGTATGTCAAAAACATTCAAGCAACACGCAGCATGGGACAATACACCTCAACTTATCCGTAGAACAAAAGGAAATAACTATCTTAAAGAGATTAGGAACCTTATTTCAGAAAAGAGAAAGCTCAGACAGAAATGACAACAGACTAGAGCACCAAGAGACAAAACAAATCTGAACAACGTAACTCAACAATTAAAACGCGAAATTGAGCGTATCAAAAACGAGGCGATTGGAGACTACCTGAGTGAATGAAGTAATGACAACAAAACAGATTACCCACTCTGGAAGGCTACCAAGCGACTAAAAAAATCTGTTCTACGTAATCCTCCAATTCGAAATACAGATGGAAGCTGGGCTCGAAATAATGCCCAAAAAGCATATAGGTTTGCAGAACACCTAGAGAGTATTTTCCAACCAAACGATGGAGAAGACCCTCAAGACTGGATTGAACCGGAACAAGAAGATGTTATCATCAGACCTACTTCGCCAAAGGAAGTCTCAAATAAAATTAAAACAAATATCAACCCGAAGAAAGCTCCTGGCTTTGACCTGATCACTGGCGAAGTATTGAAGCAACTTCCAAGAAGAGCTATAGTAAAACTTACCAATCTTATTAACGCATCTTTCAGACTGAAGTATTTCCCTAAGATGTGGAAAGTTGCAGAAGTTGTAATGATTCCTAAACCGGGTAAACCTCCTCAGAACGCAGCATCATATAGACCTATATCGTTGTTAACAGTCATTTCGAAATCATATGAAAAAATACTCCGTAGGAGATTAAAACCTATAGTAAAAGAAAAGAATCTGATTCCCTGCCACTAGTTTGGATTCAAGGAAAACCACTCGACCATCGATCAAGTCCATAGGATCATAAACGTTATTGAAAAATCACTAGAAGAAAGAAAAGTCTGTTCCGTCTTCCTCGACGTCGCTCAGGCTTTCGACAAAGTGTGCCGTGAAGGCTTGTTTCACAAACTGAACCTGTGTCTGCCACAAACACTTTTCACAGCTTTTACAATCTTACCTATCCGAAAGATATTTTAGAATTAAACAGGAAGATTCTTACTTTGAATTAAAAGAAATTTGAGCAAGGGTATCACAAGGTAGTGTGTTAGGTCCGGTACACTACCTACTATATACTAGTGATATCCCAAGCATTGAACATGAAACAATAGCAACATTTTCTGACGACACCACAGTCATTGCTGTCGGAAAAGATCATAAAGAGACCGCTGAGAAACTTCAAACCATTATAAAATTAACACCTGGCCTAAAACTTGGCGCATCAAGTTAAACGAAAATAAGTCGGTACATGTAGACTTTACTAATAAACAGAAGCAACATTTACCTATTAGAATCAACGATACCCAGATCCCTTATGGCGACTCAGCCAAATATCTGGGAATGACCTTAGATGCTAGACTCCGCCGAAGAGTTCATGTTAAAAAGAAACACGAAGAGTTAGGCATAAAACTGAAAAAATGTATTGGCTACTTGGAAGAAGCTCTAAGCTATCTACAAGTCTACAAAGCACTAAGGAACATCGTTGATGCACCTTGGTACTGCCGAAACAGAGACATTCATCGGGACCTTCAAATGAATACTGTTGACCAAACCATCACCAAATTTGCCAGTAGCTACGAACAAAGGCTACTCAGCCACGTGAACGTCGAGGCCATTCAGCTCCTGTACAACACAAATTTATTAAGAAGACTCAAGAGAACGAAGCCTTTTGAGTTACTGAAAGAGTGATAGACAAAGCAGAGCATTGTGCGGGTTGTGCTACATGTTAAGTTTAGTGTAGTTAAGTTACTAGAACACAAGGCGAACTAGTGAGTAAGTTTAAGAATTTTCAAACGTAATAATTTAAGTTAGAACAAAATTGCTCATTGATCTACACAAAAGGATCAGATTGTAATAACATTAAAGGACCTGTAATAGTTAACTTTAAATAAAAAAAAGAATCTATCTCTGAGCAATAAGTACACTAATATGTTCTGTTCAGTTATCAGAGTTTCTTAGATACTGTAGTGATATGGTTCTACGGTTTACTTAATAAGATTAATTAAATTATTGTGATCAACTAAGTAAATTAAATCAACTACCTCTAGCAAAATACTATATTCTCAGCTAATTATGGTTCAGAATTTTATTATTTACTGATTAAACGCAACTTCATATTTCTTTTACACATCAAAATTGATAGAATTTTATACAGTAATGAAAATTTTCTTAAAAATTAAGTATTATTCAAAATTACACTTTTTTTATCTAGCCCTAAGCTGATTTCAAATTGTTTATAAAAATTTGTATTTTCATTTTCAATTTATAAATTTTAGCAAAGCTTTATTTAAATTTTATAAACCTTTCTCTTTTGTCTTCTTTAACTTTTCTATTTTTGTTAAAATACAAACATGAATAAAGTTACCGTTTATCTTCCTGGTACACTGATGTGACAACAGAGACACTATTTTTCTCTTGTGTTGCCGCACATTCCATCGCCTAATCTCAAACCCTAATCCCTCTTTTCTTTGTTCTGTCTTTTCAAATAAAGTTTATACAATACAATATTTAAATAGGTAGTAAGTTATTAGTTGTGCTTAAACATCAAATTATTCCCCTTCCTTAAATTATTTTTTATTATACTTTTTATATATGCATTACAAACAAATAAAATGCTTATATTTAATTAACAACATTCAATTATTTTTTTTTATTTTCACATCTCTGTGTAGATTTTTCTTTTTACAAACTCTTTATTGAATCTTAACTCCATTTTACTTTTTATTGACCTGTATTTTTCCTATTGTCCAGAACGACCTTCTTTTTTATATTTTTAATTAGTACTTAATCATTATAAATTGTGCAACATTTAAACAGATTTTAACTATCAACAGTATGAATGCACCCTTGGCAACAAAAAATGTTTATATACTTCCAACCAACAAATAGAGTTAAATATTTTGAAGTCATTAATTATTTATTGATATTAAAATGAAATAAACCAAACATTGGCATACCCAGGTCAACAATAATATTTAAATAAGAGAATTGCACCAATGCACCACTCAAATACAAAACCACTACAATACATATTCATATATTTTTCTCATATTTTTCAATATAATTATGGAATATTTACAGATCACTCAACCAAACATACCAGTGAATTGGTTTATTAAAAATAAAAGAATAATATTGCAAATATATTCAATTGCAAATAACGCGCTCTAAATATCCGTATTACAAAAATATGCTAGAATATGATTTACATATAGCAAACTTCTAGCTTTCAAAAAATAATTAATCTCGATTATTTATCACACATTCCCTCTTGAATTTGATTTGGAATTGTGAAACTAATCAATAATATTTTATACCATCTCACAGTTTGTGTTCTTGTTTTTTTTGTATAAAAGTAATCAGTTGGAAAACGCATTTACTTTGTAAGCATCACAGCAAGAGCAACTACGGCACTTTTGACAGTGACAACAATACCATCATACCGAACTTACATCAGAAACTTACAAGAGAACCCGTTTTTCGTTCGTTATAATGATATTACCTCTAAATTATAAAAAATTTAATTTAGAAATAAATTAAACCTTTGCCGAAGGTCCGATGTTTATTGAGTGTACCTAGATGAAATACGACGACTAACATTTAATCAACTGCCATTACATAGACCAATTTTGTTCATTTTTTCTTGCTAAATTGTGAAACTCTAACGAATACACTTTAAGAAGTTTCAGAATGGAACGTGAGTAAATCTAATGGATTTGAATTCAATTGCTGAAATAATTGAGAGAGATCGAATTAAAGAAGACATGTGTTCTAAAGAGGAGAGTCCACGCACATGTCCGGCTGGGATTTTTTTGTAATTTTGCAAAAGCAATTGTTTTCCATAGCTTATTATCTAGGCTTCATAATCGACCCCACGATTAGATTTGAGACGGGGGAAGACAAACCTAACTTACCATAAATCTTTATAGAGATATATTTATGTAATATAGAAAATATATTAGATATAGGTATAATGTCTGGTAGCAGGGTTTTGTCGATAATGGTTGGTAACGTTGGTTTAGAAATTACGTAAATTTTTAAAAGAAATTCAAATTATCAAAATCTGTAGACAGTAGTATAATGTTAATTGTAAGTAACATTGCCAAACCGCTGAAGTAAATACATACTTGTGCATAGTATAGGGAGGTGTTATTCTTAACGACAACCATAGACAAATGTTTTGTATCTGTCGAGACCGACTGCTTAACGTGCCCATCTGACAGCACGTCGAAGTGTAGCCAAGCTTTAAATCGACGAGAAACATCCTCTCATCGGTTCCGGGGATCGAACCCGGGCCGCCTGTTTAAGAGTTGGACTCTTTAGTAAACATTCTTTGAATAAACGCTCTTGAAAATCCGACAAATTTAGCACTACGTTTTATTACATGTCCCATTTTCCGTTTAACAATTGATTTTTAAGGCATTTACTCCGATTTGCGACAGTTCTTCTCTTGACGAATAGATCGTTCATTGTACATTTGTTTCGTTACCTTTGTCAATGCGATTTTATGTATTTGGCCTTGTTTCATGTTTAGATACTTTCAGTTTATTTATGGTCATTCTAGTCTTTTCTATTAATTTTTATTGATAAGAGATGAGATTAGTTTTTGTTTCCAATGTTGTAGAATGTTGTAAAAAATTCGCTTGAAGGCGTAATTTGTGCGAGTAAACTGAAATCTTTTCTTTAAATGTTCTGTTAGTGGAAGGTTTAATCGCTCCTTTGGTGGATTTAATGATTTTCGAATTGTTTTCCCGATTTGCATGTAGCATTTTGTGTTCGTCTCGTGAGGAGGATTTTTAAGGAAAATAATTCCAGTTTGCTTTTACCGATTCTAAAAGGTCGATATCTTGAGTAAGTTACTTGCCTTTTATTTCTGCTTTCTACGTCCGCTTTTGTCCTTTTAAAGAGTACATGTTGATATTTCTGGTATCACTATGATAGATAAATATACATGACATTGTACGTAGCTTTTAGCGGTTGTTTTTGCTGAATTGTGTTTTAACGGTGATTGTAATTTTGACTGATTAAATTTAATATTCGCGTTAATATTTATGATAACTTTAAGTAGAATATTTAGTCCCAATAGAGAATCTATAGAATGGTCTGCTGAGTCTTCAGATGTAAATTTAAAATAATTAAAATCAGTTAGGTGGAGTCGATGCTTAACATGCTAAACGTAATTTAGATTAACTATTTCGAGGATAACCAAGAAAAGGAAGGTGGCCTCTTGAGAGACTTGCTTGGTTTCCATATTTAATTCCTTTAGTTCTTTTCTGGGATACTTAAAATCCAAGATTTATTTAACGTAGCCAGGAGACTTATAAAACGATTTGTGTCAATTATGGATATATCCCGGTGCCGGCAGATATGGTTAAGGTTTTCTGCAGTTTTCCTTAGCTGTGACACAAATGTGGGATTTGCGCTGTTCCATCTGTAAGTCGGCTGCAGCCGCACTTAGGGCCTACGTAATAATAATAATCGCCCCCTCCCTCCCGCACAAGCTTATAGCTTCTGGGGCCTGGTTTCCAGGCTATGGGTTGTAGCAATTATTATTATTATATTATTATTTGTTTAAAACTTCTTTAACTAATTAAAACTTAATTCTTTACCTGAGACACCCTCGAACATACCACTTTGAAACGAGGAATTCCGACTAGACGTGTTATATACTCTAAAAAGCCATTTTAACGTTAATTTATGTAAATATGTTAACAACTAAGCACACTCCTAGCTCTACTGTATTCACTAAGTATACTAGGATTAAACTTACAACAACTAAAATATGCATCGTGTTAAGCAAAGGAGCACGTTTAAATGCAATTACATTAATGGGAAATTCTAGTGAAAATCAAATTAGATTCGGTATCAAACCGATCTACTTCACAATAAAACGTGCGTCAGAAACAGAAACATTTTAACGACAGCATAACCACAACACGTTTACCTATTTGTAACATGTAATGTGGTTTTCGTTAACACATGCATAATTTATATAATAAATGATATAGTGTGACTATTGGTGAGGTCGATATAGGAAAAACATACTAAAAGGAAGCTAAATTCTAGTTTTTATTACCTACTTTACTAAAAAGCCTTTATCCTCAGTGGTCTCTTTGATCATCAAATTCTTTGAGAAATTTTCCCGATATTCTCTAAGGAACCTTTTCGTTCTTAATTAGAACTTCTACCTTTAACGGTAACTTAAGCTCTGCAAAGCTGCAATCGATTAAAACTCCAGCGATAGCTTTTTTGCTAGATTCTATTTGATGTGTTCAAATTTAGTTCATTCCTTAATGGATACACTTAAGTAATGGAATAAAAGATACACTATAACGGAACATCAGATTTATCTGGTAGAAGATCTAAATACATCATAAGTTTGTTGGCACTGCTGTTATGTTAACTGTCAACCATTTTATTTCTATGAATTTATATTCCATAAAGCTGCTTTAGAACCTTACCAACTCTAATATATCAAAACTTAAAATATAATAATACCCTTTTTCCAATAAATCTACTATCAACAAAAACTCTAATTATCATTCTGTAAATAATTAACTTTTGACATGCTTAAGATCACTCAAATCACTGAAGAAAGTTTAATGGTTTTCACGTTACCGAGAGTTTCCTACTAATTTCAACTACTTGTATTAGAAAAATATGAGTTTAGTTACTAAGGGCATGCTAATATTAATGGAATTGATACATCTAAAACTATTCACTAAAATAGTCAGTTTAATTGCTACTTGAGCTTGTGTTTTTAGGAATGTTAAAAACATACGTATGCATCAGAATCATTTTAAAAATCTAAATCTAAATATGTGTAGCTAGAGTTGGAAGTGCTCACAAAGAGCAGAATTCTTGGACTCATGATGCTGCTTGTTCCAATAAACTGGTGGACTTACTGTAACTTTAAGAATGCAATCGGTGGTAGTCAGTGCGAAGTTTCTAAAGGAATAATCTTTTAAGCAGTAGTATTGTCATTGCGCCTGGGAATAGCTTTATTTAAGCATTTACTTCTGTTCGTGTTACTGTAGTCCTGGTTCCGATCTAATAAAATAGAACGAAGCTTAGGGTGGTTTTTCTATTTTATCTATGACTCTTATAGATCAGGACTACAAGTTCGAAAAGGACAAATTATTCATCCAGCCCTGCGCGCCTGCTTGTCAATCCTGATCTACTGTTTTGACAACTTTACTTTACTTATTAACTACATTCTCAACATCAATCGCTACGACATTAGCAGATTTTCTTGATATTAAACATGCTTGAACAGCGACTTCGAAAGCTACTGGAAGTACGACTGTTCTCCACACTGCCAATATCACATAAAAACTTATTTTTTATAGTGCCTTAAAATTCGAATTGAGATAGGATACAATTTAGAAAGCATGTATTTTATTGCTGTTAACTAACTTGGCCTATATTTCAACTAAATTTCATCATGTTCAAACCAAGATTCAAACATAAACATAGCGGATGATATTGTTTTTCTCGTCATGTGACACGTACAAGAATATTTTTGTTTATGGTAATATACAGGTTGTCATGAATTACAAAGCTGTGATCAGGCAAAATATTCTTAAATTGCAAGGTTGTAAGCAAAACGTGCTTTATTTCAATGTCAACAATTCACATCAGCATTTTGTGTGGATGTGGAGCAAATTTTATTACGAACTTTACAGGGTTGTCACGTTTCTTAAACGAGTAAAATGAATTTTTAATTGTAAAAAGAATTCAATTTTACGCGGAAACGACATACGATACGATAAAATGTCATTAAGGTTTGTTGTTTTGATAGATGAGATGCATCTGCCGACAAGGCGCCATAATTAAGTACTATTATTAACGCGGCAGAATGATGTTAAAGTTTCCAACTCTATTATTTTTAATGTTGTAGTAATTCTTGGGTAAGACCAAATCAAAAAACCTTTCCTTAAATTTTCTTTATTTAACTGATAACGTTTCGCATATTAATCCATATACTTTATCAAATCTATAAAAATTTTTTTTTTTTTTTTATTAACTACGTAAATATCACAATTTTAATTATCCTTATTAGGCATTATTTTTTCTGAAAAAGTAGTACTAAAACAAAGTTGTATCATACTTTTTGTACCTTTTGATGTCTTCTATCTCCCCTAAAATTAATGCGTTCTAACCCCGGGCACGCTGTAGAGTACAGTACTAGCAGAGAGTACAATAGTCTTTAGGAAAACGGTCAGATCACCTGAGGCATGCAGTAGTACTTCCCCGATTTTAAAATACTTCAGTTTTTCTTATCTGCGGCTTTACTGTAAGAACTTGCTTAGTGTAAATTATATTGTTTTTTACATTTTATGATGATAACCGTATTAAGAATTGTGCTAATGCAATACTGATTATAATTTTTATTATTATCCAGTTTGGATGAGAATTAACGTTGAGAATTCAATTGACCCTGTAATTAACCCACTTAAAACCACTACTAATGAGAAACTACCTACAAACTAATTTTATGTGCTATAATATTTTATTAGTATTAACTGAAGGTGTTTAATACAAAAAAATAAATAATAATATATTAGAACATAAAAACCTAAAACGCTGCATAAACGCAACATTGGGTGGATGACACTTTGCCGACTGTGCACAACGCCGACCGTGGATATATGCCGACTGGCAATTTTGGGCACTTTGCCGGCCGTAGACACTAAGCCGACCCTTCAAATAAATCTTGCTACTGGACATGTTTCCGACCTACGGCGACCGAAAGCGGTGGGCACTTTGCCGACCGTGGACACTACGCCGACCGCAAGTGGTGAATACTTTGCCGACCGTAGACCAGTGTTAGGCAAAATTAAATCTTGCTAGCAATTAACAATTGATATTACAATTTTAATTGTTAATTGCAATTGGCAATTAAATTAATTAATTGTGAATATTTTTGATTTTGCATGATTACAATTAATTAACTGTTAATTGTTCTGGCAATTAACAATTAATTAATCGTTACTTAAAATTATTAATTGTGATTGTCATTACAATTAACAATTGATTTTCATTAGGATGACAATTAACCCGATATTTATTAAAAAGGCGAGATATTACTGTATAATAATGCATCCCTTGAGAAATCAGATGTTTTTTATATGTAATTACAGCTGGGACATTACGTTTCCAAGCAACTAGCAATATATTTTGCTATTTCTTATTAAAAGCATTTTACGATTTATATTGTTATAAAGATTGTGCCAATAATACATTTTTAATAGTTTACAAAGTTTATATGTGCACCCAATATTACAATACATGCATAAAAATATTTCAATTACTCTTTTTATTTATTAGGGTTTGTTTTTAAGTCTGGGACAAGATTGAAATGTGATCTGCTGTTATTGCAAAATACTAAAATGACCTTCATAGTTATTTTTTTATTTAAATTAAAACTTTCATAAATAGTATTTAGTTAACAATTTTAATTGTGATATTTAATTGCAATTGACGTATTAACTGAAACTAAGCTTAATTGCAATTAAATATAATTGCAATTGAAATGTCACAATTAAATCTTCAATGACTGATGCCTAACACTGCCGTAGACACTATGCCGACTAAAATAAATAATGTTGCTGGACACTTCGCCGACCGTCGTTGCAGCGCCGGTCAGAAAAGGTAGACACTTTCCCAACCCTTTACAATTCTTATGGGGATGTTAACATAAAGTTCCGTAGCTAAAGTTAATTAGTATGTTGATCAATTTTTATAAGGTTTTCACAAATATTATATCTGTGATGTTGTTTTCACAAATATTATATCTGTGATGTTTTCTACAATATGACCTACGGTTGTCCACGGTCGGCAAAGTAACCACCTCTTGGGGTCGGCGGTGTGTTCGATCGGCGTATTATCCTACGTCCTTTTTCAAATATAAAGCAAACACTTGATTAATATAAGAAAGAACACTGCAACTACAACAGACTGAAAGAGAGTGATCGTTTAACACAAGAAATGCAGGAACTGACTAGTAAAGATGCGATTTTAAATAATGTATTGTCATGATGTTTTACGTGCAGTTAGGAAGTATGCGAACCCATTCAAAAAGATGGTTGCAAGGAGAAAAACATTTAAATAATATTTTTAATGAATCCAAAAAAAGTTTTAATTTAATCAATATATACTTTAGAACACACTAGGCAGAAAAAGGATAAATCTTACAATTGATTTTTCTTACAATCTTGGTAAATTTTCATTGTTCAGCTAACGAAGTGATATTGCTACTAATTTATGTAGAAGAAATGAATTGGAAGTCATCAAGGAATGTTTTAACCTAAAACAGACAAGGTGCATGGTTGTGATGAGGTAAGCAAAATTTTCTTATTTACTTGGTGTAGTATAATATTAAATCATTTAGTTATTTTGATTTAAAGTTTTATCCTGTATATAGTCATTGCCTGTATATAAATCTGATAGGTATGTTATCATTTATACTATTGTGTATATTGTTCATTATATATTCAGTCTTCGACAATAAATGTTGTTCGTGCGTATAATCGCAAGTTTTATTTATTATATATTACAAAATATTAATTTGTACTTAATAATTAATTAAATTGGGTACTTGTATAATCAAGTACACAACAAGTGGCGACGAGGATTAAAAATTTGCAAAAGTGGAGGAAAAAATAGCAAAAATTCCAGTTACCACGAGGTCGAATTTACGGTCCAAAATGGCGATGGTGGGTCATCTTCTCGAATTTGATCCGTAATCATCGAAATGGGCAGTATTCAAACCACGACTGGAAAATTACTTTTTGGCTAACGATATTGCCGACGGTCTACCGCGTAAATTAGAAAGTGAAACTTATGAAGCGCTAACGAAAATGTTAGCGAACCATTTTAAAGAAAGCCAAGCAGTATTTGTAGAGGGAGCTAAGTTTTATACAGCAAAGAAGAAACACTCAGAATCACCAAGTGAATGGGTTGCAAGAATCCGATCGTTGGCAGTAAAATGCGAGTTTTTGGATAATCAGTTGGAAATGCTTCTTCGTGATATCTTTGTAATTGGGTATAACAAAGGTCCAGTCCAAGACAGATTATTGGAAGAGAAGATAACCATAATTCAAATGGTAGAAATCGCGTCCGAAATGTCCAAGATGGCGGTCCCGTCAGATTCATTTCCAAATTGTCCTATTAAAAACGAACTTATCATCTACGGGACAGGAGCATGACGAAATCCATAGCAAAGCTGACGTCAGCCCCTTCCACACCAAGTCCTTCCAAATCTTCAACTCGACAGAGGTGAACAGTGTGCGGCAGAAACAATCACCTTACAGATAAGTGCCATTTTAAAGCTTATTCATGTCATGTATGTAAAGTAAAAGGGCATTTAGCTCCAATGTACCCTCAAAAAAATTAAAAATTGTAAATATCTAAATAACCAAAATAATTTTTTAGTTAGTAAGTCCGCTGATGAGGAAGTTTCTTTTTTTCAACTTCACTGAAAATACTCTTTTTAATTTAACTAGTCAAGATACTGTTAAACCTATTGAGATTTTAGTTGAAATAAATAATATTCCAAAAATTTTCAGTTAGATACCGGAGCCAGTTGTTCATGCATGTCAGATAAACTTTATTATAAGGAATTTAAAAATTTTGAATTAACACCAACAAATAAATTATTGATATTGTATGATGGAAATAAAATATAACCTTTAGGGACATTTGAAGTTCCAATAAAATATTAAAATAACGTAAGTCACATAAGTTTTGGGAAAATTTTCATGGGCTTAAAAATAAATGTAAATAACTTGCAATCTAGTAACCATTGTAAACAAATATTCATTAATACTCAAATTTGTTATGACACTCCGTAGATGTCAAATAATTTGTGCCGTTATGTCGTACAAGCTTGAAATCCGAAAAAGCATTTACAACCTGGTTGGACATGTGTCCAAGCGAGAAATTGTAAACATTTTTCGCAATCAACATATTTCGAAAACAACCATTTATAGAACAATTGCAGAATGTGAACAGGGTATACCATGCCTCAATTTACCAAAAAGTGGACGTCCGAATTTGCTGACCGAAAATCGCGTTAACCGAATCTGTGGAAGTGCAAAAGATCGAGTTGGAACGTCATACCGAAAGTTATCCAGAAGATTTAATGTTTCTTATGAAACTATAAGAAGAGTATTGCAGAAAAAAAGCTTAAAGTACCGTAAAAGACGTAAATGTCCACGTTATACAGAGGATCAGTTACGAAGAATTCCAATTTGTTGTCGCAAATTACGCCGAATTCATTTTGCAAACAATAAAGTGATCATAATGGACGATGAAAAATATTTTACATTTTCTCACTCAGAAATAAAAGGCAATGATGGTTTTTATACCGATAATGTAGAAAATTGTCCAGATAATGTAAAATACAAAGCCAAAAAAAAATTTGAAGACAAAATACTAGTTTGGTGTGCTATATCTGAGAGCGGAGTTTCACGACCTTATATTGGGCATGTTAGGGGTGAAGCAGTCAATGCCAACGTTTATACTGAGAGATGTCTACCGAAGTTGCTCGAATTTATTACTACGACTCATCCACGTGATGAAATAATGTTTTGGCCAGACTTGGCAAGTTGCCATTATGCAAGAACGACTAGAATATGGTTAGAAGCTCAAAACATACCTTTTGTGCCAAAAGCTGACAATCCACCAAATGTCCCACAGGCTCGACCCATCGAAAATTTCTGGGGACTATTGCGCAGAAAAGTATAAGATAATGGGTGGGAAGCTCAAAATGAAGCACAATTAAGACGTAGAATATACCAAAAGATAAGAGAAATCGATATAAACATTGTCCAAAACATGATGGGGCAAGTTAGACAAAAACTGCGTACCATTGAAGACCATGGCCCTTTGTCATTATTTTAACTGTAGTTTTAATTAACTTAGATGTAAGGTAAAATGTTCGTAAAGTGACCATTTAAATAAATTATGTTACAATTATCTTCAATACATTATTTATTTTTTCCCAAAACTTATGTGACATACGTTATAAGCAGCACACTATCGTTTATTGTTATTAAGAATGGAGGTCCACCAAATCTTGGGAGGGATTTCTTAAACAATTTCAATTTTACTTTAGAAAATATTTTTTCAATTAAAGCTACAAAATCTGATGTATCTAAACTTGAAAATGCATTTCATGAACTTTCTTCTCCAGGATTAGGGACTTTTAACAAAGGGGAAATTTCAATTAAACTAAAAGATGAAAATATAACTAACGACCAAGAATTATACCTTTTGCAATGCTTGACAAAGTTGAAAATGAATTAGATAGTTTACAAAAAGAGGGAATTATTTATCCAGTAGATTTTAGTAATTGCGGGGCACCAATTGTGCCAGTTCTTAAAAAGGATGGCTCAGTTCGTATTTGTGCTGATTTTAAAATTACAATAAATCCCCACATAGAAATTGATCAGTATCCTTTGCCACGTATTGACGATTTAATTTCTCAATTGCAAAATACAAAAATTTATTCTAAATTGAATCTTTCGCAAGCTTATCAACAAGTACGTTTGGATTCTAAGTCGCAAGAGTTGGTCACAATCAGTACACATAAAGGACTTTTCCGGTATTCTCGACTACCGTACGGAGTAGCTGCAGCACCCAGTAAATTTCAAAAAATAATGGAAGCTCTTCTTCAACATATTCCGGGTACAGCAGTTTTCTTGGACGATATTTTGGTCGGTGGTAGGGATGAACCGGAACACGACCAAAGATTGAATCAAGTATTAAGTACGCTACAGGAAGCGGGTTTTAAACTTTGTATAAGTAAATGTGAATTTGGTAAAACTGAAATAACTTATTTAGGCTACAAAATTACTAACAAAGGTATTAAAACCTCAGAAGCAATTACTAATGCCATTCAAAATGCCCCAGCACCAGAAAATGTCACTGCTTTAAAATCCTTTTTAGGCTTAGTCAATTACTATGCAAAATTTGTACCTCACTTATCAACCATTTTACAACCATTATACCAATTATTAAAGAAAGATGTGCAATGGCAGTGGTCTATTAAGCGTCAAGAGTCTTTTGAACTGGTTAAAAAACTTCTATTATCTGCAGAGGTTTTAGTACATTTTAATCCAGAATACCCAATAATCTTAACTGCAGATGCAAGCAATTTTGGCCTTGGGACACTGATCTCTCACATAATGCCAGATGGTTATGAAAGATCTATAGCTTTTGCATCTCGAACACTTAATTCTGCAGAATCAAAATATTCTCAGATTGAAAAAGAAGCTGCTAGTATAATTTTTGCATTTTCAAAATTTCATCAGTTTTTATATGGAATCAAATTTATTTTGAAAACGGATTGTAAACCGTTAGTAGCTATTTTTAACCTAAGAAAAGGTATACCTCAATATTCAGCTAATAGATTAAAAAGTTTGGGCTATAGGTCTCGCTAATTATGATTACGAAATTAAATACGTAAAATCTAATGAAAATGCAGCCGATTGTCTATCAAGACTGCCTCTTAATACAATATCTCAGTTAACAGATTACGATACTCCCTCATATTTAATGTTTGGCAGAGAAACTAAAGATACGTTTCATCTTTTAAAACGTAAAATCGTTAGTAATTTCAAAAACGTTCTTAAAAAACAACAGCAAAAGCGAAATTTTAAGGGCAATAAAAAAATTAAATTTCTTATAGGAGAGGAGGTATTAGTGAAAGATTCTAAATTAAGTGCAAGGACAAATTATATGAAAGGTATTATTATAGAAAAAGTAGGAAATTGTATGTTTCATATTAAGATCCCTGAATTAAACAATTTAGTTACGAATCAAATTCGTAAATGTTATGACCGAAGTAAAAATATTTTAGTTAGACCTAAAAGAACTTGTAAACCTCCTGATAGGTTACAATATTCTTAATCGTCAATTAATTATTGAATTTAATTTTTATATGGATAGGTAAGGTATATTGCATATAGTAATTAGTAATGTATGTATTAGGCAGGAATTTAAGGGAGGAGGTATGTAGTATAATATTAAATCATATAGTTATTTTGATTTAAACTTTTATCCTGTATATAGTCATTGCCTGTATACAGGGTGTCATGAGATAGAACGCATTAGAGAAGGGGTGATATAAGACATCAAAAGGAACAAAAAAGTCTGCATAATTTTTTTTCTATGTTAATAAGCTTTCGAGTAATTTAGATAAAACCGTTGCCATATCTGGCAACCTTGCTTAAGTATAATCGCAGCTGGGTCTTGACCTTGTTTTAGAAAATCAAACAAACAAACTGATGATGACAGTCGTCGTTTAAAAATAATAAACATCCAAAGTAGATTAGTCGGGGACTAGTTCTATGAAAATTGTAATCCGAACTGTTTCCGTAAACAAAATTTGTACGTTGTATGACGTTAAAAACCCGCTGATTCATAACAAACCAACTGTAAAAATAAAACGATAACTAACCTACATTTTAAATCTATTAATTTCCGGAATATTTTCAAAATGTCTTGACGTATTTGCTTTTTTATTAAAGAATACTATCTTATGTAAAAAAATTTGATTAATTACCATAAAATTAAAGATTTTTAATGTAGTCAAAACAAGGTGTCAACAAAATCCCTTAACCTAATTACCTAATTTAAATTAGATAAATCTTCTCTTTAAAAGATATTCTCTTATAAAATCATTCAAAACTGTTATTAAATAAACAGCGAATTGCGTTATAGACAAATTATTATTTTAAAGTTCAACGAACTACAAACGCAGTATTTTCTCAAGGGTATGTATTATTTACAATTTTATTATTTTAACATAGCTGTGATCAGGCATTGGCCCAAATATTCTTAAAGGTTGTATAAACAAGACGTGCTTTATTTTTAATGTCAAGATGTCCAGATCAGCATTTTGGGGGATTTGATTACAAACTTTACAGGGTTGTCACGTTTCTAAATCGAGTAAAATGAATTTTTAATTGTAAAAAGAATTCAATTTTACGCCGAAACGGTATACGATACGATAAAATGTCATTAAGGTTTGTTGTTGTGATAGATGAGATGGATCTGCCGACAAAGCCCCATACTTAAAGTATTACTATTAACGCGGCAAAATGATGTTAAAGTTTCCAACTTTCTTATTTTTTTCTGAAAAAGTGGTACGTTCTAGAACAAAGTTGTATAACACTTTTTTGTTCCTTTTGGTGTCTTCTATCACCTCTTAAAATTAATGCGTTCTCTCTCCGGACACGCTGTATATAAATATGTATGTTATCATTTATACTATTGTGTATATTGTTCATTGTATATTCAGTCTTCGACAATAAATGTTGTTCGTGCGTATAATCGCAAGTTTTATTTATTACATATTACAAAATATTAATTTGTACTTAATAATTAATTAAATTGGGTACTTGTATAATAATCAAGTACACAACACTTGGATTATGTTGATTGTGGCTAATCTGTCTCATTAAATTGTCAAGTAATTCCTTGGGCACAATTTTGAAATAAATGTAAATGTTGGGTTTGTTTTTTGCAGATGTCATAGAAATAAAAAATGCAAAACTCTGCGTTTTGACATGGCAATCTGAAATAACGTAATTTAGCTATAATTTCATAGTTTGCCTTATAGCAATTATTTTCATATCTAAAAATAAGTGAATAATATTCATTAGGATGTAAGGTCCGATTTTGTTAACATAGGAAGATGTAACTAGGCAGTTTTGAGCAATTAAATTAATTTTAGTTATTTGATAGTTCTTTCTATATGAAAGATGATCTGGTCGACATGTTCTACTGAACTTGTTATTTTAATTTAGTACAAGTGTAATATATCATTGAAAAGGGAATGTTTGGCTATCTATTTATTGAATTTGCTTCAACAATAATTAATAGTTATGTACTATTCAGTTTTAAAAGCTCCTTTGTTTGTAACCAAAAAATCACTACATTTGGTTTTTGTTTTGTAACATATTTTAGTCTTTCCAGAGCCATGCTTGAATATAAAATGAAAATTTTCATTTATAGAAGTAATTGTTTCAACAACGATTCTGTTATCTATGAAATATTGCAAAATTCAATAAATTCAGGCTGTAATTTTAATAAATAAAAGCTGAATTTAAAATGAAAAAATATGCTATATATAATTTCATATTATAAAATCTCACAGAAATTATAAAAGCAGATATAAATTAGACTAACGCAACGAGTTAACACAACATTGGCGGTAATTGAGTAATACATTTATAGGCAGAATTGTAAATCTATAGATATTTCTCGCAGGAAAATTATTTATTATTTATAGACGACTGGTTGATGAAAAAAATAACTGAATATTTACCTGCAACAGTTAAAAGAAAAACTGTTTCTGTTATTCTAACTTTTAAAATTTTAATAAATCTTAATATAAAAACCAAAATTTTTCGTATTGATTATATTAACTGTAGAAGGAATTAAGTTCTGAAATCTTCATTTTCATTTATGTTTTAATTATATAATATAAAAATAAAATTCCACTGAATTTTTTTCCTACAAACTTCATTAACTTGTTTCTGTCTAAGGTTGCTAAAGCCCTTTAAAGATTAAAAAGAAACTAACAATAATTTTTCCTTCGTCCATATCTTTTTTCTACTGATTACACACTACTGGCTATTAAGCAGTTTCACAAGAGTGTTTGGATTTCACACCCTGGAAAACCTGGAAACATTCCACACGGAAATAAGATGATAAATTCTTGTGTTTGATAACGGTTTGGTTAACAAACAGTAAGTTATTTTTGTTCAGATATTTACCAAGATGTTTGTGCATTATTTCCAGAATCTTTTTGATGAGCGGGAGTAGATTAATCGGTCTGAAACCATTAGGTTCTGAATTTTTAACTTTTGGTTCGGGTAATAATATTACTGCACATAATGTTAGGTGGTTAATCTATGCGACACTGCATGCCACCAAGTAGACACATTCAGAAAGGAATTATGAGCATCATGCCATGACTATGCAGTTCCAGTCTTATGTACCAAGAAACCTTCTAGAGCCACTCATAAAGGGTGTTGATGCAAATATACAGCCTTTCACACTCAAGACACACCTTAACGGGTACAGACTGGGGTCATACTTAGTTAGAATTAAATGAAGCGTTGTCAAAGACACACCAAGCTTTTACAATGGTAAGTCGGGTGCAAAACGTACCAAGCCCAGCCACATTGAGGCTACTATCGGCCGGGAAGTAAATAGACTGCATGCTGGACTAGGGGCCCGTCTCCTATGGAGAGCTCCGGTACTAGCCTGGAGAGCTGGTAGAAGGCAACCTCGCTCCGTACCAATGTGAACTGATAGCATTTGCATTAGCAAGTGCGCGCTAATTGAACGTACCTCAATTTGTGTCCGTTGTATCTCGTCGTGATTTTCTGGATTTTTATTTGTTATAATTAGGCCTGTTGCTTTGGGATCAGTAGTAATTTTTTGTTGGCTTTCCTATTACTTTTTTAATATAACTGATTGAAGAATGTTTATAAGCCATAGTACATAATACTGACTTTTAGAAGGACAAAAATAAAATCTCCCATTATTAAAATTGTTGGCACATATATTTTCAAATTCAGAGCTGAAGAAAGCCCTTAAAAAGTATCTATACTATCTGTATCACCAATAACTACTTCCTTACCCTCAATCTTTGCTTTATAGTTAGTTGCCTATTTAGGTCTGTTAATAAGAAATACTCTTATTAACATAATGTGGTACGTAAAATCACTTGAAAAATTACATTTTAAATTTTGGAAATTCAGTATTTGAAGGTAAAATTATAAAATTGTAGATGCCGTTTTCACCTAGACAATGTAAATCAATAAAATTTTGAAAAAAGCGGGACGTTAGAAAAAGCGGGCTGTTAAAACCCTTTTAACAGCCCTGAGTGATACCAGGGTACTATTGCCAGCTTATCGGTTGTCAAGTGTTGATATTCAGTCGATAACAACATAGTAGGACGAAAAGTATTTAATGTACATGTCTCAGAACTCTTTATCAATACTAATCTGTTTAAATTCTCGGTACTTAATATTACGTTACAGATAACAAATTATATTACCAGTGTGTCTAATATCCCACTAAATTGCAGTAACCCTCAGTTGTAATCCGCAGTTTAAAACTCAGATTCTTTAATATCAACAGCTAAGTGTATAGGTTTCAGTAACGACC
Organism: Agrypnus murinus; assembly: GCA_929113105.1. Taxonomy (NCBI): domain Eukaryota; kingdom Metazoa; phylum Arthropoda; class Insecta; order Coleoptera; family Elateridae; genus Agrypnus; species Agrypnus murinus. The sequence goes on along the minus strand of OV816026.1, from coordinate 89,508,491 downwards.
ACAGTAATTAGTCCAAAGTAATTTAACAAGTTCCTTAATTCAGAGTAGTTTGTTGTGAATCCTTGTAAAATTGATTTCATCAAAGAATCGTATTACACCAAATTTTCAACGTTCTAAGAAATTCCCAGTGATAAACTTTTAATAAACGAAATTGCGCTAGATCGTTTTTGTAACGATAAGGTTGACTAAAACATTTTCAAAATAGAGACAAATATTAAAGAGATATCCTACCTTCAGCAGATTATAATGATTATTATGAAAGTTACTTTTTTGTTTGATAAAACGTCATTCCCTGAGGACAAACGTAACAAAAGTCTTCTGTTTTCTCCAGGAAATCTTTTAAAAATATACGATGAACAAATTTAAAGCAAGAAATTATCACACCATGAATCGAATTGGCACTAAATTATTACAACTAATGGAAATTTCACAAAAACACTTGTTTTACAACTCTTTTTAACTTCATAAAACATCTATTTTGTGGAATTGTAAAACCTTTGTTACACTTTTAAGATATTGGGCAAGAAGTGGAGTGGTATCTTTGAAGAAAAAAATTGGATAAGAAAGCGCCAAGCGAACATAATTCATCAGGCAAAAGCCTTGGTACATTCTGTAACAAAGTTCAACATAGATTTAAGCGGCAAAAAAATAATTGTTAAGTTAATTATCACACGGGAATATTATTATTTTGATACTTGTACATTTTTTATACATGTAGGGATTCAAAATAATGCTGCTTACAAGGCCAACATCAGGGCCTCAGATTCATACGCAACTTTCGAATTTTCACATCAATACAATTAACGGATCTTTTTTAAAATTTAACAACAACGAAAGAGAAAACTCGCAGTTTCAACTATGGTGCTCAAACAGCAAACTAGGTTTTAAAAACTGTATCGATTTTCTTAAAAATCCAACTCTAACTAAAGTCTATGTCGACTTGCCCTATAAATAATGATCGATATTGTAAAGAAAAGCTTATTGATCACGTCAATAAAATAAGAAGAAATCTTAACTAAGATACAGATGTTACCTTTTGAAAAGGGAATGTTCCAAGATGGACGTTCCAAAGCGTAACTTCGAAGTGCGACGAAATCTATAATTTCGTTATATTCCAAATTTCAAACGATTTAGTATTTTTAATAAATCACAAAACCATTTTACGTACTAATTATACTATAATTGGTTCATCAAAACGGAGTTTAAAAAAATTTGTAAAGTTAAACAGAGCACACTAATTCTCGTGTTGATTCATTTAGGCTCGCACAAGAAGGGGCAAAAAGCAAACGTTGCTTTCAACCAACAACAAGCGTGGGTCACGCGTCCAAAAAAACTGTGTTTTAATTGATTGAATTCAGGCGTCAATTTGATCCTATTTTGGCGCGAAAATGCCAAGCCAGAGATTTATTATTGATTAACGAAAACGGACAACCAAAGTGATTTGAAAAATCGATAATTCGTAAATAAAATGTTAAATTTAAATAACTGAAGAGAAAAATACAATAAGAATTAAGTTATCACAAAGAAAAGATCCGTCATTTTGCAGTGAATAATACTAAACCTAGATGGTGTTGCAACTAAACATTAAAAGTGGACTTCATATAGTATACAGGGTGTCTTCTAAAGAATATCCCAATAACATTTTTATCAATATACAAGGTGCTATTAACATGATAAATAGACAGAAAAACTGTCCCCAGTTCCAGATTATAACAATAAGTTAATATTTTTATTATTTGAAAGATGAACTGAGAAAATTGTTCAAATATTTAATTATCAGAATACAAGGTAGAATTTCTATTAATGCAGCCTCCTGCAAAGGATTTATTGAAGATAATACGCTGACGCGCAGAAATTATAGACTGAGTTTGTATGCACTTGAATTCGCGGACAGTTATGCATCTTTAATAATATAAATAGGTCTACCAATGAATTTAGATTGCAAAGTGTGTAAAGTTAGATCGGTATTTACTAAACATCCTGATCCCTTACATGTGAAAATTCAAATATCAGAAAATTTGGTTTCCTCATCGTAGATACCTTCATATTCCACTTGGTATAATAGTATAAAACTTTTATAAATCCCTATTATAATAATAAAGTTGATTAAGAAGCAAAATCGCTATTTTTAAAACAGTAAAAATTTAAATGCAAATTTTAAATTAAACCAACTAAAATACAAATTAACGAATCCTTGTCTGTACTAACTTCCAAACGTATACTTGAAACTTTTTCTACATTTATAGTCCCTCATTAGAATTTAACATGTTCAGCTGGGGGTTATCAGCGTACTAGCAAAGTTTCTCAAAATAAGAAACACTTTTTACAAATTAGTGTATTATATTTCTTTCTTTTTATTTGTAACTGCTGCATTAAAACTTTTATATCAAATGAAATCATTCTATTCGGCTTAAATTTAACAATACAACCTTTAAGATTTATCATTACGATTCAAGTTTCCCTGTTGTTCTAAAACAATAAGCGTACGTGTAACTAGCACTTACGTGCATGATTTATAATGTGAGAACAAACATCTGTGAACTTTAAATTTACTGCAGCAAGGATAATAATGGTTAAATTATAATAATTGACTCTTTTGTACGTGCACGTCCCTGTTTTCAGGAACTTACTTTTTATTAAAATTTTAATGGAGGAAGTAACTCAAAAGATAAAAGTGTACACTTCTTTATGAAAACCAGTAACCTACTGCCTAACCGACCTAATTTCCCTTTATTGTTAAAATTTTAAGCACTAATTTTCCACGCACACAAATTAGGGAAAAGTCTTTGTAGCGATTTTATACTAAATTTACCATGATACTTAATTTTCATCAGCTTCCGGTATTTTCCGGTGTCTGAAAAGCACGCGAATTTCGTACGAGAATGTTTGTAAAATTATGCTGTAGAAATTTAGAATTTGATCCATAACCTTTCTGTGTATAACACATAAGTACTATTTCCGGGCATATTACAAAGAGGGGAAGTGCATTTGCGTGCATCCATGCGATCTGTGTGAACTGAAGGAATTGGCAAATAAAACCGTTTCCCACATTACGTGTTGGAGTGCGAAGCAATGTCTGCAAAATTCCAAGCATCCGGCTCAATGAACCAACCGAGTTTGTGGTATTCTGAACATACGTTAAATTATATCTTGTGGTGCCTTGGCATATTCTGCTGTAATATCGATTATGGTGGTTGGGTTTCCGCATGCATTAAGGTTACAATAGTCAGCTGAACTCCCTGTTGGGCATTTGTTACGCATAGAGTGATCCATTTGAAGGCCTGTTTTCCATTCTCCCTCATAGTGCAAACTACATAAACTTGTGCTCACATTCCGCATATTATATTAATGTAGTTTCCTTATTTATTCACTTTAGAATTTGACGTAATGTTTTGACAGATATTGTGCCAGATCATATTAACATAAGTAAATAATAGAAAATAATTGTATGAACAACATTAAATAATGCCTGCTTGTTTCCCTTTATGCAAAAAAGTAAAAACTAGGAAGAGGTCGAAAAATATTTAAATTAGAATTTACTCCTAAAATTTGTGATATTAAGATATGAATAGTCAATATTGAGAGGTCATGGAAGCGTTACTATTTATTTTTGATTGTTCATCGACTCCGTTTGTAATGGCTGGTTTTTGAAAAATTATTGAATTCATTACAACAGAAATTGAAGAAACTCAGAAAGCAACTTTAGAATTATTGCCGAGGACGTCCAAGGAGACATACGAGAAGGGATTTGCAGAGTTCAATAAATGGATAGATAAAAAGGGTGTAACATCAGTAATAAAGGAAGATGTTCTGCAGACATGTTTCTTTAATGCCACTAAAAAAACTAAAAAGTTTAAATCTTCATTATAGACAAAATATTCAATGTTAAAGGACAACATTGAAAGTCCACAAAAACATAGACATCCCAAAGTAAGTTGACTGCTTTCTTGAAAAGTAAATCCCGCGCCTAAAAACCAAAAAATAGGTCAAAAGCCTTGAGCAAGAACATATCCAACAATTTTTGCAGGATGCTCCCGATATAAAATATTTATTGAGGAAGGTAATAGTTCTTTTTTTGGTTTTGTTTTACACTTGTACATATTGTGAATTCTTTCCATAGGTTCATAGATTGTGCAAAGTCAGTGATAAATAAAACAAGGTATTAATTTTTTGAACCCAAATGAATTTATTTTCCAATATTACAGATCGAAACACCCAAAAAATAGGGGTTGCTAATTGGGAAACGATAACAACTTTTAACCGCAGTTAAATCTGTTGGCTGCCAGTTAACTAGTGTGAGGTCGTGGGTCTCACAAGAGATTTACTGGGCGCCAATAGCCGTCTAAAATAGCTCTAGTATTTACCGACAATATCTGTAAAGAACAACACATTTGTGACTACTTCGAATGCAATCGTCTTTTCCCAATATAGACACACCCAGCCAGACCCAATAACTCCAGATAAAACAGATATAAATAATAACTTTCCAAATAATATTTACAGTGCTTTATTACAAATTAAATAAAATATAGACACTTTAAGAAGGTTAAATAACCTCGGCAAGAATCGTCATGCAAATAAATTATAATTATGTACTTATGAACGGGGTAAGAATTTATGCGAGCGAGACTAATTACTCTAAACCTTTCTAAAATCAAATATTAAAATTTAACCAAAGGACACTGTATGGAAAAAATTAAAAAATTATGGAAAAAAAGAAAAATTTTATGAGTTGTCGATAAAACTTCTAGTTCTACAGTTCCTGATAGGTCTCATTAATAGTTCCACAAAAAAATATAAAATTACAATAAAAAGAAAAACCAGAAATTAAACTTAAATTCGCAAATATCTGTTTAATTTCGTATTGGAACCCAAATTTCATGAGAACTCTTGACAGAACTCTTAGACCGCTACCCAGAACTCTAATCAGAACTATCAAATTAAACAAAATTAATTACAACCTTTTTATACATGGGACTAAGAATGGTAACTTAATTTTTCGGATATTTCTCTTATTTCTCGGCGGAGCGCAACATTTCATAAAAACTTTTGACAGAACTTTTCGGCCGCTACCCAGAACTGTAATCAGTACTGTCAAATTAAACAAAATTAATTACAATACATATTATACATGATATTCAAAACGGTAATTTAATTTTTCTGACATTTCTCTTTTTTCTCGCCCGATCGCAAAATTTTATAAAAACTTTTGGCAGAACGTTTAGGCCGCTACCCAGAACTCTAATCAGAACTGCCAAATTAAACGAAATTAATTACAATACATATTATACATGATATTCAAACTGGTAACTTAATTTTTCGGATATTTCTCTTGTTTCTCGGCGGAGCGCAACATTTCATGAAAACTTTTGACAGACCTTTTAGACCGCTACCCAGAACTCTAATCAGAACATAAAATATTTCTTTTTTTTTCATAATTTCCCCGCAGCGTGAACTTGGCGGGCAATTTCTTTTTATATCTCATTTTGAGGTTTTTTCTGCAGAACTCTTTCAAAAACCAATTGAGAACTCTAGAACTATTGGAACTCCAACCAGAACTCTAATTATTTCATAGATTTTTGTAAAACTCCCCGCCAACTTCACACAAGTACGGACGACAGGTAAGTCGGCTTATCAACCAGCAACAGGAAATCACTTCCGATCAAAATGGCAACTAAACGGAGAGAGAAAACGAAAATCCTATACACATCCTAACACTATACAATATAACACAAAAACATGCTACGAAATTAGCACGTAACCACTTATTCCAACGAAATTTCAGTTTTTGTATGCCTTCAGTGTAGCAAGATTTGTCAAACTCTGCAAAATAGGCGTTTGTTTCGGCTATCACCTCAGAATTCGACTGAAATTTCTTCTCAGCAAGCCATTTCTTTCGATTTTGAAACATGAAAAAGTCGCAGGGGGACAGATCCGGGGAAAATATGGTGAGCGAGGTAGCAATTCATAACGTAGCGAGCTACGTTATGTTACGTTACATTAAGTTGTTACTTATTTAGCTGTTGCAAGAGCCAGAGGATGTGCAGGTGCATTGTTGTGATGAAATAGCGCTTTTTTCGTACCCAAATGCGAATGTTCTTCCTTGATTTTATTGTCTAGTCGGTTCAATATCGCTGCGTAATACCCTCCTGTTATCGTTTTTCCTTGTTCAAAATGGTCGGTAAAGATTATTCCGTTATTTCCGAGCATCCCAGAAAACAGCAGCCATAACCATCTCTGCCGATGGAACCGTCATTGCCTTTTTTTTCTTCTTACTTTTTTGCTTGTGTCTTATGAATGAATATAAGACAACTAGTGTTTTATAACTGCCATAAGACGTTTCAAAATAGTAGAATTATGATCTCATAATATATCGGTTGCGGATAAAATAACATATTTATATTCTTTCCAAACATGTTTTGGTTATTTTTTTTCTTTCATTGGTACAAATCAAAAATTAAAAATAATATTTTCCTCTACAACATGCCTTTGTTTGTAATCGATTTAACTACCATCACTTTAACAATCTTTGCACAATTTGCTTCAAATGTATTAGAAATTAAGGACAAGTGGACGTGGTTTTACAGACTTTGTCAAGGCGTTCTACAGAATTGACCATTTTGTTCGGCTTAGTAAAGTTAAACAGTTTGGTTTTCCTCCTAAAGTTACATCCTTCTTTAAATCATATTTAATGGGAAGACAAAAATTTGTGTGTTACAACGGCTTTAACTCACGATGTTATTCTCTCTTCGGGCGAATCTCAGGGATTCAAACTTGGTCCTCTGTTGCTTCTTATGTTCATTAACAACCTGAGTACTATTCTTAAATGCAATACTTGAAAATCTTTGCTTCAGTATCGAGATTGTCTGTCTCTACAACAAGAAATTAATAATTTACAGACCAGATGTGTCATTAATAAATTGGATTTAAATGTCAATAAATATAAAGTGTTATATTTTTCTAGAAAACGATGCACACTTGCATATCCATACTCTATTGCCGGTACAGTCTTCTTTCGCGCTGTGACAATGAAAGATCTAGGTGTGACATTCGACAGTAAGCTTGTTTTTTCTATTCATTTCGGAATCATTATGTTTCCGATGCAAACCGAATGTTCGGCTTCATAGTGCGCAATTGCAAAAGTTTTAATAATCTTTCTGCATTATATAAACTTATTCAAACCCACAAGCCACCCCTCCCTGGCTACGTACCTGTTATGTACATAATTTACGTAAAAAGGACTATGGATATTTTTATTCAAAGAATATGTATATTGAAATTTCTTTTTCTAATTCGTTGTTTCCTCTCACGAACAGGCTTTAGCTGTTTACTTTCAAAAAGTCCTATTATAATGGTATAGTGTGCATTGGAATTTTTTCCATTGTTTACGATTAAGTGCTGACATCTACATTTCTTCCTTTGTCTTCTACTCGTAACTTCTTCCTCTACACATGATCGTTGTCTCCTATGCTTATTTTCCAAACTTAATAATTTCTTCTATTAAACTAAACCCTGATACTTCTTTGGTGTTGATTTTTATATGATTGATTAATACATTTTGTAAGTTTATGTAAAATTTATTTACCTTCTCCTTTTGTAGGTGCATATATTTACATTTGTATTACAACTTCATTAAACGTAATGCTTTTTACCATTACTCTGGAATTAATGGGTTCATACTTTATTACTCGTTTGTTTGTTTTTAGGCAAGGAATAGGGGTGAAGAAGCATTCCTCGTTCCTCATGACATCGATTACTTTGATTATATTTTTAATTTTCATCGGCTGCGAAAAATTCGCAGTTCGAAGCTGGCGACTCTTTTATTTATTTCCTCAAATATTATTATAACTAATTCTTCCTTTATCTAATTTTTTGATTATAGTCCTCAACAGTACAAAGTATAAGTTAGTTAACTGTATAGTGACACACCCCTAATTCTTTGTTTCTTTTATTCCCAAAATTTGTAATTTACGATTATCCATTTTAACTAATCCATCTCTTTTCGAATCAACGTTTTTATATTCAACATTTCTATCTTATATAAATTCGGTTTAAAGTTTTACACCCCTTACATTAGTAAATAACTTGTTGTACCTCTACTGTACTCATATTCTCTACATTTCTAGTTGTATTGCCTGCGTTCATTTGTAGTCCCTCTCATTTTGCCCGTCCTTCTTCCTCCTCCTCTTGTAGTTATTTTCAAATTACCTGTCACCGGCATTTCTAAAACGAAAATAATTTATATTTTTCCTGCCTGAACAAAGAGTTATTTTTTTCTAAGTGTCCTGTTTTAAAGGCAGTTGATGTCAAGATAGCTTCTGCCTTCTTATGTCAATTACATAACCTCTACTATTAGATATAAATCTAATTAATTTTTTTTTATTTCACGCCTACACTACCACAACAACGACGAACCAGCAGCTAAGGTGTCCCAATCTAACATGCAACACGGCCACCTCAACTATGGGAGTGTGTGAACACACACGCCCATAGTTGAGGTGACGGAATTTTCCAATTAGGAAGATCCTGCCGCCCTAAGTGGGACTCAAACCCACAACCCTTGCAACACGATCGGTGCGCTAACATCGCTCGTCTACGGCCGGCCTTAATTAATTATTTCAATAAATAAAAGTATATTATTATTATTAGCTATTAGTTTTTTTGTTACTCTTAATATAGCGTAATTGTTTGTTAATAAATAGGTAATAAATAGAATTATTTTATTAATATTGTTTACAATTACGTCAACAGCAAAACACATACGAACCGAGCACCCCAATTTTAAATCACCTGAACTCGACCACTCGCGCATTGTGTTATAGCACATAATCACGTCGTGCCTCTAGAAGTCTAGACTGGACAGTACCACTTAAACAGCTGGACTGCGTATCGCGTCTTTATGGTCTTATGATGATTATGCTAATTTAATAATATTGTTAAAAAATTGTGTTATATGTTAAGGTGCAATTTTGATTAAATAAATTCCATACCTGATCAACATTAAATAGACGTTTAGTGTTGATTGCCGATTAACCATATTGAAGTTTGAATAATTGATCCTGTGCATTGGCGATTTTCGAAGTGTCAATTGTTTTCCCGTGGAAAACTTTCTGTACGGCTTTTTAACGTTTTGCACGAGCTGAAGAATTTAGGCTGCAGTTGTTCAAATTAAATTAGTTCGATTATAATTTTACCTTACGAGGATCTTTATTGTGCATAGATACGTTAAATTTTCACTTTAATCCCGTCCATTAGCTTAGGTACGCATTTACGATTGATTATCTTATCTATTTATAGTTTTGTCAATTTTGAAACTAATTTTCTTTGTTCTACGTAGGGATTTATTTTAGTTTTATTTTTAACTAAATTATCTTATTCTAATTATGGAATAAATATCATCTGTGAATCGATTTATTTATGGACTGAATCATTAATGGAATTATACCAGTCTTGAATTTGGGAAAAAATATAATTTGGAAAATTATAGATATCTTTGGGAAATGGTGGTTTGGTTCAAGGTCGCATTGTAAGTACCTTGAAGATAATTTTCTTTTGGAGTGGAATTGGATTATCAAGGGAGCCAATGGATAAACTTGGAAGATTTAATCAAACTTAGAGATTAATCAATTATTAAATACGTTAGAGGCCAATAATTTCGTTTGAGGGTTTTGGTACGCGGGTAATGTAAACTTACTCATAGATTCTTATTTGAGATGATGAGAAAAATCGCTGTACGGGTAAAAGCGGTAACATATTTTCGTTTTCATTCACTTCTTCAAGTCCCTCTAGCATATGCTTAAAATGTAACAGATAGGTGAAAAACAATTGTATGTCACACGGTCAGAAAAGCATTTGCAGCCCTTAGTTGCCTGCTGTCCTCGCTTTGCTCGGACATCAAACGACTGCTGGCTGCAAATGTTAACTTTCTGCCTTTGAGACAAAATATATGTACTATGATCATATCAATTTTAGTCAATAGACTTAAAGAAACTCAAAAAAGTGTTCGTGCGCTTATTTGTGGGGATTGCTGCTTCCTGTTAGTATAAAACAAATGATATATGAATTCGAAACTAGAATGCTAAGCTGATAATGAATCTGAAAAATGGAATTTCAAATATTATTCAGAATATTTAAACTAAATTTAAAAATTTAAGACGCTCTTTATACGAGCTATGCACGTCTCTAGGATACTCATATCCACTTCTAACATATATTACGTGCACAAAAACACTAAATCTGATCCAATTATATCGACAATTCTCCTCAAGTATATTATTTTTAACCAACTTAAAAAAATAATAAATTCAATCAAAATCAAACAAGGTTACCTATTACATCGAAATACGAAGATGTTTGGTGAATTATCCAGCCGAATACTACGCGTGATACCCAGATTTCCTATAATTTTTTTTCACTACGACTGCTTTGTTGCTAGAAAATTGTTTTACTGAAAGTGCAACTTTCAATAAAGTATATAATAAAGCAGACTTTAGAGTATACTTTACTATAGAGAATTTGAATTGCCCAAATCACAATAGTATATAACGCAAATTAAGAAATCGAATAAAAGAAAACTGAGCAAAAAATAGGTAGGTAGCAAAGAGTATAATTAAAATCCCTACAATCTGAAAACCTGCGATCAATCTGATAGGCCTAGTTAAGTGATTAAATGGTTTCTTCTTCCGAATAAGTGGTTCGTTACTGAGGGACTTATTTCTTGATATATATCGGTCACTGTTAATTCCTTTAAGCAATTTGTCCTTATAAACTTCTTTCGTTGGGTTTGTATCTGATAATAGAAAAAGATTCGTTTTCTCTACAAGGACACAATTTATGAGGACCACGTGATATAAACTGGCATTATAAGAAACCTTCCAATCCTTATATGCCCAATCACATTAATCTTATTTCGGAAATAAAAGTTTTATATCAAAGTACTACCTACATAAATAATACAACGAAGATGTCGTCTGGAAGTTCTCCACGATTGAAATAATAATCTGGTAACGCCAACGTAAGAACTACCAAAACATGACCACGTTGTAATCAGTAAATAACTAATCAGACTATAACATCTTTGCTTGTTGTTTCTAAAACAAAGTAACAAGGTACTTAGAATGAAGTATAGCAATTTAAGAAAAAACTTAAAACAAAAAAAAAATCTAATTTTCTAATCTACAAAATCTCATAGTAAAATTTAAATTTTGTGCAGAATTTTCTATTTTTCTTCCACACACGAGTGTTATGCAAAATGCAATCACTCGTAAACATGCAGAGTAAAAGTTTAATTAAAATAAACGTCTCCACAGACTGACTTCATGATAGGAAAAACTTTTATCTGTAGATACTCGACAAAATAAAGTATAAAGCAAAAAAGTCGAAAGCTTCGATTAAAACCACAGAGAACAGTTACACTATAAAAACCTTCGTACAATTAAACTCAAAATATAAAAATATACCCAATAATAGTGAAAAAAAACGAGAGAAGCTTTGATATACATCCCTAATGTCAAGCGTTGCTTTCTGAGGACTTATAATTATACAAATAATAGTTAGTATTGTGGAACGTTCTTGTTAGAACGATTGAAACTTTTTTTTGTACGATTTGTACTGTTCTACAACGTCGCACAGTACGTCAAAGTGCACCTACTTTACTAATCTTTTGCCAATGGTAACCACCTTCACCTGTTAAGCATTATTTTCGTAGCATACTGTATTACTTGTTGGTACTTTTTGCATTTGTTGCTATTTCAGTTCCGTTCTAAAGTTAAATTTTTAAAGGTTATTCTGATTTTAATTTAGTTAAATCGAATTTTTGTGTATTGCGTTGTTACATGTTTGGAATTCTTCTGGTTAACTTCTGTTTTCGGTTAATCGTATGAAAACACTTTCGTGGTATATTTAGTAATTAATGGTAATGGTGTATTGATACAGTTTACTTTGGATTCTTTTGGAGATTATATACCAGGAAAATTATGAACCAAGTTTTTACACCCCCGCAATAATTTACTTATTGATTGCTCGCCAAAGGATATTACTTCTCCTAACTCGGCCTTTTCGTGTTTGGTTGTTCCTTTTCTAAACCTTAATAGTACAGTAAAAACAGGCCATTTTTTAGCGAGTTGGTGAAAGAATTCGTTGATAAATGCTAATATGTGAGAAAGGTGAATTTTAGCAATAGAAAACAAGAACCGATAAGGTTATAAAAATAAACCAATTTTCCCCTACTTTTGGGGATTGAAAGGGCGATTTTGGAGGTTTTTGTTCATTATCTCGAAAAGTAAGCCATAAATCAAAGTTTTTAGATAGTATATAAAATGCATGCAATTTGTTTTTGTTTCGTTCGAAAGAGGTTGAAAATTGACCGAGTTATAGCACTTTGAAATTTCCGAAAATTTTGCGAATTTTAGACAAAAACGGAGATTTTTATTTTTTCATAATTTGATGTGGGGAGGGATAAAACGCATTTGAGACCCTTATACAAGCGGAAAGAATTTATTGTTAAGGAAACAAGATATCGATTTTAGTCCTGGTGATGGAAAATTAATCACTGTTCGAGTCCGTGCCTGATGTACAGATCCAATCTGGACTAACTATCTTTTGTGGCATACCATGTCCTCCAAAACAGACTACCATCTGTAATCCAAAGGGTTTAGATTCAAGCAGCCAGACGGTCAGTCTTAGGTGCTTATAAAACCGAGTATTTATTTTGAAGCCAGGTCTGGGTAGTTTTGACTTTACGAACCGACGCAGTATTATGTTGCAAAATCCACGGCTGGTTTTGAAAGAGGGTCTATTTGAAATGCCTTAACGACGGATTCCAGAACGGCCTCTTAATAGACTTTGGACGATATTTTGACTCCTTTTGTGCAGAAATGCACAAGTGACTCTAGCTTAGGAGATACTTCACCAACCATGACTGACGCTGGGTGGAGATCTTCTTCAAACCGTGAGACCAGTTTGGAGGTTTCACTAAATGACCGCGCATAAACCATATCATTCTGCTTATTGAATTTTTCCTAAACGGTGAAGATTTTTTCGTCGATATATAACTTTTTTCTATGCCGGATATCCGCGTACTTCATCAACAGCGGTTTCGATTTTACAACAATATTTTTTAATAAATCAATCCAGGTTAACTTTGTGAGTAAGGTTTTTGCATTCTTGTTAATTGTAATATAACAGATAACTAAATATTACAAGAATGGTTTGATGGTAGATCATTTTTACCGAAGGCCTTCAAAACCAGTTTGATTTTCTTAGTACAACAAGTTTTCAAGAAATTCATCTTTGGCTACTGATTCATTTTCTTTGTTTAAACATAAAGTTCAAGTTGATAATAATTAATTTATTAATACGGAATATTTTGTTTGCTGCTGTTTATTTACTGTATGTCGTCTATTTTCTATGTATTAAATAACTTTTACTTGAGTTCGAAAATTTTGTTCGTTTGAATTTAATTCAATTACTAGGGAAACCTCGTCAAGGCATGACGGTCAAAAGGCTATTTTATTGAAGGATTTCCATAACAACGTTCGTTGTGTGATTATAATCCTTCGGATTTTCAAGAGTGATTTTTTAATATTAACATTTATTATTATTAAATAAACGCAATCGAACAAAACAGTTGAAAATATTAAGCTTACCATTCTCAGACGTACTTATGAAAGCGTTATTTAACAAACATCCCTACTTATCCCACCTCACCACCAATCCAGAATTATCCCACTTTCCTCCCTTAGTTACTACCGTCTTATTCCTTTTTCTGACTTACCTATTCAACTTATCTCTTTCTTAAATTTACCTTCCCTCCAAGACTTATCACTCTTTCTGACTTACCCTCTCTGGCTAACTCCTCCCTCGATTTGCCCACCCATTCTTATCTACCATACAATTCTACATTAGATTCATATGATGCTTAATATAGCAGATTTCTAAACTTTGTCGGTTATTTTGTCTATGTTCAAAACATTAGTTTGTAGATATTCCTATTCTGATTTTTCATGAAATATCCCAATCTGCAAAAATGCGCACTCACCGAGTCAGACAGAGATATCGATTTTCCTGAAAATGCTCTATACCAAATACTATGACACTCTACTGAGAACTGTTAGTGGCATAGTACTTAATTAGGCATAGGGAGGATGTTTAGTTCCAAAACGTGGCGAAGCAAGCGCTGTAAGCAGACATTCGGCATTGGGCTTATTGAAAGGCATCGATTATAAATAATACTTTTAAATTAAAAATAAAAATATTTAAAAAATTACAAAACTAAAGCTCCACAGATTAAAAATAGAAAAGTTTTAAAAATAAAAAGTAAGTAGTGTTGACTAATTTACAGAGTCAACACTTTATTAATATAAAAAAGAATAAAGCAAATCGGCCTTCCAGAACTTGTAGACTTAGCGGAACAAAAATGAGTCGTGTTTTAAATATATAATTAGTAAATAATAATTGACCTATTATATAAAGTTCAATATGGTTGGTGTATTTACTATCGAAGGACATAAGATTTTCGTAATCTAAAGCAGTGTTAATGGGAAGACGATAAGTTTGATCGCCATGATTTACGCCAGATAATACGAAAAAGCTATAAATAAGCAATTGCCATCACCTAATATTTGAGGGTACTAATATCAAAGGCGATTGCCGCTAAAGAGGCAACTTTAAATATACCGTTACATGGAATATTTCCGATTTTGGCACCACCACAAACTACATTATAATGTAGTTTAGTAGAGCTTGAAAAGACGAACAATTTGAGACACATATATTTTTCATTTTACTTAAAATTGGAGATTGTCGCCTTTGATATTAGTACCCTCATTTGTACAATTTGTTCTCTTTCCATGGTTTTATTTATTTAATATAAAGTATTTACTGGAATAAGCCCCAAGAACAAATACTTATTTATGAACACACAGTATATGTAAATAACAAAGGCTAAGTAAAGGAAACATTTAAGAAATAGTATATTAAGTATCAAGAACAGTAAGGACAGTTTACCGATCGACGACAATGTTTGAGGATATACAAATATTGGAGGAGATCGGTAAACTCCTTACTGTTTGAGATGCTGATACTATTTTTTGTACGACCATTATGAATACAAAGGTATTAACTAAGGAAATATCCCCGAAAAAAATAGATTTAAGATAATTTATTTTTGCCCTGTATATCCACCAAACATTAAGTAGGTTTTGTCGTTACCATGGATACGTTTGTAATTACTATTATTTTTGAATGTCACAATATTTGTCAAACTCGTGAGAATGAGTGAATCTGAAAACGAATATAATTGGGATAGTGAAGAGGCCTGAGCAAATTTAAATAAACAACAGTAGATATGCTAGGCGGGTTCGAGCACAAAATCCCATGTATTTTCTTATGAAGGTTCGTTTTACATTTCAAGGTCATCCGCGAAATTCGAGGCTCATTTGCATATCATCCGCGAAATTCGAGGTTCATTTGCATATCATTCGCGGTGTTATGTATGTATCATTAACGGTATTATTTGCATATCTAATTAATTTAATTCGCGGGGTCATTAGCGGATCATTTTTTATATCTCGCCGGGTCATCTGCATATCTCATCTCTCTCTCCTCATTTCCAACTTGTCATCATTTCCCGCTGAAAGATTTGAATTCCTAGCGCTGCTAATGCCATCTATCGGTGACGTCATATGATCGGTATAGTAGATCTCTATACGCCTGTAGATAGGCAACCTGCTATACTTTTTTTTTTACAAAACCAATGGAGCCAACAGGGTTTGAACCGGGGACTTCTCGAATGGTAGCCAGCCAATGCATCCACTACACCAACGAGGTAATCTATTAAAGCACTGTAAACTGGTTATAAAAAAAAATTGTTGACTAGCGACCACGTACTCATAATATAATACAATTAATTTTAGGTATAAATCTAAACGTGATACATTATTATTACTAAATTAATTTATTAAAATAAAAATAACTCAGAACTAAATTATTAATATCAAGAAATTTATTTAAAAAAAACATTTCAATTCTAAACGTGTACAGGAGTTATTTATAAAAATGCTTTCACGTATATTTGATTAAATCCAATTTATTTAAAAATAATTCCCGGAAAATATTTATAAATATTGTACATTAATAATATTAAATCTTTAGGATTCCAAAATTATAAGCCAATTATGATTATTATCATGAGTCATTGAGATGAGACAATTATTAACCTTATATGAGCCAATCGTGAAGAAACTCAAGAAATTTTTCTTGATACATCTTAAATATAACAATTTGAAAACTATATACAGATATTATTACTACATGAGCCCCGTAACATCAGTCGATCCGCGGCTTTTTATATCAATACAAACTAATTAGTCGTGTTGTTTTCAACATTCTTTAACACTACTTTCAACCATAAATAAACAAACGTTCTTACGAATGACTGAAAGGAATTTAAATATTATAAATAATTTGTTAAGAGATCAAAGCTACTGTCATAGTTATAAGTTTAAGCGATAACAAAATGTCCATAGCTTAACCCCGAGACCACGGAGCTTGTCTTTTAAATTACTGCATACGAGTTATTTCTAAAAATGCTTTCACGTATATTTGATTAAATCCAATTTATTTAAAAATAATTCCCGGAAAATATTTATAAATATTGTACATTAATAATATTAAATCTTTAGGATTCAAAAATTATAAGCCAATTATGATTATTATCATGAGTCATTAAATGAGATCGGTAAGGTAAAAACATGACGTCTTGATTGTAAACGATGATTTCACCATTGCTAATGAATTTCCAATTAGCGGGTGTAGAAAGTTAAAATTCAAACATGAAAAACTATTGGTTTAATCGAAATATTTTAAAAGTTGCCGACGGCTAATTATTATTTAATAGCAACCGTAAATTTCTGAGTAAATCTGTTTGGATATTTCCTGAAGCCTAAATCAATTTTGTTTGTATTAAAATCTAGAAATTTCAGAAAAACGGTTTTAAAATAAATTGTATATAGTTATACATTGTGAAATAAAAAAATGCAAAAATAAAATACGTACACGGATTAAACTAAACTATATATTAAGAAATATTAATTACGGCTTTTATAGCATCTTACAGGAAAAAGATTACAGTCAATCAAGATCACAACACATATCATTAACAAGATATCGTAAATAAATATATTATATATTGAAGGTAAAGACATGAGTATATCCATCGTTTGACTAATGTCTATTTATTAAAACAAATAAGTTATGAAATGAAGCAGGGAGTCTATTCAATGAACATTGCCTAATACTTTTATGATTTTTCTAGCCTATAGATCAGCACACAGTTAGAAACACGGGCCTGCTAAATGCCTGCAATTCACCTACCCTATCAATATGTTGTACAATTTTAGATATGTAATGTATACGTTTTGTTTCTTACTTAAGTCTATTTTGTTTGTATGTTTGTAATATTTAGACATTTACGAAAATTAAATCAAGCTGAACAGCAGATTACTATTTTAAATTTAATAGATCATACGAATTATCTTACCCTGTTCTGAATGACTGCTTTGTATATCATGATGTGATATCATACAATTATATTCTAGTAAGAATTGTAATAAAGTCACTGCTATAAATAACAACATTCTTTATCACGATCATCTATCATTATCATAATCATCTAATGTCATGCAGAGTCAGCAGCTAGCTCCTAAGTTCGTATATGCGAGAATCGGTATTATATAACACACACATCAGTCTACATTCATTGCTCTAATATTGATAGGAACTTCCTAGAATCTATAAAGTTGTACTACATATATTCAACTAATTTGAATATACGATAACTGATACTCATTATACTTCTATGCATACAATCGAGGTATCAGTACACTCCAACCGCGTGATCAAGATTGTAGTATTCAAATCAAGCATCACTAAACGTATACTTCATATATGAAATCATAAAACTCGAGTCTAACTACTGACGAGGTGAAAGAATAGTTGCAATCGGTTTATGCCCATACCAGGCTCCCTATGATTATTATAAATGTCTTAACAGAATAAAAAAGGGTGAAATGAATATAACTTATAGGATTTAATCAAACTAGAAGAATATCGATATATCCTACGTTGAGAAAATAATTATACTATGTAAGCATCGATACGCTACATATGATTGCGAGCCTGAGTATAAGCATAAACCCTATACTACAGATTTTTATCCTTTTTCATTATATCTACTACAGACGAGGTGAATGAATAGGTACATTTAACATGCGTATGCTACAATTATCTAATTTTCTAGGTTTCTAGACGTAATGTAATTTTGAACAGATTTTAACCCTTTTCGTTATATCTACTACCCCTGTAAGCGATTTCTACATATACGTTCTTATTGTTTATACACCATATAGATATTCGTAGCATCTAAAGTAAACTCTTATTTAAACGTTATTTTACAATATATCATACATTTCAGCAACTCCGATATATGAAGATATGTAATAATTTACTATATACTTTTGTAGGATATTAACTCGTATAATTAATACTAATTTGTAATTATCTTCGATACCTTCGAAATATAAGTCTATAACATATCTACCCAAAAGATTCGCCGACAAACTTACTGAAGATAAAGTGGTCGATCTCAACCAAAAGATAGCGAATACAACTCTGTCTCTAGGATTGGTTTACCTAGGTAAAGTAAAGACAGAAAGATATCAACTGTATGCTGACTGTATGTTCATCGAGACGAATAAGGTATGAAATGTAACAGGTAGTCTATTCAATGAACATTGCCTAATACTTTTTTCTGATTCTTATTCTACCCTATGGATCCGCATTTAGAAACATGGACCTGCTAAATGCCTGCAATTCACCTACCCTATCAGTATGTCGTACAATGCAAAACATTTAATATTATTATTAAAATTTTATAAATAAAAACGATAAAAGAAGTTTATAGTTTTCATTTATTTTTATGTTAAACATATACGGTAGCAGGATCTAGATCGATGTATACAAATTCATATATGACAGAAATGTTATGTATCTCAATACATACCTAAAACGTATTCTTCGTATATTCAGTAAGAGCTACCCTTTTTTTTTCTTTTTTCTAGACATTCGAATTTTGAACAGCTTAATAATATGTTTTCTCATTTAATCATAATTAGGTTGACTTTATATAGTATTTTTTAGGAAAACCTTCTTTAGAAAAACCCTAATGATTCTTTAATTTACATAAAAAAAAAAATTAAAACATTTGATTACACAATAATCCCATTTTCGATACCTTCGAAATATAAGTCTATAACATATGTTTAGGTCTTTATAACTTTGAAACACAGGGTAGTTACCTCTTGCAAAATTTACAGTTATGAGAACCCTGAAGACTTAACCTGGAGAAATAAATCAGATAAATATTTTACTTTTATTGAAACGATAACTTTGCATACTAATATATGAAAATAATATAATGTATATCACCTGATAAATAAAATTGAAATTATTCTTATTCTTTTACAATGAAATGTGTTTTGAAAAAACACGATGAAACGTTATGTATATTAATGCAGGAGTTCTGTTAACGCATTCGTTATTTAGAGATTCACTTATAAGTACACTATCTATTTAGCTGATTCAATAAAAATTTCATTATTTTTAAAATTCCTAACGAGGGACCTACTGATAAGCGTTATATTATACCAGGTACGTATGATACTCTACTGCTGATTGCATACCCCATGAACGCAGTTGTACAAAGTAATGTAGGATATACGTTACAGAGAAGTTTAATTTTCCGTGCAACAAATGACCTATATATATATTTTATGTACAATGCTGACATTAACATATTTAGCGCATACCTGTTGAACATAGCTCTACAAAGTAATATTTATAAGACTTAAAAGGCTTATATTTTAGAGATCGGATACAGGCGCATATATTCCTGTATATTACCTCTAAATTTTTCTTTAACAATACATGTAGTCAGGTTTGGCGTAAATAACAATTAGGGATATCAAAGCCATACTAACTGAACGCTAACATAATATGCTCTACAGGTCAAACTCAATTAATTAACCCTGGGGCTATACATCCTTAGGCTAGAAACAGTCTTAAAACAAAAAAAAAAAATGGCTGAGTCCACCCTGTTAGACAAGAAATCAGAGTATGGGCGTGATAAATAAAACATATAAAGTTATTTTACAAACATTTATTTAGTATACATAACATAATACAAGAATATAGATCATAAGTTGTTTTCTATGACGACTGTTGTAGTTCTACGGGTCTCTGAGTCGTCGTATGCCCTCGCAGCAATACTAATACGTATAAAGTCCGACGACTGACTCATTGGAACTGTACCAATAGCCCTTTCCTTGTTCAACTCTTCGTTACTATCATAGTTGGTAAACGAGGAACCACATTCATCAATACCCAAATGCATGGCTGAAGTCATATCTTCTTCTTCTTCTTCTTCTGTCTCAACGATATCAGTAGGTCCATTTGCTTCCTTTACCAGAGCTGTCTTTACAACATTTGCGTTATTATGTACGTTTTTTAAATGCCTTTTATAGCTGTCGATGCGTGAAAGATATTTGAAGCAATTAGAACACCGAACTTTGATTGATTCGTGAACGCTTTTAATATGTCTTTTTAAGTGGTCACGACGTGAAAAAGTTTTGACACAGCTAGAACACTTGATTCTGTTTGAATCGTGCTTGGTTTTTACGTGTCTCTTGCAAGTGAATGGCCTCGCGAAAGGCTTGAAGCAAACCGGACACTGTATTTTGCAATCCTGTCGACCAGAGTCATTCTTCTTACATACGTCGTTAGCGTGCTGCTCCATTTCGACTAATGAAGGAACAGGAACACTACCCCGCCTATTTATACTGATCGACCAGCGCAATCGGTTGTTCTCGGTTATAATCGTAAGCGCTCGGAGCAATATGTATGCTCGAGAATGAATCGTAGGTTCTATCCTAAGTGTATGTAACCCGGAACCGATGTCCGTACATTTTAAATTATCAAACTTACCATATAAACATGAATATTTACTACATTTGCTTTAATTCTTGTTCCCTCCCTACCTACCTACCTACCGTAAACAATATGACATATCTGCGTCGAAATACAGTGAACGAAAGTACTAGAGGAACTTAATACCTTAGATCACGGCTGTTTCTGGATACGTGATTTCCTCTTACAATATCTATAGTTATGAGAACCTTGAAGACTTAGCCTGGAGAAATAAAACATCGTCAGTTTAAAAGAAATAAGTCCGTCGCCATATTTAAACGTTATTTTACAATACATCATACATTTTCAATAGCTTCGAAATACGCAGATATGTAATAATATACTATATACTCTTGTAGGTTATTCAACGTATCTATAGTAAACTCTTATGATTAATAATAATCTGTAACCTTATTGTTTTTTATTACATCACAGGTTAGAGCGTACGAATATAATTTAGGTTAGATTAGGTTAGAGCCTACGAATACATTTTTAGGGCAGAACGTAGGGAGCAGAGTAAGTACAAAACAACATACTTTCATACAAGAACGTTTATTGATACGAGTAGTTTCGACGCTACTTAAAACATCATACATAACTTATAGTATATATAATATCTATTAAAATAGTACATTTCGTTTACACTAATAATGGTACTACATACCCGACTATAAAGTAAACATGGTAAGTATAACAGCAGTTTAAAAGAATAGATAGTAAATATAACTATATCTAATTATTTTATAAAATACTATGTTAACTAAGAGGTTATTATATACAGAATATATACGCCTGTATTCGACCTCTAGAGGGTTCATAAGACTAGACTAGACCAGACCAGACCAGACTAGACCAGACCAGACCAGACCAGACCAGACCAGACTAGACCAGACCAGACCAGACCAGACCAGACCAGACCAGACCAGACCAGACCAGACCAGACCAGATCAGACCAGACCAGACCAGACCAGACTAGACTAGAGTATTATAGATGATAGACTGTAAAATCATGAACAATTATACCACCTGTAATATAATAGAGCTTACTTGATATTTTAAAATTAGTGGCTGAATCTAATTATTACAGAAATTCAATTGTAGAAACTGAAGATGTAATCTTTAAAACATCTAAAGTTAGAAGTTTTTAGTAGTCAGGTCAGATTAATAGAGGGTGTTATAATCAAATCGTTTTTAGAAACTATTTGTTTTGTAAGATTGGCTCCTTAATGAAAAACAACATAGCTGTAGTCTTGATTTTGAAATTGAGATAGCTCGGGACAAAACGATGAATACAAAGTTTAGAAGTTTATTTCAAAATTCTGTGATAAAAAACATTAATTCTTCTTTACTTTACTTTAAAACCCAAAATTGCATGATAAATCAATATAATATTAATATAAATGATTAAATTAAATGAAGCAATCTAGGTTAGACCCCAAAAATTATATTAAGGTTATAGATTTTAGACTCCGGTTGTTGCAAAGATTCAAGAATCTCTATTAAGATTAGTTCATAAAACATTTATTAGGTTAGAGCATGTAGCTACTTACAAAAAAAAAATCTCTATTAAGATTAGTTCATAAAATATTTATTAGGTTAGACCATTGTAGTTACTTACAAAATCGTCATTAACATTCGAAAAACGTACATATAATATTAGTTGGGTTACAGTCTACGAATATATTTTAGGTTAGATTTAGATCGCACGCGACCTAAATCTAACCTAAAATATATTCGTAGACTGTAACCCAACTAATATTATATGTAAGTTTTTCGAATGTTAATGACGATTTTGTAAGTAACTACAATGGTCTAACCTAATAAATATTTTATGAACTAATCTTAATAGAGATTTTTTTTTTTTGTAAGTAGCTACATGCTCTAACCTAATAAATGTTTTATGAACTAATCTTAATAGAGATTCTTGAATCTTTGCAACAACCGGAGTCTAAAATCTATAACCTTAATATAATTTTTGGGGTCTAACCTAGATTGCTTCATTTAATTTAATCATTTATATTAATATTATATTGATTTATCATGCAATTTTGGGTTTTAAAGTAAAGTAAAGAAGAATTAATGTTTTTTATCACAGAATTTTGAAATAAACTTCTAAACTTTGTATTCATCGTTTTGTCCCGAGCTATCTCAATTTCAAAATCAAGACTACAGCTATGTTGTTTTTCCTTAAGGAGCCAATCTTACAAAACAAATAGTTTCTAAAAACGATTTGATTATAACACCCTCTATTAATCTGACCTGACTACTAAAAACTTCTAACTTTAGATGTTTTAAAGATTACATCTTCAGTTTCTACAATTGAATTTCTGTAATAATTAGATTCAGCCACTAATTTTAAAATATCAAGTAAGCTCTATTATATTACAGGTGGTATAATTGTTCATGATTTTACAGTCTATCATCTATAATACTCTAGTCTAGTCTGGTCTGGTCTGGTCTGGTCTGATCTGGTCTGGTCTGGTCTGGTCTGGTCTGGTCTGGTCTGGTCTGGTCTGGTCTGGTCTGGTCTAGTCTGGTCTGGTCTGGTCTGGTCTGGTCTGGTCTAGTCTGGTCTGGTCTGGTCTAGTCTAGTCTTATGAACCCTCTAGAGGTCGAATACAGGCGTATATATTCTGTATATAATAACCTCTTAGTTAACATAGTATTTTATAAAATAATTAGATATAGTTATATTTACTATCTATTCTTTTAAACTGCTGTTATACTTACCATGTTTACTTTATAGTCGGGTATGTAGTACCATTATTAGTGTAAACGAAATGTACTATTTTAATAGATATTATATATACTATAAGTTATGTATGATGTTTTAAGTAGCGTCGAAACTACTCGTATCAATAAACGTTCTTGTATGAAAGTATGTTGTTTTGTACTTACTCTGCTCCCTACGTTCTGCCCTAAAAATGTATTCGTAGGCTCTAACCTAATCTAACCTAAATTATATTCGTACGCTCTAACCTGTGATGTAATAAAAAACAATAAGGTTACAGATTATTATTAATCATAAGAGTTTACTATAGATACGTTGAATAACCTACAAGAGTATATAGTATATTATTACATATCTGCGTATTTCGAAGCTATTGAAAATGTATGATGTATTGTAAAATAACGTTTAAATATGGCGACGGACTTATTTCTTTTAAACTGACGATGTTTTATTTCTCCAGGCTAAGTCTTCAAGGTTCTCATAACTATAGATATTGTAAGAGGAAATCACGTATCCAGAAACAGCCGTGATCTAAGGTATTAAGTTCCTCTAGTACTTTCGTTCACTGTATTTCGACGCAGATATGTCATATTGTTTACGGTAGGTAGGTAGGTAGGGAGGGAACAAGAATTAAAGCAAATGTAGTAAATATTCATGTTTATATGGTAAGTTTGATAATTTAAAATGTACGGACATCGGTTCCGGGTTACATACACTTAGGATAGAACCTACGATTCATTCTCGAGCATACATATTGCTCCGAGCGCTTACGATTATAACCGAGAACAACCGATTGCGCTGGTCGATCAGTATAAATAGGCGGGGTAGTGTTCCTGTTCCTTCATTAGTCGAAATGGAGCAGCACGCTAACGACGTATGTAAGAAGAATGACTCTGGTCGACAGGATTGCAAAATACAGTGTCCGGTTTGCTTCAAGCCTTTCGCGAGGCCATTCACTTGCAAGAGACACGTAAAAACCAAGCACGATTCAAACAGAATCAAGTGTTCTAGCTGTGTCAAAACTTTTTCACGTCGTGACCACTTAAAAAGACATATTAAAAGCGTTCACGAATCAATCAAAGTTCGGTGTTCTAATTGCTTCAAATATCTTTCACGCATCGACAGCTATAAAAGGCATTTAAAAAACGTACATAATAACGCAAATGTTGTAAAGACAGCTCTGGTAAAGGAAGCAAATGGACCTACTGATATCGTTGAGACAGAAGAAGAAGAAGAAGAAGATATGACTTCAGCCATGCATTTGGGTATTGATGAATGTGGTTCCTCGTTTACCAACTATGATAGTAACGAAGAGTTGAACAAGGAAAGGGCTATTGGTACAGTTCCAATGAGTCAGTCGTCGGACTTTATACGTATTAGTATTGCTGCGAGGGCATACGACGACTCAGAGACCCGTAGAACTACAACAGTCGTCATAGAAAACAACTTATGATCTATATTCTTGTATTATGTTATGTATACTAAATAAATGTTTGTAAAATAACTTTATATGTTTTATTTATCACGCCCATACTCTGATTTCTTGTCTAACAGGGTGGACTCAGCCATTTTTTTTTTTTGTTTTAAGACTGTTTCTAGCCTAAGGATGTATAGCCCCAGGGTTAATTAATTGAGTTTGACCTGTAGAGCATATTATGTTAGCGTTCAGTTAGTATGGCTTTGATATCCCTAATTGTTATTTACGCCAAACCTGACTACATGTATTGTTAAAGAAAAATTTAGAGGTAATATACAGGAATATATGCGCCTGTATCCGATCTCTAAAATATAAGCCTTTTAAGTCTTATAAATATTACTTTGTAGAGCTATGTTCAACAGGTATGCGCTAAATATGTTAATGTCAGCATTGTACATAAAATATATATATAGGTCATTTGTTGCACGGAAAATTAAACTTCTCTGTAACGTATATCCTACATTACTTTGTACAACTGCGTTCATGGGGTATGCAATCAGCAGTAGAGTATCATACGTACCTGGTATAATATAACGCTTATCAGTAGGTCCCTCGTTAGGAATTTTAAAAATAATGAAATTTTTATTGAATCAGCTAAATAGATAGTGTACTTATAAGTGAATCTCTAAATAACGAATGCGTTAACAGAACTCCTGCATTAATATACATAACGTTTCATCGTGTTTTTTCAAAACACATTTCATTGTAAAAGAATAAGAATAATTTCAATTTTATTTATCAGGTGATATACATTATATTATTTTCATATATTAGTATGCAAAGTTATCGTTTCAATAAAAGTAAAATATTTATCTGATTTATTTCTCCAGGTTAAGTCTTCAGGGTTCTCATAACTGTAAATTTTGCAAGAGGTAACTACCCTGTGTTTCAAAGTTATAAAGACCTAAACATATGTTATAGACTTATATTTCGAAGGTATCGAAAATGGGATTATTGTGTAATCAAATGTTTTAATTTTTTTTTTTATGTAAATTAAAGAATCATTAGGGTTTTTCTAAAGAAGGTTTTCCTAAAAAATACTATATAAAGTCAACCTAATTATGATTAAATGAGAAAACATATTATTAAGCTGTTCAAAATTCGAATGTCTAGAAAAAAGAAAAAAAAAGGGTAGCTCTTACTGAATATACGAAGAATACGTTTTAGGTATGTATTGAGATACATAACATTTCTGTCATATATGAATTTGTATACATCGATCTAGATCCTGCTACCGTATATGTTTAACATAAAAATAAATGAAAACTATAAACTTCTTTTATCGTTTTTATTTATAAAATTTTAATAATAATATTAAATGTTTTGCATTGTACGACATACTGATAGGGTAGGTGAATTGCAGGCATTTAGCAGGTCCATGTTTCTAAATGCGGATCCATAGGGTAGAATAAGAATCAGAAAAAAGTATTAGGCAATGTTCATTGAATAGACTACCTGTTACATTTCATACCTTATTCGTCTCGATGAACATACAGTCAGCATACAGTTGATATCTTTCTGTCTTTACTTTACCTAGGTAAACCAATCCTAGAGACAGAGTTGTATTCGCTATCTTTTGGTTGAGATCGACCACTTTATCTTCAGTAAGTTTGTCGGCGAATCTTTTGGGTAGATATGTTATAGACTTATATTTCGAAGGTATCGAAGATAATTACAAATTAGTATTAATTATACGAGTTAATATCCTACAAAAGTATATAGTAAATTATTACATATCTTCATATATCGGAGTTGCTGAAATGTATGATATATTGTAAAATAACGTTTAAATAAGAGTTTACTTTAGATGCTACGAATATCTATATGGTGTATAAACAATAAGAACGTATATGTAGAAATCGCTTACAGGGGTAGTAGATATAACGAAAAGGGTTAAAATCTGTTCAAAATTACATTACGTCTAGAAACCTAGAAAATTAGATAATTGTAGCATACGCATGTTAAATGTACCTATTCATTCACCTCGTCTGTAGTAGATATAATGAAAAAGGATAAAAATCTGTAGTATAGGGTTTATGCTTATACTCAGGCTCGCAATCATATGTAGCGTATCGATGCTTACATAGTATAATTATTTTCTCAACGTAGGATATATCGATATTCTTCTAGTTTGATTAAATCCTATAAGTTATATTCATTTCACCCTTTTTTATTCTGTTAAGACATTTATAATAATCATAGGGAGCCTGGTATGGGCATAAACCGATTGCAACTATTCTTTCACCTCGTCAGTAGTTAGACTCGAGTTTTATGATTTCATATATGAAGTATACGTTTAGTGATGCTTGATTTGAATACTACAATCTTGATCACGCGGTTGGAGTGTACTGATACCTCGATTGTATGCATAGAAGTATAATGAGTATCAGTTATCGTATATTCAAATTAGTTGAATATATGTAGTACAACTTTATAGATTCTAGGAAGTTCCTATCAATATTAGAGCAATGAATGTAGACTGATGTGTGTGTTATATAATACCGATTCTCGCATATACGAACTTAGGAGCTAGCTGCTGACTCTGCATGACATTAGATGATTATGATAATGATAGATGATCGTGATAAAGAATGTTGTTATTTATAGCAGTGACTTTATTACAATTCTTACTAGAATATAATTGTATGATATCACATCATGATATACAAAGCAGTCATTCAGAACAGGGTAAGATAATTCGTATGATCTATTAAATTTAAAATAGTAATCTTCTGTTCAGCTTGATTTAATTTTCGTAAATGTCTAAATATTACAAACATACAAACAAAATAGACTTAAGTAAGAAACAAAACGTATACATTACATATCTAAAATTGTACAACATATTGATAGGGTAGGTGAATTGCAGGCATTTAGCAGGCCCGTGTTTCTAACTGTGTGCTGATCTATAGGCTAGAAAAATCATAAAAGTATTAGGCAATGTTCATTGAATAGACTCCCTGCTTCATTTCATAACTTATTTGTTTTAATAAATAGACATTAGTCAAACGATGGATATACTCATGTCTTTACCTTCAATATATAATATATTTATTTACGATATCTTGTTAATGATATGTGTTGTGATCTTGATTGACTGTAATCTTTTTCCTGTAAGATGCTATAAAAGCCGTAATTAATATTTCTTAATATATAGTTTAGTTTAATCCGTGTACGTATTTTATTCTTGCATTTTTTTATTTCACAATGTATAACTATATACAATTTATTTTAAAACCGTTTTTCTGAAATTTCTAGATTTTAATACAAACAAAATTGATTTAGGCTTCAGGAAATATCCAAACAGATTTACTCAGAAATTTACGGTTGCTATTAAATAATAATTAGCCGTCGGCAACTTTTAAAATATTTCGATTAAACCAATAGTTTTTCATGTTTGAATTTTAACTTTCTACACCCGCTAATTGGAAATTCATTAGCAATGGTGAAATCATCGTTTACAATCAAGACGTCATGTTTTTACCTTACCGATCTCATTTAATGACTCATGATAATAATCATAATTGGCTTATAATTTTTGAATCCTAAAGATTTAATATTATTAATGTACAATATTTATAAATATTTTCCGGGAATTATTTTTAAATAAATTGGATTTAATCAAATATACGTGAAAGCATTTTTAGAAATAACTCGTATGCAGTAATTTAAAAGACAAGCTCCGTGGTCTCGGGGTTAAGCTATGGACATTTTGTTATCGCTTAAACTTATAACTATGACAGTAGCTTTGATCTCTTAACAAATTATTTATAATATTTAAATTCCTTTCAGTCATTCGTAAGAACGTTTGTTTATTTATGGTTGAAAGTAGTGTTAAAGAATGTTGAAAACAACACGACTAATTAGTTTGTATTGATATAAAAAGCCGCGGATCGACTGATGTTACGGGGCTCATGTAGTAATAATATCTGTATATAGTTTTCAAATTGTTATATTTAAGATGTATCAAGAAAAATTTCTTGAGTTTCTTCACGATTGGCTCATATAAGGTTAATAATTGTCTCATCTCAATGACTCATGATAATAATCATAATTGGCTTATAATTTTGGAATCCTAAAGATTTAATATTATTAATGTACAATATTTATAAATATTTTCCGGGAATTATTTTTAAATAAATTGGATTTAATCAAATATACGTGAAAGCATTTTTATAAATAACTCCTGTACACGTTTAGAATTGAAATGTTTTTTTTAAATAAATTTCTTGATATTAATAATTTAGTTCTGAGTTATTTTTATTTTAATAAATTAATTTAGTAATAATAATGTATCACGTTTAGATTTATACCTAAAATTAATTGTATTATATTATGAGTACGTGGTCGCTAGTCAACAATTTTTTTTTATAACCAGTTTACAGTGCTTTAATAGATTACCTCGTTGGTGTAGTGGATGCATTGGCTGGCTACCATTCGAGCGGTCCCCGGTTCAAACCCTGTTGGCTCCATTGGTTTTGTAAAAAAAAAGTATAGCGGGTTGCCTATCTACAGGCGTATAGAAATCTACTATACCGATCATATGACGTCACCGATAGATGGCATTAGCAGCGCTAGGAATTCAAATCTTTCAGCGGGAAATGATGACAAGTTGGAAATGAGGAGAGAGAGATGAGATATGCAGATGACCCGGCGAGATATAAAAAATGATCCGCTAATGACCCCGCGAATTAAATTAATTAGATATGCAAATAATACCGTTAATGATACATACATAACACCGCGAATGATATGCAAATGAACCTCGAATTTCGCGGATGATATGCAAATGAGCCTCGAATTTCGCGGATGACCTTGAAATGTAAAACGAACCTTCATAAGAAAATACATGGGATTTTGTGCTCGAACCCGCCTAGCATATCTACTAACAACATACATTTTTTTAAATAGTTCAATTATTTAGAAAATAAATGATTTCTCGCGAAAGAGACATCTAAAGATCATGCATTTATTTTATAAATTACATATAATTTACTTACCGTTCTGTTTTTGACAGAACTGAACGGTAAGTAATTACTTACCGACGCGTTTTTGCTTAGCAACCAGTAAATATAACCTACTGTTCTAAAACCAAGTATGGTAAACAATCCGAAATAGCATGGTCGTACAAAAAAGTATTTTCATTAATTATAAAATTATATTATTATTTTTGCATTATGTTATTAATACATATCTATGCAACCTAATAACAAATAAAACGTTATACACTTTAATAATGCACTTTTATATATTATATTATATATTGTGATGTTCACGTTTATGTGTGTTAGAAAATTTAATATGAGCGTATACATAAGAATAGATAATTTTTGAAATTCATTATTGCACAGATGTGGTTATTAAGGATCAATAAATAAATAAATAAAAACAGATAAACTTACATACAAAGTCATAATGATATCCCAAGAATACAAAAATTTAGTATATATTTGTAAAACAATAAAAGAGAATGTAATAGCATATATTTATTATGGTATTTTGATACAATATTAAAATTAACAAGGATAATAAAAGGAAAGGATATCCTAGCCATAAGTCAACCTGAAAATAAAAAATCATGTAATAGTTAGTTTAAAGGTATATTGATTTTCTATTGCACATTTAAAATTCTCCCTGTACTTCAATAATAAGGTCTCATTCACTTCTATGGTTATAGATATTGTTTATAAGAAAATTCTACATGTAAGTTGACAAGGGTAAGATTTCTTTCCATTTTTAAATCCTAAAATAAAGGTTTAACAATAAAGAGCTAATAAACAATATATGCTATACGTACTTATTCCTTCTTGAGAAATATTTTTATTGATAACTGTCAGGTTTGACATTTCAGATATATGTGTCAATGGTTATTATTCATAACCAAACTTTATCTATTGAAAATTATTAACCACTGCATGAATGTAAAAAAATTTAAATATTTGTTGATAATATTTAACCTTTCAATAACAGAATCCCATATTGAAAGGTTATAATAGGAATCTCATATTAAGGTATAGAATAAAGTAATTTTATAGGTAATTTTTACGATTGAACATCAAATAATTCGACCCTGAGATCTGAGATATATAAGAATAAATAACAATTTTGCACGATACAAAAGTAACGTCACAATATATTATAAACATAATCGTGAATAGTTCCAAAAGTTGCCACCGTAGAAAGTGGGATGACGCTGCAAGTGAATGCAAGAGTCTCGTGGGTATCCAAGTAAATGTTTTATATTTATTTATTCAAAAATACTTCACTTAAAGAAATACAGAAATTAAGTAGTGTTGACTAATCTACATAACAAAAGCTTCAATATAAAAAAATAATCACGTAAATCGGCCTAGTAGAACTCTCAAACGAAATGGGGAAAAAATTGTGTTTGAAATATATAGATTAGAGTTTCCTATTGGCACAATCTAACAATAATTAAAATAATTTATTTAAACCCCAAGCCATACAAGCTGGCGCCCAACAACAATCGTAGTTCCATTCGAGTTCAGACAATGAAAAATTACACTACGGAACAAAAATAGCACTTGTTTCTGCATCGGAGGCCAGACTAGGTGATTCTTATAGATTTTTGTGCGTATAATTCAATGGCGTCATAAAAATTACGTATCACGTCATGATTTGGAGATATTCGCACTTAAAAGTGCAAAAAAGCAACATTCAGGTACAATTTAAGATATTTACTTTTCTGTGCACAAATTTCTCGCAGTGATATTTGTATTTGAATGACAGCATATCAAGCATTTTATGTATTGACGTTAATCTTTCTTTTAGTGAATCAATCGTTCCGAAAATTTACATTCAAATATTTTTCAAGTTATGCGAAATTAATAATTTATTTAAATTAAAGAGTGTATAAATATTTATATTATTATTTATTAAAAATAACTATCCCGTACTAATTTTCAAAAAATTTGCACCTAAATTTATAATTTTCTCCGCCATATGGATCCGCCATCTTGATTTTGAAGAGTCTATCTCTAAATTAATTTTGCATATAACTTGAAAAATATTTAAATGTAAATTTTCAGAACGATCGATTCACGAAGAGAAAGATTAACGTCAATACATAAAATGCTTGATATGCTGTCATTCAAATACAAATATCACTGCGAGAAATTTGTGCACAGAAAAGTAAATATCTTAAATTGTAGCTGAATGTTGGTACTTTCAAATGCATCTGACAAAATTTAATCCTATATTAAATATTTTGCGTTATAACATTCTAAAAATGGTCAAAATAAGTCTTTTTTGCACCTTTAAGTGCGAATATCTCAAAATCATGACGTGATACGCATTTTTTTTGACGCCATCGAATTCTAGGCACAGAAATCTATAAGAATCACCTAGTCTGGTATCCGATGCAAAATCGTGTTCCGTAGTGTTATCTTCAGATTTTGACTAAATAAGCCGTGGAAGTAAATTGTAAGCCTAACGTATGTCCTTATGTCCAAGTGTAGGGCTTTAAAAGAATTGATCGTTCAGAGAATAGTATTGATAGTTACAGTTTTGGCGCTTAAATAGTGAAGTAATAAGTTGTTTATTAAGTAAGCAAATTTTGATGTTACAAAAACTATGTCTAAATCGCTTCAAAAATGTTATTGTTCATTACATAGATACTTATACTGAGAGTTCTTTAAAGCAGATACTTTTGGACCATATGATAAACTGATTATAAACTAAAATTGCACTTTATTTATTTTTTCAATCAACAATCAAATCCTTTTTTTGTTAGCTTATTTGGACATTTTACTACACTTATCTGATTTGCTTTATATTTCTGCTATCTCGGTAAATTCATTTCGACACAGAACCACCATAAGCTTAAAACGGTTAATCTGACACGTTTCCAAATACAGCATAAACATGGAATCAATAATATACGTTTATTATTTCAACTAAAGCTAACATGGATGCGCATATATGTTTGGGGAACAACAAAAATATTTACCTAACATCCCATCAAGACTGCATATAATCAAAGTCAGCATCTGTGCACATCTGGTGGTATGTATACATATACCGCTTAAACAACATCAACAAACTAAACTTTTGATAGACGTTTGTGTTTAATAAAAGTTTGCATCTACTTCTAAAACAATCTTAACGATTCTTTAATCTTGTTTGTATTTTAAAAAGTCGTACACGTTTAAGCTTAAATAAATTTCCGTTACGACTAACTCTGAGAAAGATCAAGACCTGTTTGGATATCAATCCGAATTTCCACTCTCTCTAAATTAAACACATCCAGAATTGTTTACCTCTCTAATGAGCTAAACAAACATTTAATAGGGATTAGAACAAAGTGCACGCCTTTGGGTTATGCGAACAATTTAACAAAAGCTCTGAGTAACAAACAGTATAAAATCTGTCTGAAAAAATAGAGCGCAAAAAACGGTAGTAGAATTGTTCTAATGAAAAGGGTTGAAAGCGATCTGTGTGGAGTCTATTTGATTAACTGCTGTTTTTCAATGTACAACGTTGGAAATCCTCTCGTGATATTTAGTTACTAAAGGTTTTTGGATCCGTATATAAGTATCTCTAATTTTAGGCACGCTATTATAACTTGCAATATAACTGCCGAATTTGTGAAAGTTTTATTGCAGCTATGAACATG
The DNA here is from genome assembly GCA_929113105.1 of Agrypnus murinus. Lineage (NCBI taxonomy): Eukaryota > Metazoa > Arthropoda > Insecta > Coleoptera > Elateridae > Agrypnus > Agrypnus murinus. Next base: position 89,474,627 of record OV816026.1, on the reverse strand, counting down.
TAGTTCGTAGCATTAGAATTTATGATATTGCCTATGATAAGTTTTTGACAATTAGATTTGCTTTTATGAATTTAGAATACCCAGAATTTCCAGCAAAAGTAATCACATTGGGAAAAATTGAGAAAATATTTTGCTGAATTATTTCAAATTCATCTACCTTATCTACGAAAAAAGAACAACCGAAACTCTGAAAACCTATCATTGCTGATGTTTTTAATATTCGTTGTAAACAGTAAACCTGGTTTAATAAATCTTAATAACTAAAACGGGGAAACATAGGGCCAGGGTTTGTAATTAATTCCTATACAAGGTGTTAATGACTTTATAGTGCACGTGTGTCTAGAAAACGTTGACACTTTTTTAAAAACGATTGTGTTGACAACACTAGCGTTGTTTATTGTTTTCGGTCGACAATTCACGCATTTTAGTTTAAGGTCAAGTTTAACAGAAACGTTTTTTCTCATTTCGGAAAAAACTTTCGATAATGAATATATTTTTTTATTAACACAATTCAAGTTTAGGTAAGAATCCAGTTCTTGACTGAATCGACAGATTTGGTTGCTGTCCTTTTTAAAAAACGTAACCTCAAACGGCAGACGCGAAGAATCGAAAAGAAAAATGTTAATCTATAGATTATGAGAATTTCCGTTTTTCATGTCAAAATCAATATCTTGAATAAAAAATAACGTACAAATTTAAAACAAATTATCTAAATTGATGATCAAATAAATGATAATTTAGTAGATTTTACTGTCTCCAGCCTTACTTTGTGAAACTCCATAATCATGAAGTAAAATATAAATACAAAGATTAATTAAAGTTTCACAAGTTTTATTGGATTCTTAACCTGACAATATTATTTCGACATTAAATGTCATTATCGATCTTATCTGCCTTTGAATTAATCTTTTTATATATATTTTATTTCATAATAATTTAGTGACTTATTTTAGCAGCAAAGAAAAAAAAAACTAAAAAGATGGCAAAGAAAACCAACACAATTATTTGTAAAATATGTTTTCCTTTTTTATTTGTTTGTGTTTGAATAACTTGTTGTAACCCTTGTAATACTGTGTATTTTCTTACATACACTGCGATGTGGGGTACCAACGTACCCCAAGGTTAAAATGCATATTTGGGCCAATTTTCACACGTTTATTTAAATAAACGAAACCAAACATAACCAGTTAAAAATTCTTAAGCCTAGCAATACTCTCTCCCATCTTACCCTATCTTCCGACATATATTCCTCTCTGGCTTACCCCTCCCCGTCAGTTTATTCTACATACATACATACGGAAATTCTACCTTACGAAATGATTAGAATAAAATCAAAAATCGATCTGATTTAAAACATTCTTGAAAACGTCTATTAGTACATATTTGAAAAATATGACATAAACATAGTGTTGACAGATTCCCTGCGTTTTATACAAACAATATGAAACTGCTCTGAATAAGCAATTTCAGCTATTATTTGTCTAATAATAATTTGTCTGTTGTCCATAATTTTCAACTATGCGGGTTTTGTCTAAGTAACCTAACAATTCTTTAAATTAACCGCATATTAACCGCTTATTAATGATTGAAGTGGAATGCTGCATCACCCTTTTATATCTATAAGCGGGAGTATTTACGAAACTCGCCACCGTAAAAAGTGAGAGGGCGCCCCTAGTGAAAGTCCAATTTGCCCGCTCAAATTAAACATTTTATATTTGTTTAAATAAAAAATATAAACATTAGAAAAGTACAAAAATTAAACACTGTTAACTCATCTACACAGCGAAAGCTTCAATTTAAAAAAAAATTGCTTACATCGACCCGGTGGAACTCTCAAACGAACTGGAACAAAAATACGCCTTGTGTTTTAAATATATAGATTAATTTACTTTAGTATTGAACAAGGGCAAACATAATCTTTATTTAAAAGTAAATACAAAATAAATCAACTACACTAAAATAAGTTCAGTACTGTCCGTCTTTACACGATCTACATACAGATTTTTGTTGGGTGTTCTACCATAACCATGACATAACCTTGACATAGCATGACATCATCATGGCATAACCATGACATAACCATCAAATAACCATGACATAACAATGACATAACTACGACATAACCACAACTTAATCACGACATAACCATAGGCGTAACTAGTGGGGGGGGCAGGTGGGCCCGGCCCCCCTAGAATGGCCATGACCCCCCTAGGAAAAAGCCAATTGCAAAAAGCCTGGATGTTTAAAACTCGCCGCGCTCTACACTGGACCGTTTAATACAAGCTAGACGTAAATAATTCTAATATCACTTTAAACAATTGTAGTCGTCATATTTTGTGTAGATATAGCTCAGTATAAGTAGTTAAAGTATAATTAACTATTTTAGAGAAAATAGTTAAGTGTACATAGTAAGCTCATCTGTGCAGACAAAAAAAACAAAGTTTCTTTCTTAAGATTTAGTTTATTAGACTAGTTAGATTATAATTATTAACAAAAAGATTTAAATAATGTTGTAAAGAAATAGTACATTACATTTCGAGGGTTGTAAGTAGAAAATTACACTTTGAAATTTCATGCGTACATAATTTGTCTTACAACTAGATATTACAATATCTTTTCTCCGACCACACATTAAATTGATTGCCAAAGTGTGACATTTTTTAAATAACAGTTAGGATTTTTGTACTTGTCAAATATTTTTGTCAAAATAACTAGCAATGCCGTCAACACAAATATGTGATAAACAAAAATGTTCCCACTAACTGTAGCATAATATATATATTGTAACGAGTGCAACGCATCGTCTGTTCCGGCCGTCAATGGGTTGTGGAACATTCCGGAGCCGCAGCGCAATGCACTCAACCTTTTAGTGTATTCGATGTATACCGGTATGTTCGAGCGACTTCTAGAAGAATTACATGGGGGTATATAATCGACGGCGGATAAAAGAGTGGCAGTCAACAGCGAGTCATTAACTGTGTTTAACGAAATAAATAGTAACTGTAAAGATAAATGTTATATTGGAAATTCATAGTCTGTAAATGATAGTTTTAATGGTTTATAATCATAGCGTTAATTTATAGTGTATTCATTAGTGTATAGAAATAAATATTTGTTTGTGAATAGACGATTTAAACAGCACTTGTGTTATTATATTAGAAAGAACGTTGCAGTGGTGTCAGGTGTTGGGATTTTAAAATAAATAAAATCGTGTAGTAAACAAAGTGCTGTGAGAATAAACTGTTAGTGTTAAAAACAATTACAACTAATAATTAAAATGGCGATGAAATTGTTGAAAGATCTGAAGGTAATAGACTTAAAACGCGAACTGGAAGAACGGGATTTGGAAACAACGGGCCTCAAAAGCGTATTAATAAATCGGCTAAGAGAATGGCTTTTGGAAGAGAAAGAAGACCCTGAAAGTTTCCTCTTCGAAATACCTGGACCCGCAATTGATACCAACGTGTTTTTAAGTAAAATGGAAGAGAATTCTAGAAAGTCCGAAGAAAATTCTAGAATATTAAAAGAAGAGTTACTGGAAAGTTCTAGAAAAGCCGAAGAGAATTCTAGAAAGTCCGAAGAAAATGTTAGAATGTTAAAAGAAGAACTATTGGAAAAGCACGAAGAGAATTCTAGAAAGTCCGAAGAAAATGTTAGAATGTTAAAAGAAGAGTTACTGGAAAATTCTAGAAAATCAGAAGAGAATTCTAAAATGCTTAAAGAAGAATTACTTGAAAATACTAAAGCACTGGAAGAAAATGTTAAAATGCTTAAAGAAGATTTACTGGAAAATTCTAGAACGCTTAAAGAAGAATTACTAGAAAAGTCTGAAGAAAGTTCTAGAAGGCTTAAAGGAGAATTGCTGGAAAATGTCAAAGCGTTGGAAGACAAAGTTTTCGAAGAATTTTTTGAGAATGCCAGCGCGTTAGGACTGTTGGAAGGTAGATTGGCGGAACATGATAGGGTAATAAAGATGGTAGAAGAGAAAATATCCCAAATGCAATTACCACCAACAACTAAGAAAGACGATATGACCGAAATGCTGGAAGATAGAATGAGGCAACTACGGTTTCGCTCAACTTCTGAGTGGCCGTTTAATGAAGTAAAGAAACAATTTAAAGAAGAAAAGGTTCCTGCCGTAGGGATAAAAGTAAAACCACCCACGTTCGATGGAAAGATACCTTGGTCCACCTACTACAAACAATTTGAGGCGGCCGCTGGGGCCAACGGATGGACAGGCAAGGAAAAGGCCGTTTCTTTAACTGTGGCTTTGCGTGGAGACGCGTTGAATGTCCTGCAAACAATCCCAGCAGGACAGGAAAATGATTATCAATTGTTAGTGTCTAGATTGGAGATGAGATATGGAGACGCGCATCTTCAACAAGTGTATCACGCGCAAGTGAAGAATCGTATCCAGAAGAATGGAGAAAGCCTGCAGGAGTTTGAAGCCGATGTTGCGCGGCTTGTCCGATTGGCGTACCCTACGGCACCCGATTCATTTCTGGGACAACTGGCTGTGCAGACCTTCATTGATGGGTTAAGAGACGGGGAAACACAACAATCATTGAGGCTAGCACGACCAAGAACAACTGATGATGCGCTTGCTCACGCCTTAGAATTTGAAGCTGCAAAACAAGCGTCCCGAGGTCACGGGCGTGTTCGGGCCGTTGTGGAGGAAGAAGGTTCTAAAGATCACCTAGAGGAGTTAGTACTGAGAGTTCTTCGGAAGGAAGAAAGCCTTAAGAAGAATCATCAAGAAGTTCGAGGGCCTCGTTGTTGGAACTGCGGCGAACAAGGACATGTAGAACGCCGTTGTCCCAAAATAAGAAAAGTACAACCGTCGGAAAAGTTAAAGGTGGTTGGCAAGAGGGGGCGAACGTTAATGGCGAGTGAAGATGCCCCGGAGATCACGATCCATGCCGTAACATCGAAGAATAGTAACGGCAGTTTGTTTGTAGATGGGAAGATTGCTAATCGAACTGTTCCACTACTTATTGATACGGGGGCGACAAAATCCATCGTACGCCCTGATGTTCTACGATCAAGTATTAAGTTGCTACCCACAACTACTCAACTCCGTACAGCAACGGGTGAAGTGATACCAACACGCGGAGTGGTGAAGATGAAGATTGGCATTGGAAGTGAAGAACGTGATCATGAGGTGCTGGTAGCCGATATCACTGATGACTTCATCTTGGGAATGGACCTCCTGAGAAAATTTGGTTTTACGTTGGATTTGAAAGAGGGTGTTTTGAAGGTCGGTAACGAAGAACTTCCGTTGCACCCACGAGAGGATCCGGTTGTAAGGGTTTTGCTGACTGAAGATGTGATATTGCCGGGTCAAAGCGAGATGGTTGTCGAGGCGGGTTTGGATGGAGATCTTCGGGTAGGATGTGTGCGAATGATGGAGCCTGTTTGTGATAAGAAGATCCATAGTGGCATACTGGTGGGAAAAGCGCTGATCAAGGTTGGAAAGAGAGTACCGGTGAGAATTATGAACGTTAATGTGGATCCGGTGACAGTGAAGAAGAGTACCCTTGTGGGACAGTGTGTGCCAGTATTCCGAGTAGCCAGGTGTATGGCTGATGTTCCAAAACCAGTGCCCAAAGACCATGGTGGAAAATTAGTAGGTATGGTTACTAGTTCGTGCGAAGACCTTAACAGAACGGAAGTGAAAGAGGTACAGGGTTTGGTTCACCGATACCAAGATATCTTCGCTCTTGACGATAGCCAGAAGGGACGAACAAATATAGTAAAACATAAAATCAATACAGGCAACTCTATGCCTGTCCGTCAGCAGCCGAGGCGTCTACCTCTAGCAAGGCGAGCAGAAGCCGAAAAGATTATTACTGATATGGAAGAACAAGGGGTCATCGAGCCATCCAGCAGTCCATGGGCATCACCGGTGGTCCTGATCAGTAAGAAGGACGGGTCAACGAGATTTTGTGTGGACTATCGGCAGCTTAATGACGTGACCAAGAAAGACAGCTATCCCTTACCACGCATCGACGACACGTTAGATACCCTGTCTGGTTCACGATGGTTTTCGACTTTGGACTTGAAGAGCGGCTATTGGCAAGTTGAAATGGAACCTGAAGACCGGGAGAAGACCGCGTTCACTATTGTTTCCGGACTATGGCAGTTTACAGTTATGCCTTTCGGTCTATGTAACGCTCCGGCCACCTTTGAGCGTCTAATGGAGACCATCCTGAGAGGGTTGTCGTGGAAGACCTGCCTGGTATACCTAGATGATGTGATTGTAGTTGGAAAATCATTCAACGAACATTTGAAGAATCTAGAGGAAGTGTTCCGAAGACTACGTGGAGCCAATCTGAAACTGAGTCCGAAAAAGTGCCACATATTCAGAAAGGAAGTGAAATATCTCGGGCACGTCGTATCACAAAATGGAGTGGCAGCCGACCCCGATAAGATTCGTGCAGTTCAAGAGTGGCCAACACCGAAAGATAAACACCAAGTTCGTAGTTTTCTTGGGTTATGTACCTACTACAGGCGTTTCGTTCCTGGGTTTGCCAATATAGCGAAACCTCTGACAAGGTTAACTGAAGATGGGCGCGAGTATGTTTGGAGCGGAGAGTGTGAAACAGCTTTCCAACAGCTGAAGCGTGCCCTGACAACAGCACCAATATTGAGCTATCCACGGACAGAAGGGAAATTCATACTTGACACAGATGCAAGTAATCTGGCCATTGGGGGGGTACTTTCTCAGATACAGGATGGACAAGAAAAGGTCATCGGCTATTTTAGTAAGGTTTTGTCGAAAGCCGAAAGGAATTATTGTGTGACCAGAAAAGAACTATTGGCCGTCGTGAAGTCCGTTGAGCACTTCTACAAATACTTGTACGGACGGAAGTTTTTATTGAGGACGGACCATGCAGCGTTGAAATGGCTTCTACAATTCCGTAATCCTGAAGGCCAGGTCGCAAGGTGGATCGAACGATTACAAGGATACGACTTTGACACCGAACATCGAGCGGGCACTAGTCATCGAAATGCCGATGCTCTTTCAAGAAGACCCTGTCCAACGGATTGCCGTCATTGCTCTCGTTTGGAAGAGAAGGTTTGCCAAGTATTAAGGACTACCATCGTCAACGACAATTGGTTTCCGGAAGAATTGCAACGACAGCAGGAGGCTGATCCCGAATTAAAAATGGTACTGGAATGGAAGCGCGTGGGAGAAAGGCCTGCCTGGGAGGCCGTCAGCCCTTTCAACAGAACGCTCAAAGCATATTGGGCCCAATGGGAGTCCTTGAAGGTGGAAGACGATCTCCTGAAGCGAGTACTGGAGAGTAAAGATGGCACCATCATTAGGTCTCAGTTCGTGGTTCCAAGAAGCCGAGTGGCTACAGTATTGCGACATCTCCATGACGGTGCCTCAGGAGGACACTTCGGTGTGAAAAAGACTTTGGAGAAAGTTAGGGAGCGTTTTTATTGGGTCAACTGTAAAGAAGACGTGAAGGAGTGGTGCCGGAAATGTGAACTATGTGCCACTGGTAACGGACCCTTGGGGAAACGAAGAGCACCTATGAGGCAGTACAATGTGGGTAGTCCTCTGGAAAGAATAGCCATAGATATTGCCGGACCATTTCCCGAAACCGACGATGGGAATAAATACATATTAGTGGCAATGGACTATTTTACCAAATGGCCAGAAGCATATGCCCTACCAAACCAGGAAGCTGCGACTGTTGCTGACGTACTAGTCAAAGAGTTTTTCAGTCGCTTCGGAGTGCCCATGGAGCTGCATTCGGATCAAGGCCGCAATTTCGAGTCTGTACTCTTTGGAGAAGTCTGTCGATTGTTGGGCATTCGCAAGACTCGGACCACACCGTTACATCCGCAGTCCGATGGAATGGTAGAACGCATGAATCGGACAATGGGCAAATATTTGGCCAAGGTCGTCTCCGATCATCAACGAGACTGGGACCAATACCTGCATCTGTTCCTGATGGCTTATCGTGCATCGGTCCACGAAACAACCGGTCAGTCACCAGCGTCTGTGATGTTTGGACGCGAGTTACGGTTACCGTGTGATCTGGAATTTGGGTCTCCACCTATAGAGCAGGAGGTAGCCGGGAATGATTATGTCATCAACTTAAAGAAGAAGTTGGAGGATATTCACGACCGAACCCGAAATAATAGTCGAATCGCGAGTGACCGGATGAAGGCTACGTACGATGTGAGAGCCCAAGAAGGAGGGTTTCAACCTGGAGAGCTTGTCTGGTTATACAACCCGCAAAGGCGTCGTGGCTATTCTCCAAAGTTACAGCGAAATTGGGAGGGTCCATACCAGGTGAAGAAACGAATAAATGACTTGATTTATCGCATCCAGAGATTGCCAAGGGGGAAACCAAAGGTGGTACACTCCAATCGTCTGGCGCACTATGAGGGAAATAATGACGCAGTCCCGGATCGGAAAGATGAGGCTGAGGTGGCTATCAATACCGTAAGGCCTGAAGATGATCAGCCAACCTTTAGAGAATTTATGGCTGCGTTCTCTGGAACTAGAAAAGCGCGATTCGGAGTCACGACTGAGATGCAACAAGATCTCTTCCGGGTCCCTGGTGATTATTCCATTGCCCACTGTGTCTCCGCGGATCTCCGTATGTCCAGGGGGATCGCAGTAGTGTTTAGAAATAAATTTGGACGGCTGAATGAACTTCGAGAACAAAATCCCTCTGTTGGTAAATCCTTACGCTTGCCTGATCATGACCGATCCATTTACTACTTGGTAACCAAGCAGTTTTACTACCAGAAACCGAGTTACGCCGACTTGTGGAGGGCACTATGGAATTTGAGGATCGAGTTGCTTACCAGGGGAATTAACAAATTGGCAGTTCCCAAACTCGGCTGTGGGCGGGACGCATTTTTGCCAATCCTAATGGGTTCGGTTATGGAAATAAATTGGATACATTTGATTGGTCAACAGCAGTATTGGCGCAATTGTAATTATTCAAATTTGAAATTCGTTATCTTTATTTTTTACACTTATTTAGGTACTTCAAATTATGAAACAAAACGTTAAGGTTCAGCTAAATAATATAAAATAATTAAAATAGAGTAAACACTGAACGACCATACATAATCGGTGCGATTCTGTTTTAAAAGATAGCAATATTGTTATCAAGCATAATTTGCATAGTTATTGATACGTACTTCTGCACGTTTATTTAAATAAACAGCTGTCTGTAAATTATGAGGTGCTTTCTTTTGCACTGGTAATGAATTAAATTTTGTGTAATGGTGATCTCGTAGATTTACATTTATTTTTATATCTTATATTAAGCCAAGCCTGTTATGGAATTTATAACAAACGTTATTAAAAAGGAGTACAAACATGGGAAATAATGGGTAAGCATAGATATCAATAATAATCATAGCTAATTTGCATAGTTATTGATACGTACTTCTGCACGTTTATTTAAATAAACAGCTGTCTGTAAATTATGAGGTGCTTTCTTTTGCACTGGTAATGAATTAAATTTTGTGTAATGGTGATCTCGTAGATTTACATTTATTTTTATATCTTGTATTAAGCCAAGCCTGTTATGGAATTTATAACAAACGTTATTAAAAAGGAGTACAAACATGGGAAATAATGGGTAAGCATAGATATCAATAATAATCATAGCTAATTTGCATAGTTATTGATACGTACTTCTGCAGAATGCTGATCAGTTACTTCTTTTATGCGAAATATATTTTCATCTGAACCAAACAAGTATGTGTACCCAGGAGGCAGAATATGTTTACACCTATTTTCTATTTCCATATTATTGCACCAAATTGTCTAACAACACAGTTATTCACATTAATTTAATTACTGTCACCTGTCATGTTTAACTGTTTACAATACAAAACAACTCATCGTGCACATCACGTGAGCACCCCCAACCAATCAAAAGTCATACATTTATTTCCATAACCGAACCCATTAGGATTGGCAAAAATGCGGGCGGGACCAGCTGGATTGGAGAATCGTTAGAAACATGCTGGAAGTTGTCTTTAGAGGTACTGACGTCAAGATCTTCGTCTGCAGTTTTGACCCACAGCCCGCGTTAAGGCCAACGAAGAGTGTAGACTGTTATTTCTACCGTAATGGAACGTGTAGTCGAGGTGAAGACTGTCGATATCGTGATGACCCATTCTACAGGAACCAGAGCATAAAACCTGTTCTGGGACAGAACAGACTTGAAGAGGGGGGCAGTGTAACGAGTGCAACGCATCGTCTGTTCCGGCCGTCAATGGGTTGTGGAACATTCCGGAGCCGCAGCGCAATGCACTCAACCTTTTAGTGTATTCGATGTATACAGGTATGTTCGAGCGACTTCTAGAAGAATTACATGGGGGTATATAATCGACGGCGGATAAAAGAGAGGCAGTCAACAGCGAGTCATTAACTGTGTTTAACGAAATAAATAGTAACTGTAAAGATAAATGTTATATTGGAAATTCATAGTCTGTAAATAATAGTTTTAATGGTTTATAATCATAGCGTTAATTTATAGTGTATTCATTAGTGTATAGAAATAAATATTTGTTTGTGAATAGACGATTTAAACAGCACTTGTGTTATTATATTAGAAAGAACGTTGCAATATATATATTACGTAACAGTTTTCCTTTTCATTACATAATAGTGTTCACAATGACACTTTACTTGTCAAGTAGATCGTTGTACTTGACAACTTACGTATATGGAAGTAGAAAAAGTAATTCATGATTTGTAGTAATGAAACCAATAAGACCAGCAGTGCCAGGGTTCTTGTGCACCTGGAGAACCTGGAATTGCCAGGGAAAATTATTTGTCTGGAAAACTCTGGGAATTTACAAATTTTAAAAGCGCAAGGGTGCTGTCATCAGTCATTAATAATTGAATATATAATATAGGTACATAAACAGATTTAAATTTCTACCGAAGTCAACTTGATTTGCTTTTTTCGAGCAAATTGTGCCCTTTTTCTAAGAGGCGGTCACATTTGGTACTGCTTTCAGTACAAACGCAATAAATACGTTCCTGTAATATACTTTATTTGTTACATTAGGTACTATATTCTTTACGGAAAGCAGCCCTTTCTGGTTAATTTTTTTTATGGATTGATTTAATCCTTCGTACGTCACCACTAGCTTCTGGTAGGTTTATTTTATTGGAAATGCGTACAAATAAATTGTCATATCCTTCACATTTTGAAGTAGAGTACCAAACTTCAAAATACTCCATGCGGGAAATGCAAAACCCACTCCATGAAAATTTAAAAAAAAGTGTCATGCAAATCCGTGCGAAATCAACCGACTACAGTACTGGAAAGTAGACACTTCAAACTTTCATTTAAGCTATATATGATCGTGACATATCGCGGCATACATACTTAGATTCTCCAAAATATTTCATCAACATGCATTTTATAAACACTGAGATATAGCTTGAGTTTGGATTTTTTTAAAACAATATTACACAAGATACAAATTTTTCATTAAGACAATAAAATAATACATACATTCACCTATATAGGACATTTTTCTCAAACACTTAAGACGACTGTAAATTTCTAAAACACATATTCTTTGAGAGCGCGTCAACTGCAAGTTCATAAAGTCGTCTGTTGCACTTTTCTTGTAAACCTACTTTGGGATGTAATTACTCAATTGCAATTCGGGATACAGGATTGGTAAATGCATTTTTGAGGTCAGTGGTTATCTGTGATCGATTTGAAAATGGTGCTGGTAATGAAATTAAACTTTGACTTCTTTACGTCTAGCTTGTATTAAACGGTCCAGCGTGCGCGCTATGGGGCCATTAACCTGGGGCCTGGCCTCCCCTAGAGAAATTTTCTAGTTACGCCCATGGACATAACCAAGACATAGCCACCAAATAATGATTTTTCATATATTTATAAATTAATTTTTTACGTTCATTAAGTAATTGCTTCATTAAAAAACATAAAAATAATAGATGGTACGTATTTTCCCTAAAATGTATAATAAATATTATTCTGAGTAGGCAGTCAGAATTTCGCGTTTTTACGTTCTGTCGTTCTCAAGAACTTGATTTTAAAACAAGTGATACTGCAAACATCTTTTTTTTCTTTAGTTGGCGTTATAACTATTATGAGTTTGGGCCATTCTATAGAAACTTTCATAATCCTCTTGAATTGGAGTAGATTAGTCTCCATATTTCTTCTGTTTTTCATTTATTTCCATGCTAGAGTGCTCTGTGAGTTTTTGCTTTTTCCACGATTTCTCTCTATATTTTTCTGCTTTGTGTTTTTTCTCGCCAGTTATTTACTTATAATCTTCTTGCCATACTTCATCTGACGATCTTACTCGTGGTCTCACTTTTCTTCTGTTTTCTTTTGGTTCCCATTTCAGCATTTTTCTTATTGCTGAATTTTTGTTTTTTCTTATAAAATGTCCAATCCATCGTATTCTTTGTGCTTTTATGTTCTTCACAATATCTTGGCCCCCTATGTGTTCCAAAGTTTTCCAAAGTTCATTAAAGGTCTATATTCATTTTTATTTACTTTCTTTGGTTCAATAACCGCTCTTAGTATCGTTTTCTCAAAAATACTTAATTGTGCTTCATCTGTCTTTCTCATACTTCTTGTTTCCATTGAGTATGTCACGATAGGTTTTATCAATGTATTGTATATTTTTAACTTTGTATGTTTGCTTATATTTTTATTTTTATTATTCAAGATTTTATTTCTTTATTATAGTTTGAGTTACTTATTTGGGTACCTAAGTAGCAGAAATTAATTGAGCTTTAAAATGATTTACACATACTTTAATATGAAAAAAAAATGTATATTGCGCCTCTGAAGTCTTTAATCTTGAATTTTTCAGAAAACATATAATTAAAAGTTCTGAGAAAAATTGGAAATACCTGGTTGGATAGTTTTTAAATATGTGTGCCAAATCTCATCTTGGGATCTCAATTTTGCGCTTGTTATTTTTATGATGGGGTTTTACTGTTTGTGCGCAAAATTTGTATTCGATACCTATATACGAGCCCCGACACATTCGTCTACTTTCATTTTTGTTAAAAGTCACCCCCCAATCTTTCCTTAGAAATTTTCTTCTGGTATAGAATGCGACCCTTCCTTGTTGCCAGAAGTGAAGTACTGTAACTGCACCATGCTGTTTCATAAAATTTTAGCAGAGGGCTTCCTTACGCCGCTTCTTGCTAGGTTTTTGGGCACTTTTGTTGATCTCGAGACGCGCAGAAGCGGTGTGAAGGAACTTCCTTGCAAAATTCCATCAAACTTGGCATAGAGTAGGTGCAGGAGTAATACTTCACTCTAGCAATATGAAATATCCACCTCAAAGAACAAATAAAAAATGACGGATAAAGATTGCAGTAGACAAAATATCAAAAAAATACCCCATACAATATATACTATAATGAACATAGGTACCTATCTTATAATTTATACATTAAATGATTGTATCTGTATACTGAAATGTGATGTTAGGTTAAGAACTATTCTATATTGCAAAACATATTCATTTGTTTATATATTTTGTCACCTATTTATTTTTCATGCTTTCAATCTCAGAGATTCTTTTTCTGGTCTACAAAGTAGATGTTTCTTGTTGTGAAGTTTTACTCCTGCACCTACTCTATGCCAAGTTTCATGAAATTATGTTAGGACGTTTCGTTACACTGTCTCAAGGTTGACAAAAGTGCCCAAAAACCTTGCAAGAAGAAGTGTAAGGAAACCTCCTGATAGGATTTCATGAAAAGTCGCATCGTGTAGATGCAGATGCTGTACTTCACTTCTGGCAACAAAAAAGAGCCACTTTCTATACCAGAAAAAAAATTCGGGATAAAGATTGTGGGGTGACTTTTAACAAAAATTTAAGTAGACGAATTAATATGCGTCGGGGCTCGTATACCAGATTGTTTGTACACGAAAGTATGTAGCTTTTAAACATTGCACACCTCTTTTTCGACAAGAGCTTAAAAATTGGTAATTATTAAATTTTGCAAATATTCAGGTTTCAGGCACTTCATGTGCATACCTCAGGACACGTTTGAAAGGGAATTTAAAGAAAATTAACAGTGTTAGCCATACTCTTCAAGCACAAAGAGTAGTCAATGTATAATCGTACATTTGCAACTAAAAATTATACTAATATGAGCATAAACAATAAAGTGAATATTAATAATGAATGTTGTAAATAGTTTAGTGTTAGTGTACTCGTCATATGTTTTTTAAATACTCCTCCTATTTGCTATTCTTTGTAATAAAGTATATTAGTAAGTTAATTATTTATTTATTTGAGGACTATCATGCACTTTATTAAATTCATTCAAAAAACTTTCCGACCTTTGGTAGCCCACAGCAGGACTTTGGGTTAATCCGGTCATATAAAATGCAAAAGCTGTAAAGGATCAGTTTTATATGTTTTATACGAAACAAATTATTGAATAGTTTCCGCTATAGATTAATTTAGTTTAGAGGCAAACATTTGCATGGTAACTTCATCCTTTGAAGGCAAAAACCCTACCTATTCTAAATTTTTAAAATTTTAAATTTTAAAAGCTTAAATTCATGGTTACATAACCACGCTTTAGCAGAATACACGAGAGTATTTTTCCTAAATCTCAAGTTTATTTTAAAGGCATAGTATAAATATGAAACCTTAATAGCTAATGGATTTCACGCATCCACTTTTTATGCGTAGGCCCTATATTTCAGCCAAGTTCTTGTTTTATATATAACATGTGATCCGGATTTAACAAATACATCAGCTAAAAAGAGCCGTAGCGGGTAAAACTGGAATCACAGAACTGTAATATCACAAAGCGCAGGATTAAATACTACCTTAATATGCCCATTGCAGGTGTATTGAATAGCAATAATAGAGATTGCTTTATTTGCAAAAATGTTTTAATGAAATGGTTTTGTGTGATTTTGGAATATTCTGCTTTTATAATTTTAGTTCGATCGAAAAATTTGCGCATTTTCACATGAAGAAAAACTTTTTATTATTGAGTTTTATGGCAAAAACATCATTTGTTATTGAGCGTCTTACCTAATCGCTACCTAACGAGTAGAAATTAGAAGTTTCAATTTTATAAAATTGTGTTCATTTTAATATATGTACAGACAGCTGCATTCAAAGTTGTAAACAGTTTAAGTTAATAGAACTTGCCTTTTTAATTTAAACGGGTAATGGGCACCACTCACGGTCTCTCCCCGACGACGTCGGCGAAAACGTCGTCGACGACGTCGGGGACAAGGTCGAAATAATGAGGTAATGTTTACATTTACTGTAATTTAATGCATAAACAACTTGTAACTTCCAGCATGACTGTGTATAATAAAATTATGAATATCGTATTTCTATAAGACATCAAAATGAAAGAAAGTAGTTTTGAGCATAATAAAATGCGTACTGAATTTCTTTCTTTAAAGTATTTCGAAATAGCTTATGCAATTAACAAAACTTTTCATAAGCGGAATAATATTGATATCCATCGATAGAATTACAAGTAACCCTTTATTATAAAACGAAAACTCTTTGTTTTTTTTATTAATCTCATTCTTAATTTAGTTTAAAAATGGATATAATTAACGCAGGATTTAGGATTCTGAGTTCTGGTGCGCAAATAAGGATTTCCTATAAAGGACTTTTGATAAGATTTGGTAGTGATAATCGTCGGAAAAATATCATGTTTAAAAATGTAATGGTTTCACCGTCGCTTCCTTTTCCGTGTAGTTTTAAAATTTTATGCTGATGGTACATAACCTTATAATAAAAATCCTTCGGCTCATTTTGTCGCAATTCTTTTAACAAGGACATGTGTGAATATTGTTTGCGATCTAAAAACCAATTCTTTGCCTATTTTCTTTTTTTTCGTGGTGTTTCAGTTTCTTCTTCTTCGAAGCACAAGGCAACTGCCACACCAACTGCAATTTTTTTTCTCAAAGATAATTTATAAAAATCCATCTTATCACTTGAAAGTTTCACAGCATATTGAATTCATAATGTTTTCTTAAAAAGTATAATAAAGAAAGCATATAATTTTTAGTAATCCCAGATGTATATGTTTATTTTGCCTAATAATAATTTACAGTTGACAAGGGTTTTATTTTCACAGTTGTAAACAGTTGTTTGTAAACAAATGTCATAAAAATGAAATAATTCAAGTAAACCCGAAAAAGATAGATATAGTATAAGGTTATGTACCATCAGCCTAAAATTTTAAAACTACACGGAAAAGGAAGCGACGGTGAAACCATTACATTTTTAAACATGATATTTTTCCGACGATTATCACTACCAAATTTTATCAAAAGTCCTTTATAGGAAATCCTTATTTGCGCACCAGAACTCAGAATCCTAAATCCTGCGTTAATTATATCCATTTTTAAACTAAATTAAGAATGAGATTAATAAAAAAAACAAAGAGTTTTCGTTTTATAATAAAGGGTTACTTGTAATTCTATCGATGGATATCAATATTATTCCGCTTATGAAAAGTTTTGTTAATTGCATAAGCTATTTCGAAATACTTTAAAGAAAGAAATTCAGTACGCATTTTATTATGCTCAAAACTACTTTCTTTCATTTTGATGTCTTATAGAAATACGATATTCATAATTTTATTATACACAGTCCAGCTGGAAGTTACAAGTTGTTTATGCATTAAATTACAGTAAATGTAAACATTACCTCATTATTTCGACCTTGTCCCCGACGTCGTCGACGACGTTTTCGCCGACGTCGTCGGGGAGAGACCGTGTATGTCCTATTTTAAATTGTTTTTCAGATGAAAAAACATGATTAAGTTTGCTGAATAATACCGATATTGTGCGTCATTATAATTAAAAAGTCACGTACCAATGATATTTAGATTAATTTATGTGTCTGTGCTAAGTTCAAATCTGTTTCCGGTGAAATGCTCTAAAGTTTGCAGATAGGAACAGCAAGCACTGTTGTTTTTCGGATATTTAATACCTCAGACAGAAGAAACATTTTATTACCCTTGATAAAATATATGACGGAGTCTATTTCTTTAAAAATCCCCGTGAACGTTATTTACAGTACTTTGCGATTGGTGAGAAATAGCATCACCCTACTTGTGGTAGAATGTTTAGAAAATATCCTCTCTCAGATTTAATAAACAAATGTCAAAAAGGAGTACAGAGAGTCAGTCCGAATAACTTGGTCAAGTCGACAAGTATGGACTAAATAGTTGAGAGAGGCCAAATTAATTTGTCAAGGCGAGAAGGGTCCAAGTTAGAACACAGTATCGTACAGTACAGGGTAACGCAACAAGCGATTCGTGCAGTTAGAATAAATACATTTGTGTACCGTTTGATATCTTCCGGGAATCAACTAACTTCAACCGTTTAACTTTAGTGATTAGTAATTATAATAACACAAAGTTTCAACAACGGTTTATGATCCGACAATTCAATGTTCACTTAAACGATCTTAGTTGATCCACTATGTGATTACAGCGTTTTATTTACATCTATACTGTGGTTTTTGTGTAATAAGTCCTCTACAGTGTGTACGAGGATTGTTCAGTAACTACGTGTTCTAACAAAGAAAACAAAACGCAATTTTTTTGACAAAAAACATTTTATTTTCAATATAGCCTTCTGCTCGCTCAACACTCTTATTCCAACGATATTCCAAATTAGCAATGCCTTCATTGTAGGTCGATGAATTCAAGTCCTCGAAATAGCTATTTACAGCAGTGATTACCTCGGAATTTGGAAACAGATGATAATCGCTGGGAGCCATATTTGGGGAATACAGCGAATGAGGCACTAATTCAAATCCCAATTCATGAATTTTGGCCATTGCAATCGCAGACTTGTGGGCAGGTGCGTTATCCTGATGGAAAAGCACTTTCTTCTTTGCCAAATGAGGCCGTTTCTCTTTGATTTTGTCGCTTAATTGTTGCAACAAATTGGCATAATACTCGCCATTTATTGTTTTCTCCTTTTCTAAGTAGTCGACCAAAATAATTCCATGAGAATCCCAAAACACAGTTGCCATAAGCTTTCCTGCTGACAAAACTGTTTTTGCCTTCTTTGGTGGCGGAGAACCTTTGTGTGTCCATTGCTTGGACTGTTCTTTGGTTTCGGGAGTGTAATGGTGGACCCAGGTTTCATCACGGTTATTAAACCGCGGCAGCCAATGCGCCGAGCATTTTTTCATTTCCAATTCTTCAGTTAAAATTCTGTGCACATTGTCATTTCAGATACCCACTATGTCTGCTATCTCGCGCCCTTTTACAAAGACGGTCATCCAAGACGATACGGTGGACTTTTTTAATCATATCCGAGGCAGTAGCAGTTTTTACCCGTTGAAAACGAAGGAGCGGATTCCAATAGTGTTGAATCCAGCTCTGCTTTGATTTCTGTTGGTGTTAAGCCTTTCAAATGAAAGTAATTTAGCATTGCTCTCAACTCAGTTTTCTTCATTGTTTACAAAATCACACAAGACGTTCACTTTGGCGTACTGTCAAAAACAGACTGATTAACAGATTGCTCTGTACTGTCATATTTAACCTATTAAAGGATGATTCTACAGAATGATAAAGAAAATTCCTGCAAATTCGCGCCATCTCTGTGTTAGGCTACGTAGTTACAGAACAATCCTCGTATATATGAGGTTTGTAGGATAATCTCTCAGGACAATAGGAAAGACGATTACGATTAAGCTAATAACCTTAGATTAAGGTAACATAAGTTAAGTACTATTTCATGTCATAGTTTTAAGTCTTTCATGTCCATAAGGGACCAGTTCTTTGTCTTTATACCATGAGCTAATAATAGCTTGAATAAATTGAACTTGAATATTATCCTTAATACTTAAAAGTAGGTACTTTAAATAAAATAATGTTTACTTTATTCGAGACAAACTTTTGAACATCAACTATCATAATATAACGGAAGTTGATTCCTTCTGGTCTACTTCCGGTTTCATTAAAAAAAATCAGATGGGTGGTGTTCAACGTAATAATCCTTATTTACAATTCCCTAACTCCTCAATGCAATTTAAAAAGATGCTTTCGAAGCTAGCACCCACCATCCTGTAAATAATCTGATAAGAAAGATCTTAGCCTGGCATATAAGATTTAAAGTAAGTATCTAAAACAATTTTGAGTATTTTAATTGTAAGATTTTAATTAGTTAACTAATTTGTGTTTGAGTAAAAGCAGTAGATACACGTTACAATGACGTGCCGATTGTGTATTTGAGGTAAAAGAAAGTGAAATAAGTGAAACATCTGAATCTAGTTTGTCTTCTATGAATATTACATTAAGTTGCGAAGTTTGTAAAAAAACGGTCCATATCGTTGATACAAGTTTTAAGAAAAGATGTAGGTATTGATGAATCTAAACAGGTTAATATTTGTCACTCTCCTCATCTAAATAAATGGCGTAGACAAGAACTTGTCTTTGCAGATTACCGGAGAACCATGCCAGGTGGGCCTTTGGACCGAGAAATAAAATCCAGAAGATTGCGCAGACATTCCTGAGAGTTATGTCGCTGATGACGATGACTTTAAGGTAATTTTGCCGAAGGTAGCCAAGGTAGTAAATTATGTTTTGTATAAGTACAGTGTTGATGATTGGGCCTTTGTGTTTCCCGGTAGAAATTACAGTAGCTGTAACGTTGATGGTTGGGCCTTTGGGCTTTCTGGCGAATCACAACAGCTTACATTAAACCTGGAAGATTAAACCGACTCTTAATTTTGGTCAGAAATGGTTCCAATGCCAGGCTGGTAGTGTTAGTGGCGAGCGTCTTACCTAAACATATTAGTAGATATCTAATAGTGCGATTGTATTATGCAATTATGTACTGTCTAATCGTTACGTGTCCAAGAGGTGATTCAATCATAGCAATAAATATGTAATATTACATTTATTGTAAGTATTAAGTTATAACTGTGTTTATACTTTTATTTAATTACAAAAGCCATCAGTTATAAAGGCTTTTGCTTATTTTAAAACCACTAAAAAGCATAACAGAACTTCAATATTATTTATGAAGCAGAAAATTTATAAAATGCATCATTCTTCTAGTAGGAAACGAATAACTCGTCTCTTGTTTCTGAAAACTACGACACATCATTGTTTAAATAATTTGTTTAAAAGTTGAAAAATGTGCCAATGCTATGTGTCAACATTATTTCTGCAGAAATTTACCATTCTAGAGAATAACAGCCTATACAACAGTCTATGTTTCTATTAGTTATAAACAAAACCTGTTCAAGTAGTTGTAGAGTAAAATGACAAAACTAATGTCGCCAATATGTGAGAGAAAGAATAGATTTTACAAGTATCGTAATGTAGAAATTTCTTCTTTAAAATTCATGCACATTTCCTGTCTTTGTTGGAAGGTTAAACTCCATTTCCTTAAAGAATGGGACAGTTTGTCATCGTGCTCTTACAAGAGTAACATAGCAATTTATGACGTGTCACCTTCTCTAAGGTCTTCAAAATCAATAAATTATAAAGTCATATTAACATATCGTCTTTAAACCATCTGCCGGTGCAAATCCAATGTGAATAATTCAATTGACATAAGTTTTTCTAGCTAGTTACCATTTTTATCGCAATTTTGTAACCTATTTAATTAAATAATTGCTAATTTCGGAGGATCAATGAAACACGTCAGTAAACATGCTAAAGCGTTTACCTCATTACTCAAAAATTACAGATTTGATCCTCAATAACTTTTCATAGCGAAGAATGGTCAAAATACTCCTACTTCTGGAGTAAGGTAGAAAACCGTAAACTTCGTGTCAATGCAATATTTGGCACTTTATAATTTCTACTAAAAATTACTCCTAATGCAGATGAAACGCTTTATAAAATTGCAGAAAACTGGCAACAACAAAATGTTTACTGTCGTTTTTATGCTGCCATTTACGTAGTTTAACGACGGTGGACGCATCCATTAACATGCATAGGAAATGCATATAAACTTGAAGCATTAACACTTCCTGTTACAATTAACAATGTCAATTTGTTTCAAAAGATTGTTAATTAGAAAGTTAATCAGCGTAGAAGGTTAAAATTTTCTAAAGAAGGCAAACTTTATAAAGTCAGTCGAAAATAGAATGTACAGTACAGTACACCTCAAGCGTTTCTATGCAATAATTATAGAGTTGGAGAGAAGTGAATTTAAGGAGAGACAAAGTTTGAAAGTTTTTTACAGTTTTCATCGATGTTTGCTGATCACCCGAACCTTGTGAAATCAAAATATTGTAGAAAACGCTTAACATTATTTTATTTTACTAAAAATTCTTGTGCATCTACTTATAATTCAATTAAAGAATCAGGTCTATAAACGGAGAAAATTTGAGGACAAGACCCCAAAGATCCAACCATAATATATGACGCTAATGAAACAGACTCTTTTTATTTTATATCATCAGTTCGGAATCCCATGATCATCTTATATTGTAGGCGCCGCGCCGGCGAGTATACTTAGAAAAACACCATTAAGTATTGTTCAAAGCATGGCATTCCCAAAGAATCTCAGTGCTATTTTGTGTATTTAGAGTGCTTCTTAAAACAGTATTATCCAGCTATCATTGTTTTTATTACCTCTATAAATCTAGCATTGCAAGAAGTGAGAGTTTTACTCTGCAGACACTAATGCTAAGGTAGATGATTTTCGAAAAGGACGACAAAAAATTCTCTCTTAGAAACTGAAACGTTTTTCTATGAAGGTACAATTGATGCCAAATCTTACCAGAAATAATGCCTTCAAAAACGACTTTGGCCTTTTATCTTTAGCGATCTTTTAGTCAAACCTAGAAGAGGCTATGAAGTTGTTGCTTGGTAAACACAAAAAACTTTTGTAACCAAGCACATGACTCCTCCCAATGTACCGAAACTGAGACCATATCAAACCGCCATACATACCATACATATCTATGGAAAGATACTAGACAGCTAGACACTAATGAATTTTATTTTTCGATGTTATCGTCAATTTTCCCGCACTATTGAAGATTAAGAAAGAGTATTTTATCAAACAAATGAACATCCCGACCAAAACTTTGACTGTGGAAGATATGCAAAAGCTGATGAATAATGTTAAATCCAAAATTCGTTCTTTTTCCAGATAAATAAAATAATAACATAAATTAAAGTGCAATTTATTTCACATTTGCTTACAAATATATAAGTGCTTCGTGTGTGTTACCGCTGCTTTATGTGCTTATTAATTCTCTTTTTTAAAGTTAGTAATTATAATTAGTGTTCTTTAGTAAATTCAACGTGGCTTTTGCGTTTACGATTATGAGTAAAAGAGCTCACAAAATGCGAAAATTTAAGTAAACGCCGATTATCGGTCAACCCAAAGACATAAGTGATTTTAGTGTACTGCCAACTAAATTAGATGTTTTGAAGTATTTTGAGTGAATTCGAAAGCAGTTGAAGTCAGAGGAATGTCCTCAAGAACAAATATCGAACAGACTATTTACAATACTGGATTTAAGCTTATCTACAGGCGCTTTATAGGTGTATGAATGTTTCCTGATAGCTCCTAAATCATTTTTAATTTTTTCTAAAGTTGGTATAACGTCGTTCGTTGCAATAGTAATGCTTTGTAAATTAATCTTTACGGGCAAGCTGTATAGTTTGTGGGGCGAGCGACGACAAAGCGAGCCTCCATAATCCAATGAGCTCAGTAAAGGTTAATTGCGAAGCACGTACGTACCGCGTGCAATAATATGTATTGTAAAGTCGAAAACGTCTAATCAGTGAAAAACTAGATAGCACGCATTTTGGTGTTATTTTTGGGAATAAAACAATAAGAGTTTTACTAAAATAATAGCAATTAAAGTGATCTAAACCTAAAACTTTTTCCTTGCCTAGTCTAAGAACCCAGCACGCCCCTGTTATAAAACATTCTCACGTCAGTACTTCTAATTAGACCTTTTCTAATGCATGGAATGCTGCATATTTTTTATATATTTTTCCGTAGTCGTTGGACTTTCGTGCAATACAGACGTGCTTATAAAATTGTTCTGAGTGTGCGGAATTCGATAACGCAATTATAATCGTAATCGCGATCTAATTATGCGATCGCCGACCTTGCGAACCACGAAGCCGGTCAAGTGCATTTAATTATTAAAATGGATAATCTGACGCCCACTAAAATAGCAATTAAAACACAAAATGAACAAATTTTGTATAACTCGTACCAAGCAGAAAAACAAGAAAGATTAAAATTAGAAGAAATTGTGAAACAACTACAACAGAAAATTGACTGTCTGCAAGAACAAGTACAGCAAACCCAATAGCAAAAGCAGCAACTGCAACAACCTAGACGAACATACAGCCCGGCAAACTCAGATGAAGAGGACGAACTGGTAGCTAGAGAAACAGCATTGTTACTGCCAAAAAATAAGAAAAGAAAAGCAACGAGTTCACCTGAACAAGTAAGTAAATCAGAAAGTAAAACTTCTAAGAAACAGAATCCTAAAGTCCCGAAAAAATTAAAACATCCACCGATCATATTGAGTAATGTGGAAGATTACAGCTGCATTAAAAACAAAATTAATTCAAAGAATTTAGAATACAATGCCAGTATGTTAAGCAATAAACAATTTAAAATAAATGTTGACACAGACAGCGTACAAAAATATGACTCAGCTATTAAATGAAAACAGATACGAATGGCACAGTTATGAAAATAAACAAACACGACCTATAAAGGTTGTAGCAAAAAATTTACACCCTTCATGCGACTCGACATAAATTAAAGATGAGTTAATCCGTAAAGGATTTAAAATTATAAAGGTAAACAATAGAATTAAGAAAGTTACAGTAAATAATAAACAAATTATAACACCTTTGCCATTATTTATGCAAAGTTTTGACAACAGCGAGGATATTAAAAAAATATATGAAATACAACATTTGTGTAATATGAAAATTAAGATTGAAGTATTAAGAAGTAACAAATTAATCCCACAATGCAAAAGATATGGACACACAAAAATATTGCAAACGCGAACTTATATGCGTTAAATGCGCAGGCAAACACTTAACAGTTGAGTGTAAGAGAACTAAAGCTGACAATGTGAATCACACCCTGCCAATTACAGAGGATGTTTGATTGCGCGCGAATTACAGAAAAGGCGCGACAAATCAAACAAAAGTAAAAATGCTCCGCAACCGAAAACATTTACATATAGTAAAATCATTGAAGGTGTATCATATGCTCAAGCCGCTAGAACCGACAAATCACAAATGCAACCCAATTCAAGCGAACAAACATCAATGGTGCAAATGATGCAAAGTGTGATGGATTTAATGAACAAGTTCTCACAGAGACTCGACAAATTAGAAGCTAGAAATACTGGAGCTATACCGCGTAATACAAATTAATGGATCAAAAAGATTTACGAATAGCCACTTGGAATGCTAATGGCATCCAGAACCGTCTATTAGAACTAGAAGTATTTCTGAATGTGCAAAATATAGACGTGTGTCTGATTTCAGAGACACATTCAACTAAACAAACCTACATAATGATAAAAGGTTATCAGATCTATCAGGCAATTCACCCTGATAATCAAGCAAAAGGTGGTAGTGCTATTTTGATAAAAAATAACATCAACCATTATGAAGAATGCCATGTTCAAAGTGCCGAAACTCAACTCACAGTTGTGACCGTTAAATCTACCTAACAAAATTTGAATGTTGGTGCAATATATTGTCCACCAAGATACAATCTCAAAAAACCGGAATACAAAAACTTGTTACAGCACCTTGGCGAGAAGTTCATCGTCGGTGGTGATCTTAATGCCAAACATGTGGATTGGGGCTCGAGATTAACAACAACAAAAGGAAATGAACTAAGACAAGCCATTAGGGAAACAGGATGTAATTTCCACACCACAGGTAAACCCACCTATTGACCCACAGACCCGAGCAAAATACCGGATCTTTTAGATTTCTTTATATCTAGAAAAGTTTCTCCAATCTTTATTGATATAGCAGAAAACTTTGACTTAAATTCCAATCACTCAGCAGTAATCCTCACTCTAAGTGAGAGAATAATAAAAAAAGAACAAAAACCAACATTAGTTAATAAAACTACGGATTGGGAAAGCTTCAGAATAGAACTTGAAAATGAAATAAGACTCATTGTGCAATTAAGAACTGTTCCACAATTGGAAACAGAAGCTGAAAACTTTATCAAAATTATCCAAAAATTAGCTTGGAGTAACACTAGAAAAATCACTCACAAAACTGCTGGATTTAACTATCCTATGGAAATCAGAGAATTAGTCAAGGAAAAGAGACAAATCAGAAGAAAGTGGCAACAGATACGTGATCCGACTGACAAAAATATTCTTAATAATAAAACTCAGCAACTAAAGAGAGAAATTCAAAAGTTGAAAGAAGTCTCAATTGAAAGGTATCTCCAAAAACTAACAGCAGATGGTACATGGGCTAGAAGTAACAAACAAAAGGCTGAAACTTTCGCAGAACAACTTGCTGAAACTCTTCAATCAAACGAAATTCAATCAAATGTAGAAACTGATGAAGACGTAATCTTGGAAGAAGAAGAAGAAGATATCCAACAGGTCGCCCCAAAGGAAATAGCAACAGAAATTAAAACTAATCTTAACCCAGAAAAAGCGCCTGGATTCGACCTTATCACAGGTGAAATATTGAAACAACTTCCCAGAAAAGCCATTGTTATGCTGACGTACTTGTTCAATGCAGCATTTCGATTAAAACATGTGCCTAGTGTCTGGAAGGTAGCAGAAGTTATCATGCTACCAAAACCAGGTAAACCACCTAACGAGGCGAAATCATACAGACCTATAACACTACTACCGATTATATCGAAGCTCTTTGAAAAACTCTTATTAAAAAGACTTAGACCTATTATAGAAAGGAAGAATCTAATACCAAACCATCAGTTTGGATTTAGACAACAACATTCTACAATTGACCAAGTTCATAGAATAACAAATATCATTGAAATGGCATTAGAAGAAAAATTAATCTGCTCAAAGATTTTCCTAGATGTGCCTCAAGCCTTTGACAAAGTTTGGCACGAAGGATTGATCTACAAGCTAAAAAGAATGTTACCAAAACATTACGTTAAATTACTCACGAGTTATATATCAGACAGATTATTTCGCATTAAGCAAGAAAATGAATATTCAGAGTTAAAGGAGGCTAGAGCTGGCGTACCCCAAGGAAGCGTATTGGGGCCCATCCTCTATTTGTTGTATACAACCGATCTTGTACACAACACAAGAACGTAAGAATGTAACTGTTGCCACATTTGCCGACGACACAGTGCTGATGGTTACTGGAACAACCATACAAGAAGCAACTGATAAGCTTCAAGAAGCCAGTGACGAAATACACCAGTGGACTAGAAAGTGGAAAACAAACCTTAATGAATTAAAATCGGTTCATGTACGGTTTACTAATAAAAGGCTTATAAATACACCTTCAGTTAATTTAAATGACAGCATAGTTCCATATGAAAACACAGCCAAATACTTAAGAATGACCTTAGATACGAAATTGCGGTGGAAAGAGCATATAAAAAAGAAGAGAATAGAACTTGGACTCAAGTATCGACAATTGTACTGGCTACTGGGACGCAACTCGCAATTGTCAATAAATAACAAAATACTTATATACAATCAAGTCTTAAAACCAATACGGGCTATGGCATACAATTATGGGGATGTGCTAAAGAAAGCTATGTCAAAAGAATCCAATCGTTCCAAAATAAAGTACTACGGAATATGGTAAATGCTCCATGGTACATCAAAAACAAAGATCTACATCGTGATTTAGGGATTTCAGACGTGACAAGCGAAATCAAGAGATTTGCCACTAAACACGAAGCCAGACTACATCAACATGTCAACATCGAGGCATTACAACTACTCGACAACCAAAACATCATAAGAAGACTGAAGAGGACTAAGCCATTTGAACTAGTCTAAACACTGTGTAACGTGTTAATAGCAGAGCACAGTGCGCGATAGTGTAACGAGTGCAAGTGCTTCAAGAAGCAAAGTCGGACTAAAATATAGGACATCAGTGGATGAACTGTAGCTTAAGTTTTATTTAGTTTTAAGAGTTTAAAGATAAATTGATGGTTGGTCTATTAGACCAGTTTCAATAACAATCGCATATGCGCAAAAAAAAATTTTTCCTTAAAAATCATGAACTTGGAAGACATTAGCGGTATACACTTTGGGAAAACCAGGTTTCATTTTTCTTCTGTTACTAACCATAACATAACAAAGCAAACAGAAGGCAGCACAGGCATTAATCACCTACATAAATAAAACTTAAAACAATTACGGATTCAATCTAAATTTCTCAACAGTGATTTTACAACTTACTTTTTTAACCTTCACACCAACCTTCTGTATCACCATTTTATTGATTTTCACATAATTGGTGTTTTCAGTTACGCTACAAGACGAAAGTAGCATGTATTTTATAAATTGAAAATACTGGCACATAAAAATCGGAAACACCTTGAATAAATAAACGCAAAGACGAAATAATAAAAGCAGATGCTTTTTCTTATTGAATGCGTGAGCCATTGTTGTTGTTTGATGTGTCAGAGATTTATATGTAATCCCAAAACAAACATTTGCTTTTTATTATTTGTTTAAAAGAATATCAATCGGTTTAGTGAAAGAATTCTATTGGAAAATTTTATTTTTTTGTGTAGAAGCAAACCTACGAGAGAAGTTGAAAAATACATATATTCCCAAGCTTCAATTCCAAACCCTAAAGCAAATGCGTGCAATTAATAGAAATTTTGAAATGTCGCATTACAATTTTGCGAGTTTTGCGTGTGATATGTGGGCAAAAGTAGAAAAATACATTTTGAATTGACTCTGTATCTTAATTATTGAGTAGTAGAACCAAAGCGATAGCTACTTTATGGAAAAGCAATGTCGATATAATAACTCAAGAAGGACTTCGATTCGATACTGACTTCGATTGAGCTGAGATTTGGGACAACAATCTGGCATGCCAGTAGGTCGCCTGAGTTCGTTAAGCAGCCCTTTAGGTTACCAGGTCATAGCAGAGTGATCGCTGGTATGATTACCAAGGTCAAAAGACCAAAAGGTAACGACCACCAATATGGGTGCATTTCAAAGGGGTAGATAAGTGCAGTTTAGTGATGTAATTCTCAGATCAATGATGTGTAATTCTAAAGTCACAAATCGCAAGGATTGGAAAAGTTAAATATTGATATAGTGTCAAAAGTGACGTTAACTGGGCGATACAAATAACTTGTTTAAGAGCCTCAATAAGATCATTCAAGGTTCACATAATCGAGGTAACTAAGGGTCATTTTAAGATATAAAGGTATAATATTTGAAAGCCGTAATATCTGCGTGTTTCCAGAAGTTATGTTGAGTGGATGATAAAAACTACAGTTTAAACGTTGTTGGGGCTTATACAAAGGTCATTTTGAGAGACACAATTTCCTAAAAACCTTAATATTGATGTTTCCAAACGTTATGGTGCTAACTCTGGATGAAAGTTATGTTTATAAAAATACTCCAACTTGAAATTACGTTTTATTTGTTTGATTTATGCACTTTTTACAAAAATACAGTAAACACATCGAACAGTTTATAGCATGCGTTAACTTATTCCTTTGGTCGTATTACCCTACATCCCTTATCTTATGCTAGGCCGATTTTGATGAAACTTTAACTAACGCATTTCAGGAAATCTTTGGCTGTACCTATATAGGTAACCAGCTGACCACCACTAAACCAAAAATGAATCAAGCGATTGAAAACGCTGAATGTCTTGTTTGTGGCAATACGTAGGTTGCACGAAATTGAGCATATTTATTACCATATTATTCCCTTATCCTATGCTGGGCTGATTTTGATGAAACTTTAACTAACGTATTTATGGGGATCTTTACCTGTACCTATATAGGCAACCAACTGACTAGCACTAAATCACAAATGAACCCAGGGAATGCTTGCAGCGGAAAATCTGTATGTGCTGTATGTGGCAATACGTAGGCCGCCTGAAGCAGAGCACATTTAATACCATATTATTACCCTTATATTATGCTGGGTCAATTTTGATGATACTTTAACTAACGTATTTCTGGTGATCTTTAACTGAGGCAACCAACTGACCACCACTAAATCAAAAAATGAATCCAGGGAATGCTTGCAGTGGAAACGCTTTATGTGCTGTATGTGGCAATATGTAGGCCGCCTGGAGCAGAGCACATTTAATACCGTATTTTTACCCTTATGTTATGCTGGGCCGATTTTGATGAAACTTTAACTAACGTATTTCTGGGGATCTTTACCTGTTCCTATATAGGAAACCTACTGACCACCACTAAATCAAAAAAGAACCCAGCGAATGATTGTAGGGAAACGCTGGATGTGCTATACGAGGCAATTCGTAGGCCGCGCGAAGCTAGGTACATTTAATACCATATTCCTTTTTTACTTCAAGATTGATCTGGTCTCATCTATACATGTACCCTATAATATTAGTTTTGGTATCATCAATTTCAAGTTTTGTCAGTGCAACATCTTTTAACCGTCAGTATGTTTGCGAAAAAACCCTATGGTTATTTCTTTTGACTCTTGAGCTCAACTTTGTAATTGTTAAGATAAAATTGTTAAAAAGTTTAAATAACTTTTTTAATCTGGCTCAATAAGTCAATTGATATTCAATTTCTCCTTCTACATAGTCAAAAGGTAAAATCCAATGCTTCCGTTACTTTCGTATACCGCCAGTTGTGCGTATTTATATTAGTTTGTATTTATATAGAGATCACTAAAGTAAACTTTAACGTAAAAAATATTAAGACTAGGTGCCAACTGCTTACCCTAATGGGTAAGCTTTAGTAACTTGTTACTTTTGTTGAAATACGAAAAAAGAATTCAAGCTCGGATCCTCACCTTCTCTCTTACATCGCGTAGTTCAATAGGGTTTGGGTCATCCAGCGCTAGGTAGCGCTGGCTGTCTCCACAGAAAAAATTTACCGAGAGACATAAATGAATGAATGAAAACACAATGCATGTACTTAATAAAAGTTTGATTGCACTAAAGGAAAATGGCTTGCGCACTAAACAAGGGTACACGATGGTTCAAGGTTGAAGTAAGTGCAAGGTTGTTGTAAAAGTTAAAAAAAATGATCGGTACATTATGGTCCACTTTCTATGAAAAACTTAACGGTGAAAACAATAGCCCTGTAACTTTTTTTGTAGAATATACAAAAATCTGTTTTCCTGCAATTCCAGAATTTTTCATAATGGTAAAGATAAAAAACATAATTCAAATGCAAGGATGCTAGATTTTTACAAAACAATTTTAAATGAACATGATTATTACAATGACATCATAGTTCTTATTAATAAAAATATTAAATTATTCCTATAAGATTTTCAAAAAAATGATACCTACTTAGTTTATTAAACAAACCTAGGTGTACATCACTCAACTCTAGTCGCGATATTAATAATATCCTATATTGATTTCTCTAGAAAATAGAACAAATCCATAAATGAACTTACCATCAGTAGTTCTTTATTCAAATTATTAAAGTGTCACAGTTAGTGGGCAGGACTTACCTGAAAAAAAAAGAAAATTGATAATATTGTATCAGAAATTTAACATAGGACAGTAGGATAACCAAATGATTTCCTTTTACATTATTATTTTTGTTTTACAATATTAATGTTTGAATATATTCTAAGACAATAAAAACAAATACACGTTGATATTGTTTTAAAATTATAACTCATTGGAGTATTAATGACCTATTGGTATATTACTGAATAACTAATACTTCTGATAGGATCTAATTCCAAAACTGCGTTAGTAATAGATTAATCACATACTAAAATTTTTGTAGCAACTACTCTATTGGATACCTGTTGCTACGTACATCTATATTTTGTGCTATTCTCCATCTTTTACGTTTATTTCAAATCATTCTATTTATTACTTTCAAATATACTGAACCGTTACTTACATGCTTGCAAAAAAATACTAAGCAATAGAGGTAAACTACCTCTTTATAGTATATAAGTTACATCAACTGTGATTTTTATTCAAAAATCAAAGCTTTTTAGTTTATTAGTTATTAACACAATACGTTTTCTATTGATATTTTTATTACAATTAATACTAGATGCAAATGCTTGCTTTCACAACAAATAGTGATACTGTAAATAAAATTACTGTGTTTGAACAATGAACAAAATACCACTAGAAATAATTAAAGGGAACAGATGAAGTCAACTGTTTCTGCGGAGAAGCGGGAAACGGAGAAGAATCAATGCAATTTAAATTTAGAAATTTGTGTATTGTGTATGTTTTGATCTATTCATAAATACCATTGTTAAATAAATTTTATGAAAACCCATTTATAAATGTTTAATGAAGTTAAACAATTTAAAAAGAGAAATAATTAACATTTAAGATAAAATAGTAGGAAAATTTTGAAAATTGATTTTTGCAGAAACTTTATTTTTGCAAGCACTAGAATAAAATTAAATATTGCAACCAAAATGCAAAAGTTAATGTACAGTAACAAGGATGAAGATGAAATAGTTTAATTAGAAAAGTAAACAACAGTATTGAATGTTGAAGAAGAAAGTTAATAAACAGAAATAAAAAACAGTGTAGTGTAACACACGATAAATAAAAATAATGTATTTGGTGTTTATAATAAAGGTAAAGATAATGAGTAGATTTGCATAATAAAAGATATACAATTAATCCTGTAGACGATAAATAGTTTAATAGATGAAATGTACCATTAGTTATAAAGGGTGAATTTTTTATAGTGCACCTATGTTGTCAGTAGTACTATGAGAAAGCAAACTAAAACAGTTATGTATTTGAGCTAGCATAAATTATAGAAGTTTCAAGTTTTTCTTTGTAATAGATTGGTGGCCGAAAAGTGACCTTATAAGAACCATTGAATTATTTTGTAACAGTAACTCAATTACACAAATTCAACGTGATTTCAAACGAACGTTTAATCGAAATATCGCTCCTTCCTCTAAACCAATACAATGATGGATACATCAATTCAAGCAGGAGGGTTCGGTAGAAAATCAGAGAAGAATTCGAACAGCTCACGTAAGAAACCTGGGCAAAATTGCAGAAAATAGGGATATAATCGTATCACTCTGATCGCTCTGTTTCAACTCGACGCATAAGCCGGCAGGTGGGAATTTCCCAAAGTATTGCAAAACTTATTGTTAGAAAGGACATGAATTTAAAGACTTACAAATGGCAAAAGGCGCAGCGTATTTTACCTGGTGATCCTTTTCAACGGGTAAGATTTTGTCAATAGTTTCTTCTGGAATCTTGGGGCCTTATTTTTTTTCAAGGCGATGCTGGAATGTTCTCTAAACATGTGATAGCACAAGATGGGAATATTCTATATCCTGCACGTTCGCCGGACTTGTCAGTCGTGATTTACTTTTTCTGGGGTTACCTTAAGGCGGAAATCTTTAACAGTCCCCTTCGTGATTTAGACCACCTCAAGCAAAAAACTCGACAGGTGATTAGAGAGACTACAGTAGAAATGTGTAGATGTGCAATACACAACATGCTTCAACGGGCAGAGTTTTACCTTCGCTAACGGGGAGAACATTTAAAAGATTTTCATTTTCAAAATCTAGATGTATTCCCAACTTCAAGAAGTGTTTTTTCTGTATTATACAAAATAAATAAAGTCTCTCATTTACATCCGCATCTATGTATGTTAAAAGTCAGTGCACTTTAAAAAATTCACCCTTTACCATTAAATATAGGTAACTAATAAATAAAAGGCGGTAAAAAAAATTATAGAAAGTGAATGTTACATTTTGTTAATGGTTCAAAAAAACGTATTTAAAAAGCATACAACATAAAATAAAATATTCCTTTTCTTTTTTATTTTGACCATTATTAAAAAAACTAACATAACTCCCGTTGAAAAATTAACGGACCCGTCTCTGGTCGCTTCAGCTATCACTGCAGTAAGAAAAGAGATCGATTTGCAAAAGTTGAGCTGCTGGTAACGCCGCCGTCGGCAATCTGCGTGCATACCACTTACCCTGATCATTCGGTGCACTCACGAGCATTCAATTAACTTATATCTCCGTAAAAGCTGTCGAATTTCGAGAATCGCTGAATAAATTTTAACGCCGTTTTCACCATTCGATAGGTTGTTTCTTGGAGAATATTTAGTTGTATAAAGATTGTTCAAAAGGGCTTTCGAGAGTCAAATAACGAGCAAAATGTAAAAGAAATAATCAATAAAATTGGCAAAACAAACACAAAACGCCTTACGAACTAGAACTCGAACTGTAGATTTTAAAAACGTCTACAAAAAAGTCCGTGGTGTCATATATGTAGCTCTTACAGATTATTCACAATCAAGGTTTTTTTAATAATTATTTTTTTTGAATACTCTTTTCCTTTGGAATGTTGTCTTACTACCCTCCTGAATAGAATTCCGATAATTTATGTATTTCTATACATTTAAAATTGCATTGCACAGAATTGAATTACATTTAGAGAAATATAGCCATAATGATTTTTTAAGAAATGCTATCCCCTGCGACCTCCTTGGTTTTTTAGGATTAGAAATATACTCATGCATCTCTTTGATGTAAGGCCCATCTGCCTGTAAAAATTCAGCTTACTAAGTCTTCTAGTTTTCGAGATATTTTTCGATGGGCATCGGACACCGGACATCGGACATCGGAACTGGCTATTATTATATGTTTAATTCCAAGTAATTTAAGTAGGTATTGTAAGTGAACATGTTTGTTATATGTTTAAACTGTTTTACGTACCAGTTCCTAAACACAAAGCCATATTGCATTTTGCTACATAATGTCTGCATAAACTTTGTAAATTATTTGAAATAATAACTTAATCTAGAATTATATGAGATGGTATTATTAAAACTAAGTCAGTTTAATGTAATTATAAATATAAAGGTCTAGAAAATATAAAATTTGCATTATAGAAATGACATACTCCAAAATTAGAGGTGATCTCATTATTTTTGGACATAAAACCAATTTCTACTGAAAAAAAAGGTATGTTGTAGGTGTTTGTGGCATTTCTTAATTAAGCGGTAAAATTTCGTATATAAGGGATTGTGGAGAAAGAACCCTCATTTACAATTTAACATACACATAATCGTTAGCTTTCATAAAACATCATGTATAATTAATAAAGGTTAACAATTGAGAAGTCTTTAATATATAACCCTGATTATTTATAATCTCATTAATAAAATAATTTTGAAATATACTAAAGTAAATTGTATCAATTTGTTAAAATAAGACAAAATTTAATCATATGATATTAAATAGGAATGGCAAGTAGAAAGTTGCAGGATTTGAAACCATAAGCTTTCTCTGCTAGCGAAGCTACAATATAGCCGAAACAGCTTTCTAGGAGAGTTTTCTTTGAGATTCCCTACTTGTCATTAATATTTAAGTGGACTTAATTAAAAGGTGTTTAAAAATACATATATTCCCACTAAAGCAGCTTTTGTGTTAAGACTCTTAATATTAATAGCTTTATATTAACTCTTTATATTAATATTAGAGCAGAGAATGATAAAAAATCTCTAAAATCTTTACAAAATTGTTTTCAATCAATATATACAACGTAATTGTTGCTCAAAATGACGTTTAGCTTGCGGTAGACACCAAAACGAATTAAATTGAATGTCTTTGTCGGCGCTTGTGATAAAACGTGAGCAGTTCATATTTCAGGGAGGTTTATAAAAGAAAGAACTTATTAAATTTAACGACTTTCATGAGCAGGTTCGGCAATAATAACCGATATAAAATCAGTTTAGGGCAGCTTTACAGGAATATACAACAGCTGTTAAAAACATTAAATTGCGTTCGGTGTCTGTAATCAAACATTTAGTGGTTCTCAAACGTCAAAAGCTGCACAACACTGTGATAACATTAAATTTTTAATGGAAATTTAAAATTTTCCAAGTATAGTATGTAAAGTAAAAGCAGCTTAAATACATAACACCTTTTTGTATTTTAAAAAGCCACAAGGTATACGTTAAAGAAAGTACTAATCATGTTATAATTGAATTTTAAAAGTATTTAGCTAAGGACATGCTAAATTTAACAAGGTTAATTACTTCGCAAATGAGCAACTTAAAAGTTTACTTTCTTGACAGCACTGATGACAGTTTTATTCAGAATTTCTAAGTAATTTATTTTGCACCCACGCAATTTGATTAATTTTCTGGAATATAGTCCAAAACATAAGGAAGGGACCTTATTCCTACGGAAAAGCCAAGAGGCCTGACTCTCCGCATGGTGCTTATTTTAGATTATTAGATTTACAGCAGCTGTATAAGGAAAGTTATCTATTTAAGGAAATGATTTTTTTGATAATTTGTTGTTATGAATATAGCTGAATTGTGCTATAATTAACTAATTATATGGGGGAGATTGTTTGCGAATTTAATACAAGCAAAATTTAATTTAACTTAAACTTTATTATCACTTTATTAAATGGTAATAGAATACAGCATACATACATTTGAACTTTGTCATCTACACCATTTAGTTAAAAAATTCCATTTTCAAAGTTTAATATTCGATTCTCGTATGACTGCCTTTTCCATTAAGACAGCTAATTGGATAACTTCAAAAACTTAGACACTGCTATTTGATTTAAACATAATTCTTAAATAAGTCTGTTAACTAGTCTGTTAATAAATTTAACAAGGGTAGTAGAGAATACTTTTATGACAGTAAAATATATGAAACTGTAGAAACCCCTTGCAGATATTCACAATTTAAACAAAGGAAACTTTAAGGGATTGTATATGTAAGTACCTATAGTACGCGAAGTAAATTACGAACATAAATACAAGGAACTGAATTTCTGGGATGCTTTTACCAATTCAGTTATTATTTTGACAGGCTTGACTGAGTGTGAAAGGGCTCGAAATTAGGGGAATAGATTGCGGGTATGAGATTAAGGTGACGAAGAGAATCATTTACGTTTTGTTATGGCATTTGAGCACTTTGCTAGGTGTGTATGTATATAAGGGAATTCATAAGCAAACGCGCTTTGGTGAATATTAAATGAAAATTATAAATGCTACCACACGCACCTGTGTACCAGTTATGGTAATAATTTTAATTTCAAAGCTGTTATTTGAAAATAATGTGGTGTGAAATAAAGTAAATTCAATTTTATAAAATATGGTAGTAAAATTTAGTCTGGAAGTTTTCATAAAAGAAATCTCATGTCGTATAATTTATTACGTTCGCTGGTACTTCCTTACCGTATGGTGAATACGAGAATACTTTAATATACGTATTATAGTTGTTGTTAACATTTATTTTCTAAATTTACATTTTACATTTACATATTTTCGCTTGTTCTAGATAATTCTCGTTTAACTTACAGTTAACTTGTGGATGCCAGAATTACAGCATTAGCTTTATTCGCAAGCTGTTATTTATTTTAATGCCTCTCCTTATCGGTTAGATACCAGTTAAATTGAGTAAAATAAATAACTAGAATTCCATTTTGATAAAATACTAACTGGTAAACAGAAACAAGTCTGATTACTATGCTTGATAATATTCAAATTCTGTTGTGTATTAGTACTTTGCAAAGTTATATACAATGGAAGGATTACAATAAATATAACCCAAAATAATTAAATACTGTAATGAGTAAACACTGCCTATGTACTTAGGTATTTACATAAAATTTATCTTGAGGATACATTTTATGTAAATAACATCAGGTATAAGTAAATTTTGCTTCTAAAAGTAACCATCTGTTTGAAAAGAAAATATACAAACCAATCAAAAGTTGCTGTTAGAAGAATTCTAATGTTATCACTTTTTAATAACTGATTAATTTAATTGACAAGAATGAATATTTTAATATTTACCAAAAAATGGATAATTTAACTGCGATAAAAATAGAAATTAATGTAATAGTCCAGTGCTTTTCAAATTTTTGGGAACCAAGGCTCATCTTTGGAAAAATTTCAAAACTTGCAGCTCTCTATAAAAAAAGTATAGAAATAATTTTACTCTATTGTACCTTAAAGAGGTTTTTATGATCACACAAATTACTTTACAATTACATTACTACATTTTAAGGTTGCTGACAAATCAACAGGTTTTAAAAAATGTGTATATGAACACACGTTCATATACACTTCTTTTAAAATGACATCAAATAACAGGTAAAAATAAATACATAGGAACATACAACTATCAATGCAATACTAGTGTATTGAACCAACGTCCAGTCCTTTCATCTACCCTTAAACTTATCTGGTTAAAGTTAATTGATATTACATTAATTGATGGTTACAGCTGCATCTATGACAATTGATCCAGGTAAACTTGAAGGAAAGTAAAAAGATCGGCCCTTAAAATATAATGTCCAAGCCAAACGTAAACACTACGGATATAAATATGTGATCGCACAAGAAAGAAAATCCATTAGAAGTGCCTAGCGCACTGTAAAGTAGACATACCTTCAGTAACAATAAATAGCTGTGTATTCCAAATAAATAATCTAGTTAATTAAAATGAATTTTTTAATTTTATTTTCGTTTATTGTTAATTTTATATTCTCAATGAACTAGCTATGTCTGTGTAGGTATCTATTTTTATATACCGATTTAAATTTTATACATATACAGTAATACCATTTGAAAACTTCTCACCTGCAATATCTCCTAAACTATACAAAATATCGATTTTAACAAAAACACGTCAATTTATTTCTCGAGGATACATTTAAATATAGCACGCTCAAAGTTTTGCATTTTACTCCTTGACCTCGCACCCCACAAACTTTAAAATGTTAAATGGCATCCCCTCTCACTGTGACTTCATTTTAAAGGGAACAAAACAGGAATATCTTGGCGCAAATAAATTGAAATCGGATCATGGATTGCTGAGATACAGGAAAAAGTCTTCTAACAACCCTCCTTCAACATCATTTAAGTTATTTCACATACATTGCTTTAACTTTAATTTTTATTTTTCGACTGTTTGAATTTAATTATTTGATATTGAAGAGAAATTTTTGCAATTTTGTTATTGGTCGAGCATACCGTCGTGTTTCGATTCAATTGGTTATACGCAAATCGTCTCATTTTAAAACTTAGAAGAAGTTATGTAGAAGCGCACTCTTCAGTCAGTTCCACTATGGAACGAGAAACTTTCAGGGGTGCTTTGGCGCACCTCGCGAGTTTCTCGCGAAGCGGGTTCGATGAATTAGCTCGAGTACCGTCAGCTGAGTTAAGTTCAGTAGTAGAATCAAAGTGAAAGTAGGCAGTTCCTGCAAAGCTTCTCCGGTAGGAAATTTCAGTCAGGGGGGTGACAAAGATTAGGGTCTAATAATCAAGTGGTATTAATTAATAAATATTAGAAACCAGATTAGTGACGTTCAAAATCTAGTTAGGTTACTTCTGGCTGATCCAATTAATGAAACTTATTGACAGTTGTCAAAAAATAAAAAACTTTAATTCAACCGGTACTCCATTAAACTTCCAAGCGCATAACCTGTATCCACATCGGAATTATTATTAAAATTATTTCAAATTGAATATTTTTATAATTTCTGAACTTACGTCCTGTTTGGTACAAATATGGAGCAAG
Organism: Agrypnus murinus; assembly: GCA_929113105.1. Taxonomy (NCBI): domain Eukaryota; kingdom Metazoa; phylum Arthropoda; class Insecta; order Coleoptera; family Elateridae; genus Agrypnus; species Agrypnus murinus. The sequence goes on along the minus strand of OV816026.1, from coordinate 89,435,924 downwards.
GTTACGCTCAGCTGCCCACGTTATTCAAGCAGCCGCGGACACGTCGCCTACGACTCGTCATTTATATGATAAGATAAACCGTACGTTGCCTTACAGCTAATGCAATTATCATCCAAGGCTAGTGAATTTCGCCGTAAGATTAGATAGGCGTTTGCTTAATGCTTATCGCACACGCAAGACAGATGCTGTTATTCGAAGAACTGCTAATGGATATGCGATCGACCCACGTCGCACACGCGAGGTAGCAAGTTTTCCAAGAACCTAACCATAAGAGGTTTCCAAGAACCTCTTCTCAGCACAACATGCTATCGACCTACACTCTGCCGCCACAGTAACCCACAGCTGAATACCAAACAAGGAAACACCATCAACTACCCAGAACTGCTCGTTGCACAGCACCTACGTTTCACATTATGATGCTAATGTTTTCCGCTTTACACAGTATATAAACCCGTTTACCCTGGCCAAGAATTCAGTCAGTGCCATGACTCGAAGAAGTCACATCCAGAAGCAAGCGGGTAAGTAACCTTTTTATTAATTAATACTAGACGATCTAGAATCTGATACCCTAGGGGTGATCTTCTGACTGATCCTCTACCGATTAGTTCTGCTTAGTTATTAGGGGGTTGCGTCAGGCTCCCTATGCTTAATTGTAGTATTCTAGGAATCCAGATTACCGGGTTTCCTACGCTTAGTTTGTAGACCTAGTGTTAGTATAGAGTGGTTCCGATGGCCCTCGTGTTAATCTTAGATTTAGAAGGACTTGCCTGTCCTCATACGTATTTGTAATCCAATGTATTCATTGTATCCTATTGTTTTATTGTATAATATATAGATGTTTTTACGGCCTGTGTTTACTTTTTAACCTCTGGCTACTTCCCTCAGTCACGAAAACCCCACGTGACAATATTAGGTACTTCTTCTGTAGATACGGTGTCAAATGTAAATCCAGAATCTATTAAAATTATTGCCTATTCTCCAGAACTAAATAAAGCCTATACCATCATCCCGACGGAGTCACCAAATTTTTGGCCCGTCAGCTGCTATATTTGTTAAATGAAAACTGAAGTTGCTTTAACACAATCAATTATGATCAGTTCTAATCGTAATATTGTAGTATTGTAATATCTACATTAGTACATTAAACTTACAATCTCTTGAATTCTAATAAAATGTTTTTATCCTAATGAAGGTATTGGCTTTGCTGATATGCTTCGATTTTTCCAAATATTGATTTTAATATAACATTTTACACCGTTGTTTGAACACAAGCTCTTGGAGGACTGTATGATGGACAAGTTTGACTATAATTTGATTTCATTTATGTTGATATTGGTGTAGGATCTTGTATAAGCATCGTTGAATTTCTAAATAGTAAAAACAGATTTTACATTTGAGTTTTTCTTCTATTGTAAATATTTTCTTATGTAAATTTTATATGTATAAGTTACCTAGTATAGTTATGTATTCATTATTTGTAATGGATAGAGCTGGAGATCATGTGTATCCATGTAATTTGAGTTTTAATGAAGTTTTCATCGTTAATCGTTTTTGTTAATTTTCTCAGTTATGATTAATCTTAGCCTATAAGTGTCATAGTTGCTTTAATCGTTATTTTGCCAGCTACATTTCTATGTTTTTAGGTTTAAGATTAGTGCTAATTACAAACAGCCGTTTTCGTGAAGTGACGTCACAAACGTAGCGATTAGATGTTGTTTGTAAAAATTTGTCATAGTTTTCAATTGTTTTGGTAAAGTACATAAAAAGGCCAGGAAAAATTAACAAAGTCAGTCGATAAAACGCTTTGGTTGAATCCACGTTCGACTCATACAAGAATTTGCTAGAAAAGTAAGGTTAAGTCATATCTAGGTATAGGATTTCTATGCATTTGCATGTATTTTCTGCTTATAGCAAACATATGCAGAGTTATATTTCTACATGTTTAAGCCACATATGAATCACATACGGCAATTTGAAAGTGCATATAAATGCATATTTAGGTGTTTTTTATAAATGCATGCATATTTTAGCATTTTTGAACGAGTGTGCATATTTTACCACTTTTTGAGCGTTTTACATGCTTTAATTATGAAATTTCTAATATTTTTAAATAATTTTAGCATTTTCGACAACCAACCAAGGGCGGCTTAATTGAGTCTAGGGGAAACCCATAATTTAAGCTTATTGTTAAATGCTAGGCTTTAAAATATTTTACTGCCTTAACCATCAGTGTACTTGTTAATATTTTCTAAGAAAGAAAGAGTTTCAACTAAAATTTAAATACTTACATCCTGTGCTATTGTGATAAATAGGTATTAGGAAATTCCAAAGACCCTTTCACAACTTCCTGTTCATAGAAAAATTTGCCTGTACTTTTGTTTACTAATCTTGTAATCTTTCAATTAAGACAGTTCAGAAATTGCAAACTGCATTTCAGTTTGAAATTTTAGAGTGTAAAGATGTGCAAAGAAAAACGGTCTGTGTCTGTTACACTTCGAAGTTATGTTAAGGAATTCAGTGTTCTTACAACTGACGACAAGGTGTTGTATTGTACAGTGTGCGACGATAAAGTGACTGCAACGAAACGCTTTCAAGTTACACAACATCTGAACACTGTTCGACATCGAAAGTGTGTTGCCCTGAAATCAAAAAAAACAAACATTGTTACCGGGGTACCTTAATAATTCGCGCGGTGAGTCCAGCAAATCGATCGAATTTAATAAAAAATTATGTAGTTCATTAGTGGCTGCAGATATCCCGTTAAGTAAAATTAATCACTCAGCATTTCGTAAAATTTCAAAAATGCCAATACCCGACGAGTCTACACTCAGGAAAAATTATTTTCCTCGCTTATACGAAGAGACCATAAAATCAATTAGAAAACATGTAGCGAATAACTACATATGGGTTTCCATTGACGAATCTACTGACACTACTGGAAGGTGCGTAGAAACTTGATTTCCTTCGTTTTGTTAGTAAAATTTAACTAATTAAGGACAGCAGAGCAATTTACGGATGTTTTATTTTCTATTTTGTTAGTTACATATTTAATCACAACAATATTTTTGCTTGATTAAAATATAATTTTTTTTAAATAACTGTTTTGCGCTAATTGTTTGTAACCCACTAATTATGTAGTTCGATAAAATAAAAATCAAATTTTTGTTTTCAGATACGTGGCTAACGTTATAATTGGCGTTTTAAATTCGGAGAACAATGCCAAATCCTATCTATTAACAATGGATGTTTTCAAGAGCACCAATCATTGTTCTGTGGCAAAATTGTTTAATGATTCGATGGCTATTTTGAGGCCGGACGGCATAGTGTACAACAAACTACTCCTGTTCGTCACCGACGCGGCACCGTACATGATCAAGGCTGGAGCAGGCTTATAAGTTCTGTACGAAAAAATGATCCACTTAACTTTGTCTCGCCCATGCAATGCATAGAGTTGCGGAAAAAGTGCGGGAAATATATCCTAACGTAATGTCTATAATTTCAGATGTAAAAAAATTGTTTGTAAAGCTCCATATCGCATACAAATATTTAGGAAAACTGCTCAAGTAGTGCCTCTCCCACCTGAACCTGTAATAACAAGGTGGGGTACTTGGCTTTCTGCAGCAGAATATTATGCAACTTATTTTGATATTATTAAAGCATTTGTAAATAAACTTAATAAACACGATGCACTATGCATACAAAGCGCACAGGATGCTTTTAATACTAAGGAGGAGAGGGCAGAATTATTGTTTGTTTTGATAAATTTTGTGCGTTTAGCTAAAGTAATTCAGAAATTAGAAAGTCAGGGAAATTCATTAGATGAATCTCTTGAGCATGTAAAATTGTTAGGTGTTTCTTTGAATAAAGTAAAAGGGCCAAAGGGTTTGACTATAAAACAAAAATTTAAATCCGTTATAGACAAAAATCCTGGTTTTCACTTAATTAAAAGCATAAACGATGCATTATCTGGCCAAGACATTTTAGACGAGCTAAAACATTATTCGCTTGTAGAACTAAACAATTTTAAGTATGCCCCAATTACGTCTTGCGATGTGAAACGGAGTTTCTCAAAATATAAAACAATATTTAGGGATAATAGGCATATGTTTACTTTTGAAAATTTAAAAATGTACGTAATTGTGAACTGTAACGCTCTATGTTTAGAAAATATAATTAATTAAATTATTGCATAGGATGTCTAATTAAAATAATTTATGTAAATAAAATGTAAATAACGCTAAACAGCTGTGTTTTTTTGATAATGAAAGTGCATATATTTATTAAAAATTTCTAATAAACGCATATTTCATGATTTTTAAGTGCATATTTAAGTGCATATTTCACGTTTTTATATTGCATAAGTGCATGCCTATTTCAACATTTTTAAGTGCATACAAATCCTATACCTAGTCATAACCATATGTTTGTTTGTAAACAAACGAAAATTGTAAAACAAAGTGTAATAAATAGTTACCTAAATATTTAAATCAAAGAAGATTTATTTTCGTTCTTCGACAATTTGTATGGAAGTGTGAACGATTTATATATTAAATTAAATTAAGATTTTTGTTTCCATTATTGATTTGGATAATCGACTTGTCTTCAAAATCACCTGTTTGAATAAATGCAGTTGTACCAATTGTAAAAAAGACTTGAAGTGGATCTCGACGTATTTTATATACAAGGTTGTTCAAAATAAAAGAATTTGGTTAAATCTTTTCATATAACAAAATCATAAAGACAATCTTAATAAGTTTTAGAAGAAGAATTTATTTTTCTTATTTTAAAAATTTTTCAATAACAAAGTTTTACCAAATAAACAGTTTGATTTTGTTTATAAAAATTTTATTTTCATTAGATACATTTATTTTAGCAATTGTAAATATTTTTAACTGATAACTTTAATTGATGTCAGTTTGCTCAAATGGAAAACAGTTATAACCCCCATGTTAGGTTGTTAACGAATAATTTACACATTTGAGCAAGCTCAAGGAAGACTTTCCATTTTTCTAACTGTTCTGTTAAATAAATTTTTAGTTTTCCTTTGGTTTGGCATTTCTAATGATCATTAATAAAAATAAAGACTTTGTTTCAATTTATCTATGTGTTTCTTTGATGTGTATGCAAGCATCCATTTCTTTTTCTTTTCACATATAGAGTTTAGTTTGCTGTTGTCCAGTTGCGGGAGTCTAAGTGTTTTGGTAGTAAGTTCTTTGCTTCCAGGTGTAAGAATCAATAAGATATTTTTATTTCATTTATCTCATGCTCTATCAAATTAAACCTGAGTCAGTCTATTGGGAGAAAGAAAAAAATATTGGGGTTACATTTTTTTTAATTAAATTTCATTGCATATGTTAATGGCAACCAATGCAAAATTATATTTTTTATAAAATATCACCTCAATATATTTTAAATTATGATTTATTTACAATTAACTGTACAGCGTTTAATTTATCAAGATAAAAAATATTTAATCCTTCCACAAAACAGACAAAACAATCGCGTATCCAAGCGCTACATAGAAGAAAGAAAATCTCAATCAAACCGTCTCATCACCATAAATCAAATTTTTTGAAAACGCTGATGGTATTTGTCGTTATTTCATTGAATGGTAAAAGTTTCATTATACGTTCAATTAAATATCTTCACTTGCCTCTATTGTATTCCATCACAATTTATTGTATTGTATGTTTTATTTAAATTCTTTATTCCTAATTTAAAATTATTTTATTCAATCACTTATTTTAGTAGATTTCAAAATGATTATGGAAAATAATAATGAAGGCATTTTAGTAGACAAGAGTCTACTAAGATACTTAAAAGCTCCCAAAACATTTTGACCAAAAATATATTAGAAATAATGTTGAGAATGATAATGTACTGATTAGTTTATATTTGAATTTGTTATGCATATGCAAAGGAAGGAAGTGGAGTAATTCATATATGCATATGCATAAGTGAGTAGAGTTTATGCACCTATAATGAGATGTAAACTATATGCAAAAGTTTCTAATTGGTCGTAACAACAGACTAGTGTGATGTGACTATCAACTGTCAGCTTTGCCACTTTGCAAAATGGTTTGTTGATGTTATTATACATCTATGTACTTATTACTTGTCATTGTTTTAATTATAATTTTATTTTCAACTGTTACATTTCTTAAACTAATTTTAACACGTACTGTTATTAAGTAACGTAAGTTCTTAAAATCATGTGTTTATAATTCACAAGCGACACTACAGGACAGCTGTTTCGAGTTACTAACTCTCAACAGCTAGAGGCAGTCGTTTGTGGATTACACACATCTCATACGAGCTTATATATTAGCCCGGAAATAACATAAGTACCAAAATATAAATGCCACGACATCTAATAGGGAAAAACGTACTGTTTTCTACTATTAATATTAAAGATATTTGTTTTATTTTTGTATATCCAGTTGTTAGAGTGTAGTTGTAACTCAAGTATTTTTTTAAATATTACATATTTTTATTATTTAAGTACACATTAAGTTAATTACATTTAATTAAAGATTAAATAAATAAGTGCTATTGAAATACGACCATGCATATTTACAACAGGCATATATTTACTAGATGAGAAATAGTAAACATAGAATTTCAATTTTAATTAATTTTACTGTAGAAACTTTTTAATTCATCTTTTCAATATTTGAACATTCCTCAACTGTTATGCACGTAATAACGTATTATCCACTGATCCAAGATATTTATTCTACATACCAAGTGGAAACTGTTTCATAAAAGCCGAGTGTTAAAGTGAATAACAGTGGCGTAAAGCATCGAGGTCAACTATAGCTCGAGGCAGTAATGAAGCTTTCCGTCAAAGTATGTACACTGTTTTATTTACAATCATTTAATTTTAAACAATTAGCAAAAACATAAAAATTAAGCTGTAATTTCGGAAAAATTTAGAACAGAAACGAAATCACTTCCCTACCGGCTAGAAAGTTAATAACTTATATCCCAGCTTTTTAAAATTTAGTAATAGACTTAACACACTGATGATGTATAATTACTATACACGTTGTTTCATTAGTTGGCGTAATTAAAATAAAAAAGTCTTCTAAACGATATAAGATACAACAATTAGAGTAGATCAAACGGATCAAGGTTATAACATTTTATTTGATGTATGAATTTTAACAATTATTTACTTATTTGAGAAATGATCTACTGTGATGATAAATATTGAGATGTTATTATTTAAATAAAAAAATTAAATAAATTAATGATGTTAAAATTACTTTGGCTAGCTTTAATAAAGAAATTAATAAATAAAATAACACCCAAATTGTCTTTTACCCAAATAGGCTGACTCAGGTTTAATTCGATAGAGCATGAGATAAAAATTTACATTGATCTTATTAATTCCTGTACCTGGAAAAAGAAACTTACTACCAATGCCCTTGAACTTATGCAACTGGACAAACAGCAAACTTAAACTGCGTATGTGAAGAAAATAAATCGATGCTTGCTTAAACATCAAATGAATAAACACATAGATAAATTGAAACACAGATCTTTATTTTTATTACGATAAATAGAAAATCGATGTCAAAAGAGAAAATAAAAAAAACAAATACTTAAACAGAAAAGTTAAAAAAAAAGGAAAATCATCCTTGAGCGTTCTCAAATGTGTTAAATATTAGTTACCAACCTGACATGGGAGTTGTAACTGGTCTCCATTTGAACAAACTGACATCAAATAAGTTTATCAGATACAAAAAATATTTACAATTGCTAAATAAGTTTATTTAACGAAAAATTAATTATTCTTGTGAATAAACAAATTGAAATTGTTTAAATGTTACAACTTTGTTATTGAAAACACTCTCAAATAAGAACAATAAATTCTGAATTTATTTAAAAATTTGTTTTTATGATTTTGTTGTTCCTAATGTGAACCAAATCCTTTTATTTTCGATTTAATAATTGTATATTCAACGAATTCAGTCAAAGGTATTTTCTATTGTATTATCGATAATACAGACAGCTTCAATTCAACAGCTGATCCATATAATGTCGATATTATCCAAATCAATAATTAAGTAAACATAAATCTTCTTGATTTAATTTAAATAAATCGTTCACAATTCTATATAATAGTTGAAGAACGAAAATAAATCTTCTTTGATTTAAATATTCAGGTAACTATTCAATTCCATAAACACTTTGTAAAAAAATTGTCGATTGTTTACAAAAAACATGTGGTTATCACTTAATCTAACTTTATTTTGCAGATTTTTGGTCTGGAGTCGAGCATAGACACACCCAATGCGTTTTATCGACTGAGATTGTTCTTTTTCCCCGGAGTTTATATAGGTTTCACCAAAACAATCGAAAAACAACACAAATTTTCAAAACAATCGCACATCAAAATTTTATCATGACATCACTTACGAAAAACATGTATTCATAATTAGCACTAATCTTAAATCTAAAAAGACAGAAATGTAACTGGCAAAAAATTCTCTTCTACGTTAATTATCATCAAATCCCATATAAAGAAAGATAAAATCCTCTAAAAAGAATGGATAAACTATCCTGAACGTGTAACATGGGTTACATAAACCATGTTCTACTACAAAAACAATCTAACTGATTGATATGCCTTTTTATATTTATAAGCCTTTTATAAAGTGAGGTTAAATGTGTATTAAGACAATCAAACTCCTATTTTCCTATTTTAACTTGATAAAATTATCTGTAACCAAGCATGTATCCTTAAGCATGAATAAAACTAATATCCTAGCATGAGTATCTATTTTTTTTATTGCATGAATATTACGTATAAGTGCTATTTGACTATTTGAAACCTTCCGGAGCCTATCCTAGCCTATTAAATGTTCTTAATGCGTTACAAACTAAACAGATTTTCAATTAGATGATATGATATCATCTCAATATTAAGCTCATTATTTAGTATAAGTTTACCTTTAACCTCGAATACTATGTTTATAAAAAAAACTTAACTTTTGGGTTTATTATTAATGAAATCCAGAAAAATGAAATTCTCATCAATGAAAGTTATTATTGGCCTTTAAAAATGTATTCAACCCGTTCTCAACATTTCTATATATATTTATTTATCAAAAATTTGATAATAAAATGACTCTATAGGCCAGTAAAATTAGACCAGTTTTGGACCGTTGGTGGAAATAAATGTTGGAAAGCGGGAGATCGTTTCGATCGCTTTGTTTGAGGTCAAATATAAGTATCCTAGGATTGAACGGTCCCTCGACTCGAGCTTACCTGAGGGCAACAAAAGAACCACGAAATCTTCGGATCTTTTTAGTTTTTCGCTTATAACTCCAAAGCGGTGCTTTCCAACGAAAACTTTACTATTACAAGAATTAAAGAGCATTATATTCTGCGTCGGATGAGTATCCAACACTTTCAATTCGGTCCAGTAGTATGGTCGAAATCGACGGCCGAGGAACGACAATCTTACAAATTTTCGATTTTCAGTCAGACGGACCGGACGCTCAGAGGCTTTCCGTATAATAAAACCCGTTGGACTTATTCTGATTGTTAATATAAGTCGAGAAATACCTAAGCTTTGATATTCTAGAGGTTGCCGGATTAATTTAATGGCCATTTTTTTGTCATCCCCCATCATAGCAATTAGAATCAATTCATATGAAGTAGTGCAGTACTGGTCACTCGATCATTTCGAAAAAAGATAATTTTTTGTGTGTTATCACCCCTAAGTATTGGTAGATCAAAACCGCTGTCATTTTATTTTTATTCCATTTGATTGAAATATGGCAGCCATATTTGTTTCGTGGTGCACGACGTTTTTTTCGTTTTTTGATGTAAACGTAAATCTTAATATCTCAAGAACGGTTGGTCCTAAAGACCTGCGGTAAAAATGATTGTATTGCTCACATGTCGGACTACATTTTTTAATGATAAACATAATATTGATATGACGTATCATAACGAGAACTTCAAAGCCCATAAATACCAAAATAGTAAAATTTCAGATTTAAAATATTTTATACATAAACTACCTCTAACCGTGTACGTTTAAATAGAAAATCCGCCCTAAGACTTCATTTTTATCTGGATATATGAAATATGCCCCCATAAAAGCGGAAGTTTTTATAAAAACTTTTAACTTCGGGATTAAATCACATCCATAAGTAAGCGTCCTACAAAAATTATGTTTAGATTTAAAAATGTAGTCCGACATGTGAGCAATACAATCATTTTTACCGCAGGTCTCTAGGATCAGCCGTTCTTGAGATATCAAAAGTTACGTTTACATCAAAAAACTGCAAGCATCGTCGTGCACCACGAAACAAATAAGGCTGCCATATTTCAATCAAATGGAATAAAAATAAAATGACAGTGGTTTTGATCTACCAATACTTAGGGGTGATAACACACAAAAAATTATTATTTCTCGAAATGATCGAGCGACCAGTACTGCACTACTTCATATGGACTGATCCTAATTGCTATGATGGGGATGACAAAAAAATGGCCATTAAGTTAATCCGGCAACCTCTATAATATCAAAGCTTAGGTATTTCTCGACTTATATTAACAATCAGAATGAGTCCAACTGGTTTTTTTATACGTAAAGCCTCTGGGCGTTCGGTCTGACGGAAAATCGAAAATTTGTAAAATTGTCGTTTCTCGACCGTCGATTTCGAACAAACTACTGGACCTAATTTAAAGTGTTGGATACTCATCCGACGCAGAATATAATGCTCTTTAATTCTTGTAATAGTAAAGTTTTCGTTGGAAAGCACCGCTTTGGCGTTATAAGCGAAAAACTAAAAAAGGTCCGAAGATTTCGTGGTTGTTTTGATGCCGTCAGGTAAGCTCGAGTCGAGGAACCGTGCAAACCTAGGATACTTATATTTGACCTCAAACGAAGCGATCGAAACGATCTCCCGCTTTCCAACATTTATTTCCATCAACGGATTCTATTTTACTGGCCTACTATAACATGAACCATATGAAACATATTAGTTTTTGTTTAATTTTTAATTTTGTATATTATGTTAGCAACAAAACAGCAATAACAAAATAAATAAATAATAGTAAACATTAAATTCTTTTAGGTTAGTATGAACGTGTACTAATTCTGTTAAATTTCAAATTTCTCTATAGCAAATTACATACTACATACATAATCTTTAACCCCTTATACCTTTCGGTGTGGAGGTTATAGCGAATTAATAATGTGATAACTCTTCATCAACTTCATGAGCGTAATATCTAATATGTGCAATGCGTTTAAAATATTCAAGGTGTTTATGAAGTGCTTCACTTCAACCGGATACCTTAGATTCCTCTAGACAGGCGTTTTGCCACCGCTTAATGTTAATCTGAACTTGTTGAGCTACATTAAGTAGCGATATAAATAACTGGTTCAATAACATAAAATATAAAAAATTCACGTAGTTAAATAATTTAAATTTGCAACAAATTGGTATGACAGAAGATGTATTCACTTTCAGAACTTTAAAATAGCAGTAGGTTAGCAATTAATAAAAAAAGAAAAATATAGCAAATTTCATTTTTTAAAGTATAATTATTAAACAACACTTAAAGTCTTAGAGTTAAATCATAAAGTTTTTTTTAATAACCACAACTTTTATCCCATATTCTATATATTTTAATAGTTCAGGTTTCATACAAGTTTCGTTTTGGCTTAGCTTTAGCTATAAGGGTTTTTTTAAGAAAAAAAACCCATTTTGATACGATCATATCATAATCTTTGCAAAAGAATAAAAAGAGATCATGATTTTTACAATTCCATCCAAACCTGATCCTTTTCTATGTTTGTACTGCGGTAACAAAAAAGGGTAGATAAGGTTCACAGTTAACAAAGGCTGATATTTTATCTTTTTTTTTTGTTTTTACTGAAAGTAAAACCCTAATCTAGATACGTATTCAGCTACATCCTTTCTCCGTTACATTTTTTTCTTTTTAAAATAAACATTAGATTTGGTAAAAAATAGTTTGAAATTCGCGTTGCGAAAATCAACTCCCTCCAAAATATCAAATTATCTATAATAATCTTCCCTGTTTTATTCATCCATTAATCTAAAATCAAGCAATCAATATAATCGTTTGTCACTTAAGGTAACCTTTCTGCACAGATCATTGCTTTTCTGTCGATTCTTAGTCAGGTTTTCAGTCAGAAAAATGCTCCCAGTGTCACCCGGAACTACCACACGCACTGCCATTAATCTTAACGCCGTTAGCAGGAATAATGGTTGAGGCGCTCGGAAGGATCTTGGAAGCGTCCGTGCAGCCAGTCAGAAGGTGGTGACGCTTTTTTCTAGTCCGGATCGCAAATTATGAATGATTTTCCATCTTTTATAGTATTATACGTCTTGAATGTACAATCGCCTTTTTTCAAGCATTGAAAAATGTGTTTTGATAAAAAGCTTGCCACTATAGGGGAATTAATAATAAATTGTAAAATTCATCCTGGAAGAAGGCAAAAAACTAATACAGACGAGGCATTTTAAAGGAAAAACAACAACTTTAATTTTTCATAAGCAATTTTTGCTCTATAAAAAAAGTTATTTAAAAATTTATGTATGTAAAAATATATTTTAGAAATTTTATTTTATTAAAAAAATTTACATAATAAAAATTCACAAATTTTCATTATATTGTCGGGTCAAAATAAAAACAGTCTTTCGTTTTTATACTTTAGTTTTCTTTTCAAAAACTCCGGTTTTCATCGATATCTTTAATTAACTTTTTTTTATTGCAAGTCCATTAGTTCCTGTATACTTTGTTACAACCGGATATTGAACAAAAATTAGTTTTTATGGAATCACACATTGTGCATTTTTCTTCGCGAGCATAAATCAATTGTAATATAAAATAAAAGTGTATAGTAAGTATTATAAATAGTGTAGTAATAGTTTATTATTATTAGTTAATACATAGTTATTTATTTATGATTTTGACTTTCAATGAAAAAGGTTTAGAGCAATCTATGTAGTATTTATTAAATATTTGTATATGTTGTTATGTATTGCAATGTTAATGTATTTATCAATTTATCATGTATAAATCAAATATCAGTGCTCTTTTGTTTTAATGAAAATTAAGTGTAGAGTTCAATTGTTTATCACAAAAGTATAAAAACCCGGCAGTTTTTGTAACGAACTCTCTTTGAATTTACATCTTTAGAGAAATGCAGTTCCAGTAAAAAGCAATAAAATAATTTTAATTGAGTGAAATACATGTAAATAAAGCATATGTCAAAATTTCGAGGTTATTGTTATGATATAAACGTCAAATGTATCACATCTTTAAGTAAGTTTAGTAAATTCAAGTGATTTTTTTTTAATATGATGATTTAGGTGTTTTTTTAATATATCAAGTGCTTTTAATTAATCAAGTGACGATTTATTTTGCGGTAGATTTTTCTTTATTTGATAATAAAGATATATCCCCAAATAAAGAGCATTAGACTATTTTAGGACTAATATTAAAAGGAATTTGGGTATCCAAATTTAAATTTTCTTTTTATTTCTCTATTTTGTTCTTTGATAAATTTATTAAATAAGTTTGTGTTGTATTGATGAAATATTGCTTTATATTTGTTGTATACTACTGTGTTTCTAGATTGATATAATCATTTAGTGCCCTATTGAAGCGACCCAATTGATAAGTCTCAATTTGTGTTGAGTTAGATTTTTCACAACAATTTATTAAGCCGGAGAAATTATTTTATTTAAAAGTAAGAAAGTAGTGAGTTGTCTCTTATAACCATCCCTATTACGGACCACCGCCACCATCCATGTCCGCATAAAATATTATAACCATATATGTAATATGAAACGGTATTTATATAATTGCCTGCCTACTTTTTTACCGTGTTGTATAACTGTCTAATAATATGTATACAAAAAATATAATAATAATAATAATAATAATAGATATACAATAATAACATGATTTACAAAGCTATCTGATTGCGATGGGCTGGATTCCATCTACAAAAACCCCATATCAGGGAAACCGGTGTTTTGCATAGACAGAATAATTAAATTATTATAAATTTTAGTTGGCTTCTTCCAAGTTTGATTTTACCTCTAGTGTTACACCTACAAATTTTCTTCTTAAAAGCTTTTTAGATTTGGGATTCTTGATTGATAAGTTCTGCCTATCACTTCTTTTCTTATTGGAAAATTTTGTTAATGTTAATTCTTTCTTTTACTAGTTTGGTTGTAATTTCTCTGGGAAGATGTAATGTTTGAAGTTTTGCTAGTAAATTTCTTGTAAATTTAGTTGGGTCCACATAGGCAAATTTTGTAACTTTTCGGGCCTCTATTTTTAAAACCGAAACCGTCTATTCGTTATGCCTTAATTTCTGATGATAACTTTTCATTAATTACAGAATTTCCGCAATAGACTTCTTTGTTAACCTTACTCTAAAATCTTGGAATTGTATCTACTACTCATTAAAAATCATATGGGGACACCTCAAATATCAGAGATGTTTATTAAATAGTTTAAGATAACATCAGGAAAAGGCCACACTACATCCTTTTGTCCACAAACTACTATATTTTCTGTTGTTCACTACCGAAACTTTTGTAAATTAATAAATTTTTCACTTAACTTTTAGGTTATATGTTAAATATATAAACTTTGTTATTGCATTTGGTTGGGTATAATTGTACGTTTACCCGGTTGCAAGATTTAATCTAAATGTTACTTTTTCTGCAGAAAACGTATGGTGTAGTACCTGATATTTTGGATACTTTTCTGTTTAGCTCTAAAATTTGAGTTTGATCGATGTTAGTAATTTAAGAATTGTTTCAATATTGTTATAAAATACTGATTTATTTGATTTAAATTTAATAAACTGAATGAATTAAAAGATTAATTTTAGAAATTTAGAAGATGAATAATTATTGCTTATGTATATTTATTTATTAAAGGGAGATGCTAGTATAACATTTGCATTTTGATTTTGTGTGACCTATTGAGTATAATTTTAACTTTTATTCTTTGGTATAATGTATTAAATTGATTTAACCTTTGAATGCCTGATTTTACTGTTTATTACTTAATTATTGATTTATTATTTTGTTACTGGGCAAATAAAAGTTGTTTTGAATGTAATATTAGAATATGTGTATGCTAAATTATTTCAATGTTGCAAATTATTTTACTTATAAATAAAAGTACACTTCAAATTTACCTTGCAGTTAAATACATCAACTTTTAATTTTGTGACATGAAATTAATTTACCTTCCTTATAAACCCAACATCTTTATAGTTTATTATTTACTTATTTGGGGGAGTAAGGGAGATTTTAAAAAGTGTAGTCGGTTGAAACAAAACCCCAGGGTAAAAACCTTTAATAAAATAAATTTAAATTAGATTGTTAAACAAAGATTAACTATAAATTTTTTAACTAAATGAAGAAGTAGAGAAATACTTACATTTACAAATTATAAAGGATGTGAACAAAGAAGAAATTTAGCAATTTGCCAATAATTCTCCAAACAATGCAATAATTATATTCAAAACTATCGTTAACTACCGCAATGGATTAAAATCTAACTAAATCGTTACATTTAATGATAAAGCCACAAGAAGAAAAAACTACTTTTTGTTCTACAAATCACATAATGGACGCTTATATTGCATTGTTTTACCAAAACAACTAGCAAGCAATGTTGTTTTCTCGCTGAACAATTTCTAACTATATAATAAGCGTCTTGTCTTTTTTGATTAGATAAGTACTACGTGTTTAAAATTTGCTGTTACTAAATTAAAGTAACGTGTAGGATGTAGTATTTCTAGTAAGAACTTTTTTTTGAATAATAAAACCAGGCATATTTTAAATAAAGAAAACGCAGGTGGAAGAAGTATAAATTATATTAGTGTAACTTATAGAAGCTATTAACATTTTATTATGGTTTTTTGGTAAAATTTAAAAATCTATCTACTCCCCTTAAGTGCTTAAACTGAACTAAAACGTATCAGGTTTTACGCCGCCATATAAGCTTTTCCTTATATTGCTTCATAATAGGTAAACAAGCCATAAAATTTTGTGTTGCCTCATTTTAAATCAATTATGTCGATTTTCGATTGTAATAACATTAAAACTTGTTGAATTATTTAATATGTTAATTGTTTGTAGCTGATACATTTACTGTGCTTACATAACTAAGTATTAACGAAAATAATTAGTCAAATTATTTCACGATGTTATCCTAACCTTATATTAAAGTGGCTAAGGTCAAACAGGTACATGTCTAGATTCAAGAATCAGAAATTAGCACTTTGTTGCACAACTACGACTGTTATAACATGCAACAGCTTGCCTCTTGAATATTAAAGCCAATAAGTATTTACAGCATGTAACACTAATTCTGCTGCACACTGGGCACGAATTAATACTTTAATCCTTGAGTTTTAATTCTAACTTTAAATCAACAAAAGTTTCCTAACACTGTCAAAAAAATATTCACTGGTTTCAACACAAAAGCATTAGTTCGTAAGATGCAACAGATTGTTCATCCTACTTTATCTCTAGAGCACAACGGATAAGACTCAAAAAGAATAACAAAATCCTCACCAAATAAAGACACGAGAAGAATCAGAACGAATTTAGAATGCTGTGATTGTTTTGTTTTATTTTACTGCCAAGGGACGAAACTGTGGCACACGGAACTTAATTTAATCTGGGATCGTGTGTGATTTTTTCTTCAGTTGGGCGTGCGGAAGAGTCTCCGGGTACACAGGAGGACGACGAGATAAGAAAACAAAACAAACCAATAAAATAAGTTGTTTGGAAACGACCGAACGTATTGGTGTTTGAAAAACAAGCATTTTATCAGATTAAGAAAAGAACAAGTCACCACCTTTTACTTAAAGATCTACATGTGGGTTTTGCTCGGCTGGTACAGCAAATCGCGCAGTTTTATTGAGAACTGCAGGAAATCCCATTTCCCCAATTAGATTATGTCTAGTTTTATTGAGTTTAAAAGGTTGTTGTTTAAGTAGGTTTGATAAAAGAAAAATGAAAATGTTCGGTAAAACAAGCAATGCAATTAACTACTTCAATGTTCTTCCAAGTATTAGGTAAGTAGATTTCCGGTTTCTTGTTGAAATGCAATACAGTTATTCATATCTAGCAATAGAAGCTAATAAAAATCTATTATTAAAGAAAAGAAATAAACGCCAACTGAGAAAGAGGCACTATAACTGATTATATCCGACCCATGCAACACGACGACGACGTATATTAAAGAATGTTTAGAATAAATGCTTTTATTTTTTTCTGTCTTCAGCGTACACAGTATACAGACTGTAAGAAGTTAATTTTAAGGGGCGATAGAAGAAATGAAAAAAACAAAATCTTAAAAAAAATAATGTTTTTCTATTTTAATTCGCTTTTAATAATAATAAAAAAGTCAGTCTCATATCTAGCAAATTGCTTAAAAAGAGTCGCATTTCACTGCTAATGTCACTGGGCTTGTTTCTAAATGTAAATCGTTTAGTTTAAATAACCGATTAATGATGCAGCCCTTACAAGCAAAAGGAGGCAGACTTTATTGCTTTTTATTACAAAAAGTTGATGTTCTGTCTTCCGTAATTTTAGTGGGAATTACCAATTGTATTTCTAATAATTTTAAAGTATAAAACATTTAGAAAAGAATATTAGAATCTACATAATGTTGTTATTTTTTATGAAACTCTACCCTTCTAGCAATCGTCTTTGTCTCTGAAAGGTTGAAAACATAATCCGTTTCTGCCGCTGCTTTTTCTCAATAATCATATGCACGTCATGATATTCACGAATGATAAAATCTGCTATCCTCAACACTTAATAACGACTAACCAACAGTAATGAGAATGGCAAAAACAATAACCGTAACAATCAATAACAAAACAAACGACAAGTTCCAAAGCACGCAAGAAGCACGCACCGATACTGAAAGACTTTACTGATAGTGGATACACCACCTAGAGTAACAATCTTCTATGTGTGGGGGGTATGGGAAAATATGAAGATTGTCGATATGGGCCATGTGTATTTTGTATATATAGATTATATAAATATATAGCTACAGTGGTGTAGTGTGTAGCATGCTAGACTCTCACCTGAAGGCCCGGGTCACTCCCGGAACCGGCAAATCTGGTTACGGTTGTTCTACAGTTTTTCTTATCTTTTCTTATTTTTAACACGAATGTTGAATTTGGGCTATACCATCTGTAAGTCGGCTGCAGCTGCAAGATGGGTCTACGTAATAATATTAATCGTCTCCTCCCTCCCGCACAAGGGGGGCACGCTTATGGGGCCTGATTACCGTTTAGCCAGGTAATGGGTTGTAGAAATTATTATTATTATATGTTTATATGTGTTTTTAAAATATTGTCATAGAAAAAAAATAAACAAAAGAAAAAAAATGTTATAACAGTATATAAGTATTTAACCAATATGTAGTAGATACTTAGTATTAGATTTATAATGTTATAAAAAAATATTTTATCTTATAAGATCTGTGATTTCTTCAGAATTAAGTTTTGATGCTCAATTTCTAATAAGACTTTTAATAGTTGTTGTCTGTGATCTTACAAGTATTTAATTTTTCTTTATTAAATTTAGCTGGAATAGCCAGTTGTTGTTTTGTTCTTCTAGTTTTATAGTTACGATTTGTTATTTGTACTAACTTAAGATTTTGTGATACATATTTTGCAATAGCGTATGTAGTATACATTTCTTCTTCTTCTGCTTGACGTGCTCTGTTGCAAAACGGTTGCCTGATTATATGCAATCAGATACCACTAATGAACAATTTTGTGCTTCTTTTGCCCCAATATGGCGGCGTTTTGCGGTACTCTGATCGACCAGCGTAACCTAGGTGAATAAATGTAGACTACTCCCGGCTATAGCCCCTCTATTTCAAATAGTAGCGACATCGTGGAGCAAACCTGGCACAAACTTTAATAAACAAAAAATTACTGCGTGCATGGTGTTGCGGGAATTAAATAAAACGTTGTTAAAATATTACATTTACGTAGGTATGTATTATATTAATATGGTCCTTTTTACAGAACATGAATGTCCATTATTAAATTAATGTGAAATTGCAAATATTTTGTGCATGATTACTTTTAAACCTAAGATTTATTGTGTGACGGAATGTCAAGTCTGGTAAAATTCAATGTCGCCAACATCGTTCTGGTACTTTTGCTCCAGCGGCGAGATCAATCGTTGTTGCTACTGTATGAAAAAAAGGTGCTATACTCCCGGCGAGGTCTCAGCGCTACCTATCCTATCAACTACTCAACTAAAATACTTTGCTAGCTCCATAACTATTAGTTCTAATTAAAAAATAAATACAAACGTTTTTGTAAACTCTAAAAAAGTCTACATTTTATTATCTAACTAATTTTTATCTACAATTAATAAATATTGAGATATTTTAAAATATGTAAATTTTTGTATAGTTTTTCTGTTATAAAACGATTACTTGACCATTGGATTTGATTTGACCATTAGTTTGGATTTGAAGGTTGCACAATTTGTATGTTATTTTAGGACGCTAAAGTACATAAATTTACAACCCATTTTTTTCCGTTAAACAATAATTTTAATTATATAATTAAATAAATTGATAGATAGAAATTTTATTACAATTAAAATAAATTAGTTAATAAATGCGGTGTAATGAATAATGATATAATTCCAAATGAATATGCTAGTACACATTTTTCATAATCGATGGGATTATTACAATAATTTGTAACAACGTTTAATATTTACAATGATAAGCTGTAAATAATCAATGGTTAGTAATTGAAATATACGTACATCTATTAATTTTTCAAATAATCACTCGTTAATAAACTGTATTTAAATTCAGAACTTCTATATTAAATCACACAATTAATACCAACAGAATAAATTTTATATTTTCTATTTAACCTATATGAAATATCGACATTTTCTACTACTTGCTAAGATATAATATTTTTCCCCTTGGAGCTAAAATAATTAAAGTTTTTCAGAGATTTAAATTTTTAGCCTATTGTTTAGGTTATATTAGGTTACTTTGAATTAGGTTATAGAAGAAAATCTTTTATTTTTAGCTTTTAGCGCTCTATGTGGCCGTCTCCCTCCGCCACGCGTCGGGAGAACCACTTTGTCACATACGCTAAAATTTGTAACTTCTCGTTTCTTATATAATAAACAATTATTTTTAAATACAATAAGACAAGATTTATAATGCCTGTAATCTTTACAAATCAATAATAACTTGATAATTTTTTATATTAATTTTATAACGTTTAGAAATGGGACTTTAATATGTTATTTGGACAACTAATTGCGTGGGTTCAAAAATATATGCCATGGCATGTTTGATTATTATAATTAATTATTATTTATGTATAATTTTAGCGATTGCTTAATTAAAAGATGAATAAATAACTAGATTAGCGTATCCACATAGCATGCTTATTATGTTGAGTTTCCAATCCCTATTATGTAACAGTGATCGAAAAACTGTTTTAGTAAATAATGTTTCAAACGAATCTACAATAAAGGAATTTCTTCATACGCTGCCATTGTTGCAGCTTTTGAAGGAGTTTGTAAAGATAAGGTAAATCAGATATCGTACAAGGGTAAACTTTCATAGGCAGCCACAGCCACCGCAACTAAATTTTTCAAATTTTAAAATCCCTTTGTTTTATTTTATAACGAGTATCTCATCTTTTCATCATCAAAAATAATGAAAATATTTCCTTACAACAGAAATAAGAATTTAAAATTACAAATCCGCAGAAGAGGGGTGAATTTATTATTCTCACCAGTTGCTTTATGGTATATTGACAAATCCACGTTCGCAGCGCCACCAACCACTGTAATCATTTATTATCTCCTTAATGGTATGATTAAGTAAACCATTAAAAGCTATCTTTTAAGCTACATATTTAATTGCAGCGTAAATAATTTTCAAGAAAAGATAGTTTCATTAAGTTTAAAAGATTTTAGTCAGTAAAATTCACATAACCACACAATTTAAGTAGCAAACCTCATAACTCTATTTTCATCCAAATTTTAGATTTCCGCGTAATATATTACTCTCGAATGCAAAAGTTTTGAGCCCAGAGTTTGAATGCGCATAGCAAAAAAACGCTCAAATTAATTAAAACAAAACAGCTAGATAGACAATTTATTTTTGTATAATATAGTAAATTTGTAAAATAATTATTCAAAGAATTATTTATTAACAAATTCGTGAATATTTACAAAATAATTTTTAAAGAATTATTTATTAATTAATTCGTGAATAATTTTAAGATTTCTTGTCGTATTTCTTGCTTTATTAACAAAATACTATCTTTTCTAAAAAAAAGATTTTGATTAAGGCACCAGTACACCAGAATGCATTACTCTCTACTTCAAAGAATAACTTGAGAAATAATACAGATATCAAATTACAAACACTTCCACATACATACAACACTATTAGCTACTTGCATATAAAATTGCATTCAATTCTGTCAAGTAGTTATTAAAATATTAATTATTAAAGACACGCTTTACGTCAAAATTTCCAAAAAAACGGACTTTTTGTGACATAATTTGCGAAAATTCAAAAATCAAAAATTAGATAATTTTACAAATTTACTGTATTATACAAAAACAAATTGTCTATCTAACTGTTTTTGTTTGAATTAATTTGAGTTTTTAGTTTTTTTGCTATGCGCATTCAAACTCAGGGCTCAGAACTTTTGCATTCGATAGTAGTACACTTAAAAATCTACTTTGTGATCAAACTTCATACTCCACTATAGTTTACTTATTAATAATACAAAAGTATCTAAATATACAAATGAAGTTGCTATAATAAAATTGAGAACAGCAATCTATTTGTCTTTTTAATTGCGGTTTTGGAGTTACTTGGTTTACCAATTATGCTGACGATATCTCGGTAGACGTTACGATTAAAATATTCTGGAAAATTAATGCAAATATCAGACATAATAAGTAAAATTAAATTACAGCAGTGTGCTTTTATCTGACTGAATTGTACTCATTAAAATATAAGCGCTTCAGTTGTCAATAGTTTCTTCAGAACTATGAGCTGTGAGCTTAATTTGATTTTAGATGAACTACAACTTTTCATGAAAACAAGGTTCTTTAAAAGTGCTGTAGAGAGACGTAAAACTTTTAGTTATTTTTTAAAAGTACTTCATTTATAGGTGCTCTTGGAAAGTTGATTAAGTTTGCTTATTGAACCGAGATTAGGTTTTGCTTTTGAAAGACTACAAATCATAAAAGGAAAATTTTTAATACCTTAACAATTTTCCCCTTACATTCTGCATCAAGTTATTAAAAGAGCGTTGACAAATTTGACATCTTTTATGCTAGATAATTATTCTACCTATTTTATGAGTTTACAATCGATGATTTTGTTTCGCTTCTGACACTAGCTACGAATAAGTCTGTAAAGAATCCATAGCATGTTTAAGTTCATGTCAAGAATAAACATTACGTAGGTTTTTTAGACACATTACAGAAAACAATGCATCTTGCATTACAGAAACTGACAGAAGCGGAGAATTATGAGAAGGAATTTGCTCAAACAAAATAGTATTGCCAAATAAGACTTTGTTAGGATTAATACAACTTTTATTAATAACTTAAAACATAATAGCATAATAATTAATTTACAAAGAAATTAATTCATGTTGTTTATTGTTTCCAGCCTTATTTTGTGGAACCCCATAATCATGAAATAAATAAAGATTATTAAAAGTTTCACAGTTTTATTAAAATACAACCTGACAATATTGTTTCGACAGCTATGCTGTCATTATCAAAGGTAATATAATTATAAACAAACACGTCGCTAAGGTAGATACAAAATAGGTAACTAGATAAAATAATAATAATAATCATAATTAAATATCTAATACTTCCAGTAACGGAGAATTACTGAGCTCAAGTTGTTCATTCATTAAAGGTACCCTGAGTTTGTGTTTGTATATCTCAAAGGCTTCTAAAATGTCTAATTTGCGTTTGTTATTACAAAAATGTAGGAATTTAATATTATTTTGAGGAGTCATTGTGTGATTTTGTTCTAAAAGGTGTTTGGCGTAATTCGATTTTTCAGGATGTTTATTTTTGTAATGACGTACGTGTTCTTTATATCTTATGTCAAAATTTCGAAGTGTTTGTCCAATATATACCAAACTACAATAAGAACAATTTAAACGGTAAATGCCCGATTTCATGATATCATGTGTTCTGTCTTTAGCATTAAATAAAAATGAAAAAGTGTTAGTGTTGGTTTTAAATGTTATTTTATAATTGTTGGTTTTTCTTAGTATATGTGCAATTTTTTCTGATATTTTGCCAAAAGATGGTATAGATATGTAATTTGTGTCTTCTGTTTGATTGTCAATGGGATATATTCTTCTGATAGCTAACCTATAATCTTTTTGTTTAATTAAAGTGTCAATCATGTTCGGATTATAATGATTTGCATGTGCTAGTTGTTTAATGGTTGATATCTCTTTGCTAAAGTCTGATTTTGTTAGTGGAATAGTTAAAGCTCTGTGTACTAATGATCTGTAGGCTGCTATTTTATGTGTATTATGGTGACAAGATTCATTTTCAACAATTATAAAATAACATTTAAAACCAACACTAACACTTTTTCATTTTTATTTAATGCTAAAGACAGAACACATGATATCATGAAATCGGGCATTTACCGTTTAAATTGTTCTTTTTGTAGTTCGGTATATATTGGACAAACACTTCGAAATTTTGACATAAGATATAAAGAACACGTACGTCATTACAAAAATAAACATCCTGAAAAATTGAATTACGCTAAACACCTTTTAGAACAAAATCACACAATGACTACTCAAAATAATATTAAATTCCTACATTTTTGTAATAACAAACGCAAATTAGACATTTTAGAAGCCTTTGAGATATACAAACACAAACTCAGGGTACCTTTAATGAATGAACAACTTGAGCTCAGTAATTCTCCGTTACTGGAAGTATTAGATATTTAATTATGATTATTATTATTATTTTATCTAGTTACCTATTTTTGTATCTACCTTAGCGACGTGTTTGTTTATAATTATATTACCTTTGATAATGACAGCATAGCTGTCGAAACAATATTGTCAGGTTGTATTTTAATAAAACTGTGAAACTTTTAATAATCTTTATTTATTTCATGATTAATTCATGTTAGCTAAATCTTTGAGAAACCTAGCAAATGGGAGCATCTGCTAAGAGGCATGTTTCGGCATGCTTTCGAACGTTTCCTGATCAATCAAAACTAGTGAAGAACTACAACACAAAGGGCTGCACGGTGTTCTTAAAGTACTTTTTCACGATGGTTATTCAAGGAGAACATGGAAGTACACTTGTAGGAGCAGGACGAGTGCTTCTACTCGGATACTTGGACTTCGAACGCCGCCATCAAGGACAGTATAACTGATGAACTGACTTTCTATAACATGATGAAAGCTACATTTGAAGACCGACTCAGGAATGGATTTACAGAAAAATTGTAAATTTTGAAAATCACTTCTAAATTATTTATGGTCAGTTATAGAAAGACTTTATGGTTGATGCATGTTCATTATGAATAATATGGTGTTTTATGTAACTTTGATTCCACAAGTTCCAAACTGGATATAAGTTAACGGATTTCCAAATATCACTATTATTTCGTATTGATTTCGTGACACCCTGAATCGCTATGCTTTTGTGCTATATTGTATGGTTTGTTAGAAGATTTTTGCATTCTCCCTACTTTAGTTGCCGTTCTAAACCTTTTTGAAAGCATTTCCTGTTGTTTTGATAAGACGACTTACTTTTTGTACGTTGTTTGAGTAACTTAAAAAGTAGTATTTTACGTTTTCCTTTCATTGTGTTAATTGGAATCGCAATTTTGCGGATTTAATGTAATTTTGGCAATATAAGTATTAAAAATATTGATGTCTTTTTAGTTTAAAAACACATACAGGTCGCATATAAAAATAATTTAGACGAACGAAATAACTTTGTGACTACGAATAAAATTTTTAATAGTCAACAAAGTAATAAATTCTGTTTCATGTGTCAAGTTTTATTGCTTACCATCTGGTAGGTTTTGATAAGCACTGCTTAAAAGCAAAAATAGAATAAGTAATTCTGCATTTTCTTTTATTGGACACAAATGTCGTCAAGTTTGGTTTGTTTGAAGGCTGACGTGGATGTTTATTCTTATTGTCATATTATTAATATAAAAATTGGTATGAATCTTTTAAGTGTTCCGCACTGCTGAATTTGTTAGTACAGAATTAATTCAGTTAAAAGAATTAATTATAAATTTAGCTTTGTAAATCTCGTTTAGTACTAATGTGTGTTAATATGTGCATTGCCGTCTCGTATAATTAAAATTATAGATAAATAACATTACCCTGGGTGTAATTCGATACAATTAATTGAGAATAAAACCTAATGTTTTGGATATTTCGTTTGATCTTAGTAATCTTAGGTAAGTTTCACAAATAAGGTTTAATTAATAATGTATTAGTACTTATGAAAATTTTTATTGTTTAAAATTAAATATGGTAATGGTTTAAATTTTATTTGTTTTGGGATCCTGAAATTTAAAGTAAATTTTAGCAGGAATTATGATTGTATTTAGAAATGATGAATTTAAGTAATATGGTTTTCGGTGTAATATATATATTCAACATTTATTTTTTTTCAATAAACAGGTTTCATATTAGAATATCTAACTTCGGCTCACCAAGCTGTTGATGTTCCTTTTATTAACAAAATTTTTGAGTATTTGATTAGATCAATTCAAAGTATATTTAAAAGGGAGGTCATTTCCCAAACTGTGAACGTCTCGCCTTTATTTAAATAATGTAACATCTATGCAGTTTGGTGACGCCCTCTATATTTGTATTTGTTCCTGAGTCTATTATTTAGCCAGAAGCTTTTGTGATTAATACACACGACGCCTGAGTATAATCTGATTTAATAAGATGTCTCAGTCGGAGCATTAAAATCTGTAGTAAGTTTCGTAACGTAAGTATCATGCATTTATGTTTTGTTTGACTTTAGTTATTGCTTTGAATTATTTTTTTTAAGTAAAAGATGTATGTCACAAAGGTTTTGTAAAATTACTGTATCTTATTACGTTCGCTTCTTATAGTTATGATTTGTATGTAGGAAACAATAATTAACCGCCGACTCTGAACTCGAGACCGCTCTCCAGCAAAAGTATTATTTGAATGTTCTGTTTTGTTCTGAACCTGGTTTGTTTATTGCAGAGCTTTTCTTTAATATCTATTTTCATCTTTTTATTTACCTTTTGGCGTATAAATCTTCTAATATCTGGGAATTGGTTGCATGCTGTTCTGTTTATTAGGTGATTTACCTTCATATGCACCAACTGGAGGACTTATACAGGACTTATAAGTTCCTGTGTATGTCAAACTATTACATCAAGCAATCTCTGTATAAATGTAAATAATAATAATAATAGTCCCCTTTCGCAGGCCACGAAGGTCCATTGGGGTTCATAGCAGGGCAGGCCGCTATCTCTCGAGCCGTACGGCACTCAAGGGTGGCAAAGTGGCTAGCTCTACGGCCCGACCGCCTATTATTACCCCGGGAAATGATTTCCCAGGTACTCATTTTCACAGGCTGAGTCGACCTGGAAGCCTTAGATAATTTAAAAATGCCAATGTATTACCCTAAATGTAAATAGATTATTTAAAGTAATATATAATTTTTTTGATTTAAATTGTTTTCCCCAGCGTGTTACGCACAGCAGTTTGTATATAATTTAACTACACTTTATACCTGTGCATATAAGTTAGAATCTATTCCTGCGAGTGTACCCTATAACTTGATCCGTAAAGAGTATTAACTAATTAAATACTATCTACCTGAGCCATTATCGATTGTGCAATCTTAACTGAACCTGTAGTCGTGTTATTTTTTGTGACCCTGATTTAATTTTTAATACTTAAACAAGTTTAGTACATAATTAATTAAACGTTAAATTAGTGCTAAGGTTATTGAACCTTAATAAAGTGCATTTACACTGTTTATCATTGCAATAAAGCATTTTATGATTTTTCTGGTGACTTCTTATTTATGTGTATTATTTGTGGTTTTGTTTCTTGGAAAGAAAAGTTTCAGCTATTTAGGTACTTTTATTGGAAAGGGTCTACCTTATTGGAAGCAGTCGCAGATGTGTAGTTCGTTAGAGATATGGCCAACAGACACTATTTTAGACGACTCTTGACACCCGTTGCAGAAGACATCTTGTGTGACCTACAACCTCACACTAGTTAGCTGGCGGCCGACAGATTTAGATTGTTACCGTTTCCAAATTAGTGACTCCCATTTTGTGGGTAACACTATCTTGGTTGCAGAAGCAGTGTTTGGGGTGAACAGTGACCTTTCTTGTACTTCTTTGGCATTAGAAATTGAGAAATAAAGTTTTATTTCACACAATTAACAGATTTTAAGATCACTTATCTCAAATTTAACTAACCTTGGTTTTTATAATTAACCTCATGAAATCATCAGTTCAACCAGATTTCTTTCTGATAATTCTGGTTTTTAAGAAAAGCTATTTTCTTAATGATACGAATACTTCAATTAGAGCAGCTGTTCGCATAGTAAAACAACATCTGACCTAAGTTGCTGTTAACTTTGGTATATACAGAAATAATAAAACGAAGGATAGATTATAGGGATGGCATGAGGACTTTATTGAGATCTATCTCGTATGTCCAAATGTAGATCGAATTTCAACAGAGTGTGGAACCAGCAAGCTACCAAGACCACACGATCGCAGCACACTAGCTGCAGTTTGCTGTGGTCGTACAAATCAAATAAAGAAGACTACATAGAATGAAAGTTGTATTAAAAATTATGTTTCTCGCTATGGTTAGAATCGGTCCATTGTCTTGGTTCAAATAGGTTTACGGAAAACTACAAATCTCCATACTTTTCCATCCTTAATCTGCTTTGATCAGAAAATCGTTCTCATTTAGCTTTCAGTCTAAACAAAACAGACTTGAATTCATTTTCATCTTCATGCACATTAATATCTGCCTCAAGAGAAAACACAAAAGCTAAATTGTGTAGGAGATAAAAAATGTTTTTAGTGAATGTGAATAATAGCCACTAATTCTATACGATTCGAAATTCTAATTCCATTTAAGTAGGAGTATTTATAAAGGACCAAAATCAATGCAAAGTGCGTGTGTAGATAAACAGAAGGCATCAGGTGTTTTTAGGATCAAGTCGGCCGTCCCCTCTTGTATCCATAGCGACGGTGGAAAACCGCGCCGTGTTACTTGCACGGGTAGGTATGGACGCTTAAATACACTAAAAACCTGCAATAAAGGGGCGCGGGCGTTATTGCAGCTATTTTAAGTAGTAATTGTAACTTGTGTTAAAATTTCCACTGAAAATTAAAAACTCCTAGGCTATTAAATACTTAGTAAGAATTTTTACTTTAAATTCAAGCTTCCCCTTAACATGACTAATTATAGGGATTTAAATTTGGAGTCTAATAGGAGTTCATATTTGAAACTGTAGAGCTTTCCTGAGATTAAAATCCTAAATTATTGTTGGTCTTACTTGAATTTATAACTGCTACTTATTTGTTCTGTGTCTTTAATTATTAGATTTTTAGAATTTTCCAAAACAATTCTTCCTGTTTTCATCAAAATGGATCAAGTTTGATGAAGAATATTCCTCATTTATTCCTAAAGAAGATACTTATATTATATTTTCTTTAGCAAACTGTAGATTTAATTAACTAGTTTTTCTTTCCTTTATTTTTCAAACAAACTTTTTCAAATATCTAACAATAACGTGGTTCCTACAATCTAGTCAAATATTTACTTACTTATTTGAAATTCTGAACAAAAGCGACTAAATTACCTCCTTTCAAAATTCAAACTGGAGAGGTTTAAATTATTTCCTTTCAAACCAAATGACCTAATTTATTTTAAATGATTTACATTTTCACAGCGTTTTACATATTCACTTTAGTCATCTACCATTAAGGTTAAGCGATTTGGAATACTCGGATAAACCCTTATATACAAGTCTTAAGGCTACCAGCTATTTACCTAATGCTAGGATTTTGTAAGGGTTGTTTTATAATAATGAGATAATTGCATGTAACTTCTTATATTTCTGTTGGAATTACCATAGCTTTAGGAATAGTTATCATTTTAAATTTGAAAATAAAAATCTTTAATAGGAATACTTATTACAGTTGATTAATCGACATTTATATGAAGGAAAAACTAACACTCAAAGTATGACTAGAAAGGGGGGAGGGGCTTTGATTCGGATTCGTTTGTGTTAGAAATTTATTTTTGGAGGGAATTGGTATTTTGGGTACGAAATGTTAACTATTTCTCTATATTTGACAGCAGCCAATAAGGCGGAATTGCGGTGTACACTGTTTGCAACTGTGCACATCTAACTGATTTGACCTTTCTTTAATATTTAAAGTTAATTTTGAAGCATAAGTCTTGCATAAAGTAGGGTATACAACTCGTTAGGCAATTCGCATTGCTCGCTCGCGCAGTTTTGGTCACTCAACTATCGCCTCGTCCTCAACATTTGCACTTGCGAGCACTATGCTCAATTGTATAACTTGTACAATATTTCATTGTACTGGTTTTGATATGATGGATGCTACAATTACGCATAAAAACCTGTCGTCCTTTTAGGAAGTATCCGGAAAAAAGTTGGAGGCAAAAAATATGATGTACACTATGTCCACGTTTCAATGGTCACCATTGATATCTCGTTTATTAGAAGACATAGAGCAACGGTTAAATAGGGAATGTTTTGCAGAATTTAATGCTAGCGACAAATCTCGTTTCAAATTCACTCTAAGTTTTTTAAATTTTAAGATAATTAAGAAAAACAAGATTTATCGATTTTAATGTTCCTAATCTAATGTGACCTCTTCTAAAGTTTTACAATGTTCAAACACTTTTTACAGTATTACTTAGCATATCTTTTCGCTTTCATTTCTCATTGGTGTTGAAATTGATCGCCTACTAATTTCATATTAAAAATTTATTTATGTTTTTGTTAATATCTCCACTACAAATAAGAATTTTTCAGGTATATTATACATTGTTGAAAAGCTCTTTTTAAAGGTTATTTAACTAAGCAAAAATACAATATGGCTGCCGTATGAAAAACAAAATATGGCACTAATAACTTGAAAACCTTTGTCTTAAAAAAGTGTTACTACATTGTAAAATTTTAGGTGTTATCCAGTTATTGGGAACACTGAAATCGGCAAATTTTAGTTTTTTCAAATTATCTTAAAAATAAAAAAACGTTAGGGTGAATTTGCAATGAGATGCGAGTATTGAAGTCTGCAAAACATTCCCCCATTTAATCGTTGCTCTATGTCTTCTAATAACCGAGATACCAATGGTGACCATCGAAATGTGGACATAATGTCCACATTATATTGTGTTATAGTCCGACTATAACTGGACGTAGTTAAGCAGAAACCTATCAATCCAAAAACCTGTTTAAACAAGCTGATTTGCAAAAACGAGCTGTCTAGAACTTATTCTCTAATTTGCAGAAATTTACCAACCAACACATGTTATTAGCCATAAAATAGATTTTCTACTTACCAACCGGTTTGTTCGTTTTTAATTGATTCGTTTTTTGCAGAAAGCTTTCAACATACTTGGTAGAAACATTAAATTTTATAATCAACCAAATAGATTGTCACTTATATACAAGACACAGAAATATCCTTAGAATCTGAAGATATTGATTGCATTTTCAATCATCAACACTGTGGGATGGTAGCTTTTTGCAAAAAAGAAAACTGCCGATATCCTTAAAATATTCTTATTGAATTTACTCAATAAATACACCTTTAACATTGTACTGAAAAGTGCTTATACACAATATATACAAACATGAAATTATATTTATTTTTCTACATAATTTCCCCACACTTTAATACAATTTACTCCAACGACGTTGAAGCCTTTGGGTCCCTTCCCTTCAAGTCCCTCAAAATTGCTATTTACTGCGTTAATCAATTCTTCATTGGTTGAAGATTCCAGTCCACCAAAGAAAGTTTTTAATGTTGGGAAAAAATGAGAATCCGAGGGTGCTAAATCAGGGGAATAGGGTGGGTGTGGAAATAATTCAAACTTTAAATTTAGTAAATTTAGTAATATTCCCCGTTTATAGTTCTACCTTTTTGAAAGTAGCCTATCAGTAAAATTCCTTTTGCATCCCAAAATACTGATGCCATTACCTTATCCACCGAGAATACCCTTTTGGGTTTCTTTGGGGGTGCAGACCACGTTCTATCCACTGGTTTGACTATTTACTTTCCGGCGTGAAATGGTGAAACCATGTTTTATCGCAGGTCACAAATCGTCGAATAAAATCAGCAGAATTTTTATTGAAACACTCTAAAGATTTTCTAGTAGACGCGGCACCAACCTTGCTGACATCGTATTCATGCCCAATTCAACATTCAAAATGTAAGTTACTCGTTCCATTGAAATGCCTACTGCTTCTGCTATTTCATTTGTAACGGTGTGCTTTTGCTAGCTTCGAAATAAGGAAATTTCATGTATAAAGTTGCTAAAAAATCTTAAATGCGGTCCTGTAAATTTGCGTTCTTCTTGCAATTTAAAATTATATCGGCATGCGGTACAAATAAACCTCATAAAAATTGTTAAAGGTCATCTGTTAAAATCCTTCCAGACTAGTGGAGTTGTTTCACATAATAAAATAATAAAGAATTCCAGCCCCCATCGTAAACAAGGATATTGTTTAGACAGGTGCTTGCAGCGTCAAATCATTCTATTGTTAAAATCTAAAAGATTGACATTTTGATTAGTGTAAATTCATGTTCTTAAACTTTCTCATATACGTTTCAATTTTTTATTCCCCGAAAATATTATAAAAAACCTATTTCGTTTCACTTTCGTTGCACTCCCATAAGAGTTTGTGTGTAACCCCGACACTGCAAAATGCGGTAAAAGGGAATGGATTATGTATGTATGTATTTCGTTTCAAGAAATAATGCATTTCAAAATACATTCTGTTTGCAATTTACGTTGCAAGGCGTATTGCGTTTCAGACTTCTTTGTGTTGGAAATATTAATTTTGATTCGCTTAAAATAAGATCATGCGATTCCTATTCTATATTGTATATACAGCAAGTATCATATTTTGCGCCCTAAATTAGTTTATGTAAAGTGAACTTCTGGTTTGAAAGTTTAAGCTTTGTTTATTTTGTTTCTGTTAAAAAAGCTTTGTTTCACTGTCACCCAATCGCGGGACCTTTTATTGTTGTTTTCTCGTGCAGAAAAAACGAGTGTTTCACATTTTAATCGGCGGTTCTCTAAAATCATGTCATGCACTTTATCGATCATTTCTTCAGTAGTTGCTGTTTTCGGGCGCCCAGACCGTGGTTCGTCAACAATGTTTTCACGACCTCTTTTAAATCCATTTGCCCAATTACAAACTGTTGGATACAATGGAGCGGACTCTCCTAAGGTGTTTACCATATCTTGATGAATTTTTTTGGGAAAGAAAATTTTTACGCAAATATTTTATTGCTGCTCGAATCTCTAAATTATCCGTGTCTAAATAACACTACACACTTCTCTCTTTAAAATTACCTTACAAACCTTACAAATTAAACGAAACTAATTCAAACTTGAAAAGTTAACATTTCAAAAAACAAAAAAGAATTTACTTAACGACACCATCTATGGATT
The DNA here is from genome assembly GCA_929113105.1 of Agrypnus murinus. NCBI lineage: Eukaryota > Metazoa > Arthropoda > Insecta > Coleoptera > Elateridae > Agrypnus > Agrypnus murinus. The sequence goes on along the minus strand of OV816026.1, from coordinate 89,403,085 downwards.
CGTTCTAAAGACATATACCCTCGTAAGTGCTTACAAATAGCTTATATCAGCATGCATGTAATAAATGCCATCGAAATTTATAAGGGTACCAGTTAACTATGTAAATATAAATGTAAATATTTTTTCTATTATGCGTTTACAAAGTCAATTTTATGAGTTTACTATCTCCAGCCTTACTTTGTGAAACACCATAATCATAAAATATGATATAAATCAAAATATTAATTAAAGTTTCACAAGTTTTTGATGAATACTTAGCCTTGCAATTGTTTCGACTTTAAATGTCATTATCAAAGGTAGATAAGATTGATAAACAAACACGTTGCTAAGGATAAATACAGAAAACAGGTAACAAGATACAATACATACAAAAACTAAATATCTAACACTTCTAATAAAGGAGAATTACTAAGTTCAGTTTGTTCGTTCACTCACGATACTGTGCGTTTGTATTTGTATATTTCAAAAGCTTCTAGCACGTCTAATTTGTGTTTGTTGTTGCAAAAATGTAAGAATTTTATGTTATTTTGAGGTGTCATTAGGTGGTTCTGTTCCAACAGGTACTACGTTAACCACGCATGCACTCTGTGCTTGGCATAATTAGATTTATCTGTTTATTTCTATAAAAGCGTACGTGTTCTTTGTATCTTATGTCGAAATTCCGAAGTGTTTGTCCAATATAAACCGAGTTACAGGAAGAACAATTCAAACAGTAAATGCCGGATTTCATGATATTTTGTGTTGTCTTTAGTATTGAATAAAAATGAAAAAGTTTTGGTGTTAGTTTTATAGGTTATTTTGTAATTGTTGGTTTCTCGTAGTTTATTTATTAGACACAACTACATATCAATGCCATACTTTGGCAAAATATCAGAACAAATTGCAAATATACTGCGAAAAACCAAGGCATTTCATATTTCAAGTCATGTATAACCTAAAACAGACAAGTTACATGGTTGTTATGATGTATGCAAATGTTTACTGCTACCTTACCTGCATCTTTAATTTAAAAAAATGTTTCAAGTTGTTTTCTTTTGTAGTAAGATTATTTAGCTTGTGGCTAAAATATTTCATTGAGTTGCTGTCAAGCAGTTCCTTGGGCACGATCTTTACATAAATGTAAATGTAGGGATTGTTTTTTATAGAAGCTATCTTTAAAATAAGATAAAGATTTCTGCGGTTTTGCTATAGTAATCTAAAATAATGTAATTTAATTGTTATTTCATGATACCGTCGTCTACACCGCACTTAAACAAAATCACTTTATATACTTTTATACATTTTTATTGATTGAATAATATTTCGATAATGTAGAAAATTTTATTTTTATGTTTACTTGATATTTACTTCAATTAAGTATTGTTATTACTTCGAAATTATCTTTTAAAGTGTCTTTTAAATGAAGCGGTTGAAATGAAGCACTACTTACCACAACAGCTCCTCTTTAATAACATAATCAAAGGATTCCATTTTAAGTGTTAAAGTGTTACTAAATTTTTCCTGCTTGTGCTTTTACTAAATCGATATTAAAGAATTCTTTTACTCTTTTTTTTAAAGAGTTACATTTTTCAGGTATTATTATATCAAATGTACTCATGTAGATTGTGCTTAGTTATTTAACAAATCTTTGTGTGTCGGATTCATTGTCGCAATGAAAATGCGGCGTTCTCTAATTTGATTATACACTCACAAAGACTTTTAAAAACTCTTTTATGTTGATTCACGTCAGATAGTAATATGACAGACAAAACGCTGTGTACGAAATCGTCTCCAAGCATCAACACATGATAAATCGTCCGAATAATATTGTCGTCTGCTGCAATAGTTGTTCTCATATTCTGTGACAAAGGTTGCTAGCTTGCTACATGTTTATAAAGTGAGAAGCTTTATAGCAGTTCATAAGGTGGGGGCGTTTGAACACTATCCAACTCAACCCTCAGGCGTTGTTTAGCCTGGCGTCATTTTGAAGTGATAACACACTGTTATTAGAGACATATATGGTTGGACAATGAGCCTGCTTCACTAAAGGTTTCCTTTTCAAGGGTTGTTGAGCAGCACTGTGCAATTGTAAATTATTATTTCCAATGTTACAAAGGAGATATGTAACTGTAACGATAAATATCTCTGGTGTTTTCAAATTTTTTCTAAAGTGGTTTTTTAAAAAGTTTGCAGCTATTGTTACAAACCATTCTTTAGTTATCACTTCATTCTTTGTCCAAAATAAACTATCTGTAACGAAAGATACCATTTTTTAAAAATGTTTCGGAAAATTTGGAAAATCCTTCCCAGAATATTCTTTGTTCTAATACTTCAAATTTAATTTATCTAAACAGATATCATTGTCCTATCGCCAGTTAAATAAGTATTCAAAAAATGTATGGATAATTCATTTGGGATATTTCCAATTGCCTATCTTCACGTTCTTCCCTCAATTCTTAAGTAACCACTTTTCACATGGTATTTAAAAACTTTTAAGATCAACTTGACCTTCGTTCAAACTTAATCTTCTTTACTTCTGTCTCAGAAAAAAAGTTTACATTACCAAAATATTTTGTCGACAGATTAGAACTAAAAATCTTGTTCACTCGTTCTGTCAAACTTAATTGCTTAAATCCAGAAATGACTCACATAAAAGGAACCAAAAAGAAAAACTACTTAAAAGAGAAAATACGCCTGAAAGATTTAAGATATTTATTATACCATGTGTCCCAGGGATTGCGGAACTTCTTAACATACGTACATTTTTTAATAGATACACAAATGCCTTGCAAATTTTAAAAACATTTAGAATGGACTATCATTATTTTACAGGTAAGAATAAATATTAAATAGTTACTGCATTTTCAGGTTATGTTTAATTATTAAAGTTTATTAATACAGCTTTTGTAAGTGCCATAACCGTATTAAATAATCAATTTCTGTTACAAAATGGGCTAACAGGTAAAACTTTATACTATTTTATTTGTTTAAGAAGAATTTAAGCAGTTATTGTTTCTCGAAAACAGATGGAGATCTTCGCATATTGTACAAAATTTAACTAGATTTAAACATACTAGTAAATAATATGTAACAAATTATTAATAATTTCGTTGGATAGTTATACCCAGCCAGCACGCTGACGTCATAATGTCGCCGTTTTTTCGGTAGTAACGACGTCAAATTGTCGTAAAACTGACATTATTATGTCACAGCCCAAAGACGTCAATATAAGACGTCATTAAAACGTCCTATACGAGAACTAAAAAAGAATTTATAAATAAATAGTTGAATATTGGAAATAACATTTATTATATGCTACAGTCAAAACATCTCTATATTGTGACCACCTGCTTAATATGGCCAGTATTCCTTGGCCCCTGTTAAAATAATATCTTTTTAATGAAACTTGTACGTATTGTATTATACGTCCAAAAGACGTCGTGTTGAAGACGTCTACGTACGCCCCATTATATGACGTCTTATGGACATCATTTATTAGTCATATGACGTCGTCGACCAATATTGGCTTAAAGATAACGTCATTATAACCTCAGTTGGTAGTTTAGCAATTTAATAAAACTGGGTAGTTTTATTAAATTGCTGTTGTAATTATTTTGCTGAAAGCAGTTTTGTATTGTATGTAATCAGTAGCGACTCGTGGTGATTGACAGCGGGTGGGCAGTAATGATTAAAAAAGTCTCATCCGGATGAAATTCTTGCGAAAACTTCTCTGCGCTATGTCATTTTAATGCTGTGTTATTGCAACTACGACAATTAATTTGTTTTTGCAATTTAATGACTGCATGAGAAATTGTTTTATCTGAAAAAAATTTCGTATTTACTAGGGTCTCTAATCCGAGAAATTCCCGAAAATCCTCCATTTTTTTGTTGGCTCGTGTCGAGAAAAATAATTCGAGACACAGGACTTTTTTATACAGGGTACCTCATAACAAGGACATCATAGGCGGCAGGTAGTTAGACATCAATAAGAAAAACGAAAAAATCCCTATAACATCTTTTTAATGCAAATAAAGAAGGGTATAATGTTTTTAGGTCACACAGTAGGGTTTGTTATGATCTTCAAAATAAATAAAGCAAAGGACGTTTTATGTTTTGTTATGTTTACGCTGTCGATCTTGCAATCTGAAATTGAATCCTTTACAATACAATGACATGTACAATACAATGTATGAGGTCAGTCAGTCAGATGATAATTCGCAGAACGCTATAATTAAAAAAAGGATATTGGTGTAGGTCAAGTCTTTGTTTACGATGATGATTCGCAAAATTTGTCGGACATTAAATCTGGAATTCTCCTTACTAAAATATTTAGTAATTTAATTAATATAGTCAAAACAAAGCACCATTCGGTCAAACCCGATTTCAAGCAACAATCCGATATTATCTAAGCTGTTAAAAATGTCCGCGACGTACGATATGACTAAACGTGGATAGGGGCAATAGATGTTCATTTTCATTTTATTTCTCTTCTTAAAATTAACTAAATTAATGTTACTGTAAATAAATTACATTTTTAAATTTTTCATTTTTGTGACCCAGATTCTCCATTTTCTTGTTTATGTTAGCATCATTAATTAACACTAATTAGTAAATCCCATAGGCAATTGAAATTCAATGTGGGAAAACTCTTGTTAGATTTAACCAATCTTACAGTAAAACGATATGCGAGGTTAAATAAAATTAAAATCCCGTTGTAGACAAATGTCTTGTAAAAATTAAAAGCTTAATACACAATTTTGTATATTTACATTTTGTATTACAATTAGTCATCATTTGAGACGTGCATTTTAGTAAAGCAAAAACCACTATGTCAACGAAGCGAAGCAATTTAATTTGCAATAGTACAATGTAACACAACTAGAAGCTTGAAAATGGTGGGTTTGGACTAGAAAAATACACAGTGTAATGTGATCGTCATGTTTCTCTGACTTTAAAATTGAACTTACATATACAAGCTGAGTTCGGCAATTGCATCAGATTAATCTGATTGCTCGAGTAACTAAGGAGACGATTGTCTTAATAAAGGTTACTATAGTTACTCGAGCAATCAGATTAATCTGATGTAATTGCCGAACTCAGCTACTGTTAACTTTATTTTTTACTAATTATATCAATATCACTATCAGCGCGTTATAATTTTATACGTGCTTTTGTAACAACGTCGGTCAAAATTATTAAAAATTTGGACTTTCTCTAATCAGAAAACTTTATTAAGATTTTTTGTTCCAAATACCATCAGAAATGCTCTGGTCAAGTCTGGTGCATGCATTGTGAAGTCGTTCGAGGAAACTGGCAGTGTTCATAGAGAAACAGCACAATGTGTAGTCCAACAAAATAATGATGACCAGAATGAAATAAATGTATTAGCTGCAGTCAATGCCAATTCCAACGTAAGTGTGGGGCAAGTATCGATACTGGATTAAGCAAAAGCTATGTTCACCGCATTCTAAAAAAGCATAAATATCGATCATACAAGTACTCATCGCACCAAAAAATAAATATCAGTAATGCTGAACAACGAGAAGATTTTGTAAAGAAATTTAGAAAGGTGCAACGAAGACAACAATTTTGTAAGAAGTATCTGTTTTATTGATGAGTCTTCATTTATATTAAATGGCACACTAAATCATTAGAATTATAGATTTATAGTACAAAAAATCCCCATTTATTTGTGCTCATACACAGTACCCCAAAAAGTAAATACATGGACAGGAATATTCAACAAAGTATGGTCCTATAATTGTGTATAGGACCATATATTGTTGAGGGAATCTTAACAGCAGAAAATGATCGTGGTCTACTAATCGAAAGCATTTTACCCGCTTCAAGTAAAGTGGCTGAAGTCAATTCAGTGGTATGGTATCAACAGAATGGCGTGTCCAACGCACAATACACAAATTATTCGTCTGGGTGCATACAGATCTAGAATCATTAAAAGAATAAAACTGAAGTATGTTTTAATATTTCAGCAGAAATGATCAGAAATTTTAATATCATTTTTGATTACGATTAGGACATTGTTTAGCTGGCAATGGAAAGTTGTTTGAACATATCTTACACTACCATTTAGGCTGAAACAAAAGATCTGAATGTCTTTTATCTTTATTAATGATTGTTTGCCCTCAAAGACATATTGATTTGGTTTGATTAAACTAATGATATAATCAACAGTCTATCAAATGGTGATTTTATGGCGTCGACGGGAATGTAATCGTGTGTTTGCCCACAGCTACATATTGGTTTGCATTGTCCTAATTGTTGCTTAAAAACACTTTAACCTCAAATTATTATGAATATTAGAAATCTCAAAAATAATAATCAGATATTATTCTTCACGCGCTGACTAAAAGTATAGCTATCCCCCTCCCTCTTCCTCTCGCCCTCCCACCCACCCTCCCTCCCTCCCAAACATCCTCCCACCCCCCTCTTAGATTAGACAGCTCTAATAACGTAGATGTTTTAACCCAATTCTTAACGTTTTCATAGCCATCGTGGATCTATTAATAAATTTTACATACTCTGTATAATTACTGTGGAATTTCACGAAGTCAGGAAGACAGAATAAATTCATTTATGTGTATTTATACATTTTAACTACCACAACATTTAACAAGAATGTGCTTTTTGTCTCGAAGAAATATTTATTAGGGTAAAAGCAATTTTTCAATAGAATTAAGGTACACAACTCTCTTTTTACATTTTCTATCAAGTTTCAATAAGGGTAGAGTAAGGAAATATTAAAATTGAATTTTAAAACGACAAATATGCTTACGCTTTTGACGAAGCAAAAATATCAATTTAAAATATGGCTTGAAGTGCATAACACTAAAGCTAACTGCACACTTTAAATTTAATATTTGAAGAAATTAATATTTTTTGTTTCTCAAAGTACCCAGTTCAAATATGAAATGTAATAACATTTTGATATAATCATTAAACATAATAAAATTTTGTCGTCAAGACGATTTAAACTTCTCTTGATCATAAAAAACTTCGCATAAGAATTTATTCGCTTACATTTTCCTTATTTTATCCAAGAAAATAAAATACTTTAGAATGTTCCATTTTGTTATCATTAAAGAAAATTTATGTAAAATATAAAAAGAAGTGAAATTCAAATGGTAAGTACTCGAGTGGTTTTCCTTTATCTAAAAGACCCATTTACAAATATGAATGGCTGCAGTCTGAAATTGACTTTCACATTTTTCAGCTGCCAATTTTCTAGTAATTTCTCCATTATTCTTGTATGAAGCATAAAGTGCATAGCTTGAGTGCACCTAGAAATTGGTTGAGGGTAATATGGTAAGACTGAATTTCAGGTTCTGTTTTAAAAATTATTATACACTTACATCCAGCTCAGGAAAGTACAAATTGTAAAGCAGAAATAAAGAAGATATTGTTAACTTAAAGTTTTCCTACAATTTTCTTTATACTCCTTCCTACGACAGATGAAAACAATTTGGATTTCACTCTAAGCAGAGTATACTACTGCTAAAGCACTTCTGCTCAAGTAGTTCTAGTAAAATAATAAGAAACAAGTGAACTATTGTTGTTGTTTTCTAGAATAAACTATAATAATAAGTATCATTTATATAAAAAAAATTTCTTAACAGTTTATACTCATACAATTTTTTTATACTTGTTTCATTCAGTTGAGTCATTCTGTTGTTAAACGTTACTGACATCCGAAATATTAGTTATCTTTATCATAGTATAATTAAGAATTCATAATTGCAGATTCCATTTTGTTTAGTTGACTATTTTCACATACAGAATAATTAATAAGATAGAAGACCACAAATTATTTGATGTTATTGAAAGTTGAGAAATCTACAATTTGAGAAAAAATTCCCCATTAATTTGCGTTAAATTCAGTTTAAATAATCTTCCTTTTAATTTTAAAACTTATTAATTTAAAATTTGTCGTGCCAAACGATATCATTAATTAATAATTAATTATTTTGAAATCTTTATATTGAAATAAGTTGAAGCATAATTCGTTTACGTAATACAAAAATATAAATTGAATATCATAAAACTCTACTCGTGTTATTATTTTCTATATTATACCTTAATTTAGGATCCCATTCTAAATACATTTTTTCTCGAATTTCTTATCTAAAAATCAATACAAATTTTTCGCTATTAACAAACATTTAAACGTCGACAACAGTTACAAACTACTTACATAAAACATGTGTAACATTAATCCTTGTATATCACAACTCCTAGCAATTCTTATTTTCACTAAAACTTCCCAATAGATGCTTAATTCATTTAAACAAAAGCCCAATGATCACACATACCAAAACACCACTAACCATACTCATTCAAGAAAAAAGCGTTGCGGAAACAACAGCTCACTTCTGTACGATTTACTTTAAAACCGGAATATTCTTATTATTATTAAATGTTTTTAAATTCAACCGGCAGCATAAATAGTGATTCGAAATGGTTAAACCTTTATTAATTCGTTAACATTAAAACGCGTAGCTTTCCGCCTATTCGCAATATCTAATACTTTTAATAATTTTCCTTGAAAAATTCTCTCATTAATCGTCAAAACCCAGCTAGGACAAATTCTCTACATCCTCGAAGTACACTCATCGGAGTACACTCAGGTCGCACGATTCATTCTTTTCGTTATAATTCAACTCCTCTAACGAGAAAAACCCATGAAAGATTATCACACTGAATTTCTTGTCAAAAACTGGTCTTTACTTAGACCTACAACACGTAATACAGACTAACACTCATCCAATCTTGGTGTCTAACTATACCCGCAATACGGAATTACCAGAAATTGCCATCACAAACAAAATGATTCTACAATCCCATTTAAACTGTGTTGTCAGAACATGGGCGAATGGGCCGCAAACTCAGAACGCGCGAGGCGACTCCTGAAAGGGTGCCATGGACGTGAAGCGTCCATCTTGGTAGCAAAGCCAAACTATCCAAAGAATGTTAAATTCTGCATTCGTTTCTTTAGATTTCAAGAGAAATTGTATGAATTTAACCACTCAGACTTATTGTGAATATGACAGCAGGCATACTTTTCTCTTTCATTATTTCCAAAGGTGCACACTGCAAGGCTAATAAACTCAATATTCCCAGTTCTTTTAAAGTTCTACGAAAATTAATGCAATATAAGGGACTATTTATACAAAATAGAATCATAAAAATAGATTTTAAGGCAATCTTGAAAAATAGGTGCCTAAAGCAAGATTTTAACTGTGAGAATTATATTTTATTCCGGCAAGTTCTAACTCGGTTTCTACTGAATACCACGAAATTTATATTAAGCGAGACTGTCGGCATTGTTAAATATTTTTTTAAATGCAGCTGTCTTTCACACTCAAAAATAAAACTAGTTTTATTTAAATTCTAGTCAAAGCGGAATAATCAATTTTATACCGGCGCACACTGGGACCAAGTGCACCTTTTAGTGGTCAAAAGTATTTTTGTTTATTTTGCTTTTTAAGATTTTTGTTGTCATGTGTGACCACATACACAATAATAGAAGCAAAAAATAGATAAAGTATATAAATTTTACATTGCCACAGCAAAGGTAATATTACTGGGAGCGATTCATTTTTAAATTCTGCAACGATTAACTATTCCTGTGTAAAAAGTAAAAAATAATTGTTTGCAATATTAGTATGTATATGAATGATTCTAAATACGACAAATTTTAAATAAAAAGGCTTAAACATACTACTTAATGTACCGTAGACACTTTATGTTGGAAATTTAATTAACACTAACTGAAATGGTAATTACAAAAAGAAGCACAAAAATGCTCAATAGTTTTTTACTTGTGAAGTAGTAAAAAGCTATATAGAATAATGCTAAGCAAGATTTAGGTTTTGTACTACTATGGACGATAACTATAACTCAACGATACTAAAAAGCTTTCATAGTTTTACAGAAATTCGAAGTATTTCCTTTTAAATTTTAAAGAAAATCTAAGTTTTTAAGACAATAATAAGTAATTTGATTTCTACTTACGTCTTGGAATAGAATCCATACTAAAAAACACCCCCACATGAATTTTAAAACACTATTTGACAATATCTAAATAATAAGTGATACGCAATGACTACACAACTGCACTTGGTAACGTTGAGATTCGAAATAAGAAAACAGACGCATCTGTAGTTTTATGACCTTTTCTTATGCAGGTTCAGTTAGCCAGATGATCCCTTTTAAGAAATGCATGCAGAAAATAAAATATTATACAACTTTTTAAAATCACTTTTGACCAGTAAAATGGGTAAAAAACCCCAGTGTGCGGCGGTTGCAAATAACTAACTTCAGATTTAAGATTGTTACAAAGGTTCCTCACATTTCAGCGCATCTAAAAGATAATTTTGATAAACGACACATAGTTTCCGGCATCTTGCAAATGTTGGCAACCACTTTCACCAATTTCCCGTTCACCAATTTTGATGGAGTTTTTTTGCAGAAATTCTACGTCTTACGTCGTACCTATGTCCCAATACAAAACCAAGTTTCTTGTCCAAATCGGAACCGAACTGATTAAGGATCACCTTTGACCTTCATAAGGTCATTCATAGTATGTCTATTAAAGCTTTGATTTTTCCGTTAATTTACATGTTAAATGATATTTTAAAAACATGAGTTAATGAGGACAAAGGTCAAAATAAGACGAGAAACGGGGTTTTACAAAAAGTGGTTCCTAATTTTGCCAAAATATCGACTTTGACGATGGCCAGTATGACACCAGCACCAGCTATGGCAGTACACGTATGCAAAGTTTTACCAAAATCGGCTTCTATGAAATCGACATTTACTAACCTTTTCTTTTATTAATTAAATTTATGTATGTCAATAAAACTTGTTTATAACAGTTTTTTTGTAAAACTACTCAACGTCATCTATAATGTCAGAAACCTAACTGAACGAAAAGGTTATACTTTGAAATCGTATCTTATTAATAGTTTGGGCACACTAAAACACTAAGGTTGTTTCCAATTATTTACAAGCACGTGGTAATACCACTTCACTTATTTATTTTTTCAAAGTTTAGTAAATTTTACAAATTATATTGGATAAAGGCTTTATTATATATCATATAATATATTATTTATTTGTTGTGGTGGAATTATGTGTAGCTCTACGTATATTTTAGATTATTAAATTAAAAAATTTTCAGTTTTATGTCCTGTTGGTTAGTTTTTGTTAATTTTGCCTTTAGTCTAATATATTTGGTATTTATTTCACAGTACCAACTGTTAGAAGTAGATACTGTTTTAATTGTACAGACTACTTCGCCAAGGGCTTTGGTGGTAAATTTTCATTTTCTTTTAAATATTATAATCCAAGTGTTAGAAGTCAAAACGATTGCATTATATAACTTTTACGGTCTACACTACTTATGTATTATAGTATTTATGATGAACTTAAGTCACGCTTAGTACACATGTTTTTTCTGTTACAACCATTATAATCACAAGGACACACCAAACTTTTGTATCGATTCACTTACTAAAGAAAACAAATGTACAAACGTATTACTTGTAAGTTAGAGTTCTCCGAATGTATTTTTCTAGACTTATTATTTTTGTAGGTAAGTATGTCAAGTGTCTGTCGATTATTCGATCGCTTAAATATTTATAAGCTTAAATATATTAATATGTTATTCGAGGGGAGAGGGCTGTAATAATATATAATATCTATATCGTCGTTCTATAGTTGAAGGTTAAATGTTGTTGATAAAAAAAACTAAATTGATTTTTTTATTGAAAATAGACACATATATGAAACAGACTTTTACCACCTACATTTACCATAAAAGAAAAATGCTCCGGCTATTATTAAATTAAAATAATTGTGAACCTACACTCTAGGCACAATTGAGACTCTAACAAGCGGGTCGCCTTAATAGAGCTATGAATAACTATGGATCTATAAAAGATTATTCACTACACACACAAATAAAGTAAATAAATCAAAGGTTAACTTTTTTAAAAATATTTAAATGATAAAATTTATTTAACACAACCGAAACAAATAAACAAACACAATTAGAATTGAAATGCTATGAATTATAAAAAGATTTAAAGTATGTTTGGATATCTCCACTAAAAGAAAAATTAATTCTAAGATAATAAAATTATTTTTATCTTTAAAATTAGTATTTCTATTATATGTATTATTAAATTTGAATAAATAATAAAAAAATTGGCGCCTTTTAAAATTACCGGATGGAATTAGTAGTAATCTGTAGAATTTTCCTGTTTCCATATGATTCAACATCAAAATGGTTGAAATTCCACAAAAATTCACCTCTCTTCATGAAAAAGTCTTGTATTGTTATATAAAGTTGAAATTATATAACTAACTGTATTTCGGATATAACGTATATCCATTTAAATTTATAAAATGATTAATTACCAAATTCCATCCCAATTCCAAGGACCATTATCAATCTTTATCCTAAAAAATTCTCTTTCCACAAAAAAATTTAATTCACTAATTAACTTCACAGCACCGTTTATTTATTTAATTGAAAAATTGTTTATTATTATTTGCACTACTTAAATTCAAAAACTATAACGATACAAAGACATTTTGACGTAACATGAAAATATAACTCCAAATTTCTGACGTTTGATTAACTTGGTTAACATAACCTTCAAATTTTCTATATTTTGCTCTGCACATAAACGTGTGGCTTGGATAACTAAATTTTTCAGAAAGTTCGTAGCCAAATTTTCAGCTTAATTTATATGTTTTCAAGAAACAAAAGAAAACTTACTTTAGTAATTTCTAATAATGTTACTGTAAAACAATTGAATAAATTTGTAATTAAATCTATATAACCATATTGTTATTAATAAATAACTTAATTGTTTAAACAAATATTATAAATAGATAGAAAAAAAATTCGTTTATTTATTCATATGCAAAGCTTCTGTTAACATTTAAAAATAAACTCAGGAGAGAAAGTCAACCAAATCAATTTTGCAGTGCATTGAAATTTTATTAAAATTTGACATAATTGCTTCTTAAAAACACTTTGTTAGCTCCTTTTCTTGTTACCAATTCTATCCTTATATCATATTGAATAATAATTACAACTTAACTTTTTAGACATCCAAAATATTAAATAACTACTAAATTACATGTTTTCAGATCATCAAAGTAAACCGCAGAAATATGTTTTTTAAACCCATAGCTGTTCTATTAGAAATCATCCCACATTTACCTATATGTCTCAGTTGCGTCCAAAGAACTACTTGACAACATCAGAATGAAATATATAAGCCCATAGACTTTTTAATATTGAAAAATAATAATATTAGTATGAAACTACCTATATCGTTAGGTCTGAAGAAATTTTTGTATTATTTTATAAATTAAACTTGCTAGTAAGGTAATAAATCTTTGCATACATCTTCACTAACCTGCACCTTGTTTGTTTCAGGCCAAGACAAACCTTGAAATTGTTTTACTACTCATTTATCTACAAAAATCATGTAATGATAGATAATCGTCAGCTGGCCAAATAAATTTACCAAAATTAAGAGAAAATTCAAGTTTAAAATTTATCCTTTTTCTATTTAGTGTGTTAATTGCCTATACATTTTTAAGCTGTAATAAGATTATTGTTTAGGTTATTAAAATATATGTTTTACTTTTGTTTGTATTTCATTTGATTACTTTCTTAAGTGTTGAATAAGCGAGCAATGTATAATTTACGTTATGATTATTGAACATAATTTAGTTGTTTCGTTTTGTTAAGCTTTCCTTTCCACCTTGCCCATAGTAAAGCTAATTTAGGTGAGCCTATTTTATCAAATTAAATTCAGTTATTAACTTTTAGTCATTAACAAAGTTTATTAAATTAATTATTGAATTACTTTCTACAACATTACAATTTTTCCGCCCTTATTACATTTGATTAAGTTTTATGAAATTTGTCTTCTAGAAGAATATGAAATACCGTTTTGTGTAATTTTTATTATTCATCAATGTCTATTGCTTGTACGAGATAATTATAATTTGATTCTATTGTTTTATTTTGATTACAGTGTTTAATTAATTTGCTTAATATGTTGGCGATTCTGTAAATTTTTGATAACAAAGCAGTTGCTTGTTGTAAATTAAATTGTAAATATGTTACAGAGATGTACAGTAAATACGCTGAACTAATATTAAACTAGTAGGCTAAATCGTTCAATTCTTCGCTGTGTCCCATAGTGTCAAACGCCTGCAACTCAATAGATCTTGTAACAAAATGTTTTCACCCCTTGGTCAGTCAGGAAAGAGTAGAACAGGTAATGTATTTATTTATTAAATGCTTAGTTTTGTCGTTATTCTCCTTTATAGTTAACTATAGGAGCAAATTATTTGCTTCTCGGCATGGGTTTGCTGCTTCAATAATAAAGCTTAATTAGGAAGATGTTTGTTCTATGGTATTCGATTTGCCTTCAGGCAAATTGACTACTAATTAAACTAGCTAGTTCCTAATTAACATCAGATAATCAGGACACGAGTCTACCATAAATAAAGATTAATTTTTTCGTAATTATCATCATAAGTTGTAGTTGTGATTAAATAGAGTTCAACTTAATTAAGTTACAATAAATTATTAAATAAATAACGAAGTTTTTCGTTAAGCAAGTGATGCTTGCGACGATTTGATCTATAAAATAAGCATTATCTTAAATATTTAGTCTTTGTTAATTGTCACTCTTAAACGAAGCATAAATCCTGGTAAATTTCTTTGGAAGAAATACCAGTTAAATGGCCTGATCGAGAGTGCGGTTGAGTCTCCTGACTGATAGGAGTATGCAGTGACATGAGGTGTTTAATCCCCAATATATGCCCAAAGTATGCCATCCAGGATTGATGAGCTGGAATCGAATCAACGCAAGTGTGTAATTGTTTCAATATGAAGGTGAATCCTGTGAGCATTTACATAGTGTCTCAAAGAATCGAGCTTTGATACACCAAAAACGCATTTTCAAAATTTATGTAATTTGGCGTTTAATTGGGAAAATACTTGTAGTAAATGGTCAATATTTCCACTAAAGATCAAAATATCGTTTTTATAAAAAAAAACTTAAAATTAAGTCTAGTCCTAAAATTGAATCCATGATACGTGATCAAGAACTGGTTGCGTCCTAATCCAAAACACATCTTCTTGAATTGGAAGAGGCCCAATGGTGTAGTGATAACTGTCTTTGAAATATCATTAGTTACAAATGTGATGGCGAAGTACGCCTTCTTCAAATCCACTTTGGAGGATATGGTAGCACTTCGGAAATCTCTTTCTAGCCAGCAAGCGTCTGCTGGTGCTGAATTTGTATGAAACGTCACAGTGTTTCGTAACCCAAAACACATTTTTTTGTATTGAAAGAGGCCCAATGGTGTAGTGATGGCTTTGAAAGGAATATCATCAGGTTTAATTATAATGGCAAAGTATGCCTTCTTGAAATTGAAATGGAGAATATGGTAATACGTCGGTAATCTTCTACTAACTAGCCAGTAAGCGTCTGCTGGTGCTGAATTTGCATGACCTGAATCCTATTTGTTTGGAACCCAGTGAATCGGTGTTGACCAGTTGCTATACGGTCGCTCCAAAGCACAGGTCCTCAAAAGTTGTCTTTCTAAAAAAACATAATTGGTTATGATTCAACTTTCGTGACTTAGTCCTAACTGAAGATTCTGTTGTTACTATTGTGTGTCATAGAATACTGTACAAGTCGATTGTAGTTAAAGGGTTATAATAATTCTAGAAATTGTTTTCATGAAAAATGCTTTTCAAGAACAAAATGCTGGTATTAGTGGTAAATAATCTACCAATGTAATTATGGTCACTAGAAAAGGTACATTAGGATTCGGTTATTTGCGAAGAAATGACTTTTTATTGACACAGTTTATTTGGAGGTTATGATGTCGTAAGAAATCTAATCATAAAATCGGAAATGTGACGTCCGATACAAGAAATTCCTAGAGTTGGAGTTGAAAATTAGAAATGCCAAAATCTACTCTTACCAACAATGTACCTAATATGGGAATTTTTATATGATTCGCTGCTACGAAGCTGCTAGAAAAAGTAAGATTTACTTTTTCCTGAAGTAGATTAGCTAATTCTGGTGTTATGATACCAGACTTGGTAGTGTAGTGAATAGCGTGCTGTAGCAAATGTGGGATTTCTGCTATAACACCTGTAAGTCAGCTGCATCCGCACGATGGGCCTGCGTAATAATAATAATAATCGCACCTCCCATCCGCACAAGCTTTTTAGATTCTGGGGCCTGCTGTCCAGGTTATGGGTAGTAGTCGTTATTATATGATACAATATGTTAAGGCACTAAATATCAGCGACGAAAATAATATCGTTTATTTTATCCTTTAGAGTAATAAAAGTTGACCGACCGGTATCTGACAAGCTCTGCTAGCCCCATCTAAAATAGCAAAGCTGACAATTAGTCTGCTAGTAGGACCCACTACCTACACATTTTCGGACCTTATCTTGAAATCTCTAGTGGTAATAACATACTTTGGGGAGTTGTGGTATAGTTGTATTGTTTATTTTGTTAATCCTTGTAACAGAAATAGAATTTGGTTTTGTTAAATATGAGCAATCTCGCTGAAAAGAGTGTCTAATTTGGTTGTCAATTGATGATTAAGCGCATTGAGATTTGCTACAAGTTCATGTTATAACGGGAACTTCCTGACCGGCTAGCCCACGGTGTTAAAAGAAGTCCCAGCTATATTAAAATTTATTACACAAAACATTAACCTTAATCTGACAATCTCTGGGTCCGGCAAACGTCTGCTCTAAGATAGCAGCCGCCGTTTGAACTCGGCACAAGCGTTTGTAGAAATAAAAGCCACATAAACAATAAGTAAATGTCGTGACTTTTTCCTTAAATCTAAATACATAACATAGACCTGCCTAGAACAATCCAATGATAATTCTATTTTTATAAAATTATCTAACTAATTGTAAAATTAAAACCAAGACATTATTCTCATGTGACTAGGTACACTGTACATTTAATCAAATCTGATGGACAGGTCCAAGGGTTTGAACCGCTTTAGCCTTCTAATGTCATTATTGTGTAATAGTTCAGTGACTAGTTCATTAGGGTGCACTGTGAGTCTACTTTGGTATTTAACACTGTAGTTTTTGATTACTTCGCGCACTGACTCCATGTTTAGGTCCTTTTGTATTAAGTAGTTTAGCACAGTAAGGGAATCAAACATTAAGATTTAAATAAGATATGTTAAATCTATGATATTATATTATACCTAGTTGAATATTAAAAAAGTCTGTGGCTGAAGGACTCGATTCCATGCCAACTTCTTTACACACACACACACACACATACACACAAATTTACATAATCAAAATAATTTAATAACAACAATAATTTAATTACACATTTTAACTAAATTGAATATCTGAATCAGACTTCGCTTTCTGCAGAAAAGTAATACGGTACAAGTGGCAACTACGCTTTTAATATAATTGTTAAAAATCAATTTATGGAGTTGTTACATAACCTAAAAGTTATGAAGGAAGAAGCCGTTTATCTTGTTAGGTGTTAAGTTCTGTGTTGGTGTTGTTGTTGGTTTGACCTCTTTTTACGCTTGTAGGTAGCTGGTAAGAATACTTTGATTATAGGTAGAACTCAGCTATAACCAGGGCGTGAAGAAGGAGGTAAAGCTAGAGGCCGGAGGAGAAAAGCAGCCGGAAAAAAAAGCCGGAAAAGATGTTTTCATCGGCTTTAAACAATAGACATGGGTAGATTATCACCTCTTGTTATATTGGTATTGAAGGGTATTCCTACAAAACAAGAAACTGTTAGAGATAACCATAGCGTATTGAAAAGGTGTACCTTGCAGTAGAGCTTAAAAGACCAACAGGTTGGATTCCTTTGATATAAACAATTACCACTGTGAAAAACTGATCACCAGGAATTTTAATTCTGAGAAATTATCAGAATTTTCCTATAACTGAAATGAAGCAAACGCTCTATTTGAAAGTCAAATTACAACTCATCTTTTAAAAGGATAAAAGTGATTATCTTATCAGAAAGTTCAAGAAAACCGAGATAAAGCTGAATTCACCAATGAGCTAGCCTGAACAGAAATATTACTAAATAAGGAATAGCCAATAAAAGAGTATGCCCATAAACACTGCCATATTTGGAATGACAAAATATGATAAACACACTGGAAAAAAGCCTTTTAAGAAAGAAAATTTCAACATTAAGTGAAATTGAACTGGGGAAAAGCCTTTAAAGTTGCTTGAAGGAACGCTTTTGTCGTGCGGGGTCACCAATTATAAGTTCAAGGGACATTAGTGGAAGCAAAAATAAAAGACCTGCTTTACTTGAAATCTATTCAACTTGTTTATCCTGATTTTTATGGCAACCTTTTTCATACATTGAATACCTTCTTGATCATAAGAATATCTAGTAATTCACTACAGTACCTTATTAGAGTCTTGTCTCTTCTCTGCAAAATCTTTTCATATTACAGGCTAGAAAAAGAAAACAGTAAAAAGGTATAAAATGATCGTGTTAGCTAAGCTCTACATCTTGTGGAAAAAATATGCTCCATTTACTTTATACAAGAAAATCGCCTACTAGAAGAAACTTTTTCCGGACTTCATCAAGCCGGATATGCTGCCCTTCAATAGTCCGCATCCTAATACAGTTTATTATGCTATTTGGGAATACTCGCAAAAAGTGTAAAAGAAAAACATCAGGAAAACGCTCTAACATCGGAAACGGAATCGACTGCTGGTATAAAAAAATCTAAAACTCCAAAAAATTGAAGCTTTACAAATCGTAAATAAAAGATTAATTGTAATTTGTTGCGATTCGTAGTTTATGGTATTAACATTTCAAGATAACGCCTGAGGGTATATAATTCCTCTTTGTAAACGCAGGTTTCACTTGATAATAGCGCTGAAAGGTGCGTTAACGAGAATTAATTAAGCTATAATCTGAGGGCTGTTTTAAATGCTATAATTAGCTTTATGTTTTGAAGTACCTTTCGTATATATGCTATTCCGAATTGTTAGCGATTGTTATCTAAAGTTACAATAATTGATATTAAACTTTCTCAATATCTGCATAGTTATGAGATAAAGGTATTGTACACTTTATAAAGTGAATATGACCCTAACTATTCATCAACTCTAGTAGCGACAAAAGCGGAACTTGTGAATAAATAAAGCCCAGCTCTCCGTTGAGAGGATAATCTCAGTTCCGGTAGTGCCATTACTACTAGCAGTTCAAGAGGGTTATCAAGTAGCTACCTGCAATTTATCACTAAACACTGACTGATAACGTTTCTATTTCATAATGCAGATGCATTTCTTGCATCTAACGTCATTTCTTACATTAAAAATTGTATATTTTTGTAAAATGATAAATGAAGTAGGATTTACGCTTGGGCTCGTTAATTACTAAAAGTGACATTTTGACTAGATGGATTTCAGTCAGAATAAGCTTGAAATTAATCAACTTGGTATTGTAATTTTGCAAGTTATGCATTTAAGCCCGTAAGTACGCGCTTGAATTCTCAAGCATGCTTATGTTTATAGAGAATGATTATTTCTGGGGGAAGAATTCCTGACTTCCTCAACAGGAGCGGTTAGAATAATGCAACTATAAAATGTTCTTGTGGATATTATAGTTAAACACGAAACACATACATAGTATTACAATATTGCAGCTATACACTGCACGAACTCCACTTCAGACCTACTGTTGACATGTTTCTCTTGCAGCTAATATAAACTTAGAAGCTCAACATGTTAATATGTTGTCATAACACCAAAATGGAATCTGAAATTGTATTACACGTGAACCACCGTAATTAACAAAGTTAAGGGCGTAATTTAAGGAGAGACGGAGCCGTCAGTCGTCAGGACAAAACATATCAAGTAAAACGAAATGAGTAAGATGGGAACAATTAACAAACTTCAACTGTCTGCACACGTTAAAGGGAAGCAACCGTAATTGCGGTTCTAAATGGATAAGTACAATTTACTCTTGGTGTTTGCATTAGTATTAATTATATTGTTGTGTATGCTAAAATTGGACATTACTGCAGTTGCTTGTCACCATTGTACATATTTTGTACGCTACTTAAACATAAAATACAACAGATGATAAATTTAAACATAAAAGTCTATAGAAGTTACATACACTAGTTTTGCTGATACTTAAGCAAAGTCTTAAGACTGAAAGTCATAAAAGTAGCAATTGCTACATTATATCTAGGGCACATCAAGAGATCCAATTTTTGGAAGTTTTGGCCATCACCCTCTTTGATTTATACCACTGTTAAGACCTAGTGACAGTATGTACTATTGATTTTATAATTATCTAGGACATCAAGACTAATATGATGCTATTTTATTCTTTTTTTTAAATAGCATCATATTGCCCTTACTTCCTAGATCATTATGAAACCAATACTGCATAATATGTATCATACTGAATACCTGTAAATCAGAATTTCCCATGAACGGTTTGATAAAGCAAAACCAGTTGCTGGGACACTGGAATTTCATTGTTTTATACCTATCTCAAAACATAAAATATCAACAAAATTCTACTCTACTAGTGATGAGACATTTATACATCCACGTTTGATGAACTAATTGGACCTACATTACTAATATACAAAATTACATGTTTTGTTGCATGTGAATATAACTGCAAGTGATGGTTAGCCCATGCCTTTAGATAGTAAAAAATGTGAAGTCGCAATGTCATTTCTACACCCTGCTGGTCCTGCACCAACATTTGTTTTTCCACAAATACCAGATATCCTGACAATATCCTACAAGCAGATTTTAAGAAAAGTGGGCCCAAATACTGCAACAGGTAGTACATTACAGTTTAAGTTATCAGGAAATAGAATTGACACGTGAATGACGTGATCTGATAATACTGAAAGATTTTCTTGACAAGTGTACCCAGGTTATTTTATTTAGGTAACGGTTTACAAATACATTTTTATACACTTTAAAAGTGCACATCTCAAGAACCACTTGTGTTAAAAATAAAATATTTTAGATTTTTACTTATCTTGAGGAGTATAACAATTGTGCTAAATTTGAAATAAATCAAAAAGGATAAGTTACAACTCATTGGATCACTTGACATGGAACTACCCTCTACTAACAGTAAAAGTATGCTCCTTTCTCTATTTCGTTGTTTCTTTTTATTAAGTTGCAGCAAGGATCAGCGGTCATTTTTCGAATTTGTTGAAGCGTTAGCGCCCGATGGGTAGACAACTCACTTTAGTCGTATTCTTTTTTCATGAATTTTGATTTCTGATTCGTAGAGGTCATTCTAGTTGTCATGAAAAACTTTTCTTATTGGTAGATGATTCCATTTCTTTGAAGTGGTATTTGCAAGTCTTATGGTTCTTACATTTTATTATATTTAATAGGGTAATTTTAGTTATTCTATGAAAAATTGTTAATTGCTCTATTATTAGGCGAATAAGTGGAGACTAGCTTGAACCTTTAAAAGAAGAACTGAAGTAAGTTTCTTCTCAACAAGTTTGTTGACTGAACAAGACGCAATTTTATAAAATTTAAAATTTCACTTCAAACCCTTCAAGATCTTCAGGTAATATTTCATCATTTTAATTAATTTCTTTTTAACTGCCCAATCACCATAAAAGAATTAAGTTTTCATTGTTAGTTTTTCTTTTGTTAACATATCTGAACGTGTACTAAAGCGTTTCGTTTTTAAGGCTTTTCTTTTTTAATTTATTTATTCTATCTAATTATTCTTAACAAAACCACAGCTAGATATTTGTATGATTGTCGAGAACGACTGCTTAACGTACCTATCCGACAGCACGGCGAAGTGTACTGAGGCTTTACACGTCGACGAGAAAACCTTCTCGCCGCTTCCGCCAAACGAATACGGGCCGTCTGAGTAAGAGACGTACTTTTTACCACGCGGCCACCTACTTCACATATGTTATATAATAAACGATTCTTTTCTAACAACACCCGGGGGCTGTTAAAATTAACTTTTGTATAATTATGATTTGATGAAATAACTATCAAATTGAAAGGGAAATTAATTCACATTACATTACTGGCATTGAACCAGGTTTTTAAAAGACTCCGGTGATAACGATCAGCTGATAGCTATACAACGGATTTTTAAAAATATTAAATTAACCAAATATAAGTTATCTCCTGCTTTCCGAAGAATAACGTTCACTTTAGTATTGTCATAACTTTGGATTTCACTTTTGCCACCATTTAAGAAAGAAAGCTTTGATGATTGCTTGTTTTTAATGAAGGTCAGGTGGGTTTACTATTGTTTATTTATTACATATCAATTTATTGTTGAGTATTGATATTGAACTTGATAATTATTATAGATTTTCCCTACAATTTATAATATATGTAATTGGTCAATAAATATTGATTTTGTTTTGTCGACACTAAGTTAAATCGACAAATTTTGTAGGGTTGACTTAACGTTGATTTTATATAATTATTATAATTTGAAACCCTTCTCATTTAACAACATGTATGTTTATGTGTATACCTGTGTATTATTGTATGCTATTTGAGCAACAACTACCTTTTGGATTTTTCTTGTATGCCTTCGTGCTCAGTCTTTGAGATATAAGCTCACACTCCTAACGGTTGGTATCAAACGATTGGAACTCGTGGCGCCCTTGCAATTGAGAATTCTATCAAACTACCCCGTCTTCACTTTGGCTAGTTAAAAGCGTTTATCACTAGTGTGAAGCTCAAATTAAAAAGGATGCTGACAAATATATTTCTGACTAATTAGAAGAAATCTTTATGCATATTAGATTGGATTTACTTATTTTAGACAACAGACATGTCCTATTCAGCAAAATTTTACAAATAATACGAAAAACCAACAACTACAAAATAAGCTATAAAACTAACACCAACACTTTTTCATATTTATTCAATGCTAAAGACAGAACACGAGATATCATGAAATCTGGCATTTACCGTTTGAATTGTTCTTTTTGTAACTAGGTTTCTATTGGACAAACACTTAGAAATTTCGACCTAACATACAAAGAACACGTACGCTCTTATAGACATAAACATCTAGAACAATCGAATTATGCTAAACACACCTTGGAACCGAACCACTCAATAACACCTCAAAACAACATTAAATTCTTACATGTTTGCTACAACAAACACAAATTAGACATTTTAGAAGCTTTTGAAAGATACAAACATAAACGCACAGTAGCTTTAATGAATGAGCAAACTGAGGTTAGTAATTTTCCTTTATTAGAAGTGTTAGATATTTAGTTTTTGTATGTATTTATCTAGTTACCTATTTTCTGTATTTATCCTTAGCAACGTGCTTGTTTATTAATCTTATCTGTCTTTGATAGTGACATTTAATATCGAAACAATATTGTCAGGTTAAGATACTAATAAAACTTGTGAAACTTTAATTAATTTTTGTATTTATATTAGATATCTAGATATTATTTTATTGGGGATTTTTTCTACTTTAATGCAAGAAGCAGTATTGCACGCCATAATTTTTTCTAAACCATTTCTCTTCTTCATCTTTCAATAATGCCAGATTACTTTGACCCATGTATATTCTATTAAAAGGACAACAATCGCGATATTGAAAACATAGTGGTCAATTTAACAAAGATTACAGAATAAAGTCAACAAGCTGTGAAAGCTTGTTTGCCTAAAAGATAAGGGGCTTTCAATATCTAGTAATATAGTATACCTCCGGATAACTCTCACTAGAAATTATTTACTGTGGATACAATTGCCTCAACCAATAAATATAGCAATTAACCTTCAGCTAATGTTAACCAGAGATTGAAATATCTGCCATGCTTAATAATATTTCATGAATAGATTTTAGAATGGCACAAAAAAGCAATCTTATAAAACAAATTTGAAATATACAAGAACCGGAAAATTGAGTAATGCCTGTAGTTTTCTAGTTATCTGTCAAATTAAAAATGTTTCTTATTAAAAGTTTGTTTATTTATCTTTTGTCACAATTTGGACTTTACTGTCATAATGAACTTCAATTCGACTTATTTCGCTCAAATACTATATCATTAAACAAATTGTTATAAATTCATAAAACTGCCATACTGCCGTTGATGATCGTCTCCAAATCTTTAACAAAATTTGATACAAGTTATTATTGGAAATGGACATGCTACTATTTAGAAGCGGATATGAATATCCTATAGATGTGTATAGCTCGTAAAATGATCTTCCTTTAATTTTTAAATTTAAGAGCCACAGTTTTTTCATCTTCTTATAAATTCATCTAGTGGTTAATTACTATAGCTACAACTGTTTCTGCAATTGTATATTGCAGTTAAATTTCATAATAATAAAGTTATAAAGAGATGGAGAAATCGATGCGACAAGTGCAATCTTTTTATAAACATCGAAGATATCAAAGCAATGCGCAGATTCGTTATCAGCCTAAAGTTCTACATCGAATTAATATATTAAGATAACTTATAAATAACTTATTAAACTTCGATAAATAACAAACTATCACCTTATGAAACCACCAACATATAATATGAAAAATTAGTTTTTCTCAAAAACTGCATTTTGAAATCCCTTAATAATTTCACTCAGTATTGTGTAGAAAAAATGTACCGATTCCAAAAATAAATAGAAATAAATATGGTGCTATTTAAAAAAACTATATTGGTTGTCATAGAAACAAGACGAAAGAATCTGCCGTCAAATTACGTCATAAGATAAACAGAAATTTTTTTAATTAGATGTGCATTTTAGTAAAGCATAAATCCACTATGACAATTAAGCGAAGCAAAATAATCTACAATACTACAATGTAACACACAAGTAGGAGCTTGAGAATGGTGGGTTTGGACTAAGCATGCCGCCAAAATATAAAGTGAAAAGGGGTCTACTTAAAATATACAACGTGAATGAAAGAAATTGTCAGTGGCGTGGCAAGTTTTATATAACAGCTTTTGTATTTCTAAACTATTACTGCCGTGCTAAGCGAAAACAACCTATCTGCAAAACATCAACTCAGAAATATACCATATATTTTCTTAGCTCACATTTACATTCTATACAGTACATTTCTACATTGCAGTTTTGCAGATAGGTGGTTTTCGCTTAGCACGGCAGTATATATCATGTAACTTGTAGCGACTGCGCTTATGAAAGATGAACTAATCAAGGGTGTTTTTCAGGTGAGGTCACCTTAAATGCACGTCTCTAGTTATGAGCATTATTTTGTGGTCTCATTAAACCGTATTGTAACAATTCCATGCCACTTGCAAACATGCAAACACTTGCAAGGGAACTAATAGCTCCCATACTAGATGTATTTTGAAACAGCCTCAACAAATTTCTGTACTACAAAAATTATTGATGCTAATAAAGATAAAGATAACTTTTTAGCTCAACATTTAAAAATACTTTTTAGGGTAATAGAGACTTAAACTGTTACTAAGTAAACTAATTTTTAATACAATATAACAAATCAAATCTTTAACAATCTACCTGAGAAACTAATTGATATATGTACGTATGTATTGATATGTTTATATTCAGATATTTACCGACATGCTTTATGAAAAATTTAAAAAATCTAAAAACCGGTCCACGTAGCTGAATGCTTCATAATTTGTTACATACTAAATACTAGTGAAAATAATCCAAAAGAGTTTTTCTGATTTTTTTATTTGACTTCACAAGCAGGTAAGACTTGCCTATATCTTATAAACATCATACTTTGGACTGCGTTTACACATTATCATAGCTTCCGAAAAAGTTTCGCATGTGGGCTTAATGTATGAACTTATTACACTTGAAGCTACAGATTACTTAGTACCATTGCATAACCTTCCTTAAAAACAAAATTTTGTATATACTCTCATATGAAAACATTATTCGAGTAGGAATCCCACAGGGGTCATCTTTAGGGCCATTGTTTTATTATCTATGTATATATCAATGTTGCCATTTTGTGACCTAAATAGCAAATAACGTAGTTGCAGTCACTTTTGCACAGGACTTAGCCTTAGTTTTACTACTTAGTAACTCTTACTAACTTTGACTCTATACCTTCTTACCAATCGATCACCAATAGGGTGGTCCAACAAAAAAGCAAAGTCGGAAATCTTATGCTCTCACCCCCTAGGATTATTGTATGTCGAAAAAAAAAGTACTCCTATTTTTTTATTTTGAAACCGGATCATGTTTAGGGGTGCCTCAAAGCCCTTAAAGTTTCCCATGTATTTTATATGGGAAAAAACACGTTTTCATAGATTTGGTATAGAATTTTAGAAAATCAATATTTTTCAACGGGACTACTCTCTTTCTCTTCAGAAATGTTCAGAGAATGGCATCCAATAATTTATTTATCAAAATATTTTATATTAAAAAATAGTAATAAATATTTTTCAACGATTTTTCTGTGTTTCTTTCATTTATGGGGTTTTTTGCGGGTCTGTAAAAAATAGTTAATATTATTAACAACAAAATTATTGATGTCATTCTCTGAACATTTCTGAAGAGAAACATAGTCCGGTTGAAAAATATTGATTTTCTAGGATTCTATACCAAATCTACGAAAACGTGTTTTTTCCCGTATAAAATACATGGGAAACTTTAAGGGCTTTGAGGCACCCCTAAACATTGTCCGATTTCAAAATAAAAAAATAGGGGTACTTTTTTTTCGATATACAATAATGCTAGGGGGTTAGAGCATAAGATTTCCGACTTTGCTTTTTTGTTGGACCACCCTAATCACCAAACAATAGATTGACTTTCAAAACACGTACTAGTAAAATATCTAAGCATTTTGTTAGATATTAGCTTAACATGGGGTTTCCACATTAATAACAGATTTCCCATTTCACGTTAAGAAAATGAAACTTTTAGAAAATAAAATCATCAGAACTGTATACATTGCTTCATAATTTATATGGGACCTGCAATTGCATGAGTTACAGCTATCAAAATCAAAGAGTTTATTCGACCAGGCAACAAAAAGTATCTTCTCAATTCATAAGGGCGGCAATGGCATTTTTTATAGTATTATAATCTAAATCGTATAGCTGCGGCTCCACCGTCGATTTCCCCAATACTGCCCACTGCGAAAAAATTATAGCACCATTTATAAAACGTCAAACGTCAAGCGTAAGAGTAATTTTCTCGCGATGTAAGTGATAACATAAAGACAGAGTTAAAATGTTAAGAATAACAACTCTATGTTCTGTCGACAAAAACTTACTAAAAATTTGATTATAATGACATTTTTAATTAAATTTAATTATAAGTAAATCTTGAAGATGACTTAATAGTAAGAATTAATACCAATCGCACATTTACTGAAACTAATAATTTAATTAAATAAAATATATAAATCTCAGCGCATCTTAATATTTACCTGCTAATAATTATCTCCCCAAAAACATATTTACTTAAAAGTAAATCAGAAACCGTTCTTCATACGCTTCAATAATTTCTCCTTTCTGTAGTACCTTCTTGTTGAGGCAAATAGCATATGACAGACTAATTCTATACTTGTAGGTGGATCCTGCACTTTTCTCAGTATTACTTGTTACTTCCGGCTGTTATTCACGCTCAACTTTGTATATTTAAATATCAATATCAGTGTGAACGACGAAAATAACTTGAGGTATAGGAGCACTAAATTGAATTCAGGTAACTAAATTAGATTCGTCTGAAGAATACACCATTCACAATTGTTCTATGAAGATTTCAGAAGTAGTATTAACTATTCATGTATTTGCGATGTAAAATTACGATTCTAAACCAATAAGTCTGTTTGCCTATAAATACTCTCATAATATAACTTTAATAAAAACCACCTAGTTATCTAGGGGTGTCTAACGAGACCTATAAGCACCCAAAGCGCAAAACATGATTGAATTAGTTAGATTATTCAAAATAGAGGAAGAATAAGAAGGTATTTTAGTTTTGATCTGATGCCTCAATACATTATTGGATTCATTATTTCTCATAGACATAATAGATTTCACATTTAATCAGGTTTTTTAAGATGAGATCATTATTTAGGCCTTTTAGTGCTGAGAAAACATCTGAACATAGCTCCCAGAAGTTTAACGAACTAAGGAATGACGCATTCCAACTGCTTCATTAAATTTTCAAAAACAAAAAGTTTATTCTGCTCTATTCACTTTTGTGGGAATACATGTCAGAATCAGCAAAAGCCCAGATAATTTTTAGAAAAATCAAACAACA
The DNA here is from genome assembly GCA_929113105.1 of Agrypnus murinus. Classification (NCBI taxonomy): domain Eukaryota; kingdom Metazoa; phylum Arthropoda; class Insecta; order Coleoptera; family Elateridae; genus Agrypnus; species Agrypnus murinus. The sequence continues at coordinate 89,374,785 of OV816026.1, read as the reverse complement.
GCTCATCGGACTTGCTTTGTTCGAAAAGTTTTAAATGCAACTCTTTAAGCATATGAAGTGGTGTACCAGATTGGTAACATTACAAGAAGGCACCAAAATTAAACACGCCTTAAGAATACCTGACGTGATACTACAATATTGTTCGCCATTGTAGGGCAACTAATTAGGCGCATATTGAGTGTTATCAAATTGTAAAATTAAATATTTCTAGTTTTATTGTGTTAAAAATATTTGAAACATGTTTACTAATATTGTTAGTAAAGTTCAAATTAGAATAACCATTTATTGGCTCTCTGTATTTTACCGATCCATGTCAACGGAAGAAAACAATTTAAAAAGCTTCGATAGACGCTTTCCAGGATTTGAGTCTTACTTAAGACTGGATAGTTGTTGGAATCTCAATATAATGACAGCTTATAACGATCTTTTTAAACAAAAATAAAATGAATCAATTTGTTTTCATAATCTTCTATATTACTTAAGCAATGTGTGAAATGCTCACCCATAGTGATAGCTAGTTCAGAAAGAGTCGAATTGTAAACTATCGAAATATAATTGTGAACTCCAAGTTGTTTTTCGATATCGGTAAAAAAACTATATAGGGTCAATATGCCAGTAACTGACCACTTAAGAGCGCTGTAGCTCAGCTGATCAAAGTATGGAAAGCCACCAATACACCCCTCACCATCCACAAACTCAATAATTAAGAAAAGACGTTTGCTGTATTATGGCATCTTTCTTCCTCTTTAAATTATCGAGTGCTGAAGACGCGTAACGTTTAAATTTCTTTGTTCGGATGCAAGGCCGTCAATGTTACAGCGGCAATAGCGCAAACACGTGACTGCAATCTGCATCTTATATCGTTATATCCTTCGATAAACTTCAGTAACACTTGAAACTTGTTTGGGTTATGCTAATTATTTTATTAGTGGATGTCGTATTGCGGATTTGAGATTTCAACCAATTTTTAATACGAGTATACATAAATGTACTTTAGGTCATTAGGTGGCAGCATTCTCCTTATTGAATTAAAATGCTAGGTAATAGTTCTTCCAGCTTACCATAAAATATTGTAAAAATAGAAAAAGCAAAAGAGACAAATTATAAAAAGAACCTTTTAATACATACTACTTTATTTAAGTTGTAATAAGCACCTAACAAAAAGTATTGTAAAATATCTTTTTTTGCATATTGATGACGAAATCTCATTTTCTTAATCGTAGTTTTAAACATAAAGTAAAACTTTTTTGCATATTGATTATGAAAGTTTTTTTAACGAAAAATCCTAATGAAAGTAGCACCTTTTTTAATTATGTTTGTAAAAAACAAACTTCAATCTCCTTGGAGATTATTGTCAAAGAATAATATGTTTTCCTGATTTTTTAAATTTTGCATAAATCCTTTTAAGACAAATTTCTCAGCTTACAATACCTATGCAAAAAAGTGTCGTGTACAGCACGTTATGAAAGTCTCTTTTTCTTTAAACTATGACTTTCATAATTAGGTGCACTGTTATAACTATTTAAATGAATATTACTTTATTTTACATCTTTATCTCGTTGGAATTCGCTGTAGGTGACTATAGTGACTATCAAGGACTACTATATATATGTACTTTATTTGGTTACTTTTAGTTATATACAAGGTTATATAGTAGGCAAGTTTTTTGAAATCAATCGTAAACAAAAAATTTATAATTATCATTTCACAGTTGTAAATTCTAAAGCTTTTTAACCAAATTTCGCGTTACAATCAACCTAATCATCATATCAATCTGCAAGAAAGTTGCACATATTATGAAAAATTTGTTTCACTCGTTTAAACTAAAACAAAAAATATGTTCGTACAAAAGCCATAATGAGCTTGTCAGTCGAAATATTATTGTTTCTATTCACAGTGATTCTATGTTGATTGACCAATCAACAATTATTATTATTTATATTTACTAATCCTGAAACTGCATTTTGAGTACTATTGCCACTAACTGGTATCATAATGATCTAGAACAGCAATGCTAATATGATGCTATTTTTTAACCTTTTTTCTAATAAAGAAAAATAACCATATGAGCCTTGCTGTCCGATATAGATAGTTATGAAACCAATAGTACATACAGTGTGTCCCCAAATGCGGTTCTCAGGAGGAAAACTTTTATTATTAATTTTATGACAAAAAGACATTCTTTATAAAAGTTTTTGCTTGATTTAAAACTACTTAAAAGTATAACGAAATTTTAATATTAGGTACTTAGAATAAAGTAGAAAATAAAAAAATGCATTATTTCTTAAAGAAAATCGTATGTAAAATGAAATAAGGTAATATTACTCAATATTATTAATATTGCTATTTGATTGTTACTGCATTGATTCAAGCAAGACATCATGATAAAAAATATAGTAAATACAGACTTACATTGGTCGTTTTTTTCCTTAGAAAAAATGCATTTTCTTAAATGTTTTATTTTATTATAAGTAATATAAAAATTCCGTTATACTTTTTAGTAATCTTGAATCAAGCAAAAATTTTCATAGAGAATAACTTTGTTATAAAATTAATAATAAAAAAGTTTTTCCTCTTGTGTACCGTACCTGGGGGCACACTATGTGTGTGGTTGGTACAAATGCGGGTAAACTGTTGTGTTATGTCATGTATTCCATTCTCAAAATGAACTTGGTAGAGGTAGTTTGCTTCGCGATTTTAGCTTTAGACACCGAGAAAATCAAAACAGAAGATATTGGGTTCATCCAATAACCTGCCAACGCTTACTGGAGGGTTAGTTTCAACTCTACGAGGAGTTGAGAGTTTTTTGGGATTCCATAGAATGAGCATCACAAGTTTTGACGAAGTATTAAACATTACCTATTGTATTGGTATTGTATTGGTACCTATATTGTATTAAAATAAGATTATCCTGTAATTAGTAGATTTGCTACTGTTGGATAATAAACTTATTATTATTATTATTATTATTATTATTATTATTATTACTGGATCTTCTATAAGCAATAAATAAATACATTTTTGATCCAGTCACATTGTTCCACAATGTTCGCAGAGATTTTCAAGCACAGTAATAATGAGTGTCCAAGCGAAGTTCCTTGCCTATGTAATCATCTAGTGCGCACACGAGATATTCAAATCAAGGTGTGTGTCGGCCAACAGTTCAGTCGTATTCTGGTTTCTGACAAGATTCAACAGGAAAGTTGAGTAAATGTGCGCATCTCCGTATGTTGCAACTATCTCACTCGGTCGACTAAACTGTTAGAGGAAAAAAATAATCCACAGACATCATATCAGGAGAGCGAGGTGGCCAGTTTACGAGAACATGATTTCACTTACCGATCCATCTATTCGGATAAAGTTGATTTAGATGGTTACGGATAATAAATGTGAAATGAAGGCGTGCCCCACCATGCATGAAAACATATCTCGGCAAAGTTTTAACTAACTATAATGTACGGCAGCAGTGAATAGCAAGCAAATCAAATTAATTCTTTTTGCCTAAACTATGGTAGACAGCAAGATGGAACAACAGACAAAAAATGTTGGAAATTAGAATATCTATCTGTAGAAAAAGTTTGAAAAATATTGACCAAACCGTTAAAAAAAACTTGAGCTCCTTTGCATGTAGATGATCTTACGTAACACCCACTATTAAAAAAATGTTGTCAAAAAACTAGTTTTTCAGTACATACTCTCATCTTGCGCAAAAGCAATATTTTGTTATTTAGAAAAATATAAATTTTTTCAAGATCTTTGACATTCTATAGCGCATTAACGAAGCACTTTTGGATAGAGGTAAGTTTGGTTAAATCGTCCTAGTTTGGTCTCAGGAATATGTCTTAGCATTTTGTACAGACCTTTTAGAGACACCCTATATAAAAGTAAGTCTCAAGAGAAACACTTCAACTTCTCAAAAAATCTTCGTGTTATGTTCTATCAGAATAGAAGAACATAAACTAATATATTAGCATAGCAAAATCACAGATTCCATATAATCAGTATATAAGGGAAATTAATATGTTTATGCACAGATACATTATAAGTAGCCTAATATTGCTAGACTCATCTAAACATAACCGTCTCTTTATGGCCCAAGGGCATCTTTATGGTCCGACGGTCAATAAAGAAACGTCAATTAAATGTCAGAGCTGTTTGTTGTAGAACTTGATTGGTTCTTAATATAATTTGTAAACTTATCACCAATGAAAATAAACTGAAATTAAAAATTTTGGAATAGTAACTATAGTAACGTACTTCGTATAAGCACATAAGTATACGCACAGCGGTTTTATGTACCTACGTACTGATTTAATTATATTTTTTACACAACAATAGATTTGAGATAAAAACCTAATCTGTGCATACAATATTGTAGGTATAGCGGGCATAACTTGCTTTTATGACCCTACAGCCTTTTCCTAGCCCTCGGCTAAAGGTAAGTGCTCACAGCAGCGGATGTCATACGATTGGTCAGTTTGAGTCAAATCGACTCAAACCGACCAATCGTAAGACATCCGCCTGCGGATCCGCTGCTGTGGGTACTTACCTTAACGCCTCGGGCTAGAAATAACGCTTCTGGCCATAAAAGCTTCTTTATGCCCTTAATACATAAATAACTATTAATTGCTAATCGTTTTATGGACAGGTTTTTAGATTTAAAACTTGTAAAATAATACCTCCTTGCAGTAAAATGCTTTGGTCAAAAATACTTAAAAATATCGAAAATAAAAATCGAGAATTTATTTTAGAAAAGTATTAGATATTCTGCCACATAGACAACATTTTTTAGAAGATTTTGTTGAAAACCGCATGTTTCTATCTCAATTTATAACCATGTTATAGGTAAATTGCTTATACGATGGGCACCAGGAGTATAGAAAAATTATAGTTTTTAAATAAACTAATACCCATTGCACCTTGTGGGTAGTGGCTTATAATTTATCGCTTTATTAAATCTTCGAAAGTGTCCATCGTTTTCTTTTAATGGAGTTGAATGTTAATAAATAGGGTTGAATAAAAGCTTTTAACTTCTCCGCGAAATAATTTAAAACATAATAAATTTTAAAGTTGACTGCAAAAATATGTATTATTAGGAAGAAGAAACATTTTTTTAAACAATCCATGTATAAATATATAAAGAAAATTAAAACTACTACATGATCAGGAAATAGAATAATCTGATATCTTGTATTTCTTTCTCTTTTTAAAGTTTTTTCTCATGATTTTTATAATTAAAGAAAATTCATGAGAAGTGCAAGTCTTCTACAACTTGCTAATAACAAAACATAGACTGTTCAAAAAATGTTTCTTGTTCCTAATAAATATTTTTGTTTTAAAATGTTTTGGGAATGACTTCATCTTAAGTAAGCCGAAACTGCAGTCAACTCTAAAATTTATTGTTTTAAATATATTTCGTGGAGACGAGACTAAATACTTTTATTCGACCCTATTAATTTACTCTTGCTTTACGTTTAATAAATGTTTTCATTTGCTGTTAATAGTAGTTAATTCGTATATTATGCTCAAGTACCGAGATCGTAAAATTATGGCTAAAAAAGAGTTGTTTGCGTCTAAATTAAAAAAGATTATGATTGCAAGTAAAAGCAGGAACAAAATACTTAGGTGTTTTTAAATAAAATCTTTAAACTGCAGTTATTGTTTGATATTACATTTATATAACTGTTATGAATTAACTAATGAAAGGTGATCCTGCAACTAACCACATTTAAATCTTCATGTCCAGTGTTGCCACATAAAATTAACCCGAGTTTAGTTTCGAAATATAACAGGATGGCGCCACTTTATTGAGCGCTTAAGAAATTTATGGGAATTACTTGCTATTTAATTGTTAAAAGGTTTCTGATGAAACTTTTCCGCTCGAAAATTATAAAATGAATACCTTCATGTGGCAAAATGTCATAAAGTCAAAAATATTTAAAAATAAGCAAAATAAAAATCAAAAATTTAATAAAAATTTTCTTTAGATATTTTGCCACATAAAGAAAATTTCTTAAAACATTTTGTTAAAAATCGCATCTTTCTATCTCAATTTTTAACGATGTGATAGGTAATTTGCTGATACGGCGCGTAGAGAGCGCTCTTAAGAGATTTTTCAGAAATATAACTTTATAATTTTGTAATATATTTTTTAAATAAAATAAAAATGGTATAAAGTGAAGTTATAGTTTAAGAAGACTTTAAATATCAATAATACACAAATTAAAAAACATTTCGTTTCATAGAAAAAAAAATATAAGGATAAAAAAGTTAGAATTTTCCAGTAGTTAACCACAACTACCCAGTGTTTGACCAAATTTTTCCCAGTAATTGACCAGTGTTACAATATAACGAATAAAACATCAGTTTCTTATTATTTTATTATATATTGTTATAAAGCCACATAGTATGTATTGCATAAAGAAAAACGAACATTCTTAAAAAATATCAAAATATATGTATATTATTTTTGATGACATTATGCTAAAAACAAAAATGGAAAGAAAAATTACCAGTAGTTGACCATTTTACGAAGCCAGTGGTTGAGCAGTAGTTTTGTGCGATCGAATACTGGAAACAGCTATTTATTTGAAATTTTAGTAAGAGAAACAAGAACAAGAGTAACTTACTAATCTTGTAGGGGTGACAAAAAAACAAAATTCTGTATTTTGCATAAAACTAGTGGTTGGTCAACTACTGGATAACTGATAACATTTCGAATTCTGTAATTTATTGCAAAAAAGTTACAATTAAAAAAATATATATAACAAAAATTAATTAGTTCAACCTTTCTATTACTTGCACAATATGTATAATATAACGATTTTCATTAAAATCTCGGATGATTGCAGATTTCAGTAAAGTTGTTTACTTGCCACGCTTACTGTAGAAGCACAAATTTAACTGTCAAATAAACGAATACAAATTCCACATGTATTTAGACAATCGTTTGACCAAGATAACGCAGCAATGTGGCAAAATATAGTAATTAGAGGTGCAATAATCGCTTGAGAAACATGAAATATTCAGAAAGATGTAAACTGAAAGACAAATTAAATGAGACTCGTATAGGTAAAAAATCATAGGTAAAAGGTTAAAAAATCAGCTGCGCGCACAGGTGATTGTTGGGTTGCCTAAATATATCAGGACCGAACTTAAACTGAAATATTTTTAATGCAATTTATTTTCAAATTTCATCAAATTCGCCGGTTTTATTTGAATTAGGGACAAGAATTAGTTATACAAATATTCAAATTATAAAAAAAATTAACTATAATGACGCTAATTATTATAGGAATAACCTATACCTAATGTTATACCTTTATATTATTTCTTTTCAAATTAAATCCACAAAATAGCGGAAAGTTTGATCTTTCTTGTTTAGTTTGCAGCTTTATAGGTGGTTCTATAACAAAACGTGCTTTTTAATTAGATAAGATCCTAATTTTATTTATTAATATTAGAAACCAAAAAGCACAAGATGTAATCACAAGAAGAGGTAGGATAAGACGATCATAAATGCAAAGCTGGTATAGCTCAGTAGCAAAACACCATCTTTCTGTGCAACAGGTCATCGGTTCAGATCCCAAAGTTTATTCTTTTGGAGCATATTTTTTTAAATTAATTTATGCACAAGAAATTAATTGAAAATTTTAAAAATTAATTTGAATAATAAAACAAAATAATGTATATTTATTCTTCAGTATGCATAAAGTAAAGTAAATGCTTTTACTTGAATTAGTACAAGAAAAAAGATATGACTTTTACTTAGCAAAGAGTGAGATCGACTTAATAGTAGAAGCGTTTGCTACATTTTATGCATACAACCAATTGACTAGGGGTATAAGTGCATTAAGAGGGACCATACGTCTAAAACGAACTGCTGCCTGTGTAGTTTTTCTAAGAAACTCTAGAATTGTACTGTTAGGACCGTTATCTATATTTTCAAAGCAAGTTTAATTTATGATGTTATTTTATTTTTAGAGTATATTTTAATACAACTTTTTAAAAACATTTAAAAGTCTGTTGTATGTATACTCTTATTTGTTGATGCTTGAAGAAAATCCACCTTATTGTTAGTTAAGAAAAGTTAACCTTAATGAGAATCAAATTTATTGAAAAAAATATAAAAGCGTTTTTTATATGTTGCTATTGCTATTCCCGTTTGTTGTTATATTATATTATTTGTAATAAATGATGTGAATATATAATTTATAAATTGGACAGTAGTTCTGTTTCCATATATTACTACATACATTTTTTTCAATAAATTTTATTCATTAAGGTTAACTTTTCTTAACTAACAATAAGGTGGATTTTCTTCAAGCAACAACAAATAATAGTATACATATACATACAACAGAATTTTAAATGTCATTGAAAAGTAGTACTAAAGAAATACTCTAAAAATAAAATAACATCATAAATTAAACTTTCTTTGAAAATACAGTTAACGGTCCTAACAGTACAATACTAGAGTTTCTTAGAAAAACTTTACAGGTAGCAGTTGGTTTTAGACGCGTAGTCCCTTTTAATGCTCACCTATAAAGCTGCAAACTAAACGCTGCAAGGAAAAATCAAACTTTCCCATATTTTGTGGATTTAATTTGAAAAGAAATAATCTAAAGGTATAACTTATTGCTATCTTAGGTATAGATTATTGCTATAGTAATTAGCGCCATTGTAGTTATTTTTTATAATTTGAATATTTGTATGACTAATTCAAATAAAACCGGCGAATTTGATGAAATTTAAAAATAAATTGCATTAAAATATTTCAGTTTAAGTTTAAGTTCGGTCCTGATATATTTAAGCAACCCAACAATCACCTGTGCGCGCAGCTGATTTTTAAGTACCTATACGAGTCTCATTTAATTTGTCTTTCAGTTTACAGGTATCTTATTTTTTCTTTTAAAATGAAAGTTGGTCAACTACTGGGTGATGGTCAATTACTGGCATACTGACCCTAATGCACTACTGGCATAGCTGCTAAACAGCAAAAGGGTTTCTAGCGGATTCACACCACGGAAACAGGCGCTACCGATAAATCTCAATTAATACTTCAAAGCTCGCATGAACCTATAATAAATGACTGCTCTAATCTTTATAGAAACAGGCAACAAATATTTAAATAATATAACAACAGACATTTGTAAGAGACAAAGAAATAATTAAAAAAATAAATAAACGACTAAAATGAATAAGTAAAACAAGATGTTTAATAAAGGCTCCCAAATTTATCTTTTATTATATAATAATAATATAATAATAATTGCTACAACTCATAGCGTGGAAACCAGGCCCCAGAAGCTATAAGCTTGTGCGGGAGGGAGGGGGCGATTATTATTATTACGCAAGCCCTATTATATGCAACATATATTAAACACCAATTCATACACAAAATACTTATTTGATAAATCTTGACCAGATAAGTAAATAACCAATTTAAACTACAATTGAAACACTTGTAAACGGAACTTTTGAATATCCATCAGTTTTACAATTAAAAAGATTGTATTTAGATGAATTCCTTCCTATTTCAATAATTATTTCATTCGTAATTTAAACTCCACGAACGAAAGGGTAAAGCCCTGGTACGTTAACTGCTATAAATTTTAAAGTGAATAAATATAAATTTGACTTGATAAATATAAATATGATTATACTTGATAAATGTTTTAATGCACATAAATAATATAATATAATTCACTTCATTTCCAATAAATCCATGAAGGGTTTGCTATAGATAAAGGCCAGCTTCTGCTAAATTCAGGGCGTCTGGCCCTAAGGTGGTGAATAACCCAATGGAATTGGTGAGTAGTGCGACCTGAAGATAGTGATAATTAAGCCAGAAAAGTTCTGAATGACATTAGCGGAGTCGAAGTAGGTTACCGCTACCAAAAACGGTTGATATACCGCGTTGAATTGAATTAATGGATGGTCTATTATTTCGGAGAATAAAACGCAGCAAAATTGCTTTGAATCTCTTAAGCATCAATAGACCGATAACAAGCTTTAATTATCGGTCATTGATATTTTCGTCTAATGTATATTTTATTCGTCAGTCGCAATATAATTTTAGAAATAGTTTTGAGACAGTGACATGTATGCATAACTGAAACGATATTTGACATCAAGACAAGAGAGAAAATCTGTAAAAGTTGTTGGTGGTAAGATTTAAAAAACTGTACTATATAAAGGCCTTGAAAACCAATACCGGATCAAAGTTTATTTATGTACACCATAAACATAAGGGAAGGTCATTATTTATGGTCCATAATATAAAAAACCATAAAATAAAAAGAAATTCAAGTGTTTGTTTTTCTGTCTCCCTTGAACTTCAATGCAATTATCCAGCGATGCTCTATAGCTTTGATTCCTCTGGAAAAAAACTCTTGTGATTGCTCCTTCTTTTCACTGCTGTTATCACTTCATAATTGTCATAGCAGATGTGAAATTAACTTGGCATAGTCGTTGCATGTACACGTTCTAAAAAATCAACTAGCAAAATTCTATTCACATCTCAAACAATTGCGGCCATGATTTTACCAGCAAGCGGCGGAACACGAAATTTGCTAGGTGGAGCAGAACCTTTGTAGTACCACTCCATACTTTAGTTGTTTCGATTCGCGATCAAATTAGTAACCCAGTTTTGCCAACAGTTACAAATCGAGAAAAAAATTCTTTCAGATTTGCTTTAAAATTTGCCAAACTGGCTTCAGAGTGCATTGCTCTAGAACATTTCTGAACAGGTGTCAACATTCGCGGTACCCAATGTGAAGACAATTTTTTAAAACATTTTTTATAGTGCGATTTACAAATTGCATCTATGTTTCAACACAGGTAATCATTTTGGTAATTCACTGGTCGATTTTGTTCATCTACGAACAGGATAAGTATTTTGTGGTAAAGAAGTTTTGGATCAAATTTGTAATTGATAGTTTAAATATTCTAAATGTTAAATATTAACAATATTACCAATAGAAACCGAGTCAAAGAAGTTTATTTAAATTGCCTTTTCACCCAACTATTAAGAGTAAGGTGTTTCAACAAAAACATTAAATGCTTAACGCTACAATGGTGGTGAAGAATAACATAGATATAAGTAAATTTTCGAAGTTAATTGCGTTTTTGAAACGGCAGAACGTTGGATATCAACCAAAAAAATCGAAAATCCTTACAAAAGAAGAAATTGATCAATTTCTGGTTCAAGTCCCTGATGAAATCTATTTAATGGCAAAAGTAAGTCCCTTCATAATTGACTTCAGTTAATGCGGAAATTTGTGTCTATAGCCCAAGCAGCATTTTTAGTCGTCGCTACGTACCAGCAACTACCGGTGGAACTATTAAGTTTTAGCCACTAGTCACAAGCACGTAATCGCAGCGGTTTTCTTACGTGCCTGGAACCAAAATGGGGAACAATTTTTGGGTAGCAGGTACGTGGCGGCGTAGTAATTGCTACTTTCGTGGAACTTCTTTTCTCTTTGACACATCATGTCGCGTGGTTGCTCTCTCTAGCTCTTACAACTTAACAAATATTCTATCATTTTCTATACTATATAATGCTGGATCGTGTCACAAAATGAATTACCAGTTTATTTGTAATACGTACTTAATACAAAGAGCGATGAAATGTTTGATTATTTTGTCATTCCAGTACACCAAAATTATAAACCATTTCAACTTTTCTGTTAAATATGATGATGATAGATCGAAAAATAACAACGCGCCTTCTTTAAATATATTTTTTAGTAAAAAAATGTTTTTAATAAAACATGATAAATATACACGAAATACTTATAAGTTGATACACATGATAGAAACCATTTTTATATTATTCCTGTTATGTTTTATGTGTTTAAATAAAAGATACTCAATTATTGTCATTAATTAACTTTATTAATATTGAGTGAGCAGGGCGAATTACATACACAATGCATAGACTGTAGAAGACGTGTATCCTCCAAGCCGGCTCGAGTGTTACTGACGCTCGCCCAGGGAACGGGCCAGGATGCCAGGATTGGTTAGTTACATCACTACAAATAAATGTTGCCAACTTCAAGCTACATACATAACAATCCCTAAGGCACAATTTGGCACCAATTTGTTATTTTTATTGAAGGTTATATAGTAAAACATCTATTAACAATCATAACAAATTGCAAATTGATTATTGATTAATCCAACATTTTACAAGTAAATATGGAGATGGAGTAGTTTACGAAAAATTACTTTAATGTGATTCTCCTGGGTAGCAAAAACGTAAGTGTTACATTCAATACTACGTAAGGTTTTAAAAACTTTAAAGTAGCTTCGGGCAAGTTACTGCTACAATCATAATACCACTTTGAAGTTGCAACGACTTTAAAGTAGGTATACTAAGTGGCAATACAGTTCCACATACTTTAATAGTTACTCAGAAGTAATGAAACTACATAGTTCCAATAAATAGTAGAAACAACTACACAATTACTAAAATATTCCGAATTGAAGAAATTAAACCTATAAAGTCATAAATTTAGTTGCAGTTACGTAACAACTACTCAATCAAAATTCCGATCTCAGTTACTGCTACTTAAATGCTGCTTGGGAAGTTTTATGAATTTCAGGTTGCACTGATTATGGGTATAGCCGGGGCCTTGATATCTTATGAATTAGTGAAGTTATCGGTCTGTGATGTCCGCGATTTAGGTTCAACAATTTTGGTATCTGTAAATAATACGAAAAACCACGTCAACAGAGTTTTCACAATTGTTTCTACAGAAGGCAGTTCCATTGATTTTGTCGCAATTTGCAAACAATACATAGCGAGATGTAGAGATAATACTGAACATACGCGTTTCTTCGTGAATTATAAGGATAATAAATGTTCTGTGCAATCCGTAGGAAAACACCTTTGGAAAATTATCCCAGAAAATAGCTAATTTTCTTAAACTCCCCGAGCCATCTTCTTACACCGGTCATTGTTTTCGCCGCTCATCGGCACCCTTACTTGCAGATTCTGGTGTCAATATTAGTGTTTTAAAACGTCATGGCGGGTGGAAATCCGTAACCGTCGCCGAGGGGTATGTGGAAAATTTGTTGGCTAATAAAAAGATAATAGCTGAGAAAATCCTTATGGAAAAAGAAAACCACCAATCAACTTCCACTTCAATAATAGATCATGCGTCAACTTCCAATTCTACCAGAAATTCTCTAGATTCAAAAAACTCCAATGATGTCAAATTAAACTCTTTATTTAACATAAGTGGGTTCAACGATTGCCAAATTAGTGTTAATATTAATATGAAATAAATATAATTATGTATTCATGTTCATTTGGTTTTGTCGAACTCAACATTTTGTTGTGTATTTTTTTCCAGTTTTCAATAAAAAATTATGTAATTCAATCCTGTTTTGTTGTTGTCATGGAAACACTTTACTCCCTCAGGGAGTAAAAGTGCTACTGTAATCCCTCTTTTGGGGGACTAAAGTAGAGCCTTATATATAGGACGTGCAAAAAGCTTTTTCGAAGAATAGAGAGTATTGTTAAAATAATTAAAATAATTATACACTAAAATGTTGTTACAAAGAAATATAAATTTTCTGCGAGGTTACCAATTTTTGCCTTCCATTTAAAAAATTTAAACAAAATAAATCTAAACAAAATATCAAAACAAATGAAATTATTTTATTTCTAAAGTGATTGAATAAATAAATAAAATTGAATTTGTTTTTATGTACCAATTCAGTTTCATCTTTGACAAAGAGAATTGTTGTATTTACTATCCATTTTTTTTTCTAGAATCCTCTGACTTTGAAACCGTATTGCTCGGGAACTACTGAACCGAATTAAATATTTTAAAAACAAGCAAATAGTAAATTTATTTCTACATGTAATAGTAAAATATCATATTTCTAACTGGTAAACTTTTATTTTTATCGGACGATACATTATAAAAGGTACCCATTTTTAGGGAGAATTTCATTGAGAGTGAGTTAAATATTTTTTTTCTCAGAAAGTATATCTCATATATCTATGAGATTTTTGTAGGGGTTAGAAAGAAACCTTGCGGTTGTTATCCTATTAATTTTCGGACAAAAAAGTGTTTTATTTAAGATATATATGAAAAAATACCGAACTATGCGTTCTTGTTTCTTAATGGAGATAGCGTCAAACTTTTTTCGCTAAATTAACACTTTTCATATGTAGACATTATTTTCTTTAAAAAAATGTTCCAAATTTTAACAATAAAAGCGCAATAACAAAAAACCGTTTTTTGTCGAAACCGCTTGTCTTCAAAAATGGTTTTTTTGTTTCCGCATTTTTATTATTAAAATTAGGAACATTTTTTTGAAAACAATAATGTCTACACATGAAAAGTGTTGATTTAGCGAAAAAGATTTGACGCTATCTCTATTAATAAACAAGAACGCATAGTTAGCTATTTTTTCACATAAATCTTAAATAAAACGCTTTTTTGTCTAAAAATTAATAGCATAAGAACCGCAAGGTTTCTTTCTAACCCTTACAAAAATCTCATAGGTATATGACATATACTTTCTGAGAAAAAAATTAGGGAACTTGCTTTCAAATTGTCCCTAAAAATGGGTACCTTTTATTACGTATCGTCCGATAAAAACAAAAGTATACTAGTTAGAAATACAATACTTTACTGTAGTATGTAGAAATGAATTTACTATTTGCTCGTTTTTAAAATACTTAATTCGGTTCAGTAGTTCCCGAGCAATACGCTTTCAAAGTCAGAGGACTCTAGAAAAAAAATGGATAGTAGTGCATTTAATTTCTATATCAAAGAACACCATCAATTTTAGTTGAAGTTATAAAATTTTATGAAATAGAAATAGAGATTAGATTTTAGAACCAAAAAAGTTTTTTAATTTATTTTTAATCAAGAATCTTCTCACTGTAGGAACACAAAACAAGCTTAAAAATTAGTCAAAGCCGACTTTTTTCCTTTTTCTGTGAACCGCAAAATATTGCTTAATTGCTTGTTTGGATATTTGCATGGTTATGATTGTCCCTCTGCAGTCCCAGAAGAAAAGGTTTTTAATTATAACAATATTATAATTTTTAAATCAGGTAGTTTTTCGCGAAGAAGTTTTTGTCGCTGGCTAACAGAACATCCAAAAGTGCACGAAGTAACCGTCGCTGCGTAAATACGGTTGTAGAAACAATGTAGCCATGGAAATTAAGCAATAAAAACATTTATGCACAGATACATTATAATTAGACAATTATTGCTAGACTCATCTAAACATAATCGTCTATTTATGGCCCAAGGGCCTCTTTATGGTCAGACGGGCAATGACGAAACGTCAATTAAATGTCAGAAGTTTATTTGTAGAACTTGATTGGTTCTTAATATAATTTGTAAACTTATCACCAATGAAAATAAGGGGAAATTAAATATTTTGGAATAGTAGCTATAGTAACGTACTTCGTATAAGTACATAAGTATACGCACAGCGGCTTGATGTACTATTGGTTTCATAATGATCTAGGATAGCAAGACTAACATGATACGACTTTATTAATTTTTTTCAATGTAAACGCATAGGACAAGATAATAAAAAATAGCATCATATTAGCCTTGCTGTCCTAGATCATTATGGAATCAATAGTACCTACGTACTCATTTAATTATATTTTTTACAAAATAATAGATTTGAGATAAAAACTTAATCTGTGCATAAAATAATGTATGTATAGCGGGCATAACTTGCTTTTATGGCCCTACAGCCTTTTCCGCTTAATAACGCTTCTGTCCATAAAAGCTTCTTTATGCCCTTAATACATAAATAACTATTATAAACAGGTAGAAAAACTGCCCCCTAATAGTTATTTATCTGTCACGAGCGTTATGATAATGATACTGCCTAAGGACTGTGTCGGTTGAGGTGGTTGTCGTTCAATGGGCATTATCATCTAGTGCATACAAAATTTTTATTTTTTTTTCAAAATTTGCTTACCAAATTGAAAGGGCATTTATATATAATTAAAAATATTTCACGGAGAAGTAATTTCACGCAAAACATGAATAAATGCTTTCAGGAAAGTGAAACATTTTTAGTATTATCATAATTGAATATATTTGATAAGTTTCGAGTCTAGGGATTGAGAAAAATACAGTCACTAATACGAAATCAATTTCAATGTATACTAACACAAAAATAATATGGAGACGTTTTCCGATGGAACAAGCAAATCCCATTTTACGTTTTTTCCGAAAGTTCTTGAAAAGCAACTGTAAACAAATACAGATACATCAAACACAACTTCATTCGCGTCCGTTTCATATATCATACATGTAAGCTGGAAATTACAGAGTGATGGATTAGAAATAGAGGGTTAGGGGATTCAGAATGATGTATTAACATAATTTGAAATTCATATACGTTATTATCTTGGCAACACTGCAATAAATCTAAAACCTAATGCAATTACAATTTAATTGTAATCGTTTCGACATTTACTTTACTTGACAACATTTGTTATTTACTAGTGACATTTATCAAATTTAATAATGAACGATGTATGTAGTACGTTTGTGGGCAGGTTTCAGATCAAAATCGAACGGTGTTCATTGGGTGGTTAATTGCACATTCGCCTTTTGACGTGTTATCGAACTTTGCGTCGTGTATATTGTATCAACTATCAAGAAACTTACATCTTACATGATATGCCTATCAAATATGATTAGGCACTAAAGACAAAGGCACGCATCCTGGTAATTCGATTTGGTGTTTCAGTATATAGCAATGACAGTTATAGTTTTCAGCGATTAAACTTTCACGATATACTACGTAACTTCCTTGCCGTTGAACTATACAGCAAGCTGTACATAGCTGTAGAATGACAAGTCATTCTGTAGGGTTGAGTTAATTATGTTAGAGACTATATTATTAAAGTTAGCGATTTTAGAAACTTTGAATTTTAATCGGCTCTTAAATTTTATAAATTTTTGTTGACGTTTTTGTTTAAAAAATATTCACTGTAGAGTGAAATTTAGAATATTTAGTAGATACACTAAATAGGGACGGTATGTCTTCATATTAATCAAGGGGCAGATTAGATTTGCTAATATAAACTTACTTATCCTCACCCGACCTACAAGAAGCCGTTTGACCTGAATTGATAGGTGTAACCCTGATTAACAGAAGGGTGGTCGACTACCTTTTACCTGCTTAATTTTGATAAAATTATATGTAACTTAAATTAATTTTAACTACTGTTATTCCATTTGATCTTTAATAATATTATTAAATAAACAGTGTCTCAACTTTGGCAGTAAAGTACACCAAGAACCTCTGAGCTATGTATAAGAAGAGACACGATGTAGAACTGTTTCTATAAAATACCAACAGGAAGTTTAAGGCAAGTAATTTTAAAAATATACGATGAATAAAAAATTATGATTTTATTTAACACGTTTCTTTCTTTCGTTTGGGAGAAGTATCAATATGATCAATTCAATGATCATATGACTCGTCGGTGCCCTACTAGAACTTCGAATCTGAAAGAATTCCATCTTTAATAGAGAAATTTTCGTGTCAAACATAATCACATTAACACGGAGTTTACAGTTTTACATAATTTTTGTTAACACCCCTAGCACAGGAACCACTTTTGGTTCCTCTGGCCTTTTTCCAAGTACCTTTGTACTTTGTATAAAAATATTCAGGCCAAAATCTTCAAGTTGGGTCCAGAACACCACAAGAGCTTGGTACTAAACCTAAGAATAAAATATAGGATCGTCATGGTTTCAACTCTACAGCTCCACAGCGAAACTCCAAACTTAGCAGCTAGTAGCAGCTCAGTATTTAATTAACAGTGAAGAGTCAAGCTACTACTTACTACAATTATAGCTGCATTTTCAAATTTTTGTCGATAATAATTAACTCTTTACCAAAGATAAATGTTTTTAAAATACTTAAAATTATACAGGATGTCTCAGGAAATGAAATGGGACACCTTATATATTCTACCCGTGTTTAACAGTCTTAAAAATCCCAACATATCGATCTTCGGCACAATTGAACAAAATTAGTTTTTTTCGTTTTTTGGAATAGCATGAGATCTTTTTGTGGACAATCGCTCTTTTAGTTTGTTTCATCTCTAACGAAGAGTTGTTAAATTTCTTGTTTCATTGTTTAAATATAGTTACTATGTATAATGGGTTCCGTGAAGCAGAATATGCTATTGTTAGACACTTTCTTAGGTAAAACTCGTCCTCAAACGTCCTTGTTGCTACAAACATTCGATGTGTGTAAAGTGCCATACTTTTAACAAGCTTCTTGGAAGATAATTGTTACTTCCTATGTGAAAAGTTGCAGACTTGCTAACACATGCACATAGCCACCACAAGTTAATTAATTCTAGAGTTCACAAAAAAGTCAGAAGCTTGAAGTATAATACATTTTTACAATCAGCTACATACAGCTACAGCTACAGCTACAGTAGCATGCATATTGGGCACACCCGAATGTCAGCAGACTACTAATACAGAAACAAACTGTGCCAAGTTGCGTCAGGATTTGTATTATGGCTCTCACCCCTAAGTAGTCACATAGGGGTGAGTTGCACTCGCAAGCCTCTTATGCCTTAAAATTTGATTTATTTCATCAAGTTTATAACACTACGATATACCTAGATAATTATGTTCGAGCAATACCACTCGCATTCTTCAACATCATTCGTTATACAGCCGGTTATCTGCTTCGTCACTACCAGCTCCAAGAAGTAATGACGAGTATCGAGCGATTTCCAATTGAAATAGAATCAGAAACGACACAATGTTATAAAGTAATATTTTTAAAAGCGTTTTAATTGTTAATTTGGTTTACTGTTTGATTTATTTTAGATTTAGGCATCACTTTGTACTTCTTAAGATATGTACCCCTATCAATGTTTATTCCGTTTATCATTATCAGCTTCAAGTAGCTTTAGAAGACCAGATTGTCCTCAATATTCGTGTATTAGCAGTAGCGACTCGTAGGATTAATCTTGCTTTATTTATATTTTCCTTAAGTAGTTTAGCTTGTATTATGTTTATTCGAATGATTAATAACATTTTACTTTTTTATTAGTTATATTTATAGAGACTCTATAGGTTGCTTAATCAAAGTTTTTGCGGTCTATTTACACCCGTCTGTTTTTGATCGCGTTTTCGCAAATATAATGGATTTTATATAGTTCTTCTGTTTGCGACAACTTTTAGTATTATTTTGGATTTTTACCGTATTTCGTTAGGGTATTTTAGGAAACGACTTTGCACGTCAACTTGAGTTTTTTTTCTATCTACTTAAACCGTCAGCTAGTCTATTTTAAGAGACTTTAGAGTAAGGTAGGTATATCTAGTGTTCAGGGTTTTCCCCCATTTCTTAGTTGTTTTTTTCATACTTTTATTTGATTATTTACCACTTCTAAGTTATCTTCTACTGTGGTTTTTTGTTCCTGTCGGCAACCGTCCCTTACTCCACATTTTTGTGAAGCACGGTTCTGGCGGGCTAGCGTTCCCTGGAGTCAGCCTCCACGTGTACCACTGTAAAACAACCAAACATAGGCGAGGGAATAAGTCAAGTCTGAATGAATTTGATAAAGACGAGATGAGATAAGATTATTTATATAATCACTTAAGGGTTAGACAATATCGATCAGTATCGGGAATCATGTTTTAATTGGGGCTTCTCCCACCGAATTATTTTCAGTGGTTAGTGTGAATTTATGTAAGTGTAATGCTCTTTACTTGTTAAACTGATGGATATCCAAAGGCCATTTTACAGATATTTTAATCAGATTGTAGGAACTAAATCTTTATCTAGTGTGAATTAATTATTTATTTATCTAGTTTTAATTATTTAAGTACTTTCGCTCATGAAATAATTATTTTAGTATTTGCTGTTGCTTGTAGAGAATAATGTTTGGTAGCCTTCATTAAAAAGTTGTTTCATTTATTTATGATTGTTAGTTTATTTAATTAATTGTTTGTCTCTTACAGGTATGTGTTATTAAATTATTTAAGCATTTATTAAGCATTTGCGTCAATTCTGTTACTCTGCTTTTATGAAAGCAGTAATGAGATTCACGAAGAGTTTCTGTGAAATTTGGAGAATTACTTGCTGTTTCTCGATGTCGTCTGGCTCCGGTGGCGTGAAGCCGTTAAAGGATCTTTTTGTATTGCAGATGGACCAGTGCACCAGTACTCTTAAAAAGAAACATCGAATATATATCCTGGATCTCTCTGGTAGTTTGAAAACACACGGTTAGATTTGTGTAAACTCTAATATGAGATTTTTTCTGATGCAACTTAAAATAATAAAATAAATTGAAACGAACTTCTGCTGACGTGAGTAACAATTGTCGAAATGTAAATACATACAAACATTTTTAGATTTCTTTAGATCTATATTTGGAAACATAGATGCCCATACTGTTTGTTGCCTATACATTTTACTAAATACCGTAATTTGTTAGTTACATTCTTATTTGATTAATATTTACATAAAGAGAAATATAGTTGTACTGGTGTAATTGCGCTATACTTTCTTTCTACTATAACCGTCTTCCTGTCATTACTTCTTGAAAGGCAGACAAATATTTTTTATTCCACGTAAAATATGTTACTTCATACTATATTTCAGCATATTCTAAACACGTACAGTGTTTTGGCAATTCACTGACAAAACCGTCCGAAGTTCGCACATGTTTCAACGTCGTTGACTCTTAAAAGTTAATTTATCAAAGTATTCTCCATTTTGTTGCTTCAGTTGATGCCTACGAAAAGAATGTAGGTACAAACGATTTTTGAAATTCCCCGTCCAAATTTCTATCCCTAGGGTTGGTTCTTTACCCTCCTATTTACATAACTAATACAGCTATATGTACGCAAACGTTCAGTTATTGTATACTCTTAAAGATAATCATATTCTTTCGTAAGATTAACACCTATATGGGAGGACGAAACCATCCAATCAAAAATACGATCGGCTTTTATAACACATCATAAAAGTAATAGGTCATATAAGGGTTACGATATTTTTGCTCTCGCAACTACCGCAGACTAATAAAACGTCTATCTGCCTCAGTTTATTGCCCCAAGCTATTTTCCAATAAAAAATTTTAAAGTAGTCTACTCCTTTTCATAACGCATATTCATCTTCCATTTAAGCTGCATTAAATGTCATAAAAAACTGAGCAAGATTTGATGAACTGAATTTAGTGTGAAAAATAAACGAAGGATAATCAAAAGGACCTTACAAGTTGACGCGTTTCTTTGAATCTGATGCGATTTACTTTAATTTAGGGAAGTATTCAGCTTTGAACTTTATGATCATTGTGGTTTTAAAAGACAACATCCAGCGCTTCGCTGACATCTATTTTGTGTCGTACAAATTGGAAACGGTAAATTTCAAAAGGTTTTCAGAATCGTTATCCCAGTTTGACTACATTAAGAATAGAAGCCTTTGATCTAATATGGTTACTATAGAGGCATTATGCAACAAACTTACCAACACAATCTGCAATATACATTGCGATATATATCAGCAACGCTGTGAAAGGTATGTACGTGTATGTTATATATATATATATTTTTGAATTATGAATATGTGTTACAGAAAGCTCTGAAAAATAAAACTTGAAAGCTGATAAATGATAAAACTGATAAACAGACAAGATAAACTACGCTTTTGGATTATTACCAGCTGCTAGGCCGCTAGGATCTTAATCTTCACCATCTACATTGAGATTATTAGGTTTATCCGTTGACATTAAATCAGATTTTTCATCAAGTTCTTCAAAGCATTATAAAAACTATTCAGTAACATATCAGCCACCATTTTATAATAATAATTAATAAATAGATCGAATAAAAGATTTTCATATACTGTCGTATCAATACTATAATTTAACGCTATATTTAATTTAGTGCTGGTTTATTTTCTATAAACATCGATTTCTAGGCTTTCTAGGTTTAAAACGAGGGTATGAGAGTATACGTCGAATAATTCTTTAAAAAACTTTTTAGGAAATCCAAAAGATAAAACTGACAAAAAATGAAAATCTTCCTTTCTTTCTCTTTCCTTTATGTTTAAATGCATATCTATATCCTTAGTTGCATGTTTGTGTTAAAAAAAATTTGCATGGTTGTGATTGGCTCTTTAAGTTCACGCACAGAATGTTAAGAGAGAGTTATTAACCACTTTTAAAATTAGATAGTTTCAGAGTTAGACGTAACATCGTTACCGAAGCGTTTCATATATCAGGTTCAGTGCGGGGAAGATAGGACAATGTAAATCATATGATATTTTTCTGGTCAACGTTGCCAATTCTTACAAACGACCGAAAGTCTAAATTTACTGGAAATAAAACCAGTAATTCCCAAACAAAATTTCATGCCGCTGATTTTACTTAACACTATGCAGCCGATTTCACCTACACAATGTGTAAGTTAAATCATTGTTAATAAAAGTAATTTAAAGTTATGTTTTTTATTCAATATGTATTATACTATTTAAAAGTGCTACACTAGACCTACAGTGTTAAAACTGTTGTCCAAGCAGATAATTATTAACAGGCCTTATCAGTATGAAATAGTCAAGGATAGTTAATATATTATGTACATGCAAAATAGAATATTTTTATGAATAGAAGATATTAAACAAATTACTCTTAATTACTGCAGTAATAAGTACAAGCGAAAGATTAATACCATGTATCATGAAACGATTACAGTCAACGTTAAAACACATGAAGGTAACTTTGTTAAAAGAATAAGCGTCTATCGACAGCCCAACAAGCAATTTCTTCTGAATCTGACATATTTACACACAATATTTAATACCAAAGAACCCACTTTGCTGACTGGTCATCTACATACATACAATATGGAGTTGTAGAAAAACACACAGCATACTTAGATATATACTTGAATACTATAGGCTCATCTGAAAGTTTCACATTAACGAAAAACTAAATGAGGATGCCATAATAATTGTATCCACTGATCAATAAAAACTTGTCAATACAAGCCGAGTGTTACTTTATAAATCATTGATACGTCCATTAGTTTTTTTATGGTTGTATAGTTTGAAGAATACACCGAAAACCAACACAAATAAAATTCAAGCACTATAAAATAATTAGTTTACTCAGGCCAGCAGTAAATGCCACCTGAACAAATAACACGCGATCAAACGCAAATTACCACTATACCTTATAACTATCTAACAGAAAGTAAAAGTGATAGTGAAGGTGATAATGACTTTGTGTTAAATTCATCATGTGATGATACTTAATTAACGCTTATCATTTTAATAGAATTGTTACTTAACCTTTCAATACTCTGTTATTGTCATTGCTTCATTTATCAACTATTTGTTGCAAACAAAATCTCTTCCTATGGGCTTCTTATCGTAGGCGGGTCGCCAAACGATGTAGCATTTTTTGACGGACCAGTAAGGTAAAAATCATAGAAGACGTTTCGCAAAATAAATCGTATAATAATAAACTTACTTTTACACTGTACAAGAACAATCTGAAATAAATAAATATCCATTCTATACAATAACAAAAGGCAGCTTTCATACCTTATCCGCTTTCCGCATACAAAGCTCGAACGACCAAAACGGGGACCAGCGCAGAATCGGCGAGTAGAGAGGCCGGAGTTTTTCTCTTTTCGCCCAACGAACGTCGAGAAACAAATGCATGGAGCGGCACTGAAAACCATAACTGAGTCCCAGACACATATATCGGTACATCGTTCAAAACCAGAACGAGATATCTCGACTGGGATCTGAGACGCTAGCGAGTGGTTTTCGATAGCGGCGTCAAGAGCAGAGTCGGCACCGAAGTCGAAAATGGGCTCAAACGACGCAGGATGCGATCATATAAGACCTACACAAGTGATCTCCTCTTAAGAGCCCGATTAGGCTAGTGGCGGCGATATTACTTCAGTGCGATTGTCGGGTGAAAAACAAATCAGAAATCTCGAGTTTTCGGCTGTAACTTCTTTCTTATGGTTTTGCAGGACATTTGAAGATGAAATATTCTGAGATTGTCCGTCGTTTGACGCTAATACTGTAACTGAATTTTATTAAATATTTTGAATGTATGAATAAATATGGTTATCTTCGCAAGCAATCTTAAACCGTTCGGATAAGCGGCCGACTCAAGCGAGTGCACGCGTCCCTTCCCTAACCGATATTTGACATGCGCCGCTCCGATTTACTCCTACCTTTTCCCCCACGTTCAGAGAGCGTCTATTTAAACAAGCGCAGAGCGACGATTTAGTCAGTCCACGTCCGGGACTCGCCATCAGGACCAGCCATCCGAACCGAGCAGCCTAGAAGCCAGCCAGGAAGATAAGAGTAAGAACTCTTGACCGTATATTCCGACCCCTCTTTCAGCACCGATTTCACCCTGTGTCCACCCGCTTTACCGTACCTTACCCGAGACCTTGCTGTGCGTATGCCTGGGGGTCTCATCCTAAATCCACCCTCTTATCCGAGACTTCGCTGTGCGTATGCCTGGGAGTCTCATCCTAGATCCGCCCTCTTGTCCGTACCTTACCCAAGACCTCGCTGTGTGTATGCCTGGGGGTCTCATCCTAAATCCACCCTCTTATCCAAGACTTTGCTGTGCGTATGCCTGGGAGTCTCATCCTAGATCCGCCCTCTTGTCCGTACCTTACCCAAGACCTCGCTGTGCGTATGCCTGGGAGTCTCATCCTAGATCCGTCCTCTTATCCGTACCTTACCCGAGACCTCGCTGTGTGTATGCCTGGGGGTCTCATCCTAAATCCACCCTCTTATCCGAGACTTCGCTGTGCGTATTCCTGGGGGTCTCATCCGAATTTCCATCCTTATTGCAATCCCTAGACTCTTATACCCTCCCGTTAACATACCTTACCTCACCCGCACGTTGATTTTGCTGCTTACGCTTTGCCCCGCTTGCTATTTAATGTATGTATTTGCTGTCTTGCACCCGCTTGCTGTAGCTTCGATAGAGTAGTGTAGGGTAATAGTTAGGGGTTGAATTGAATGCTTTGCTTTATTGGTATTATTAATAAAAACCATTTGGTTAACAGTGTGTGTTTTATTTGTTATTATTAATACCCCCTTAGTGAGAGCTTTAGGAATAGGTGGAGTGATCCAGACTGGGCCGACCTCAGCAACTCCAGCAGTTCCCTGGATTTTCTTTTCTCCACTTGCAGTTACCCGGTTCCGTGGAGCATACCACGTTAAAATAACTGGCGCCCGAGAGTACCGAGATCACCAGAAAGCATATAAGCGCCACTTCGTAAGCAAGCACCTGACAAATACCGAGACAACTCAGCCGCCCCCCCAAGCGGCTTACAATACAGTCGTTTTGGCTCCAATAGTTTCAGAGATACTGCCCCCCGAAAAAGGTCAACATTTTGACATTCGCCGCCCTCTAGATCTTAGGCGAGTAGAGATGCAGAAAAACCAATAGACATATCGCTTGTAGCAAGTCACATGCCGTCGAAGACCGCCAACACATGTTCGGTCGTCTCTAAAAAAGAACCCAAGCTCGCCCCCCAGAATAGTGTAGGTTTGCGGCCCCGCGCAATGCAAACAAAATTGTTTCAGTTCTGGAAGTATGCAGATACCCGTGTGCGCCGAACCCGCTTAAAAATTTTAAGTGGAAGATCCTCCTTATTACCTATTGCTGGATACTTACCTCTCGACACAGGCACGGAGCCGGAGCGATATATATAAGGAATGTACATATACATTCAATATAAAAAAAATTGTTTCAGTAAAATTTTGAAAAATACTGTTTCGTTTTTTTGTTGTGGACCGACGAAAATTTCTAACGTACCGGCGGTTGGGAAACCCAGGCGCTAGACTATCTCTAAACTTGACAAAATACTATTTTCTAAAGTAGGTGCAGCAAAGTTTGGGAACCGCTGACTTACACAGTAGAGAGAATGAAATGCAATTTGATCTATCTTAAAATAAATGAATATTGTATTTAAAATTACAATGTAACTTACCGGTACTAAAAATCGGCGAACTTCTGCTAGGGCATAAGCAATCCTCGCGTGTGCTTCTGCTGGAGTTGCAAAAGCACTTATTTCTACATGAAGTTCTTCACTTAAATGTTGAAATTTGGGATCACCGCTGGCCCTTAATTCTTCTTCCTGCAAAAAATAAAACAAAAGTGTCAGTTTGGGGAGTAAAAGTTAACACAAATAAAGCTACAGGTTTAGAAAAGAAATGTAACAGGTGTTCCTAATAGGCAACATACCCATGTAATTATTTTAAACCCAGGTCTATAAAAGACGGCAATATCTCTGGAAATTATTGTAGTCAGTATCTAGCACATTTCATAAACTCCCTTGATAATACCCAGTTATGTTAAATTGATGGGTAAAGTGTTCAAAAGGAATTGTTACCATGTTCTCAATATAGTTAATGGTTTCTAGGACCTTAATTAAATTAGTTTAGGATAACGATACCACTTTATTACAGATGAAATAATAGTTATTTATGATACAAGAACGAAAACTACAATTTCTCGGACGGTTATTCGCGACGAACGTATGAGTCCGAAAGAAAACCTTTTCGTCCGTGTGTCATGTATTATTTTTTATTTCATTGTAATCACTTTTAAAGAATAATTTATTTATGTTAAAACATACACAGCAAGTTATTCTTCCGTTTCATTTCTTTTCTTTCGTCTAGTAACTTTTGACCAGCGTATTTTACCACAGATAGAAAACAAATGAGTACATTATAAAGCTGTTATAATTTTTAGTGTTTTGGTTTCTATTCACTTTCAAAACATATTTATGAATTATTTATAATATTTATAATTATAAAAGATTCTTTAAATAACCAGATTTAGGTACCAGTAAAATGTATTTTATAATTTAATCACATAACATGAAATAACAAAATTGACGTGCAAGATATTTATGAAGTATCATTATCTACTTTACCGACATCACATAACATAATCAGGTTAAAATGCAGAACAAAAATAAATAAATGATGAGGATCGTTTAAAACACCGTTTAATTAATATAAATACTTTTTTTGAATACAATATTTCATTTAAAAAATAATCAAAAGGTTCATAATATAAACAAAACTAATATAGACAAAAAATTATTTAATCAAAAAACAAATGCCAATCTACTCTTACGATGAAAAGATCAATTGAAAAGACCAAAAAACTAGTGTGTAGCATTCTTTCGTAACATTTTCGTTAAATAGACCTTATTTGTACAATGTATGAACCAGTTATCGAAACCACTTGAAACTAACAAAACCTCCTTTAAACTCTCTTCTCACATTCTGAAAAGTTTCAGTTGTAATATATGTAACATTCTTGCGTGATTCTGTTTTGAAAATGATGCAGTGCCGCGGCGTGTTACTACTACTGACTTCAGAAGACCCCACAAACACAAAAAAAGAATTTATTTTCAGCTATTTCAACTACTTTCATTTTTTGTTGATGCTACAATAAGCTTTCCGAACAACGAGGGAAACATATTCACCCAAAACGGTCTGTGACCACCCAACTGGTAATGAGATTCTCTAAAGGTTTTTGTTAATATAAATAAATCATTAATATTGCATAAAGTGTTGTGTAATAAACTATAATAGATAGTGTCACTTTTACAAACAATGTTAATCTGCTGTTATGTATTGTATATAAATGTATAGTCATTTTATTAGGTCGTAAGGTGACGTAAAATTGAGTAATTTGATGATGTAAATATTAGTATTTAAGCTTAGGAAACAATAATTTTAGGGCACTTTATGAAATACGGCGACAGATTAAAGTCGTGAAAAATAATATAGTAAAAATGTAAATAGTTTAGTCTTACATAGACAGTCAAGTTGGTTGGTTAGTTGATGATAAACGGCGAAAGTGTATAGTCGTTATAAATTTGTAAAAGTGTTTATATGGTCCTACAGAACCGCCTGCAATTATTAATTTAAAATTACTTACTGAAGTAAAGCCAGTAAATAAATCTTCGTAAAAACCATAAATTAGTGTTTTATTTTAAATAAACAGTTAAAATAAATATTAATAATAATAAGGAAATAACGAACTTTCCTACGAATAAGGAAAATATCAACCGCTATGAATTAAAACAAAAGTGAGTTATCATGATTTTTTATTTCTTTGTAGAAAGTGCGTGGATGGTGATATATGAGAAGTCCATATGGTTAAATGCAAAGGTAATTAAACCGGAATTGGAAACCAGCATTGGAACAGTATAAAGTGACATACGCTGCCAATGGTTTGGGAAAGGATAGGATGAAAAAAGTTGTGACGACTACAGTAGAAGAGAAGAACCAACTCTCTAAAAAAAAGGTAGAAAAGTTATTTCCTTTTTTGTAACTGGAACCTGCTAAAGAGAAGACAATCTTTGTGAAGTGTAATGAAGTGCTTAAAACATTTACATTATAATTAAACTTTATTATTAAGATTTCAATTTATTAGTCATCTAATTCCAATTTGTATTTTATGTTTTTTATCCACGAGAATCCACATCGCCATGAGATGGGTGTTTCATAATAATTTACTTCAGTTATTTTAAGTTACTTAATTGGCGCTCAACTTATTTTACGTAATCTTGAGTTAGCTAAGAACTCACGTAACATATTTATTAAAAAGTATTTTAAAATCATATAAGAATTTATATAAAAGGGAAGTTGAAAAGTATTCCTCCAAAGTTCACTGTCATTCTAAATCTCAAATTAATTATAAAAAAACATCTACGATCTAACGGCAATTATTCGCAATTTTAAAGTGTATGATGAAATTTAATAAAAAAAATTTTATTATTTTTAATTAGCCAATATCACCGCATGTATTTATTTGTAACAAAATTACCAATAGTGTAAGTAGTGTACACTCACCACTGATGCAAATGTATTTTTACAATATTTTTTTTTGTATTTATTCGATTAGTGATAATTTCACAAAATTTGATTATTTTGTCAAAATCTTCTGGACCGAGTTGACATGAGTCATTTTAATTTTATAAAAATGAAACTTGTGCTGAATTACGTAAAATGTCTAAGCAAATCAGTTTTAGATCTTTCATCCACAACTCTATCTCATTCAGCTTCTTATTAGTCGCAGCTACTGTTTCCAAAAATGTTGTCAGCAGTTTTGCACAGAATTATAGGAGCCATGTTTATCTGGATGACTTTCATTGAACTCAATTGCAGATCTTCGTTAAAGCTTTCGTTACACCTTTTATAAAAAAACTACTGTTTTAGTTTGATCTGCTAAGAATATCAACAATACTATTGATGCACAATTGTAAAAATATTTTTAAATGTTTTATTTGTAAAAATATTTTTATGTTTCAGTAAAAGCCAATATTAAGAGTGTTAAAACATTATAGCTTTATGAATGGCGTTTTAATTATGTGAAGAACCAGGACCGTTGTGGCTTGCATAGTGAACCTTCTCCCACCACAAGAAGCCAAACTGTGTAGGATGGTGAGTTGTTACGCCATGATTAATTTTTAATAATTAATTGATTAACGCAAGTTTTCATTTGTTTTCGAAATGTTTTATGAGTTTAAATTTAGTTTTAACAAACGTGTAAATTAATGTTATAGCATCACCGCTACGATGAGAGAATAACAACACAGTTAATTAATGAATTACAAAATCAATTTAAAACGTAACAAAACCGCAACGTCGCGTTAAAGGTATATAATTTAGTAATGCGAAACTAAAATATGATTGATCTACCTCTAATAACAATAAAGCAATTAGAAAAGTTTCAAACTGCTGGCTAGAGAGCCACCTTAAGTTGCAAACAAACACATATTAAGCTTACCTACAATATTTATTTTACCTGATTAGTAGTTAGGTACTTTTTACTTTTCTGCAAATTTTTAATAAAATTTATTAATACTTATTAATTTATTTCGTCTAATTTTTAACCATTTATTTTTGTATATTAATTTCTATTAAGTATTTTGCTTATTAAAATATTATTAACTTTTGCAATACTTTTAACTAACAAATTTTATTGAAATTGGTTCTACATTAATCGTCAGAATTAATTGTCCAAATCAATTGCAATTAATCTGTAATTGTAGTTAAAATTAAAGAAATTTAATTGTTTATTGAATTGATGCGGACCATTAAACAGCTTTGTCAATTGTAATTAGCAACTAAAAAACTAATTGAAACTGTTAATTTGATTAAATTTTGTCCAGGTTTCTTTTTGTTTCCGGCACATCTACAAACCACCACACTACAGAGAACAAATAAAATAACTAAATAACCCAACCATATTTTATTATAAAAAATTTTTTCTTAAATTAAAGTTGATTCCATTTAAATCGTACCTTAGTTTTTGTTTTCTTACTTTATGATTATTACTTTGTAAATTTTTAGTATACTAAATCTCATTTCACTAGTAAATTAACTCACGGGAAGTTCAAGTTTAACAACCTCCGGAAGTCTTAAGCAAAAAACGAACTTCTTCACGCGGAGAATACTAGATTATTTACGTTACTTTGTACTTCTACCCTTCCATTAGGAAGTAATAAGTTATTTCTAGTATAATTTAATTATCTATTATAAAAATTTAAATATTTATGATACACTTCTTATTATAATTTCTTAACAAAAACTTAAAACAACTTTGTAAGTACGACACATCTTAATTTTTTACTGTGTATAAGATTGTAAAGCAAAACTAGTGCATATAAAAATTTTATCCCTATGTATTCTAGTAGTATATTGTATATTTCCTATAGTTGATCGTAAATAAATAATATGTAGTGAAACGAAATTCATATAAAATCTCATTGCATATACCTATAAATAATATTTATGAAACCGATTGTATAACTACATGCATATGTATGATATTGTGTATGTATACCTAATATTACATTTTTGCCGTAAAAGCAATTTGCAAAGAGAATTAAACGAGAGCTTACCATAATATTTTCAAATTGAAAGAGAAATATGTAAATATTATTTTAAGGGGTATGTCAAAAGGGATGCCGTATAATAAAGGCGGCATTCGTTCAAAGCTTTTTTTTCAATAAATTTCAGAATTAATTAAAAATCGATTTTCTCATTCTGGTTTTTATATTTTTTGTAATATTTTTGCAAGCTGCTTTTAGCCTATCGTCAAAATAACAATGAGCTGTTTTTAAAATAAAATACAATGGTACTTTGATTTTTTCTATTCATAATAAATGACAAAAGTTTCCGGAAAGTATTACATAACATATATGTAACAAATGGATCTCCAAATCCAACCACTGTGAAATATTTATAAAAATGAAATGGGTTAATACAAAGCATATGCCAAACTCAATATGAGAGTGCTCTGATCTTGTTGCCAATATTAACTGGCAACAAGATTTAATTAATTTATTGATAATTTTTGAACTTAATCCTTTATTGAAAAACATATCTTTTGCAGTCTTTGCTAACTAGCTTCCACTACTTATTTTATCTATGTAGAATGAAAATGTACAAAGATCTAAAAATTAACAGTGTATTACTTATTATGACTTTTTACTTTATAGTTATATTATTTGTTACTGAAGTGAAAATTCATCAAAATAAATAAAATTGTCGAGATTAATTTCAGGACGCTGGTAGAACATTCTATGTAAGAAAATTGCAAATTGCACTAATAACTTATGAAATTTAGTAAGTCGTTGTTGAAATTTATGGTTTTAACAGCTAACATACTTAAAGACGTTGAGATATTTTAATTTTTATGGTGTATTATACAGGGTGATGCAGAAATAACTGATATCCTTTAAATTGTAGGTAGAGGGAAGGCAGTAGAGTTAATTTACCTTAACAAGTATAGGTCAAAAACGAATAGTTTTCAAGAAAATGAATTTTAAAGTTTAATGAATTTTGAATCCAAAAGGATCCAAGGTCGGAACAGGATCCAAAAATTCAATCAAACTTTAAATAAATTAATTTTCTGGAAAACTTCGTTTTTGACCTATACTTGTCAAGGTAAATTAGCTCTACTGCCTCCCCTCTACCTACCATTTAAAGGATATCAGTTATTTCTGAATCACCCTGTACTTTTAGATCTATTTCTTTTCTCCTGGTGCCGGCTGTCATGTCAGGATTTGGTTTTGTGTGTTTCCTTCTCTCTTTAGCCATCTTTTCCACTCCTCTCTGCTCCTTGCCATCAAGTTAATTTTCCTACTCCGAGTTCCCGTCTTGTTTCCTACTTCTTCTATTTTTTTGTCTCAAAGATTACTTTTGTCATTATTTTTTGATCATTTCTGTAATACGTCCACATCACTGTAGTTGTCCTGTAACTTTAGCTTTTCTTTATTTTTGTCCCATTATCTTATTATTGTTATTACTTATTTTATCATATACATTTAGTTTCACTGTTCTACGTAACTCTAAATACAGTTAAATACTTTTTATCTAAATACAGCACGTGGTATTAATCTCGTAGCATATATAGCTAACGCAGGTTACTATTGTTTCTAGGTATACGTATATGTATCTTGTTACAGTTCGTGTAAACTGCATATTATTTTACAAACTTCTGCTTCCACTTCATTTATAATAATCATAATAATAATTGCTACAATCCATAACCTGGAAACCAGGCCCTAGAAGCTATAAGCTTATGCGGGAGGAAGGGGGCGATTATTATTATTACGTAGGCCCTAAGTGCGGCTGCAGCCGACTTACGACTTAGTTTATTGATATAATCTTTAGTACTAATTTTTCTCTCCCTACCCATACATTTACTAATAAACGTTGTATAGTATGTTTTGTGTTTAGCACCAATACTTCAACCTTTGACCATAATTGTTAACCGCATTTATTAAGAAATGTGTAAAAAGTTAAAACCAACACTAACACTTTTTCATTTTTATTTAATGCTAAAGACAGAACACATGATATCATGAAATCGGGCATTTACCGTTTAAATTATTCTTTTTGTAGTTCGGTATATATTGGACAAACACTTCGAAATTTTGACATAAGATATAAAGAACACGTACGTCATTACAAAAATAAACATCCTGAAAAATCGAATTACGCCAAACACCTTTTAGAACAAAATCACACAATGACTCCTCAAAATAATATTAAATTCCTACATTTTTGTAATAACAAACGCAAATTAGACATTTTAGAAGCCTTTGAGATATACAAACACAAACTCAGGGCACCTTTAATGAATGAACAACTTGAGCTCAGTAATTCTCCGTTACTGGAAGTATTAAATATTTAATTCTGATTATTATTATTTTATCTAGTTACCTATTTTTGCATCTACCTTAGCGACGTGTTTGTTTATAATTATATTACCTTTGATAATGACAGCATAGCTGTCGAAACAATATTGTCAGGTTGTATTTTAATAAAACTGTGATATAATTAAATGATATAATTTAATAAAACTTTTAATAATCTTTATTTATTTCATGATTATGGAGTTCCACAAAGTAAGGCTGGAAACAATAAACAAAATTCATTTTACAATTTAACTTTACTTAGCCATCAGTAATTTTACTCTTACTACGTAAAAAAATAAATTAACTATAAATATTCGTAACTTTGAAAACTGTATATACAAAATTAGATGGCATATAGTAACTGATGCTTAGATATCCATATATGCTATTTAAATGAATTGCATATTGCAAAACCACGCACGACTGTTTTACGGTCATGTGGTGTATTTTGTTCTTCATCATTTCGTTTGCATTTACGTTGTTATACAAATATACTGTTGTAATTATGCTTATCTTAATATTAAGTAACGTTTTCTTTTTTGTATTATACGTCATGTTGTATGTAAAGGCAAAGGGAAGTAAATAAATAAATAAATAATCACAACACTGGAATAACAACTGGTTTTGTGCAAGCTTCAATATTACATTTGTAAAACAATATGGAAAATATGTATATGCAATATTACACCATGTAGAGCTGCCACATTACAAATACAATAATACACTCGGAACTTCTGCTCTTGTAAAATTTAATGGCCTCTAATCGAAAAAGCGTGCTCCAGTTGAAAATATATCAAAGTTAGTGACAAGTTGGTTTCTTCTAACATCAGACGTATGACTTACTGTACTCTGTGGTACGATCTGTAAATTTATCTTAAAGTAGAGTGAATTTTTAAAGTGTCTACTGAAGAATTTCCAAACAAGTCGAAAACAGCCATGATTTCCTAAGAGAAAGAAAATTTAAAACTTTACATTAGGTTTCTACATTTAGGTTTTGTCGTATGGAGTATACTAAAGATATTTTATTTTTAAAAAGAGACAGTGTATTGTACTTTATCAAAACTCAAAACTAGTTTTAAATTAGAAATCTCTACCTACTATAATTTCAGGTTCATTTAAAACCTACCGTCTGGGGAAATCTCACTGAATTTAAACTTTGATTGGATTTAATGAATAGTTTCAGCATTCACTAAACCTCATTGTTAAAGTTACAGAGGGGTGGTTTTAAATAACATTAAATTCTTTAAAATAGCTGTACATAAAAGCCCGTTCAATACACTTTTCTTTTAACGTTTCCTGTTACACAACTCGTCGATTCAATTTAAGGATATTAGTTGTGATTGCTTAAATTGGCAGCCCTAAGCTGCAGAAATCATTAATTTAGTAATAGCATTCTCGTGTTACTGGTTGTCTGCGTATGCTGATTAAGCCTTCAAAGCAATTACTTTACTTGTCACCTGCCTGTTCCTTTAATCCATTTTAATTTTTGGAGATATTCCAATTAAGCTGTGTAAGTCGTTCCAGGAATGTTTTGCTAAAAAGTAAAACTCTAATTTAGTGTTACTAAGCAAATCAATTATTGAAAACAAGACACAGTAAGAGGGGATTATAAAACAATATAAATTGTGATACATCTGCCCGGTATATCTGTCAACACATTAATACCAACAGCATAAACGCAAAATACAAATATTTTTCCATTTCCATACAAATTTGAATTTGAACAGTGTATTGTTTATCTAACCGTATCTCCGTAGATGGTGTATAACTATTATTTTACTACAAGGTTAGTACCTGTTAATTTGTCGGAGAAAATGTCTTGACTTCACTACTGATCATACGTATATTCTACCCAGCGGAGCCGGTCTGACTTGTTCGTTAATTAAAACGTTAACTTCTTTCGGTGTTCTGTCTTTAGCATTAAATAAAAATGAAAAAGTGTTAGTGTTGGTTTTAAATGTTATTTTATAATTGTTGGTTTTTCTTAGTATATGTGCATTATTTTCTGATATTTTGCCAAAATATGGTATAGATATGTAATTTGTGTCTTCTGTTTGATTGTTACTGGGATATATTCTTTTGATAGCTAACCTATAATCTTTTTGTTTAATTAAAGTGTCAATCATGTTCGGATTGTAATGATTGATATCTCTTTGCTAAAATCTGGTTTTGTTAGTGGAATAGTTAAAGCTCTTTGTACTAATGATCTGTAGGCTGCTATTTTATGTGTTTTATGGTGACAAGATTCATTTGGTATTGTTATGTCTGTTTGTGTTGGTTTTCTGTATATGGAAAATTCAAATAGATTGTGTGCGTTAATCTTGATATTTAAGTCTAGAAAGTTTATAGCCTTGTTTTGTTCTGTTTCTAGTGTAAAATTTATGTTAGGATGGATACTATTAATAAGAATTAAAAATTCATTGATAACCTCAAAAGAACTGTCAAAACAAGCTAAAATGTCATCAACATAACGAAATCAGAAGATAACGTGTTTAGAGAGGTTTAATTTAAATATTTGATCTTCGAACTTGTCCATAAATATGTTAGCTAATAGAGGACTTAGAGAATTACCCATGGTCAAACCATCGTTTTGTAAATAAATTATGTTTTTAAAAGTGAAATAATCTTGACTTATACAAAGGTCAAATAATTGAATTAACTCTAACCTTTTAACTAATTCTATATTACTATTGATCAAGAAACTATCTAATAAAGGAATACATTCTTGTGGGGGTATTCTGGAGAACATGTTACAAATATCAAAACTAACAAGTTTTGAATGTGGTGGAAGATGTATGTTTTGCAGCTTATCTACTAATTCTAATGAATTTCTAACAGAGTGTTTCGATTTGTAACCTATCATGTTAATAATCTGGTTCAGTTTTTTAGATAAAATGTGATTAGGTGCATTAATGTATGATACAACTGGTCTTATTGGCATATTTTGTTTATGTGTTTTGACTAGTCCATACAGTTTAGGTGGTTGTGGGTTTTTATTTACGATTTAAAATAATTAAAATTAAAATTACAAAATGACATGTTTCAATTTCATTGAAATATATTCTGACCAATTAACTAAACAGTATAACCAGCGTATAGTAATAAGAAGTACGGACAGTTATTCGTTTTTCATGTACCCAATTTCAATAGCCTTCAAACGCTTTGGCGTGTAGGTTCAGCTAGCAGTAAAAGATGTCGCTGTAAAAGGAGGCAAAATATTAAAAATCATTCGTAAAAGCAGAGCAAAATTTTACTTTTAGCTTTAAATAATGACAAATTATAAAAAAGTATTTAATTAATTTAATTATTTAAAAATTATAAATCGCGAAAAAAACATTTCTACGTGCTGAAAATTTAAATTTGCTGAAAACTAAATTGATAGAAAAAAGTAGCGAGAAAAAAGTTACAGCGACATCTTTTACTGCTAGCTGAACCTACACGCCAAAGCCTTTGAAGGCCATTGAAATTGGGTACATGAACATCAAAGACGCCGGTAGCAACTGTCCGTACTTCTTATTACTATACGCTGGTATAACTTACATTTAGTTAAATTTAAAATGTTGTATTCTTTATTTATAAGATATAAAGAACACGTACGTCATTACAAAAATAAACATCCTGAAAAATCTAATTATGCCAAACACCTTTTAGAACAAAATCACACAATGACTCCTCAAAATAATATTAAATTCCTACATTTTTGTAATAACAAACGCAAATTAGACATTTTAGAAGCCTTTGAGATATACAAACATAAACTCAGGGTACCTTTAATGAATGAACAACTTGAGCTCAGTAATTCTCCGTTGCTGGAAGTATTAGATATTTAATTCTGATTATTATTTTATCTAGTTACCTATTTTTGTATCTACCTTAGCGACGTGATTGTTTATAATTATATTACCTTTGATAATGACAGCATAGCTGTCGAAACAATATTGTCAGGTTGTATTTTAATAAAACTGTGAAACTTTTACTAATCTTTATTTATTTCATGATGATGGAGTTCCACAAAGTAAGGCTGGAAACAATAAACAAAATTTTAAACATACGTTTAAAACATGTTTAAAAAGAAATAGTTTAAACCTTAGTTTAATATTTTAATTTTGTTTTAAACAGGAATTTTAAACAAATAGTTTTAAGCATGCCAACCCTGTGTATAATATTGCATGCAAATTAGTGTCACATCATGATATTCATATTCTATCTTTCAGTCTATATATTGCTTTTTATGAATGCCTAAGAATGTTTTTAAAAATTTAAGCTTCAAGTATAAAATCTACATTCCTAATGTAAATTTTTAATTAAATAATTATGCAATAACATTTTAGTCATTTCAGAAGATTTCTAAAGCTGTTTTATTTTTGCAATTTTTAGATTAAGTAATATCTAAAATGGTATATTGCAAGAACCTAATAAATCTGGCGTTTTATATGAAACGCAATAATTTTGCATTTAATTAAGAATTTTTGATTTTGTCGAAATGTTCAGCATTCATAAATTCCAGTTAGGAGTGAATTGAAAACGTAACCGGATATGTATAGCATCAAATATTTTGTCATATCTCTGATTTAATGGAAACAGCTTTTTAATATACCGTTCGGTTAAATTAAAGCAATAATGATTCATTGATCAAGAGAATACAAAACTCGGTAAATAAAAATGATCTGATAAACAGACCCCATTCATTTAGAGGTCAGTGGATATAAATTCTGCGACACCGCGCAAAACAAAGCAATTTTATTTTTTATTTTCTGGAAAACCTTGATAAACAATTAACTTCGTTTCAAGGTTCAGCACCAAAAAATATTCCATATAAAAATCGCCTCGTTTTAAGCAGGCCTGCATAATTCCATTAAAAATTAATGCATTTCTCCTTACCTTATGCCTATCCTTCATTGACCCTCTTCCTAGCACCGCCATTTTGCACATGGTGTCTTCTTGTAATCTTTTCAGTGAATTACCTTTTGGACCCAATAATTTACCGACGAAATTGAACTGAAAAAAATAGAAAATGTATTAATAAATTTATTTGTAATTAATTTAAAAAAAATTTTCTCATGGTTTAGGTTTTCTAGTTTCTAGTCCATAACAATATATAGCAATGTCGCAATGGCGTTTCATTAGAGCCATTTTCAGCTGCTGATGAAGCAGTATTCAATAATTCAAGAAGCGCAACAAGACCAATAGCATAATAATGAAATTAGGAATAGCTGAACTATGCTCTATACTTGAATATTCCATATAATTTATATTCATGGTTATGCTGATATATTCTGCTGCTTTTTCTTCTATTTTGGAATTTATGAATCCAACTGAATAAAAATTAGAAACCTTTACGTGTAGATATTTTAATATTATACTTTATGAAGTTGCATTTGCATTAAATGCAAATTTTGAAGCTGCACACGGGTTTTAAGTTCTGTACGCATAGGTATAGTCGTGGAGATTAATAATTGGATTGGGGGCATGCATATAAATTAAACTAATTTTGCAAATGCATAGCTGCAATCCAGGTATGTTTAAAATGCCACATAAATAAAAGAACAAAATGACTTGCAACCTTTCAGGTTTTGAAATAAAACATACATTAAGGATTTTGTATACAGTGTGAGTATAAAGTCTGGAACTATCGAAGTAAATCTTTTATTAAATGTTTTTGAAATAATCCTCGAGGGAATTGCTTTT
The DNA here is from genome assembly GCA_929113105.1 of Agrypnus murinus. Classification (NCBI taxonomy): domain Eukaryota; kingdom Metazoa; phylum Arthropoda; class Insecta; order Coleoptera; family Elateridae; genus Agrypnus; species Agrypnus murinus. The sequence goes on along the minus strand of OV816026.1, from coordinate 89,335,837 downwards.
AAAGTTTTAAAACAAAATTGAATAACAATCAAAAGTTCCAAGTGTCAATAAAAAATTTAAGAATTCTGTGAAGAACTGTCATAATTTTAATGCTAACTCAATTGATACTACTTGATTGTTTTATCAAAAAATCCGAACTCTTGATTTGAACTTTGATTGAAAACAATTAGTCCAAGAGCCAGCAACGGGTTTGCTTACAGTATTTTTAACAATCGTATAACTGCTAAGGAAGCTACCAACTCTGCGGTGGTGGTTTTGCGACCTCGCGCTTCTGAAGAGTGTAAAACAAGTACTTGCTTAATAAAAGTAACCCGTAAAATAAAGCTGGGGTTTATATATTATTATCATAACACCTTTAGTATAGTATATGTAAAAAGCCAGATCAAAACAAAGCGACAGACCATAAAATACGTTTGACATAAGTGCGGGAGAGATAGCCTTATGCAGACGCGTGAGTGCGAGGGAGCCAGCCTTATGCGGGCACTCGGATACAAGAGCGCGTATGGGGAATGATCGTCGACACGCATTAGTAATTTAACTATTTTCATAACTTTTAACGTTTTAACAAATACTTTAATATGATTAATACCGGAAACTTATTTTGACAAATGGGAGACAAAATTTAATACTTTAATCGAAAAAACTTAACGCTTCGTAGCACAGCGATGTGAAGATGGCGGTTCAAGATTGTCGCATATTTTCTTCTGGTAATGCATATGGAGTTTCCACCACAATTTTGATCTGGCTTTTTAAATATACCATACTGAAGGTGTTATGATAATAATATATAAACCACAACTTTGTTGTTTTACTTTAAATGGTTACCTTTATTATACAACTTTATGCAAATCTGGCGTAAACTTACCACTTGCAAACACGTCTGTAATTTTTTTTATTTATATAACAGATGATTATCTTTAACATAGCAAATCGCCAGACGTGTTAAGTTCTTCACAGAATTCTTATTTTTTTTATTAAAACTTGAAACTTTTGATTGTTATTCAATTTTTATTTTAAAACTTTAAAAGCAATTATCTCAAAATTTTCTTAACCCTTAAAAGACGAAGTGTTGGTTACTTATGCAGTGGACGGAGTGGGGTACATTTTGTACCCCAACAGAATTTTACTCACAAGTTTTATCTTTTTAAACGAATAATTTCATAATATAAATCTATTTATTTTAATATTACAAAAATTAAAAAAATATTAAAATTAAACATTGTGTTCCGCAAAGGCAGAATTGCTATTGTAGTTGTTTTTTTTTTCTTATGCCCATGTGAGCATTATAGGGAATAATGTGTATCTTATCACTACCATTTTTAATTATTATGGTTGAGTTATCAATTTTTTCGACCTATCAAGCGTCCATTATGATATTGTGCCCCGTCATCGAGGGGTTTTACGTTTACTATCGGAAACTTTTTTAAGATGTATTGTGTGGCACAAGGTAAAGCATTTTCAAATTATTGCTAATTGTTCTTTTTTTAATGTAATTAACAAAAGATTTTTCTATTTGTAGTTTTTATTATAATTTTATCTACACCTGAAGATGGCTTACTTCATTTGTAATAAGCCGAAACATATATATGTAGTGTTTTATCACTAAAATAAAATTGTGGGTAGACTACAAGATTGCTCATTATTATTTATTCTACCAACATTATATAGTTAAAATTGTTGCTACCACTGCGGTTTCTAGTCATTCCCTTTGTTATTGCGTTCGGTACACATAACTTCACTTATCTTATCTTTTTTCTATCTTATCTCTTATTTTTCAATTTTGTTTCATTTGTTATCAAATTTGATTAATTAATTTACTAAACAGGGAATGTATTTTCAACAATCCACTTATCTTTAGCCTATTTTTTTAGTCTACATTCAAATTAAAAAAATTAAATAGGTATTATTTGCATCAAATAATGTACAAGCACTTCTCGACATAATGTAAAAAGTTAAGGCACACAAATAATGCACAATTAAAGTTATTAACAAAAACCTAGTTTTGGGGTACAAAATGTACCCCACTCTGTCTACTAAAGGTTAATATAGTATCATACTTTTTTAAGATATTTGATCTTAGAATTTCATTAGCTTTTCTAATTCATCAAAAAATACGGTTTTCATTTAAAAAAAATTCGCTGTCGGCTATAACTAAAATAAAAGATCTACAATTAACAATTACACTAAAATATGTCTCATTTAAAATAAAAATCGACATGTTTGAGTTGTAGTTCCAGACTTTATACTCACACTGTATATGTACATTAGGGTGGTTCTTATTTGGTTCAAGTTGGAATTTCGGTTTTGATTTTTGATTCAAAAAAAAAAACTGAAAATTCTAAGACCAATACGAACCTATAGACCAAGAGCCAGCAACGTATTTCGAGTTGTCATTTCAACAGTCGTGAAAATTTGGGTACTAAATCTTATATACCTGCTGAACACTAAAAGTCAATTCTGGCAGCCCCCTGCGGTCGGGTTATACTACCACAAAATTACTAAGAGGGTGAGAAATAGGATTCTCTCTCTAACCCGCAGGCCGCTATATAACTGTCTCGATCTCACTAACATGTAAACCTACATATACTTACTTTATTTATTATTGTGTCAAAATTTCAAGAGTTTTAAAATAACAAAAATGTCACTTTTTTAAATCAACATTTACAGCGTTCTGGCAACATTTAGAAGGGAAGGAAATGTTCTGGCAATATTTTTTATAAATAAAGAATACTGTCGAAAGTAACCTCCTGAAATTTCATCACTGTTACTTTAAATAAATTGAATCTTATTTCTCACCCTCTTAGTAATTTTGGGGTAGTATACCCAAATTTTCACGACTGTTGAAATGACAACTCGAAATACGTTGCTGGCTCTCCGTCTACTATCTCTCTTCTAATCATTCACTGTAACTAGGAGAAGTTCGCCATTTAAAATATATGTTTTTTTTTTTTAATTCTTATGCATATGTTTGGCCACTGGAACAAATTTTTGAGATAAAAAAGAAAATTGATTTTGTAGAATTAACGGGCATCGATGCTACTTTTTGGTGAAAAAAAATATATGGGACATTGTAGATCACTTCAACACTAATCGAACTGCGCATTATTTTGAATTTATTTGTATAAATCCTTGGAAAAAATCGAATGGCCCATATAATTTTTTTTACCTAAAAGTAAATTCCAAAAAAATCAATTTTCAAATTTGTTCTCAACAATTTGTCCTAGTGGTCAAATATATATTTTAGATTTGTACGGGGTAAATTAAAACAGATTCCCTTTTACACACAATACAAGTTTATTGAAACAAACAAATTCCCTTCAAAGCACAATACAAGTTTATTCTAACAACTCTCATACAATAATGACTCGTCTGCCCCTTTCTATTCACATGTTACAGTTTTCTAAAATCCTAATATCATAATTCTTAATATAATGTTCCACAAAAACTAAAACTAATTCTGGAAGAATTTGGGGGTAGCAGTGACCCGTAATGTCGGTGATCCGTGGCTCCGCTCACATATACATACGAATTAAAAAAATCCTGTATTTTAAATGGGAAACTTCTCCTCGTTACAGCGAATCACTAGAATAGAGATAGGAAGTTTGTATTGGTCTTAAAATTTTCAGTGTTTTTTTGGAATCAAATGAGCACCCGGCAAAACCGAAATTCCAACTTGACCCAAATAAGAACCACCCTAATGTACATGCTTGCAGGTTTCACTTATAATTATTCATAAAGAATAATTATAATATATTAGAATATATTTCTTCAAGAAAAGAAATTGTATGCAATTAATTGGGAACGATAGTTTTCCTTTAATACTAAAACAATCAGAAATATCCTATCTAACTTTAATCTCCTGTTATCCACCGTACGGCGTTCTGCGTCACCCTCTTACGCAGTGGATTTCGCAATATCGTGCCGGTTTCCCACTATATTTCTTCACGGATCATCGGTGATTTCCCGTTTGGTTCCATAAACTTCGTACTTAAGAGAGGAAACCCCAAACAGGAAATCGTGTAATATCAGCTAACCACGGGAATTGCAGCAAATAGCTAGTGAAACAACCCGTCCTACGGTATATGACGAAGATCTTTAATTTTCTTCTTGTTATCCATACCTGCTTTTTATACATCCTTCCATGAAACCAGTCATCTTTAAACAAACAACTGCGATTCAATAAGGGAAAAATACAAAACCCACAAAGGAAGAATACAACAAATTTGTTTATTTACTTACTTGGCAAGCGTTACGCACTTTTACATACACACCGAAGTAACAGGTGGTAGTAAATAACAAATGAATAAATTTAGGTTTTCTCCTAAATTTCTAGTTTTCTGTTTTATGGAAGCCTGAGGATGCAGTAGTGTCTACCTCATATTTTACAGAATCTATAGTTATACAAAATCAACAGAAATCCCTGCGGAAGTTTTGACTGTCTTGATAGATTACTCAAAGTAACTGATCCGTATAAATTGGAAAGCGTTAGTTTGATAAGGCTCTCTAAGTTCAAAGCCTTCTATTGATACTATGTAAATTGCCACTTTTATGTTAACAGTGTTGCTGTGAGGATCAATAAATTCAATATACAGACTATTAACATGAAAGGACCTCAATAGCAGTCAGTGCAAGAGTTTATGAAATGTAAAAGGGTCATTAAAATCAACTTTTCAACCCGACCATCTCAGATTTTAGTAAAATTTGGTAGGATGCTAGAGGACGTAAAAATGTATTCATACAGCAGGGTTGCAAACATAACTCTAATTATTGTAGAACTTTCACCTTAGGCTTGTTTTAAAGCTAAAGGAGCATCGTTTTCATAAAGAAATTGTTTTATTATAAAATATGTATGTATTTCATTATTATCACATGGTGTGACATTTAACCTTGAGTATCTAAGAATGTGTACCTTCAATTTTTTTAGTAATAGAATATGTTATACAGCTAGTTGCAGTCTCTTTTTGGTGTAAGTTTAATTTTGAGAAGCCTTTGTGAACAGGAGTAAACAAATTCTTAAATATGGTAGTTACACAAAACATGCATCTGGTAGTTCAGACCAGAGTATTTAGTATATATCTGTGCAGATACATGCAGATTTTATCGACTAAGTCTAAGAAGTATAGCTATGATGTTGTACCTATATACTTGCGAATGCAGATAACTGTACAGGGTATCCCAGGCAAAAGTGACACATTTTAACTCCGACTACTGACTAAACAAAATAAGATGAAGGTATGTGATTTTCACTAGTAAGTTTTAGTTTGAGCAAATTTTTTTCAGTTTATGTACTTTGTGTATTTATGTACTTGGGTACTTATGTGCTTAGTGTTTATGCACTTTTATTCTGTACTGTTATGTAATGTTTGATATAAATTCTTGTATGTAATTGACTCTATAAATTTTATTTAAATAATAAAGTGTCTCAGGGTCTATTCTTTATTTGTCAATATTCATCAGTTATACTTAATAATTTGAATTGAATCATTGAATACATTTAATGGAGTTCGTATTCATGCAATCAAATTTCCCGTCTATCTGTGCTAGCGAAATCCTGTTATATTGGTATCAGCGTTAATGCAAATTTATTTATATAACCTCACTTTTCACTTGTTGACAACTGATTATAATCTGTTTATAGTGTTTGATTTTTAAGTTATACAAAACTTCATGAATTTTAAGATAGTAGGATTTACTAAATAAGTTTCTTGTTTTAATTACCTATTGTGATATTTATCTGTATTCCCCGTTTTCTTGCAAGGTACTTTACAATAGCTTTTGTAAGTAACCTAAATTTAAAATATACGCATTTTTATTTTATTATCAGACCTTAATGTGTTTCTTTCAGATCAATAGCTTAAACAGAAACCACTCTTAAGTATTGATGTTCTTGTAATAACGCTGTACGAGTTTTGTAACTGTTTTAACCTGTTTTTCTAATTGGTGAAAAACCTCCAATGCACTATTGGTATTAACCTTTATTATAATTACAACTGCCTGTTTTATGTTTCTCCAATTCCCCTTTTTAGAATATGACGCATGACCAGTCAACTGATTGGAATCTGCATTCTATACGTTAGCTAAAATATGACTTCACCTACCTTTATGAATAGAAAAAAATACTATTTATCAATAAATTGTTCAGACTTTTTCAGTAAACTCAATTTTATTAAGCTTTTAACAGATTTTTTATAAAAACCTATTTTCAGTAATGAATAATTTGTTTTAGCTATTTACATTGCAAGATCGTTACTTAGAACTTTACGTGTGAACACGGTACCTAACAAGCGAGCAATTAGCGAGCTTGTTATCTGTGCAAGGTCGTCCGTATCCGGTCGAGCATTGTACAACGTTTTATGGTGTACTGATTCGTAAATCTTTAATAAATAATCATTTCATGTATTAAAGCAGTACAGTACAATACATAAGGTATATATGAACGTTTTAAATAAATATGGATGTTGCTATGGTAGTGATGATAAAATGCCCGTAATAATTTTTATGTGCTTCTCAACGGGCAAGCCCGTATAAGGAATTTTTACCCCTAGAGACAGAACTCAATAAACAGATGTTTACGAGTCAGTATACCGTAAATATTATTTACGACTATTTTCGTATTTTTCCATTGTATCATAAATCGTCTAGTTACAGTGTTGATGTACATTAAATTATCTATCTTAACAATATGTTATTATTTACTAATGCATGTAGAACACGTTCTTATCATTTCCCAACATTTTCTTTTTATTTAGTGCTTTGCAAAATTTCTTTTTTGGTATAAACAAGAAACATTCCTTTAAAATTGAATCAATTGGTTTTAATTTAGTTACTATGATCATGCAACAGCAACAGATAATAATTCCTTTTTATCAAAATTAATAAATAAACGACTTTCTTTAGAAGTACTAACGAAACTGACCAACAACAACAATAACTGGACCTAACTAATAATCGTAACAATGCATATTGTCATGATATTTAACAAGCAATTAGAAAGTATGCACCCCCATCCAAAAAAATGTTAGATGGGTAGCATAACCTCAAGGGGAGAAATATTTAAATAATTTTTTTTAATGAAGCCAAAGAAAAGGTTTTAATTTAATAAATATACACTTTAGAACACACTAAGAAGAAAAGGGATAAATTTTGATAAGTTCATTTTTCTTACAATATTGGCAAGTTTTCATTGTTCATCTAACGATGTGTTATCGTTACTTCTTTATGTAAAAAAACGAATTGGAAATCATTTCAGGGCATGTTTTGACCTAAAACAGACAAGGTGCATGATAATGATAAAATGTATGTAAATATGTGCTACCTTACCTGCATTATTAATGTGAAGAAATTATGTTTCAATTTAACGAGATAGTGAAATCGTTAAAATCTTCTTCTTTAGTTGATTTAAATAGCTTGCGGCTAAAATGTTTTATTGCTGTTTTGTTTTACACAATTTTGAAATAAATGGAAATGTTTGGTTGGTTTTTATGGAATATATCATAGAAATAAAATGCAGAATTTTGCGTTTTGACATGGCAATCTGAAATAAGGTAATTTAACTATTATATAGTTTGCACATCTAAAAATAAGTGAATAATGTTCAATAGGATGTAAGGTCGGATTTTATTGACATAGGAAGAATTAACTAGACAGTTTTGAGTAATTAATTTAATTTTAGTTATTTGATAGTTGTATGAATCTGAATTAACTTTCTTTCAATTAACTGCTGTCCTTCTCTTACGTAGTTGGTGTTTACGTATCTGGTGTGATACGTTCTAGAATCTCCGTCGCGGGACACTCGAAGCTTCTGGTACTCTCCCGTGTTTGCAAGAACGGTTGCTTTCGCCGCCAGTCTAGAATGAACGAGATGCTACGAAATACATGGTGCTTTCACGTTCACTACAATACGATTCTTTCAACAAACGTATTGATGGCTGTTAATCTTAGTTAGGTCTCAGCTAGTGTTGGTAGTATGGGCCTTCAGTGTTTGAAATTCTCTTAATGGAATTATTTACCTTTAGCAGTATTGTAAAATTTTAGTATTTATTAATATTAAAGCATTAAAAAGGTACAGGGATATATACAGTCTGTTTGATTTAAAACGCTACACTTTGTAGCAACTTTATTTTCGGTCAGAAATGGTATAAACCATATATTTTATTAAATGGCAGAGAATTGTCTCTTTTCTGGTTCAGAAAATTTTCTATTTACTAAATCGGCGTGAACGTGATCACGTCATTGAACTTTTTCTTAAACTACGGAATAGGTATTTTTTTACTGAAATCGATAGAGTATTGTGTTCTCTTTTGAATCTTTTCAAAATTCTATGTCATTTAATAATGTGATTTATACTATTTCTCACCGAAAGTAAGGTTTCTACAAGGCGGGACGCTTTAAATCAAACAGAATGTATGTATATATAGCTCAAAGGTTAGTACAGGCTAAAGTAAGGTACGCATAAGTCAAAAGTTAAAAGGTAGTACCTATAGAAAATGAAAAATTATAATAAAACATCTATAACCCTTTGAGCAAAAATGTAAAACATTTCTGCAACTCTTGCTCGTATTATGATTTTCATTCACATAATTAGCACATAAAGCATAAATCCAAACAAAAATACAATTTGTTCAGAATAATATGCTACTACAGTTTTCGATTTGAGAACCCATTAAAACTCATTGTGTCAGTATACACCAGCAAAAACTAATTAAAAAGTTAATTTTCATCCCACATTAAAATTATATCCGTTTGGTTAGCCAGTCATTATTATCTCAAGTGCCAAAAATTTATCTTCCACGTAGATTTTGTTCTGTCAGAGAAAGCGAGCAGACCATAAAATAAAATCATTGCCATTAATCCAACTTTGCCTGAATTCAAATAATCCCCAACGACTAGAATATTTGGGGGTGTGTCAGAGTCTTTCTCGATCGACTGAAAATTATGCGATCACCCACGAAAAACTCCGCTTAAATTTTCGTCAAAAGTTTAGGGGGATTTCCATTATGGACCATCAAACATTAAAACCCGATTGCCCTTGAAACCTTTTCGTTCACGGTTATACATCCGAGAAGCAGAAGGTCGAATTAATATTTAAAAAAGGAAATTACACGTTGGATTTTATTTTTGTGCAGGTTTATATCAAAAATAAGAATTCCTGCTCCTTCTGTTTTCGAGTTTACGACCAACATTTATTGACAGAATTTAAAATTATGCCTGAATTCATATTTATAATTTTATAAATTCAGGTCGCTCCAATTCATTAAAGGTAGTGGCCAGAAAATACAATTACTGAAATCATTTTACTGTGAAGTGATATTAGCAGACATTGACAGTAAAATCTATTGAACATTTTAATGGTAACGCACTTAAAAACTCGAGTGGTGAAGGGACTATGCATATAATGCGATAAGAGACTTTTTAAAATTTTGTTTATAAACAGGTAGCTCACATTAAATAAATAAATTGGTAAAGAAGTTGTTATAAAAATATCTTTAAACTGTTTCTAATTATCTAGACATCGTTTGTAGATTAATCAAAAAAATATTTAACATACCCCATTAAATTACCATGTTAAAGGAAGCTCCCATTTAAAAAAAATATACCAGTTCGTACAAGAAGATGCTCGTGTTATAGATGCTAATTAACCGATCGCTTTATGTTATTCTAGTTTTGGTACAACTGAATAAACATGCATTTGACTATCACCTCCTTTATAAACACCCCACAGTTTCTACCCTTAAGCTTTGGACAGTGTCCAAAGTCAACAATGCGTTGCAATTGAGTATTGAATTTATTTTCAGTAAATTGAGTTGGTATGCTGCTTTTCTCTTTATTATTTGGTAATATGGAAATCTGCCATTTTAAACTTTTCCAAATATTATTACTAGGTATAGGATTTGTATGCAGTTAGAAATGTTGAAATATACATGCACTTATGCACTATAAAAACGTGAAATATGCACTTAAAAATCATGAAATAAATATATGCATTTTCATTATTAAAAAACACCTGCTTAGCGTTATTTACATTTTATTTACAGAAATTATTTTAATTAGACATCCTATGCAATAACTTAATTAATTATATTTTCTAAACATAGAGCGTTACAGTTCACAATGACGTACATTTTTAAATTTTCAAAAGTAAACATGTGCCTATTATCCCTAAATATTGTTTTATATTTTGAGAAACTCCGTTCCACATCGCAAGACGTAATTGGGGCATACTTAAAATTGTTTAATTCTACAAGCGAATAATGTTTTAGCTCGTCTAAAATGTCTTGGCCAGATAATGCATCGTTTATGCTTTTAATTAAGTGAAAACCATGATTTTTGTCTATAACGGATTTAAATTTTTGTTTTATAGTCAAACCGTTTGGCCCTTTTACTTTATTCAAAGAAACACCTAACTATTTTACATGCTCAAGAGATTCATCTAATGAATTTCACTGACTTTCTAATTTCTGAATTACTTTAGCTAAACGCACAAAATTTGTCAAAACAAACAATAATTCTGCCCTCACCTCCTTAGTATTAAAAGCATCCTGTGCGCTTTGTATGCATAGTGCATCGTGTTTATTAAGTTTATTTACAAATGCTTTAATAATATCAAAAGAAGTTGCATAATATTCTGCTGCAGAAAGCCAAGTACCCCACCTTGCTATTACAGGCTCAGGTGGGAGAGGCACTTCTTGAGCAGTTTACCTAAATATCTGTATGCGATATGGAGCTTTACAAACAATTTCTTTACATCTGAAATTATAGAGTTTACGTTAGGATATATTTCCCGCACTTTTTCCGCAACTCTATGCATTGCATGGGCAAGACAAGTTAGGTGGATCATTTTTTCGTACAGAACTTGTAAGCCTGCTCCAGCCTTGATCATGTACGGTGCCGCGTCGATGACGAACAGCAGTACTTTGTTGTACTGTATGCCGTCCGGCCACAAAATAGCCATCGAATCATTAAACAATTTTGCCACAGAACAATGATTGGTGCTCTTAAAAACGTCCATTGCTAATAGATAGGATTTGGGATTGTTCTCCGAAATTAAAACGCCAATTATAACGTTAGCCACGTATCTGAAAACAAAAATTTGATTTTTATTTTATCGAACTACATAATTAGTCGGTTGCAAACAATTAGCGCATAACAGTTATTTAAAAAAAATTATATTTTAATCAAGCAAAAATATTGTTGTGATTAAATATGTAACTAACAAAATAGAAAATAAAACATCCGTAAATTGCTCCGTAAAGTAGTTTTTTATTAAATTCGATCCATTTGCTGGACATTGCTGGACTGGAATTATTAAGGTACCCTGGTAACAATGTTTGTTTTTTTGATTTCAGGGCAACACACTTTTGATGTCGAACCGTGTTCAGATGTTGTGAAACTTGAAAGCGTTTCGTTGCAGTCACTTTATCATCGCACACTGTACAATACAACACCTTATCGTCAGTTGTAAGAACACTGAATTCCTTAACATAACTTCGAAGTGTAACAGACACAGACCGTTTTTCTTTACCCATCTTTACACTCTAAAATTTCAAACTGAAATGCAGTTTGCAATTTCTGAACTGTCTTAATTGAAAGATTACAAGGTTAGTAAACAAAAGTACAGGCAAATTTTTCTATGAACAGGAAGTTGTCAAAGGGTCTTTGGAATTTCCTAATACCTATTTATCACAATACCGCAGGATGTAAGTATTTAAATTTTAGTTGAAACTTTTTCTTTCTTAGAAAATATTAACAAGTACACAGATGGTTAAGGCAGTAAAATATATTAAAGCCTAGTATTTAACAATAAGCTTAAATTATGGGTTTCCCCTAGACTCAACTAAGCCGCCCTTGGTTGGTTGTCTAAAATGCTAAAATGATTTAAAAAATATTCGAAATTTCATAATTAAAGCATGTAAAACGCTCAAAAAGTGGTAAAATATGCACACTAGTTCAAAAATGCTAAAATATGCATGCATTTATAAAAAAACACCTAAATATGCATTTATACGCACTTCCAAATTGACATATGTGATTCATATGTGGCTTAAACATGTAGAAATATAACTCTGCATATGTTTGCTATAAGCAGAAGAAACATGCAAATGCATAGAAATCCTATACCTAATTATTACATACATTGATAGATAAATACGTTTCTCCATAGCATATAATCTTTTCATTCATTTTACCTTTCGAACATATTTTAAATATTGCTTACCCTCAATTTGAAGGTTAAATTAAATCACCCGAAACCTTTTGCAAATACGTATTGATATTGTTACCCACAAAACGGGGACTGCTTATTGGGAAACTGTAACAACCTTTAACCGCAGTTAAATTTGTCGGCTGCCAGCTCACTAGTGTGAGGTCGTGGGTCTCACTAAAGGTCTTCTGTAATGGGCGCCAAGAATCGTCTAGAATAGCTCAGTATTGGCCGACAAAATCTGAAAAGAACAACACATTTGCGACTACTACCAATGTGTTCGACTTTTCCCAATATTGGCTCCTCGATAGCTGAAAATGTAAACCCCAAATACCACACTTATAAATAATAAGTCTTCAAATAAGGGATGTACAGTGCTTTATTATTAATTAAAACAAATTATCAGATAGATCAATTACAATAAATCAAACAAGGTGAAATAGCCTTGGCAAAAATTGAATGTATTATCGATTTTTTTATATACAAATTTGAACAGAGTGGGGATTAATGCGAGCGCGATTACTTACTCTAAATCTGACTTAACTTCAAGTCTCACAAATGTAACAGGCACAATAAATTAACTCGAATACCTGTGATGTAGATTGCGCAATCGTTAACTTCAGATTTTAATTGTTTAACCAATTCACTACGCAGCAAAGTCAAAGCAATATAATAGAACAAATAATATGTGCCAAAATTATATATATAAAATAGATACCTAGATATAAGTGCTACACGCACACTGGGGAAAAATCATTCAACAAATAAAATTATAATATACAAATATACAGTAATGCTTTATATGCAATAAGGGTTGTCAAATGTTATTGTTGTTGTAAATAGTTGCTACAATATAATTGACTCACGATACAGGTGTATGTTCTTCGAACTGAAGAGTAACGTCACAACCAGATCGAACGTAGCGTGATCCAACGAGATAACAGCAACCAAGTCAGCGTAATGGTCTTTTAACAACCCAAATATACAACGTAGTGTATGAAGTTAACGTAAGATTTATTAAAGGAAAAGAAAAAAAGGTCTGTAACAAATAAAATCAATTACCAGAATGCACCTAGCAAACATTGAATAAATACCTTAGATAAAAGGTGACCTTCTGAAAGAGTTATACCGCTCCCAAATGCGGCTAACGTTGATTATATATCGAATCTTGTCAAAGAATTATAGTATAAGAGACTAAATGCAAAGATAAGTTAATCTATAAACTTACGGGAACGTGTGCTTCTAACCTCTAAAAAGAAGTAGTGGAAAAATCTCTTTACGGTTCCAATAAACTTGGAAATCATCACCAAAAATTAATTATCGATCTGCACAAATGCAATTCCCATATCACAACATAAAGGAAAAACTAATTTAACGGTGATGCCACTAAAATATTCTTTAAAGAATTTTCTTCACACGAACGATCAAAACGAAGTGCTAAAATCTCTTATCAACAACAGGAAGTTACTTCCAAACAAAATGGCAACTACAAGGAAAGAGAATGCGAAAATCCCTAAACGCTATACAAACTAACACAAAAGCATAGCTATACAGGGTGCTACGAAATTAGCACGTAACAATATGATATATATGTGTGTGTGTGTGTGCGTGTTCGTGTGCGCGCGCGCGCGCGCGCGCGTGTGTGTGTGTGTGTAGATTTATTATATTGAATACAGACACAGACGAAAAGGTGCATAAAGAAATATAACTTACAACTTGCTTATCATATAATGATCTAATTCTCCGGCTAAATATCCTGCAGAAATGGAAAGCTCTACTTTCCACAAAATTAAGATTCTCTCAGACGGGTCGCTCTAATGGTTTTCAATATTCTTATAATTATAAGTAAAACAATAGAAAAACACATACACAAATAAATCTCCAAAATAATAATAACACAATTTTATATTTATTAAGACAAAACAATGAAACGATAAACAAAAAAAATGATACCAGAAAATAAATGTTCTACAATGTGAATTAAAAAGATTGAAATATCCCTTATTTAAAATGATACCTTTTACATTAAATTACCAAAGGAAAAATCTGACTACAAAATTCTTTCTTTTTTAATCTTTAATTAAATTTAATCAATCCCAAAATAGTTAAGATTCCTTTATTTGGAGATTAATAACTTTCTTTTCAAACAAATGCTTAATTTTCTTTAACTATATGGAAATTATTTCTTAAGGAATATTATTTGTTTACAATTTTAATGTATTTTGGTATTATAAATTTCTTAACTAATAATAAATTCTAATTAACAGGAAAACATTTTTAATGAATTGTAATATTTTCCTTTTAAAGATTCGCTCCACAATTTGAATTTCTTTTCTAATTAGTTCCATATAAAAGGGTTTTACCATTAGAATCTCAAGGCCAAATAAATCAAAGCTAAGTACCTAAATTGTATTTATTAACATCCAAATCCAATTATTATCCACTAAAATTCCCATAAATTATTCTTGTCAGCAAATATCAATCGAAAATTTTAATTAAACACTTTTCTAATTTGAGGAACTTCTTAAATAAACATTTTCATTTACAAATTTTAAATGTTAATTTTAAGACGTGAAAAGGTATTTCTATGTAAATAAATTAATAAATTGTTGTGTAAAGATTAGGTTTCATCTACATTCAATGGAGTCTTTATGGTATAATGAAAACATGAATGTTTATATATCATTAAATAGGGAATTTGATAATCTATCAGTTTATTAATTTTAGGATTAAATAAAATTTATTAATTATTAATTTGTTTACGTTATAAATCAAATGTCAGGATTCTTTTGTTTTATGCAAAATTTTCAGCAAAGTTCAATTGTTTACCAGAAAAGTATAAAAACCCGACCATTTTTGTAACAAACTATCTTTGAATTTACATCTTTAGAAGAGTTGAAGCCTGTTGAAGAGCAAAAATAAATGTAAGATTGTGTTTTGAGTAAAGAAAAGAGTTGTCTGTATACCATCTGTATTACGTTCAAACACCATTTGTCTGCTGCCTTCCCCCCGCCCGATATATCGTAACTTTTTGTCACCCAAAACGTGGAGCTTTGCAAAGAAAATTTATGAAAATTATTTTGGGCGTTTAGCATTAATTTAATATGGATCAAAAGTCTGAAAGAAAAAATAAGTGTCAGAAATTTAAAGAACAAGAAAGAATTAGATTAGAATTAAATGAGGGAAAGTGTAATAGTTATTCCGGAGTATCATGAGAAAATTATGCTAGTAGGAATTATTATTTATATACAGAATTAGATGATGCAATAAGTGTGGCGATAATAGTGAAACAATTACAATGTAAATGATAAAATAGAAGCAGAAAAAGAGGAAATTTTGGATTTGAAAAATGAAATAGATGAAGTAACTAGAAAATAAAATTATTGCAATAATGCAAAAATACTGACTGATGGTACAAAGTCCGCTATAAATCTAAGTGGGCTTGAGCTTTGAATACCACTTGTAAGCACTTTTTTCTTTCTTTACTACCATTTCATTTATATTTCATAATGCTTATTATATATGTTATGTAAGAAAATGCGGACCTCTTTAGAAACAGTAGAGGTATCATCATTACCATGCCCTAAAACATTTTAAAGTTTCCCGAGAGATAATATACGACATTGTTGTACTTACAAAATAATTTATTGCACCTAGACGGCTTCATGTAACACAAATGAGTTAGGAACATTCTTTCGTACTCTTGTTTAATGCCATACAGTTTTGTATACATATGAGGGCATTAGTTAGCTGCCTGTGTTACTCAGTAGTTCAAACAAGCTAGATTATTATTAAACATATATCTCACGTAAGATCTCATACGATATTTGTATATCTTATGACCGCCTTAAAGCAAATTGTTGTGCAGTACTGTATTATTTCTTGCAGGGAAAGCACAACTAATAAAATTAATTTAAATCATTTATAATAATTAATTTGGAAAATCGTGTTTCTTGTTTTACTAAATATAATTAACTTACACGTTCTACATGCAATATTGCATTACGTACTCCAACTTACTTTAGTTAGATCTGTTACAATATTCAACATGTAAAAAAATTGGGAAATGAAAGATAGTGTCATTCAAAAATTTATTAACAACTTTTTTTTCTTAAGATGTTTCTTAAGGTGACACCCTGTGCGATTTTGCTCTGTCTATGTAGAATGAAAAAATTGTTTGTCATATTTACTGTTTTTTTAATCAAACGGACAAATATGTAAATAGTTTTAAACAAATTTACCTCGTTTAAATTAGAACACAAAAGGAAACAAGACAATGATCCAACAACAGGTTATTGCAAATTTCTCTAAAAATCTATAGTTAAAGAAAATTCGTTTGTCATATTTACTGTTTTTTAATCAAATGGACAAATAAATAGATATGTGAATAGTTTTAAACACATTTATTTCGTAAATTTTAAAGAAATTAATTAAATTAAAGAAAATTTCATTTCGCGCAAAAGACGTGTTTTATAGAAATATCTTGCGTATCTAAGGTAGGTTGCTTGTTGTAATTTATACACTGTATCGATGAAGCAAAAAAACTTTTCTTTTAGAGTTTTTGGAAATAATTGCGTGCATATTGGACCACTGAATTAGTGAAAACAAAAAAAAAACTGATTAGGGTAGTGCTATAGAGTAATTTTACACTAATTCATTTCAACAGTTACAAACAACAGATCTATACAGGGCTGTTACTCATGCAGCGACAACTACTAAAGTATGTTGTAAGAAATTTATGAAATAGTTTAACCTCATATGCTTCTTGCTGTAGACCATTTTAAAAATTAAGTTTATGTGAACCAAGATTGATCAAAAAACTAAGGCAAAACATGAGAGTTTGCAATATGAATGGTATCAAAATAAACAGTCCGGAAACTCATAAAAACTGAATTCTGATGATTATCCTTCGCAATAAATTATTTACATACATTTGGTTTAGCTTCTAGATGAAATAGACATAGAGTTACTTCTGCATAGAAGAAAAGGCCACATGCAATATAAAAATGTTGAATCGCCAAAATGGTATATGGCCATGCATCCTATCCATCCATCTACTATCGCTGAAATATCCACACAATCCATGTTTTTTCATAGTAGGAAAGAGAGTGAAACAAGTTTTTTCTAGACCCTATTCATTACGTAAAATATCAACTATTCCCGCAAGAAGTACTGGTCCATGGCTTCTTTAACTTTACGCACCGTTATTCGGCGATCTTCCAAAACCATGTTGTCAATTTTATCCGACGAACGAAATAAAAGTTAATTCTTTTAAAATATTGTAATAAATTTATTTTAACAAACAAAGGTTAAAGTCGTTTCAACAGAGGTTGAAGGTTGAACCACTCAACAGACTGGTTTCTGTAAAATTTATTTAATATTAAAATGTAACAAAGGAATAAAGCGCTTTTAGATCTATAAATTCTTGTTTTACGAGACATCGTTATAGTGAAGTAGAATTCCCATTTTGATAAGTTGATTTCGGATTTCAGAATTCTTTGGTGTCTGCGTTTTTTATAAACACACAAAGACGATTTTTATTTAAATTTGTTATTGGCTGTAAGAATGTCATGCTTAATGTGTGATTGAGCGAATAGTTATAGAACATGGTCGCCTCTCTTTAATTTTAGAAGAATATGCGATTTCTCGCTTCGTGGGAGACAGTCTCGAAGCTGTGCGTAAAGGCTTGCGTCCGAGGGAAGCAACAGTTTCTGTTCAAACGGCTTTGGCCGTCTACCCTTTCGGTTTGGTTTTAGAGAAATCTAGAGTTGCCAGCATCCGCAGTGCGTTCCTTTTGATTATTAGAGGTAATAAGCGTACAAGAATTAATGGTGTAACTTACTCTTCTTTGAGGAACGAAAGAATTTGTCTCGGCGTGCTTATCATCTTTGTTGATACTTTTATTAAAGTTTGAGTGTCCTTTGTGGAAAGTTTCGCAATAAATAAATAAAATCAGATTTTGAAAGTGTCGTCTTAACGTCTATAATTTTCTGGGTTCGTTCAATTGTTCATTGTTCAGGGTACAACCATAACTGTTACGTTCCAGCATCTTTAATTTGGACAGTGTTTTTTCTTGGTTATTGTGGTTATTAACCTTTACAGGTGTTAGTGCCAATGCGGATTAAAGTTAAAACAAATATTCCAGAATAAAATGATTATTTGCAGAACATTCCTTCACTAAGTTACACTGCAATTAAATATTTTGAAATTCATTTACGACAGCAATAAAGTAAATTGGTTCTCGATTTAGAAAATATCGTAGTAAAAATGTATTTAGAATGGGATTGCTAATAAGTTAAAGTGTAGAATCTCGTAACCTATGGAATCTGGTAGGTTCCATATACAATGTTAAGGTTTATGACATGAACTGTGCAAACTGTTGCTAAACAATTTTTATTAATTTAAGTTAATAAAAAAAGATTAAAATCAACAAAGATGGGGGTTTTCCCGCAAGTTGTAGATTTCCATCGTTGCTTTTAAATAATAACAAAACAAAATTTGGGTGGCGCCCTCTATATTATTATTGTATACTTTGCGTAAGTATAAAATTTATTATGATTTATTTGTTTATTGGAAATTTTTTGTTAAACAAATTAGTGACTTGCAGGTTCCCACCCATTTTCCATTTTCTTCCCGTCTTCACTCGGAAGGGTCTTACCTCTAGCATAGTCCATATGTTGAGTTACAGTGTTCAACTGTGCCATTTTCTTTATTTTATTTAGTTGCTTTCTCAAATCCACAGGATGAAAAACCCTAGCATTTGTAAAAGGAATTTCTGTTAACTTAATAATTCTTAAAAGTCACTGGAAGCACATTACCTGTATGTAACATTATAAATGCATGATTGAAAGGAAATTAATTACATATAAGGAACTTGTTTTTTCACATACTTGCAGGCGATAACTTCCTAATATTAACGATGTTCTCTAAATAAGAAACTTTTAGATATAACGTAATAATTTCTTAATGGGATTTTGTGAGCACTTTTTATGAATTTCTATTTTTGGTTATTAAAACTTTGGTTATTAAAACGTAAAATTTTCTTTATAATAAACTTTCGTTCCATTATTTCATAAATAGCAATTTTAGAGATTATTTTAACTGACAAAATGTTCCCCCGTACGTTACGTATACCGTTAATAATAAAACATTCATCCCCTTCTTCCTATCCTATGATCGATAGGTATTAATAATTATTTCAGAATTTCCATTTTAGAACTTCCAATTGATGCAGTTTAGATGCAGTAGGAAGACAACTTTAACTTTGAACTTTGGGAACGTATTGAATTTCACTTCACAGAGCTTGAAAACTTCTTATCTCCCATCAAACGCGGATATCTCAAATTTATACTTTCTAACCTCATTTTCTGAAACCTTTTGGGGTCCAAAGTTTCGCACAGAAAATACGCTGTTTTAATTAGAGTGGAAGATCTGACGCATGTGGTGTCAGAAAATTAACTGATTGAGAAGGGCCTGCTGAATCCAAAAGTTACATCTCAGACTTTTCCTCGCGCTGCCCTTTTATAGTTGTTACATTAGTCTCCGTTACGCTTCGATAACTTGGTTTCTTTTTTTATTGCAAGCTGTTGATATCTTCCGAAATTTGACCGTTTTCTCGAGTTTCGGCTTTTCCGAGTTTTGACACATTCTGATGCGATCCGTGATATTATTTATTAACTTTATTTACTATTAGGTGTTAAGCTTTGCAACAGACATCCAAGCAAACTTGAAGCGTACAGTAAGTGAAACTTTAATGTAATTAACATCTCACAGGGAAACCTCGAGAAAGCTCGTGATTGATTACACCATCAAAGAGATGCCGATGTTTGTGCCCAAAAAGCTATCTCTGCCTCAGCAAAACGGATTATTGATTCTCTCTTCTCTATGTATGTACTTGTAGGATCGCTTTGTTTATCATTCAGAGTTAATTCACCATTACAAAACTAGCTGAATGTCAAACACAGAGATTGTTCTGGGTTCTCGATTAACAAAGGACTAAGTTGTTTTTGTTTTTCTAAATTTATTTATCGCATGTGCAGTTTTTTGTGACTTTAAATACATCGATATTATATTCATAGAGTAGAACAAGTGACTAATAACTGTGCTTATAATTCATTATCATACAAAAATAAAAGACGATTGAAATGTTGAATATGAATTGATCATTTAAATATCAATAATTTCAATTACAATCCCAAGACTAAAAGGTTTTTACATTCAAAGGAGATATTAAAAGCAAACAAGAGATAATTTTTAAAGTAGGTATCTTATTTTAGGAACTATACGACGTGAAAAAAGTGATTCTAATTGATGAAAGTTGATTTTATTCATTCCAAAGGATTTTCAACCTGCGTTTTCATACTTTTTTAGAATATTGTGCCTTATTGATTAAAAAAATAAGAGGATCGATTAACCAATTAATCGATTATTAAAAAAAATCGAAGGCCCGATTAATCGATTATTATGCACAGCCCTACTTATAGGGCAGGCTTATCAATTTTATTGGACGAATGTTAGAAAATACTTCATACTTAAATTTTCAAACCGGCAAATTGAAATTTACTAGTTCTGGCTATTTTAAGACCCCCCTTAAGTTATAAAGATCGATTAATCATCTTAATCATTAATCAATTAATCGGACATTGAATTATTTTTAAAAAATAATAATCGATTAACCGATAGTTCAGTTGTTCGATTGGTCGATTGCTCAATTATTCGATTGTTGGAGTGTTCGATAGTTCGATCGGTCGTTCGTTCGATCTTTGGGTCATTCGATCATTTGATCTTTGGATAGTTCGATCATTCCATCATTCGATCACTCGATCATTTGAATCATTCGATCACTCGATCATTCGAATCATTCGATCATTCGATCATTCGATCATTCGATCATTCGATTATTCGATCATTCGATCATTCGATCATTCAAACATTCGATCATTGATTGTTCGATTATTGGATCGTTCGATGGTTCGATCGGTGGTTCGTTAGATCTTTGGGTCATTCGATCTTTGGATCGTTCGATCATTCCATCATTCGATCATTCGATCATTTGATCATTCGATCATTCAATCCTTCGATCATTCGATCATTCGATTATTATGCACAGCCCTATGTGTGGCTAAACACTTTTGTTAAAGCTTGAAGTGGGCATCTCAATTTGTTATATCCAGACGTTATCAAGGTTAGACTAACAAAGTGCCCGAAAATGGCCAGGAAGTTGTCATTCGAATACTTATGACGTACAGGACTATAAAAAAACAATGCGGATTTATTCAAATGTAGCTACAGCTGATCTGCAGGTGTCACCGAAGGTCAACGCATATTTGAAAATTTCCAAACCTTAGTTGGTAGGATTAAACCTATAACTCTGAGATTCGCAATAAACTAGTGAAACACTTGTAACAACAGCTGATTGACAAAGGTGAACACCGCATATACATTAAACGTTATGCAACCGAAACTCATGGAAAACCGACCATGATTATCTACATCGTAGTATCTTGACGTTTCATCTGACACTCGACTTGTTGTGTATGTCATTTTGCATAAAGATTTTAGTTTGGATGACCTCTGCCAGTCAGCTGTGGTTAAATGAAAGTGTTTCGCCAGTTTGTTGTGAGTTTTGGGTTTACAAGGCCTGACTTAATTACTTGTTAAGGTAGGCCAATATACGATTTCATACGTTGCGCTGACTTTTGGTAACCTCTGCAGGTCATTCGTAACGATATATGAAATATTTCACATTTTTCCATGAATTTATATTCTGAGCATTCTAATGAAACTCTAGCTCGATTTTTGTTGACTTTTGGAGGACACAAATCGGGATGTTCCAGCTTGAGCCACAACAAAAGTTACTAGTCACACATAGTGGAACCGCTGCGTCAATTTTTAGAGGCGTACAAGTCTGCATCGAAGTTTATCCTTGTCGTTTGTGCATATTGTCATATATTAACGTTAGACATGTGCGATATTGTAGAGTTACATGATACAAGTATAAATTGCTTCATGAAATTTCAGAAATATGTGCATTGTGCATACCTCTTAGCGACATCCATAGAAGATCTAAGAATTATTTGCTGCCAATTCTTCAAAATACATCTACAGATGTCAACCCTTAGGGTCACTACATCTAGTCACCTAGGCCACGCTGGTCGGTCAGAGTACCGCAAAACGCCGCCATATTGGGGCAGAGAAGGGTGGTTTTTAATAATGGACAAATTAAAACTACGTTTTACGTATTTGACCTATTAAAGGTTTAATCTTTCAAAATAAGAAAAACCTTTGAAACTAAACATGGATTTGAATAAATGCAATTAGATACAAATAATTTACAATTTCGTGCTTCTTTTGTCCCAATATGGCGGCGTTTTGCGGTACTCTGATCGACCAGCGCGGCCTAGGTGACTAGATTTACTGACTCTAGCAACCATAACTAAAATATAACCAGGGCAACTTATCTGTTTCATTTGACACACTCTGACAATTTGAGCGTTCTATTCGGTAGGTATTTTACATTACTAAAAAAAATAATCAAAGTATAGTAGTGCAGATTACCAAATAGCTTCAAATTATAAAACATTTCGAATGCAAATAGAAAAGTCACGTTAACCACTTTATTAATAAAAATTAATTAAATAACACATCATACGCAGTTAGGTTTCATGTGACTGGAGAAGGTTCACTATGTAAGCCATAACGTCCCTCGTTCTTCACAAGATCAAAAAATCCTTCAAAAAGTTATAGCTAGACGGTACTCTTAAATATAAGGGTCAACCTATTTAAGAGCTTTAAATTATCTAAGTACGGTCTAAATCCTAATATAATATCTAGGTAACCGCACTGTAATTAGCTGTATGTTAAATTACTGTTTGTGTTCAGGAGGTGTCTCTTTCCTTCGATTATGAGTGAAGCATTTTAGATGAGATTCATCAGCAGACTCAGGGCAGCTATGAGACTGCCACACTTTAAGTAGCTGTAGCAGTTATGAAAAACCTTTTCCACAATTAGGCTAATCTTTGTCTAACATTTGTACCATCTCAGACTTTACGAATTAATATCGTTCGATGATTTCTTCGGCCATATTTGTAAAAAAACTAGCTTTACAAGATTGAAGAGTTAATCCAAGTATGCAAACGAATCGAAGATGCCCAGTTATTGGTTACTAGGTTTTGATCAATTCTTTCATACTCGCAGAAATGTTTAAGGCTTGATGTGGCATATCATAAAGGAAAAGTACGTATGTTATCACTGAGTATATCAGCTGCTTATATATATATCTAATATCTTCCAAGAACTTTTAATAGTTGACTTTGAATGTCAAAAATTTTTTCGTGCAACAACAATTATTTTGACTGCTGCTTCTTCTTCGACTACAAAGAGGTTTAGAGCGTGTTGCAATTGTCTGCGATTGAGATACACAGTTCGAAGATTCCTGAACCTTGTCGGTTATTATGTTGTCGATGCGTTAGACAATCGTTTTACCTTTAACTATTGTCCTGAATCATCTCCTTCAAATTAGGAACATATGATTAAAATAAACGGCAATGCGTTTCTGCAATCTTCACAAGCAACCGCTCAATCTATCACAGCTGCCGGTTGTTAAAAATCTTAATGCACTACGTAATTTGCTATGCTCCTCATAATCAACATCCATATTTAGGTGTTTCCATTTTTGAGGTGCAAACTTTTAGATCTTTTGCATCCAGGAACCTCTCAACTTATGGTAAGCAATCCTGGGCGGAAGATTGTATAGTCTTCTGGATTGAAGTTTGATCCTAAACAGTGGTTTGTAGTGTCTTCAATAGGCAATAGAGTTCCAGTCTTGGGTTTATTTTAGCTCCCAACTCAATTAGAAAATAAGGTTCACGTTGTCGACATGTTATTGTTCTTGATATTCCCCACACATTACGATTGGTTTTTGCATTGATCTGAACATTATTCCGGATTCAAGAAAAAGTATTTAGCAAATTTCTTTCTGAATATCCGACAGTACTGCAATCTATAGTAGCCACTACTGCTTGTGTACTTATTTCAGTCGACTCAATGCGGTCATAAAAGAGAATACCCGCTATTATGTTTCAGCGATATTTGATAAATTGTGAAATGTATGATTTAATAGTCTTGACATTAAAAACATACAGCGTTTACAAATCATGGTCCAATTGATTATCAATTTTGACGCATGCCCTTTGAGCTTTGCAAACGCGCTGACTACTTGGCAGCATAGTATCGACTATTCGATCTTGGAATCTATTTGTAACCTTCGGTATGGTGTACTGGGGCACTTATTGTAGTATCTCCAGTTCGACACCTAGGACTGTCTACTGTTAAGGAACACCTGTGTAAGAACAGAAAATGTAATGGAGACCTTACTTGCAGACTTTGCTACAAGGAACCAGAAACAAGCTTTCAGGCTGTAGTGCCACCGGTACCAACTGGCAGACGAAACCCTAAGAAAGGAAAACGACTGTCTATGTACGACTCCTTTGGTGATTAGCTTATGGATGAAGAATGGCATTTTTCATTTTTTGTTGACCTCAATTGAACTATTTGATGTATGTGGTCAAATGGCATGGTTTACGTCCGGACCTAAAGTATAAGGTATATTAGAAATACCTCCTCCATAAAATGTGACCGAGGTTAGACGCTTTATCGGAAATACATAAATTTGTCTTGAATTTTTCGATAATCATATCTCCTCTGACCGACCTTACTAATAAAGGCAAACAATAGAAATGGAATGAAAAATGTAAAGGGGCCTTTTAGGCCTTCAGCAAACACCGCATCACCGCACCTATTCGTAGTTGTTCGGATTGTAATCGACCATTTGCGTTGCAGATGGATCCGTCCGTATGCGGATGTGAGCCGTACTTCCTCAAAGGTTTGAAGGAGGTGTAAGGGTAGTCTCCTTTTTAACTAGTACGCAAAAAGTAAATTTCACCACTACTGAACACAAATGTTTAACTGGTATCTGTCCAGTCAAGAAATCCCAGAATTATTTAAAAGGCGTTTGATTCACGGTAATTATCACGAACCACCATAGTTTGTTTTGGCTTAATCGACTTAAAGACCCAGCCACGTTGGGATTTGCGACTAGAATCCTACAGTTTCACCATTAAACATTGCAAAAGGAATCAAGCATTTGGTACTGGATATGCATTTGCATTCTGTCCTGGTTGAGATTGACATCGTTCAAAAATATCAGGGCCACAATCAACCAAAAATTAAGAAACGCTGATATCGGCGGATGATACAAAATTTTCTAAATATCCCTGATGCCTACTATCCAACGTAGAGACCTGAAGAAGATGTTCTTCTCAAATAACTACACGAAGTGGAGAAAATCTAACTGTTCTTAGAGAACATTACTGTAAGACGATTGGGAAATAAAAATACAATAACTTTTTGCGGCAATAATCATTTTGTATTGTTGTATTGTTGTAAATAATTTTTTTTGAAATTGCATGTCCCTGGGTGTGGAATAGTTGTCTATTTAGGTCAACATAAATTCACAAAAAATTCAGTCCTGTGCGATGATATCTTCAGGTTCCTTTTGGAAGGCGATATTTTGAAATTTTAATAAAAAACCCTAATTCTTTACTTTTTTAAAACAATCTAAGACAACAAGACAAAAGTGGCTGGGACAGCCATAGTTATTTTTTTCCTTAATATTATTACAAAAAAGACACATTTCTCTCCAGCGCCATCTTCAGGTTACTATCAAACTGTAATTTATTGATTTTTAAGGTTTTTTTTATATCAAATATAGTTTATATTTGTGGCAATGTTCTTCCAACATTTTCCGACGTTATGAAATTGTTTGTGTGGTATCGTGATTTCTTTCAAGGCTAGATAGGCCAAAGAAACATGATGATAAATGCAGCATTGATGTTAAAACTACAAAGAAAATCGCAAAGTTGCAAGAAAGAACAGAATTAGTAAAAAAAAGGTTTCAAAAGAAAATTAAAGATACAATTTCAACCAAGCACAAAGTACAAGGGAAGAAGAAGAGGAAAGCAAACAAAAGAAGACCACTGTAACGACATTGATAGCAATGATGCTACCGATTATATCGAGGTTGATACTATAGGTATTATCTCACAACCTTCAACATTAAAGTGTTTAAAACCTGTGGCAGAAGTGGACTTTCAAACACAAATGTATCTCTCTTTGTGAATGCTGTGCTCAAAGATTTTGTTATAGTCAGTAACGAGAATCCGTTGTTAATTATTGACAGAAGTAAAATTAGAAGAAAAAAAGATGGAGCATAATATATAGTTGATATAGAATTGAAACAAAAATGAAATGTTGTTTTTGGAATTTACTTTAGGACAGTAGGAAAGATAGGACACTTGTGAAGTGGGTAGCCGCGCGGTAAAGACTCTTACTAGCTCTTACTGCAACTCTTACTCAGGCGGCCCGGGTTCTATCCCCGAAACCAGCGAGAAGCTGTTTGTCGTCGATAACGCCTCCGTACACTACGCCATGCTGCCAGATCAGTACGTTAAGCAGCCAGTCCTGGCAACCACGCCTATCTGTGGTTGTCGTTAAAAATAACACACCCCTATACCTCAAGTATCTATTTACTTCAGTAGTTTGGCAATGTTAACTACAATTAATATTTATACATTTAAATACTTGCTATTGTATAAATTAAACCCAGTTATCAAACTAAACAAATTACAGAAGAAAATGTAGTTGTTGTTGCGGAACCAGGTTCTATTTGCCTAGGACATGTGACACCTACGTCCGGAAGCGCCAATGACATTAAGACCAGTCTTTTTAACTTCCTTCGAAATTCTTTGGGTGAAAATTTAAACAAAATTGAAAACCACCATTGTTCAAAAGTATTACCGAAGCAGATCTTAGAGAAATAAAAAATTAATAGATTATAAATATTTCTAATAACATCGACGTTTTAAGTCTCCATAAATTAACACAAATGGTAACCGAGGCTTCGTCAGTATGTAGTAACAACGCCAGGGGCGGATTGATTCGGGCGAAGATTTCTCCCTGAAAAGCAATACCAAAAATGGCGGCAAAATAAGATTTTATTAAGTGAATTTCTAGACATATGGAAGGGTGGGGGTGGAATACGTCACCTCTTCATAGTGGATTGTGGGTTGTTTTTGTTTATAAAAAAACAAGAAGAACTGCTAAAAAACTACTCGAAGAATTAACATTTTTAATCTTACTTTTACATTTTTAAGAAAAAAAAAAGGAACCTGAAGACATAATATTTTTCCAAAAGTGTATTACGGTTGTGCTTGATTAATCAAAAGGCAACTATCCCGCACCCAGGCTAACTAAAAACTCAAATTCAAATTTTCACCTATATAGTATTGCTCCGCCCTAGTGCACATATAGATTATTTTTCAGGCGGTCATAATAACACAGCAAAATCATCAATAACAAATTTCAATTGAACACAAGTATAAAATACTGAACTGTGATGGATGATCTGCACTAGTCTGTTTCCCTGGAAATAATTATGGAAATAAAAACAAAATCTCAACAACTTTGAAAACGTTTTGAAGTTGAATATAAATTAGTATTGTACTATTATAACAGTATATTGTGTTACAAGTGTAGATAAGTGACAATTTTTCACGAGTGTGATGAAGCTGCGGGTGAGACAAAGTTGAATGCCGCAACTAGAAGAGTGTTAAATTAGCGTTTTTGCAAGTGTTGCACACTATATTTTATCTACGACTACAAAAAAAGTAATAAAACACCAAAATCTAAGAAAAATATTTAACCTAGAATTTATACTCGCATTCATATTTTTTACGTGAGATCTCTGGCAATAAATTAAGAGATGTAATGTAAACTTCCGTGTTTGCTTTGATGTTTGGACGTGTACAGTGTACACTCCTTTTTCCCACCATCAGATTCACTCATGACAAATTCACCCACAATTCAATTGCCAATGTTATTTTTCAAAGCAAACTTTGTAACGGTACATTTTCTACCGGCATTCAGTACGTAAAATTTTACATTTATACTTATTAAAAATCCGAAGTTCGGTCCTGTAAGATTGCGCTTTATTCGAAATAGAATTTCGTCATGTAAATATTTCCTATAAAAAAATTTTTCAAGAAAGGATTGTTTTATATTTGTTACAATTAAAGAACGTAGCGTCATAAAAATGATGTCTTTTGGTGTTTTGTTTATTTGTGTTTTGGTATAATATCAATTACTTTGCGAGAGACCTTGATAAAAACTGTGGGAAGTGTTTGGTCAAATTATTTTATAAAAATATTTCTGTTAATATTCTGAGAATGCTTAGATTTGGGATCAAATTCTCTTTGTTCAAAAGGTGACTTTGGTACATGTGTCCGAGATTTGAAACGGGCTGGCGCGTAGCAATTTCGGCTAGACGCCAGATGGGTGTTATTTTGTACCAGTTTGCGCGCAATTTCTTCAAGTACTACTTTTCATTCCTTTAGGTCGAAATTTCTGCAGACTGTTAGCTGAAAAACTTCCTTACGGCCAAATAAGACGCATTATTTCGCGGGTGATCAGGGTCACAGAGGCTGGCCTTCTTTGCGCCTCGACAGCTTAGCGTGGACACTTGCTTCCCGTTTGCGCTTCAACCTAGACCACCTAGATCAGATCGTGCTATGAAGGTCGATATTAAGAAATTTGCGGTCCATCTTTGAGATTAGTTAGTCGACTTTGGGGTCGGGTTTATTGTGTTATAATTCAGTGTGGATTATTCAGAATTAATGCAATCTTTGAGTATAGTTCCCGTATAGTTTAGTTGTGATTTGCGGTAAAAGTGAACTTTTAAAGTTAATTGAGTTTTGAGAATTTTCGTTTGTGAAGATTAACTAATAATATCGTCTCGTTAATAATCAATTATAGTTGGTTTATGTGTAACGAAACATTAAAAACGATTACGCTCTTTGCCTGCGTTAACAGAAGAAAGTGAAGTTGTTATTAAAATTACTTAATTTGGGTAATAGTTTAAAATTGTGGATTGTCATTTTATCTGGCGATAATGACAGACAGTTATTTGGTTTAATCCGTGGAGTTTTAAATAAAGGAGATTACAATTACTCCTCGAGAATAAATTCTAAACAATAAACATTAACTAAACAAGATTGTTTAAACTGTGTTTAACGAACATGGGTGCTGAAAATTGTATGGATGATTGACTATTGTTATAAAGTATTTCTTTGGACCTGCTACCATCAAACTGCAATTTAATACCATCGAATCATCGAGAATCAACTACGGTTCTTTCCAAGTGAGGCCTTTTCCAATTTCTGATTGACCAGTATGATTTGCTTTGTACAGCAAATAAACCAAGGTTTAAGGTATTGTACTTTAAGAATTGTTTATCTTTATTATTTTGAGGTTGGATTATTTTAAATAAGTGAATTTTGTTGTTCTTTACTAGAAGAGAGCTCTCAGTGGTACTTAATTTTAGTCCATTATTAACAGTGAAAATTAAATTAATAAATCTTAGAAATATTTAATTAGATTTATTTTAGTTTAAAGTGATGGATATTTGTTCGTCAAACTTTTCAGAAGATTTCTGGTTTAAATAAATTCTTGAGTCTAATATTATGTTGGAATACTTTTTAGCTAATAAATCCGGATATCCTTCAGATCTTGTTGAACTTTTAGAAATTTATATTTATTAAAATTCTAATAACAACCATTCTGGACAAATATTCAAATTATCTTTGAAATTGCCTTAAGTCTATCAATTCTAAAGTAGTAAACGATTATTTACTAAATGCTTAGTCTTAAGTTTAATAAATTTATACTGTTTATGTGTTTTTTTATGTGTTTGAATATTATTATTATACCTGTGTTTAGTTTATACTAATGATCTAAACGGAACCATATAATTATGAAAGTTTTGTTAAAATTTTACTTTAGAATTTTCTAAACATTTCTAAATTTTTATCCAAAAACGTATTAAATTTAATTCATTTTCTGATTAATGAATTTAATATCAAATCAGGCTTAGTTAAACATCAATATTAAGCTTCATAATCAGATGGCGCATTATTTGTGTTCTAAACCCTTATCTACTTCTTTTCACAAAATAAGACAACTGCAGAACCAATACCTGCGACCTGAACATTTAAAATTTGTAAGAGAGAGTTTAAATCTCAAGCTGTGGCAATGATTTTGAGCATATATGATAATGTAAGTATGATAATTTTATAGTTGTGTTCTCGTGTAGAAAAGCTTTAGTTTCACTGGCGCCCTACCGCGGGGTATTATTTCGTTTGGGAGATTTTAGTGAGTTTCACTGACGGTCCAACGTGGGCCAGATTTAAGTCGTTTCAACTTTTAGAATTATGGTTTTAAATTATAAAACCAAATAGGGCTATAACCAATATAGCGATCTATTTCTGTCACCTACATCTGAATAGCGCTTTTCTGATCTAACCCCTTTTTCGCGTAATGTAAATATATTCTGGCATGCATTGCAGGTGTAGTGGATGGCAAGAAAAAAGATAGTGTTCAGTGTTTCCATCGCGCTTGCACTTGTGAATTATATGAATAAAATGTTGCAAATTATAAAAGTTCTCATTGTTTTTATTGTAATTTAGCAGTAATGGATATTATTATTAGTTATTAACAATTATAGAATGTTAAAAATTAATCAACTTTGCGTTAACTCAACGACAATTTTATAATAACTATATATAATAATAATAAATAAATTATGGTAAGTCGCCTCAATAGGTGACAACAAAACCAACTTGTTTGAACAAATAAACAACATGTTAATTAAATAAATCAATACAAATAATAACATATCATAATAATTAGCCGTCTACGATGAAAATAAACTTGATAAAGAAGGAAACCCTCCTTCGAAACGTCGTTTAATTACAAAAAACTTATTTATTATTCACCTATGAACTAAAGAACCAAAGAAAAAAATCTAAAAATAAAATCCACATAGTTCAAGAAAAAACAACAAAATAAGTATTTTAATACATAAGAAGAATGGAGGACCACTGCACTGGTTTAAAGTTTTAATCAGCGTTGGTTGGTTATTCTAGCGTAATTCACATTAGCGTTCCAATCCTGCCGGGAGTACCCAAAACTGCTTCAGCTTAAAGACTAATAAAAGGCAGCTGAAAACTAGGATGTTGCTGCCATAAATCCCAAGAACACCTACTTTAATTTAATCTATTCCCCATTCCTAAATCCTAAAGATGTTTTTCTTCACATTGAACCGTTAGATTGAGCTCCTTTGAGTCACAATTTTTGTGTTAAGAATTATTAAATCTTTGGTCATAGTATATCCTGTGAATGACCTGTCTTCGTAGTTTAATAGATATCAAACATATACAATTATAGATAGTTTCTAACCCCAGTGTACGATTTCCTGCTTAATAGGAATTGATATAATTTCATTAGCTAGGTTGATTTAGCTGTACAGAATCTGGTCTGCTATAGTACGGAACGCGTTGGATTGAATTCCTATTTTATTGAGGACTGGTTTTTCAATATTTGTTTAACATTAACTGGAGGCCAATCGTCATAAGATACTTTATCGATATAATTGTAATAATAATAATATAATAATAATATTATAAATGTAATAATTGCAACTACTAATTTCCACTTAACCCTAACCAGAGGTATAGCACACATTGAAAAATCGACTTTTCGACATTTAATTATGATACAAAATATGAAACCGATATTTATTTACCATATATTGGTAGTACTGTATCTATGGCTTTCTATCGATACTACTTTGTTAGGTTATAGTGAGCTGTTAACCTAAGTTAAGCTTTATGACATGCGTTTTTTTACCATATTTTTATTCTACCTCATTCTCATTTTACCTTATTTTCATACTACGGTTAGATGTGTTGCCTATACGAAAACATTCAGGGCAGCGCGCATATAAAAAGATACTTGCAGCTTTAAAAGAAAGCAATGATGCTATTACATCTCCGTTTTAGTAATTATTGTTGAATGTCAACAATAAACTTCATATTTTACTAATTTTAAATAAAGAGAGTGGCCTAATCTTCAAACTGGCTGAATTGAAAATGGTCCACTTCTAAGGTAACTCAAATAATATCCTTTTTTTCTTAAAAAAAAATCTTACACAAATGTACAAATAAGGTAATTGTAGATAATTGTCAACCGTATCATAAATGATGAACCTGGCTGTTGTAACCTACTGCAAGACGTAGATAGGAGCTTTTCTTTCAATTTCCCCATAGCTTTCCATACTGATCAAAAAGTCTTTTTGTTAAAAACAAAAAATCTTACACAAAATTGGTAAGTGGAATTAGAAAGCTTTTAATGTTTCCTACAAGGGATCAAAAAGGCCGAAATATCATATAAAGCCGATAGATGCCTTTATAAACTGATTTTCTTTTGATAATTACCCAACTTTAGGAATCGAACATAAAGCTTTGTATGCAACTCTTACATAATCGGACCTTATAGACTCGCCCTTTTTATAGGCCTTGCTCGCTTCGCTCGCTCGGTTATAAATTGGGCTTGTCTATAAAGTCCTACATTATGTACTTGTTACATAAATAGCTATTATCAAACATTTATAACTTTTATATTTCAAATAATTAATAATATTAATAATAACAATATTGCATATGCCGACATCTATGGCGTTTTAATAGAACTACTGATCGTGCAATATCATTTCCCACGATCAGTTTAGAGATTGTGAGCAATGAGTCATTCTCATGGTTACGAGACTGTGCGAAATGTGTAATTTTCTAGTAGTCGTAGATAATAGTAGTTTGTGCAACAAGGGTGGGTATGATGCCTATATCGCAGGAGAACGAAGTTTGAGGCACGACGCCGAAGGCGAAGTGCCTCAGTCGTTCGAGGGCGATATAGGCATTCCACCCAAGTTGTACAGTATCTTTTTTCTTCGACTAAGCAAAACAATTACAAAATAGATTGCATGTTTCCTTGAGAAATCGAATATAAGGATTAACCTATGCTTTTATCCATGCTAAAATATGGTTGGTAAAATCCCTCTGTCATTGTAGAATTTTTAAGAGTATTATTAAAACTTTGCAGAAATTAACATTTCCGAAGAGAAAATTATTATTTTAAATTTTGTTTTATAAAAAAAATTAAAAAAGAATTATTCTCCCAGCTGGAATTGAACCTGCATCGGTCAGCTTCCGTTGATTTATACCTAGCTCCTACCCGACTGCGCTACCAAGCCCTATCACAAACTCTGTCTACTATACTTATTATAAAAGTAGGTTGTACTTATTTAAATGATTTAATATTTATGTATTTTTAATTATAAAAGTATAATTTGTTAAAGCTACAATTTCACAAATCACGTTATTTTCAAATGCTTAAGTGTTATTGAAAGTAGGAAACATTGATTTTACTTACTTTTACTTCTATATTTATGACAGGAGTTGTCAATAAATTAATTACAAATAATGAAATGTCAAATTGGACTACGTTGATTGGTTGTTTACATATCCGTACACTGTACAGATATGAAATTATATCCGTACACCTTGCTGGAATTGCATACATTTCCATTGCGCGAAATGTGAAGAAAACGGGTGATTTACAAGTAGGAGTAGAAAAATATAATTTCATAACTGAGTAAAAATCTGGAAACAAAAGATCTCATGTAATGTCAATCTCATGTGCAAATGCCACCTTATTACTCGTATTTAATACAACTAACTCATCCTGAGACTTTTAAGTATTTTTTTCTGTTTTGCGTCTATAATAAAGCTGTTAAAGCACCCAAAACAGTGCGTTAATAGCTCATTTGAGTGCTTTAATAGCCAAACTTTTTCAAAGTTGGGAGCATTGAAAAAAAAATTGAAAAAACGGAAAATTGACAAAAACTTCACTCTAAAAATTTGAATTTTCAAATGTTACATCAAATTCCCAAAATTTTGAAATTGCGATTTTTTTATATTTAAAAAGGGAATAATAGAAAAAAATAGCATAAAAAACTCGTTTCATAAGTCATTATTGCACTCGTCCTATAGAAAACTCGCCGCAAGCGGCTCGTTTTCTAAATTTGGACTCGTGCAATAAATCTTGCCTTATGAGACTCGTTCTTTAATATCCTATTATATCTTGAAGCTATATTCAATTGCAAACACTAAGCGAAACTAAGCGCTTAATTGCCTAAAATTGCACTTAACTACAACCTCTTTTAATTCACCGAAATAAATGTTTTTCATTCATGGAAGACCGGTAAATTAAAGTGGTGTATACACTAAAGCAACTAAGAAGCTCAACCAGATCAAAGAGCTTTCTCGATCATGACCTGCTTTGATAAAAAAGAAGAGAAATAGTTCCCAAGATAAAATGGATATTTTAAAGACATTCAAAACTATATGCAAACAAATCCTATTGCTTTGGGTAGAAATAATACAAATCGGCGTCTGCATCCTATAACCCTGCATACAATTCTTTCTACAACGGCTATTAGCAAATTAAAAGTACAATATTCAATTTAAATTTATCGCAATTCAATAAATAAAAAATAATCTTTAATTAAACCATTAATCTTTAATAACACGTTAAACCAAAATTCACTTTATTCAATCGGGAAATATTTGGGTTGCATTGAGACGTATCTACTGTAATTAACCACTGCCCTGAAGCACCTTCTGTAACTAGTTTTCCATTCAAACCTACAGGATTACATTTTAATGATCACGAATCCGTGTGCATTCTGTGCTATTCTCGCTGCAGTACAAACTAAACTTTTAATAGGGAGT
This sequence comes from Agrypnus murinus, assembly GCA_929113105.1. Lineage (NCBI taxonomy): Eukaryota > Metazoa > Arthropoda > Insecta > Coleoptera > Elateridae > Agrypnus > Agrypnus murinus. The sequence goes on along the minus strand of OV816026.1, from coordinate 89,300,899 downwards.
GCTCTACAGGGACTTCTGTTGGCTAATTATGTTCCTGTCTAGGTGTTATGAATTACAAATTGTACTTTCCACTTTCGATTATGTTAAAATATAAATGCAGCATAGAAAAGTCTATTTTTAATTTAGAATAGTTTTGAAATAAACGCCTAGATAATCTGAATAAGTAATTAGTTATGGTTTCTGGTGTAAATAAGGAAATAAAAATCTAATTAACTAGAAGACCTTCCATTACTTTAAATTATAACATTAAGGTTGAAAATATTGCTGGAAATTTTATTAAATTGAAATTTATGACGTCATTTAAAGTAGCAATTGCATTTTAGATGCTGTTCGAATACAGAAATTTGTAAGCACTTTAATCCAACAAGATGATAAAGAATGTATTTTATGATAGGGAAGCAAAATTACATTTCTCTATAAGGACCATTACTGGAGCTTATACTTATTATAGCACATGGTTATGTGAATTTATTTTTTAACTCAAAAAATATTAGCGCAATAAAATTGTTTCAGTCATTCAGTCAGTGATATAGAGCATGAAAAAGAGAAAAAACAGCGTGGAGCCCATAGTGCGAGTTTAACATAACGATGAAAATAGGATGGATTGAACGTTCCTAGTAAACCTCCTGAGAATTGAAGCATTGAACTACAAGTATACAGTGCTTCAAATGATTTTTTAATTAGAATTTTGAATTAGTTCTTGACCTCTGAGTATAGGTGTGTACAACGAAAAGTTACTAAACTCTCAAGGCTGGATTTAAGGGTGGGCTGGGTCGTCTGCAGCCCAGGAGACCTACCAATCGAGGGCTCCACCAAATGAAATACGTATGCATTTTATACGTCAAGAAAACTAAAAATTTATTTTTTAACAAAAGCTCACAGTAAAATATAACAACAATAAAATATCATAATACATAATTACATATATAAACAGAGCGTATCAAAAATAACGAACAATACTTGAATACGAGTTAGTTGATCATGTATAGAGAAAACTTTTCTTATAACTTTTTTTTCTAACATGTCCAGTTCTGCACTCTGCTAGACATTCCCCTTATGTCGCATAATGCGGAGGATTGTAGTGTGTTGAACTTGAAATAATTTGTAAATAAAGCACAATTTTGGCTATGCCACTGAATTCTAAATCCTTGACGAAGATGACTGTTGATCTTGAAATACATACGAAGATAAAACACATCTCCTTTTTACTTATGTTGCCGTTTGTTTATCTTAAATTAAATTCAATCTCTAATAACAGCCTTAAAATAAAAATAGTAAAAAGCAAATTTCATTACGACTTTCTATCCTTTGATGTTAGTAGATTGTTTACAACCTGAATAATTACTTGATTTTAGTTATCCTTTTCAGTAAAACTGAAACCATCATGGAATAAATAAACATTAAACGCTAGGTAGTGTTTATAATCTGATAATTTGTATTAAACAATATTGGTTTCACACTCTATACTTGTTAATAAAATATTTCGTCTGGTTTATGAGTTACGATTGTTATGAAGAATATCTAATTCTCGTTAGTGTAAATAGTTTATTGTGGTTATTAGATTATTTGTGTATTACAGTAAAATCAGACTGCTCAATACAGTTGGCTATACACAACATTTTTATGTTCTTTAATGGCATTCGAAAATAAACAGAAAAATACATCCTACTTTTAATCTTAAATTAAAAGGCGATTTTTAATTAAAGTAAAGTACGTGTGTAAGTAAAGTGTAAGTAAAATCTTTACTGTCAATCAATGTTTTATTTAAAACAGAAAACACCATCTAATAAACTAATGACAATAAACATAATCAGTTTACGATAGCAAGAAGATTTACGTTGATATCATCGATCACAAAGACTTGGCCTGGAGCAATGTTCCTTCTCGGAATTTTCTGTCAACTCGGCAGTCTAAAATACATAGTGCATTGGTATTACTTCACATTGTTTTGGTTGTCTTAATATTCGACCTCTTTGATTTACTACTTAGATCCAAGTAAAATTTAACAAGATTGTAGTAACAACAAGTATTACATACAATTTCTTAGAAATTAAAAAACAGCTTGTTGTTTTCTTAAGTTTTAGATTCCATCTCTGACGTTTTTTAACTAACTGTGTTCTTGCTAGTTTATTTTGAGATACCCTGACACCTTGTATAGAAATATATAAAGAATCCCTACCAAATTTCAACCCTGGGGCCTCCAGTAACTGACATCCGGGCTTGTAGACTACAACATGTAGACTACGTTAAAATGTTAGTGAAAATGCCAAAAGAACGATTGAAGCAGGATTTGACTGATTTTTATAAACATGGAGGGCACCTAGTCTTAGTCTAGTCAATTCAAATATTAATATTTAATCAGTTAAAATATTAAAAAAAAATGATTGTGCGACATGATCCACGACATACTCAACCTCACACAAATAACACCTACAGAACGAAGCATGTATTCTTATGATTTACTCGTTCAGTTTTATTGAGGAAAATTACCTAATATAAGTGCCAAATGTTAAATAAGTCATTTTAGATTTTTAAGTATTATGTTTCAGTTAAAATTAAAAAATTGATATAAAAAAGGAAAGTTTGCAATAGCATCAGTACCAAAGTTATATCCGTCACGTTCAAAAAAATCAGAAAAAACATCTAAAATCCAAATTTATATTTAATGGTGCTAATCAAACTAGAAACATTTAAAGCCTTTCAAAATTCAGACTGACACTGTATTAGAAGAGTCAAGTTTTGCATTAAGTTTTTATTTTGGAGCCTACCGCGACTACATGTAAGTGCATTTAATAGAAATTGGCTATAGATAACGGAAAGGATAATTAAAGATAATCTGGTTACGTAAATAGTAAATTTAAATAAACAAAAATACCTGACAAAATGCTTTCCTTTAATATGAACTCTACCAATAATCTTTAATAGTTACATAATATTAAAGATATTACATACGATAAATACGATACGAAAAACTAATTTAACGAGCACATTTTTTGCATTGAATAAACTTGCTGTATAGGGTGCTTTCGTGGACCCGTCATCATATATATATATAAAGTCGAGTGATCGTCTATTTACTAATAAAGCATTCTTTGCGGAATTCACATTCGGTTTGGACATGGGGTGTTTTAAACTTATTTTCGTTAAAAAACATGATTAATTTAAAAAAACACAATTGTTTTTGTTTTTTAAAACATGTTTTTTGCCAACCCTGAATTGACACTTATACAGTGGCGGATTTAGGCACAAGCGTTGGAAGCGGCCGCTTCAGGCCCCAAAAGTCAGGGGGCTCCGCAGAGGCCTCCTGTCAAGAACCGTACTGGAAATGCGACAAATAAAACTTAGTGGCGTGAAAATTCACTTTCTCGCAAAAAGTGAAACAAGAAACAGGTCATATCGTGTACAGGCTGGTAAAGAAAGTGCACTGTTAATGCATTAGAGTTTCGTACGAAAAGACAAGCCCTCAGAGCGTTAGGGAAAATATTGTAACGGAGTATACTGTTTTACAGCAGACCTGCAAGGAATGTATCATCTCTGTCGCTCCGAATCGCTTGCCTTCAATGCCTTCTAGCAAACTCTGCGCGGTCGTCCGACTTACATTCGGGGACGGGGAACTGTACCATGCTTTCGAATGGGTGAAATTCCTTAATGTCATTTGTCATTTGTCAACACTTCCCAATATTTAAATCATTAAAAGAAAAATCTTAACATTACCGATATGTAATGCAACCGGAGAACGGTCTATCTCCGTTCTTAAACGTGTAAAAAATTATTTAAGAAATAATCTTGGACCAAGTCATTTAAAAAATTTATCAGTAATGTTTATTGAAAATGACATTACGCAAAATTTATGTTTTGACATTGAGGATAAAGTTTGTAGAGATGTGCATGTGTATTTAATAACAAACTATGTAAATGAAGCCATATCTGATGTCACAATGCCTATTAACTAAATATTGCCGAATTACAGAAATCTACCACGCTTGAACCTGGGAAATTAGTAAGAGTGACCCTAGAAGGATCTGGTTTAATTCCAATGAAAGTTAATCAATTATAATTAGTTAATGCATAAATCAAAAATATAAATTTAGGTAATTAGGAAAAATTAACAGGGAAAGACAGTATTGAAAAATAAGGTAGATGAATTATAATTTTATTAAATTACAAGCTACTTTAGAAAACTATTTTATTACAAAATAAAATTACATAGTAATATACACATAAAGTCCTTTAAAAAGCAATAGTTTATTATAATACATACTCATAGAATTAGGATTTAACATCTTTGTAAAATAATTTATTCTTAAATACTTTGATGTTGACCATGCACTTATAGCAAACAACCATTCATTTCTACGTCCATCATCTGCTGGAAATATAAAATCATACACATAATTTGAGCAAAAGTTACGTGTTAAAATCGTAAAAATATTGTAATACGTACCTGTGAAAGGTTATGACCTTAGAATATTTCTCTTCTGTTTGGTTTTTACAACCTAGGACGCTACAATTCTTCATTATAAAGTCTTCTAAGTTGTCTTTTATTACTCTTAAGCACTGGAAAACCCATTGGCGCATTGTTCCTAATCTTTAAACTGTACGGAAATGACCTTGGGAAATGATTTCGCATTTTCAGTGGTTCTATTAAATGCCATAAATGTTAGCACATGCAATATTGAAACATAGGTTTTCGCTAGACTAAATAAACAATAAAATACAATAAACATCATACTTACTTTAAAAGATGCTCAAGATTACCACGGCTTGAGATTTAGCTCTATCTTACAAATTTTTAATTCAGGTCGTAGGTATTGGTTCTGCAGTTGTCTAATTTATAAAGTAATGGATAAAGGTTTCAAAAAACACAAAACATACACAAGAAGGACGCCATCTGATTATGAAGCTTAATAATGATAATTAAATAGATCAAATAGATTAAATGAAGCTAATAAAATCTGTCTGAAACCACTAATCAGAAAATGAAATCAGTCCGATATAAATTTAGTGCAAAATATTAGTTAATTTCAACAAAGTCAAAAATTTAGTTTAATGAAAATATTGATGGAAACTTTCATAATTATATGGTTCAATCTTACTGGTTTTAATTAACTTTAAAATCATATTTATTTGAGAAAACACCAGAAAGAAATATAAAAATATAAAAAGATTACAAATTTGAAACTCAAAAACATTCAAATAATAATAAGTTCCTACCCAAGAGCTCTTTTACTAATGAAATTTTAATAAATAAAACTAATTGTATTAAAGTAGATATGAATGAAAAATAAACTGTAAAATTATTACCAAGATTCAAAACCAATTTACATAAATGTTCAACACTCAAAAATTACATAAATCACTATACCTTTAGTTGTCAATAATTCGCAAACCAAAATTAACGCTAAACTGCACAAATAAGACTACAGCATACATCAAGCAATCGCCGCAGGTGGAAACTGGAAAGTCCGTTGATTTTTGCTTTCCATTAATCAAAGATGCAATGGATTAACCCGCGTAATATCTGTATGTGATGAACCATTATTTACAAATCCACCCCCAAAACACAATAACTGAATGCAACCATTAAGTTCAAAAATATTTGGTTAGTAATTTAATTTTGATAACCATCACAAAGGTTCGTTGTTTTCATCAAAACAATCAACTTATTAATTAAATCTGAACTGGATTTAAAAGGCACATAACTCAATTTTATTTATTAATCGGGATTTCGATCACTGAAGGGAATGTCTGTATTTATTAATTTATTTCGGTACCGTAATTGTTTAAACGAGAGTACGATAAGGTAACTGTAAAAATAGGAAAAGCTAGATTTCCCATTTTTCAAACATCCGGAAAAGTGTTTAGCGATATAACGGTACTTTTTATTAACCGCAAATTCTGGATTAATATCCGGACACTTAATTAAACGGTATAATTATTAACTGTAAGTTTTTTTAATTAACTTTGCACGGCACCCGAAACCGGCAGTCGATTAAACTGTACGAAAATTAGATTTAGAATTTTCTTTAATTCTAATCAACTAAAATGAAACGGTAATTCTATAATGTCGACCGAAGTCAACCGTCTTCTCTGAAAGCTCGATCGGAAGTGTTTTAACAATTTGGACCTCTGTTTTACGCAGAGAAACTATGTTTTATCGCTGAAGATGTAGATCGAACCAGACCAATCAAAAGCCTATATCATTTTGTAAGAGCAAATCAAAACTATGGCACGCTTAGTCCACGTGGACTCCTTAAGGCGAATTTTATTAGTTTTTATGCGAGATTCTCGTCCTAATGAACCAAACTAAAGATTTTTTAGGGGCGCGAAAACGGAATCAAGCACACTAACATCTGTAGACGTCAGAATTGCGGACCATGCAATTTTTAAGTTAAAACGCAGAGAGGCCAAGCTGAATTCGTCAACACGTGTTAAATATCACCTTCCACACAAAAGGGGAAGTTTACTTTTTACCATGCTTTCTCAGAACGCAGACTGGAATATTTATATAAAGCAGTATGAACTTAAATGCGCCCTAAATTTTATCAAGATTTTTTTTGATAACGCAACCAATTTTAGCGAATACACATAAACAAGCAAAGCACTAAAGACATAATTTATTACTTCAACGTCCTCTAATTTTATAGAAGTTTAAAAAGAATCTTTTAAAATATTCTTTGTAAATATGTTTATACGAACAAAATTTTAGCTACAAATAGAATATAGATTTGCAGGACCGAACTTTAAATTTTTCGGTAAATATACATGCAAAGTTACACATATTTAAGGTCGATAGAAAATATACCGTTACAATATTTCTAATTATTTGAAATATACAAAGTTATAACTTTTAGATAAAGATTAATTTAAATTTTAAAAGTTAATAATTGTTAATGGACGACTATTATATTCACAAATTTATAGTGATATGTGTATTAATTACAGACGGCACCTTATGACAGCTGTTTCGAGCTTTTGATTCTCCTCAGTTAGGGGCAGCTCGTCTGTGATTTATACACATATCACTATAAAATTGTGAGCATAATAGTCGTTCATAAACAAAACTTACTTTATTAAAACACGTTTGTGTTCATTTTGTATTTTATTTTGTTTAATTAATGCTTTACTTTAAATTATATTTTGAATGCAAATCCATATAGAAAAAATTATCAACCCAGCTGGAAATTGAACCCTGGGCCTTCCACTTTCTGATCGACATATCTACCTCTGAGCTACTATCTCGACTACCAGCATATAAAGTTATTATTACCATATAAAGTTATTATAAAAATTGTTGAATTAACGTAAAATTGATTTAACGATATATCCTTCTAATGGCTTTAATCCATACATTTAGAATAAGCGGTCTATTACAAGAAAATCTAAAAATGTTTTGGGAATTTATTATTTAAAATTAGAATAATTAGAAAATTATTTAAAATTTATTATTAAAATTATTATTAAAATTGGACACCAACAAAACTACTATTATTAATTTAAATAATTGTTCAAATTTTAGTAATAATTTTAAATAAACGATTATTACATTGAGTTATACGCATTTCTTAATTTTTTCAACTAACACCTGTTTTCCATAAACTGTGGGCAATGTCTACTTTTGACAATCCAGCATCTCAATCGCAAATGATATTCTAGGTTAAATATTTTTCCTAGATTTTGGTGTTTTATTACGTTTTTGTGGTCGTAGATAAAGTATAGTGTGTAACACGTACAAAACGCCAATTTCACATTCGTGTGACTGCGGCATGAGACGAAGTCGGATTATTTAAAAAGTCTTGGGGAGGAAATTTGCTCCATCCCCCCACGGTGAATTTGTGCCTGATATTAATTAATATATGTATTTAATTTTTGATAAAAAAAATAAAAGGTATATAAATTCTAATAAATGATTTATACTATGGGGCCCCAAAAATTTGTAACGCTTCAGGCCCCTTAAGTATTAAATCCACTACTGCACTTATTAGTATAACCCACTACATTTGATAATAATTGTTCTTATTTTATGGAATAAACCTAGTTCTTGTTCTTGTGTTACAAAAAAACAGTGGTGTTAGTAAAAGTGTTGTCGCTAAAAAACGTATAACAAACAAAACGAGTAATTGGAATACTTAATGTTAGCTTTTGTAACGAAATCGGCTAAGATGATCTTTAGCACAAATATTTACATGAAACAAACAAAATTTATCGTTTTTTTAAGTTATTCCCAGTTTTTATTTGTATTCAATTTAAAATTTTGTTTGTTCACTAAAAGTAGTAAACTTTTGACATTCTCTAACAAAACAGACTCAACTTCATAACGAGAACCTGAATTCTATTATAATTTTATTTAGAACAAGAAAAAATAATTCATAAAAACAAGTTAACTTTTCCTATCCAGATGGAAATGGATGTTACAACCTAAGCAAATTAAGGCAATTTATTACATGACGTTGACTTATGGAAATAGGAAGTTAATAACAACCAATTAGTGGAGTTGACAAATGTGTTACATACCATTTTGTCCAGAAATCTCTTAATGTGATAACATCAGCAGTTAATTAAATAAATTGAAATTTAAGCTATAATTAACGAAAGTTTGCATTTTCTCCCTCTGCTGCATACTAACATGAATTCAAGGATAAATGAAATAAATCAACAGAAACGGCTTTTAATACTTTTACCCGATTTGTCAAGCGAGATTTATTTAAATGTAAAACACGATCTTAATTAGAGCAATTTTACTATCTTTTTCTTTTCAGTTTTATCTTTCTATCTCGATACTTTCTGTTTTAACTGCTAAAAGATTTAGCGGCATTTAGACTTTCTTAAAACGACAATTTAATGAAATTTACTAATTAGCATGTTCTTTTATTATGTTGGTAATACTTCAAAGGATTTCAAGCGAAATTTACTTACAAAATAAATATTTACCCTTCAGTTACAGTAAGGCATAGAAAGGCATTTGATACAAGAGGGAAAAATTAATTATTATTTCAAAGAAAAAAAGATTGAAGAGGAAAGAAGAAAATTATTTTAGTAATTATTGACAAATGAGATGATTGCGTTATCTCCATTCAACACATTCTCTAGAGGGAAAAAAGCTTTAGTTCCAGAAATCTGAGGCAAGTTTTATGTGAAGTTTTATTGGATAAAGTTTTCCCAAGACACCACTAGCATGCGGTCCAACAAGTGAGACCCTTAAATAATAGGAACATATGAGAAAGATTGGAAATGTGGTTGTAATTTTGGTAAATTCTCCCGAAAATAACAATAACAGCCTATATATCATGTTTGTGTCATAAAGGGACTAAACTATCTATTTTTAGTATGAATGATATTTCTATATTGAGACCAAGGACAAACATTACCAGTTTACTGAATAAACAGGAAATTTTCAGTTTATCGATTTGATCTAGTTTGCTGAGTAATGTTGAAGGTAATGAGGCTTAAAATAAAATCTAAATAATGGAATTCGAGATTTTAATAAATTGTAACCTATTTTAGTCCAACTAAAATAATTTTCCGATGTAATTAAAGAATTTATGTAGCAAACGAAGCTTGTAATTCGATTTGCAGTAATTTGTACGTTTATTCTAAGCTGCATTTTAAATTAAACTAATTAAGATTTTTACCAGCTTAAAAAGATAAATGCCTGAAAAATAAAGAATACAATTATTTTGCTTTAACAAAGTATTATGGGAAATTAAATTTCCACTACAGTTTTTCAAGGAAGATAAATAAGAATACTTTTAAGTTACATAATGAGTTTTCCAGTTGAATTTTTAGTGTCTCTTAACTACGGTGCATCCAACTTTGTTTGAAATTTTCCCGTATCTACATTATTTTATTGCCTTGCTCTTTTTATTAAAAATAAAACTTTTTAAAAATCATTTACATACTTAATCTCAGCTAGCTATTTTCTTGTAAGGTGATGTGGAACAGTTTTTTTATAATTTTATTTTATAAAATTTATTAGTTTTGCTAATTTTTAAAATACAAATTTTTCCTTTCATTTAATGGTAGATAAGCAAAAAAGATAACAAATTAAGAAAAAAAATGCTAATATTGGGTCTGGTATTATGTTGGGTTAACATGTGGAATTACGGCACTCTAGTTTTATTTCTTCTGAACAAGCCCTTTACAATTACAGGGAAATGTTGAGTATTCGAGGCAAACTTGAAAAAGAGTAATTCGCTTTTTCTTATTTTCTTTAAATTGTACAAATTTTTTTCTTTTCCTATCTTTGTGTTACGTTGCATTTTAACAAAACCAAAAATAAAAGATACATTTTTGTAAAGCAAAACGAAACGATTAGTTACGCTTCCTACCCTTGGGTGGAAAAACCCAAATTTCTAAAAACTCGATTATCTTGGGTGGATTTTTTGTTTGAGGGTCAAGAATTCACAGTTGCGTCAGAGTGCAACGCAAATAGTTTGAAGTAAGTGAGTGTGTCAGCTTGGACTTCATTATATTGCTTAATAAATAACTGCCTAAGTGTGATTTATATGGGATGCTTCTTTATTGTAAGCTTTGATTTGTAATTGTACATAACTTTGTACGTCATGAATGATGCAGAGATTAATTAATAAAACGAATTATTAAATTGCATAAATATGTTGTGAATATTATTTGCTTTTGTCAGCTAACGGGTCCTTGGTTGGTGTCTTTTATTTTGAGTGTCCGTAGGGTTGGATATATTTACATATGACTTATGCGGACGGGGTAACGCTTTTCGTTTACCTGGCCCTTATTTTTAGAAAAATTGGTGGCGTTTGGTAGGAAATTTTGGTCCTATGTGCAAGGAACTTTGTTAGCGTCGAGCCAGGACCAATACCATTGCTGTGTGTGACACCATTATTGTTTTTAGGTGCAGTTGTATGCATCTAGATAAAGTAACGTACAAACGTAAGAAACAAAGGTAGTTAAGGCGTGAGTCAAGCTTATTGAGACGTGGTCTCATGCTGTTTATCTTTTCGTACAGGAACGAACCAGTTAAAGCCCCGTTTAAATAGCAATCTTCCCTGCATTAAAAATATTTTAAGATTATTGTTCTTTCTTTCTTTTGTTTATAATCTCATTTAAATAAGTTTCCGCTTTTTTCTTTTACTGTCTACAGTTAATTTGTCTGTTTTGAAAATTAACATTTGATTTCTTCGAATAAACTTGTAGCGTTTATTTAATTATTATTTGTGTTTTATTTATCTTTTTTATTTATTATTTTTGTTTTTAAATCACTAAACCCCCCTTTTACATTTGTAATGATGTTTTTTAAGTTCTATAAACTGTGTTTGCAAATTATTAATACCCAAACTGCCTGTAAAGACATCACGAATCACCAACTTTTTGGCCTTGTTGATTCAAACCAAAACATTTTATTAAAACGACGTTGTGAGTTTTCCCTGGCTGGTACAGTAGGCATGATAGTTCGGACTTTTCAATAATTGCCTACCATCTTCATCGTCAAATTTGTTTTTAACCCTTAACCGGCGTTGTGACATCCCTGGGACCGCTACGGTTACATTTGCGTTGATACCCACGCCACTATTTAGAATTTTTGAGGGTGGCTTGCAGTACCTTTCAGTTAGTGTGTCATCAACTGCCCGCTGTAGTGCCAGGGCGTTTTTGTTATTTTTTTGCGGAAAGCCTTGGTTGCCGTCGCACGGACCGCACGATGGCGGATACGTAACAAATTAACATTTTAACACCGTGACATTATTGTATTTTCATTGCTACTAAAAGTTAAAAAATGGCAGCAGAACCAGTTCCTACCAGTGTTAGATTAGATGATCCTGATTTTGAAAGTAAAGGGATGTTGATGTACGAGGCTCTTGACTCCGATGTTGAATTATCCAGTGAAGAAGATGCAGATTACATTCTAAGCAAGCATGATACAGATTCGGCTGAGTCAGGCGATGAAGCACCAGTTGTGCAAGCAAATATTCAACAGAATATTGTAGAAGCTGAAACATCTGACGATGATAGCAATGAAGTCGAAGAACCAAATTACTTCTATGGCCGTAACATATTCAAATGGTCAGCAACTGCACCTAGTAAAAATGTAAGGACTGCAGCGCATAATATTCTCAGAATACCAACTGTGAGATCTGCAGTCGCAAAAGTAGAACCTATTGTTGCTTGGAATTCTATATTCACTGACGACATGATTCAACAAATTACTGTTTGGACGAACAAAAAACTTCAATTGGTCAGAACTAAGTACTCTGATTCAACAAGAACAGAGCTAAGGGACTGCACATTGGAAGAAATGAAATGTTTCATTGGCTTATTGATTTATACAGCTGTCTTCAAATCTAACCATGAAGATATAATTTCTTTGTTTGCTACGGACGGAACTGGTCGCGATATTTTAGGCTTGCCTTGCCCGCAAAAAGGTTTGCCGTTCTTACCAACTGCTTGAGATTTGACAATCCCGACGATCGAGAAGAAAGAAAAGTAGCAGATACTTGTGCTGCAATATCGGAATTGCTACAAAATTTTAACACAAATTCACAAGCTGCATTTTCTTTAGTCTCCAACACAACCGTAGACGAAATGTTATTGGCATTTCGAGGTCGTTGCCGTTTCAAGATGTATATGCCTTCAAAGCCAGCCAAATATGGGTTGAAATTGCAATGTCTCTGTGATGCCAGAACCTGTATAACACATATTTATATTGTGGAAAGGGTAGTGACAGTTTGGGACTATCTCAAGAAGAAAAAAATTTGGCTAACCACACAAGCTGTTATTAGATTATGTAAACCAATATATGGTAGCAACCGCAATGTGACTACAGACAATTGGTACACTTCAATGAAGTTGGCACAAGTTCTCAAAGTCAATGGGCTTACAATGGTAGGAACCATGGAAAAAAACAAAAAAGAAGTACCGAAGGAATTTTTTAATTTTTATAGGCAAATAGAATCTTCACTCTACGGATTTATCAAAGACTTTACACTCTTGTCGTTTGTTCCCAAAAAAATAAAGCAGTTCTATTGCTTTCAACAATGCACCATTCGGTTGAAACAGATCCATTTACCGAAAAACCAGAAATCATCTGTTTCTATAATAACACCAAAAGTGGTGTTGATTTCATGGACCAGAAATGCAGTGTACACTCATCAAGTCGCCGCACACGTCGTTGGCCAATAGCAATATTTTTCCGCATTCTTGATATGAGTACAACAAATGCCTATATTGTACATCAATCCTACCGAGACAAAACAGATCTTACTAGAATGTAGTTCATGAAAATCGTAGCTAAACAGTTGATTGAGCCCTACATGAGGGAATGCTTTTATAATTTAAGATTACCTCGTGAACTCAGATTGTCAATTGGCGTCTTCTAGGCAAAAGATCTTTAGAAAACGCAGCTGATCAATCCGATAAATTAGCCCGCAATGAAAGAAAAACATGCTACCTATGTCCAGCAAAAAAGAAGCGGAAGACTGCGTATTTGTGTTTTTCTTGTAAAAAGGCAATATGTTTAGAATGTAGCAAAAAAATGTGCATTGAATGCGCTAAAGGTGAATATAAGTGAAATAAAATTTAGCCTTTATTATCCTTTGCACGTTTTTTTTGTAAGCTATGTTTTTCAAGTTTTATAATTTTGTTTATGTTGACATATTTCCAAAGAGTATGTATTATGTTATGTATTGACTTAGTTTTGTTGTGTTAATGAGTCATGAATTTCTATCCAGTTTTGATTATATTCTGTGGCCGAAGCTTTTTTTAAAACTTTATTTATTGAATATAATAAAACACATTTATATATTTCGTTTGCAGTCGTAGAATATATTTTATTATTTTTAATCGAGAGAAAACTTTATCTCTTTTAACATTTAGAATACAAATATTAATATTACTTTGTCTGTAATTATTTAACGAGTTTAAGACGAGTTTAAATAATTAAATTTTAATTAACACACTTAACAGAACAATTTTAGAATTCACATTTAAATGACATTAGGCAAAATGATTAATTAAAACTCGAATGAGCCTTTATGTTTTTACTAGCAAGACAATTTTAAAATCCACATCTAGTTTTAATACTCACTCAGGATAAACACTCGTTGAATACTTAATAAAGACTTGTGTGTTGAATGAATATTTAAGAAAGACTTGTGTGTTGAATGAATATTTAATAAAGACTTAAGATTAAAACAGAGGTATTTATACCTTATCTGCCTACACAGTTTTCATGGTCATGAGAGACTAAATGCCAAAGAAGTTCTCATAAAGATTTGATATCGTGAGTTTTATTATCTTAAGCAATTCTCATGTAACATGATCTTATCTATAGTGCGATTCTACGTACGTTACTATCCAAGCTTATGTTATTTTATGTAGGAAATTCAGACTAATAAACTTTCATTGATTTGTTTCGATTCTGTTTTTTTCAAAAATTCTTAGCACACATATTACTTACTATGTGGTAGTATTTAACAAAAATACTCAATTCGGTTTTACGTACTGCATCTTACATATGCGGTCCCAGTGACGTCACGACGGAGTTTACGAATAAAATATTCACCACACCGGTTAAGGGTTAATACCCTAACTTACAAGTTCCTCACATATTTCAGGCTTCTTCTAAAGCAAGACGAGTAGACAATGAATAAAGAAAATTACGCGAAGGAGTTAAATATTATTAAACAGATAGTTAGAAACAACGGCTACAAGGACAACCTAATTGACGGTATGATTTCAAAGAAAAAGAAAAAAATTGTAAACAAAACGTTTTATAACGCCAACCCTAAAGTTAAAGAAATGTATAAATTCATCAACTATATTCCCCATGTTAGTGATAGGATAGTAAACAAGCTTAGGAAAACAAATTGTAATATAATTTGTTTCAATAAAAGTAACATACGGAAAGTATTAATTAATAATAAATATAAAATGGAAACAACTAACAAATCGGGCGTGTATAAAACTTATTGTCAAGACTGCGAAGCATCTTATATCGAACAAAGTGGGAGAAACATAAAGAAACGTCTAGCGGAACACGAACGCGATATTTTATATAATAAGAATTTGTCTGGAATAGCCACCCATTGTATAAATAATGATCATTTCGTAGTCGTAGATAGAGTAGACTTATTGCATGTACAAAAGAAAGGTAAGAGGTTAGATTTGCTAGAGCAATTGGAAATTAAAAAAAATACACAACAATAACGCATTTATTTTAAATGACCAAACAAGCTTCATGAACATCCCCTTGATAGATTTGATTTTTAAGAAAAATATTTAAAAACAGATGGTTGAGATTTCTAAAAGGGTCCGTCCGACCGACGAGTCGAATATGTAGTTAGAAGCTGAAAAGTAACTCTTGGAAAAGGTTTAACAGACCGAAATACGTTTAGAGAACTCTGCATAATTTATGGAACCATTTAAATATAACAGTTTTTCTTTAATTATCAAATTTACAACGTGATTAACTATGTTGAATGCAACCGGCCCTAATTATACGAAGATAAGTGCAGATATGATGACATGTATTTTTTTGTCTTTTACCCAGTCTGATTTTGCAATGTACTACTTAAATCATAATTTAACCTTTTGTTAAAAAGCTTTTCTCCGCTATGTTTACAAAGTTATTAGCACTTCATACCCTAATTGAAAATGCATTTTAAACCTTTTTATTCGTTAACCCATATATGCAAATTTCTTAATTTCTAATCTATTTCTTGGTTGATTACGCCTTAACACTGATTTATAAGGAAATACTTCCCGTAAAGCCATTTTCTGTAGTCAACTTTCTTGAAAAATGTGATGTAGTGGTCTTCGATACACCTTGTGAAATTGTTTGAAAATCTTCATCGAGGTTTTTAAGTGTGCAAAAGCTAAATATTTTTAACGCGTTTAGTTAGTTTTGGTTTCACGTAGGTGAATTTATATTCCTCTGGAAATTCATTTTGTTCGAATTTACTCATCTCTGATTTCAGATATGTATGTTACTAAAGTACAAATTATTATTCATAAGATTTATTTCATCCTATTCCTTGCTTTTATACAAAATATATTGTTTACCAAATACAAGATGCAAAATCGTTGATAGACGACGTTATTTTCATTATATTAAAGTGAAAGGCCAACTGTTCAATATGCCTTGCTTTATTATGGCAACCTCTTGATTAATTATAAAATTTTCTTTAGACTTTTTCTATCTAGAACACGTCTTCAATCCGCACTGGGATATTAACCCTGCATTAGCTCCAAGACAAGGACAGGCAGCATCTTTTGGTTGCCACAACTGCTTTACCTTTTTCTCTGTTATAAAATTTGCAAATCTTTCTTTTCTCTCACTTTCTAGATTTTGTGAACATTAAATAAAGCAGTTACTTTTGTTGCGATATCATTTAATAGAATATTTATTTTGCTACAGAATTTATATTAATGCCATTTTCTCTGCAGAAAAAGTATTCGTAAGTAGTACTGTTAAATTTCTCCGATTGTTTTAAAAGTAAGATACAGCTTCGTTTTTGGTGATTTATGAACTAGTTGATTATTGTTTATGATTTTTATTATTTAATTATTATTAAAAATAGATAATAGTTATAATAAAAGTTTGAAAAATATTTTTAAACGTTGGACGACTATGCTCACAAAATTTCAAAATGATGTGTATGTAAATCACAGACAGCACCCTAATTCCTCCCTGATTCCTATAGGAGGCACCACTATTATTTGTCGGTGTTAATGTTATTTCCGAGCTGGTATATAAGCTCGAATGATGTGTATGGGAATCACGGGCAGCTACCCCTAACTGATGAGAGCCAATAGCTCGAAACAGTCTGTCTTAGGATGCTGTCTGTGATTTACATACACATCGTTTTGAAATTTTGTGAGCATAGTCGTCCAACGTTTGAAAATATTTTTCAAACTTTTATTATTTTATATATGTGAATACTTACATTAATAAAACACTATGTGTTTTAAAATTTTTATATTTTACATTTTTGTGTGATAATAGTTATAACATTTGATTTCCGATTGAGTATGAGCTGACAATTTATAGATTTGATGTATTGATTGATGATCCATCTTTCTTTACATTGTTTCTTTGTAGGAATAAAACGCTAACTTTTTGTTAATTTGCGAAATATTGTGTTTTATTAATATTTCGCTTATGCTGAGTTGGTACTACAAAATATCTCATTCTCTTATTGAATGGTTCCAAAGATATTAACAACTAAAAATCAGGATTTTGTTCAGTAAAAAGGGATCTAGACCAACTATTAGCATGCTTTTAAATAAACATGTCAACGTAATAGGAATGAAGAATCATAAAAAATGAAAACAATTAAAGAGAACATTTCAATAGGTTTCTATAAAATGCAATTTCAAATATTTCTAAGAATCTAAGAATACTAACAAAAGGTAGTGCAACAAACCGATAGAGTTTGAAAATAAGAAAATTGGAAGCGCAGCTATTCAGGAGAAACTCAATTTAAGCTATTTAGCTATCAATAAAGTTACAAGAATTATTTCATTGATACGTTTTTAGAATAGTCTAGAGAATCGCTGGCCAATGCTGATATATTGTGGGTAATATAGTAGTAAAGATTCTTTTTACCTAAAAGGCAGATTTATAGGCAAATACGTACTAGGGATCATAAAAGTTTTAACATATTCTGTTTGAAGGTTAAAAAATAATTTAAAGATGATAGATTCACGTGTTTTTGAAATGCTTCACAGAGCACAATTAAAATTTCATTTTTATACGATTTTGCTGTTTTGTAACAATATTTACAAATACATACACAGGCAACACAATGATAGCTATGATATTGATCTGGTAATTTACTGGAATTTACATTGATGTAAAAATGATATTTTTGGTAAATGATATTTTAAAATCTATAATCATAATAAATCAACTCCCAGGTACTAATTTTAAATTCCCTAATAAGGCTAATTATTGCTGTTTTATAAGTACACGACTTACCCTGCATTCGCACTTAGATATCTTCGGATGTATTTGGAAATAGAAAATACTTTAATCTTACACAGTCTTAATATATAAGTTTTAATACAGGCTGTACTGCTCGACTACTTGAAAGGAAAACAATTGAAAGGAAAGACCGTCATGTGATGATGGTCTATTTAAATATTATTAATAATATAAAAGAATATTTTACTAAAAGTATGTCTCATGAAACTGAAAGTATTGTAGACATTTATTTCGTACGTTTTTTTCTGAATGATAGCCTATTTCGCTTAAGAAAGAACTATATCTATCTTAAAGAAAGACAATGATTCGGTGGTTATGTTTTATTGAATAATATTTTACTTCATGAACTCGTTGACTGATTAATTTCCACCTTTTAATTGCACACATATGTACAAGTTTTAAAATAAATTTAAATCATCTTTAATCTAAACTTCAAGTGACACTGACAAATATGATTGTTAAATTACGAAAAGTTACACACTATTAAAGTTTTTAGTTTCCTATTTCAGTGGGGCGACTATACCTTGGAGCAAAGAAAATTTATCGACATAATTTATTTCCGCGAATCTATGATTCCTGTTATCTGGAAGTTCCCTCAAAGTCTCGAACGCATCGGAAGAGAACGTCTTATTAAGTTTTTTAATAACCTGTTATATAAGAAAAATAAAATTTATTCAAAGAAGTCTAATCACAATAGACTGCATGGAAGTTGACAGTGAAAGCTAGATGATTTCGAATTGTGTTGTTAAAAAGCGTCATACACTACTCACAGGTACAATAGTTACTTGACGGTCGTCCCTGTGAAATGACAATTGAAAATTGGTTTATTATTTACTCCTATTTAGAACGAGGAACATCTTAGTATGAACGATCACATTTTCGACTATTGCTAATAGCAAGTATTCTACTTCTGCTACATAGATTTATCTTTGTTTATTGGCTTGTAAATTCTTGTATGACCATAGCACTGCAGGTGTAAAACTAAACTGTGTCTAAAAGTGTCTTATATGTATAGTAGCCTGTCCAATTTTTATACACATTTTTTTTCTTAATTATACATCGCAAACCCTCTTATTTCATGAAGAATAATAAAATAACTATTCAGTAAAACTTTTAGAGCAATCCATCAACAGGAAGTAGTCTCCCACAAAGGAGTCAAATTCTTGCAAACTCTTAAATTGGCACGTTAGCACCATATTGAGACTAATATCGGTGAAAGTAGAGATGTTCAAGTTTAGTTCACCTCGTTCTAGTGTTACTTATTTATTAATCTAAGCTTTCATGTCAGAGGCATTGAAACAGACTAATTTTGAATGATAATAGAGAAGACTTGAAAAGTTGCCAAGTATAACAAATATAATAATATTCATTTATGTATTCTGTTCAATTTCATCATCATCATCATCATCATCATCAGTGATGCTGATGGCAAGAGTTGTCTGACTGCAACCGAGAAAACCTGGCTTGAATCTCGCCGAGCTGTTATCATACACAACATGCAACAGCACCACGAAACTGTTCAGCTTCGTGAGGATTTCCGAGAGTTTGCACAACTCGCACTTATGATACTGGGAAGAAAATGAATATGGATACCAGATTTTGTGCTCCTGGGCTCTATCATAGAGCAAGATAGATGGCCAAGGAGATCTATTGCTTGAAAATATTTGGATTTCGTCGCCAGTTAATGCTCAGCAACCACCAGATGAGTTCCCTACGGTGTATCTGTCTGGCAGCACGATCTATGCAACTTTCTGGTTTGCTGTATCACTATGAATAGCTGCTACTACGAATGACCTGTTGATACTTCAGCTGATCGAGAGTTGATGATTCGATAACACTGAAAAAAGCTGCGACTGCAGTTGTGGTACCTTAGCGAAGATCTAGCAACTATGCCTTTATTTGGTGACGATGTCAATGATCAAGAAAAGGCAGTTATTGTCAGTGCTCTGCAGAAGAAACCACGTGAGAAATATCTTCCCCGCCTACTTCCAAATCAGATGACTGCCCCAGTACACGCACGGATTGAACATTCTAACTACAATGCGGCACCACGTAAGATATTTCATGCACTGAAACCACCGAAGGTAGTCAACGACTATGCCAAACGTGCAGTCAGATTGGCAACTGACTTTAGTAAAGTCCTAACCAAGAGTTAATAAACAGCACCAGGTTCTCTACCAGGTTGTCGAGCACCATCGGAAGCTAATACCCACAAGTGCAACAAAAGATCAACTAAGTACAGCCCGCACCAAATGACAATCTAACTGTGTCAACTGTCTGATATTAATACTGAACAATACTGTCGACTATATAAATAAACAAATGCCCCGATTCCTGTCATTGCTTCTTATTTTAAAACCACTTCCTGCTATATTTTCATTACTGTTCTTACATTTTTACTGCAACATTTCATTTTGTATCAAATGCCAGACACTTTTTGTAACTGATATTGGTGAACATATTGTTTTTAATTAAGAAGAATAAGGTACCAAATTTACCAAATCTGATCATTTCTTGTTAATGTAAGATGCTGTGGGAGACCACTTCCTGCTGGTTAATCGTTTTGAAACTTTTACTGAGTCATTTGCACCTCAACCTGCGTCAAATGAAAGGGTGTGCAATATAAAAATTTTAAAAAATTTCTGGCCAGACTAACGTATAGAATGCGTCAATTAACATAACGAAACGTAAAAATTATTACTTGAAAAGCTGGGCCATGAGGCAATTCTATAAAGTCCTTTGTCGGAAAAAGCAATGCTGTTACGATGGACATCTTGGTAGTATGTTGAATGATGCTGAATTCTAAAGATACAAACCGTGTACTGCCACTACACATATCATAGTCTGAAGCATCTGAAGTATATTGTCAGGCCTTAATAATATGATTCCGTATACAAACTTCTTGAGATTCTCGTGAATAGCACTTTAGTTTAGAGTCTTTTCTAGTAGTAGCGCTTGAAACTGGCATATTTCTGGAAAACAACACAGGGAATAGCTTTAATGGCGTTACTTTGTAGTATATAGTTTAGTAGTAAATATAGGCATTAAAAAATCTGTATTTGAATTATGAACATCTATACAGCTTATAGCTAAATTCGTATAGTTATAATTCATCTAACAGGCTTTCAAGTTATTCTCCGAACGAATCAAAATGCAAACATACCTACCACAAAAATGTACAAAAACTACAACTATTTGCAAACCGCTTTTGTTCAATGGAAATAGTAGTTAGCCATCAACGCTGTTAGTTTTTATTTTGCTGTTTCATTTCAGCGATGCCTCTATTAAATGTTAACGTTTTATTGCTTTATAAGAGATTTTTAAAAATGGGTGCTTGAAATGTTATGTATATTAAAATATGATTATTCTGTCGATATTTTCCACGCGCTTTAAAAATGCAGATTCTATGTCCTACGAGTGTACTCTCCAGGTTATTCTAATTTGAATACATAAACTAATAGAATTAAAGTTTTTGTTAGTATTATGTAAATTATAATAGCATTTTTGCTTTGCAGTTAGTATAATGCACTACAGCTTCTGTTTAGTACGGAGAGGTGATTTAATTATGTATTTTCTAGTTACTATTATAAACCTTTGTTGAAAGAGGTGTCTGAAACTAAATTTAAATCTTCCAGAATTTTAAGCTCCAAACCTTTGTGGTAACTGTGTACTAGGGTATGGTACTAATGAATTTCCAAATCTATGAATTTAAAAATAATGAACTTTCTAATGCAAATGAACTTGAACACATCTACAACTTACATAAACTTAAGATATGTAAATAGTAAATTACTCTTACTTTCAGACTCAAGCACACTAACAATAACGAGAAATAGCAACACTCAAAATCTTGATCTACAGAAGATTAAAATTTTAAAATTCTAACAGTTTGTTAGAGTCAGTCAAAAATTCAAATACACAAAATGCGTTTCTAAAGTTCGGAAACTGGAAACCTACATTCATAAATGTATTAAGAACTTTGCATTATAATTTTTTGGGACATTTTGAGTTGCTAAAACTTTAGAATCCAATATGTAAATGTCATATTACTTAAATTTCTAAAACTGTGGTACTAAAAACTTATTTCAAATTTTGAAGTTTACAAACTCTGAATTTTGAAATGTAGCTGCTTAAAATATCGACTTTAGGGGCATTAAAATTTCAACTCAATGTAACTTCTAGACTCTAAAGGACGTCCCAATTCAGAGGTACTTAGCACGTGAAACTTGAAATCTTCAAAACTTTTTAAGAAAGCAGCTTTTTTTGAAACCATAGAACTATAAATACGACTACAAAAATTGATAAACTGTCTTTAGAAACGGATAACACTATTTTGGGTTTAGATCCAAAGGTAACTTAGAGACTGTGTTCAGCTTTTGCACTCTGTCTCACTAAATCACATGGGCACGTACGTTTAACCAGCGTTCCCAGCTCGAACGTCCACGTTGTTTATCTTTGATTTCTCTTCAATACCTTGTTGCTTGTGGTAATAGTATGACCAATGACAATTCTAGAATCTCAAGTTCAATACCTTCGGAGATCACTACGAATACACAGACAGGAAGGCAGATACTTTCGCTCATATGCATTAGAGCGTAGCTTTTGTTACCACTTCGTCCGCGTGGATTTCCCGTTATATCCACAGCACCTTGATTCACATCATAAGGCGAAACGCGTTCGGATTTTGCTGATTGGCCCATTGAAGTCTGAAACCACTAAAATCAAAGAAATTATACAAGGTGGAAGAGGTTACGAAACGGTAATTCTGAGGGGTAATAAAAAACATCAAAAAAGTCTGATACATTTTTGTGCTAGGATGTACCACTTTAAAAAAAAAAACTAATATAGTTGTAAACTTTAAGATCATTTTGCCGCGTTAATAATATTAGTTTAATTATGAGCTTTGTCAGAAGATGCATCACAACATAAAATAAGAAACCTTAATAACATTTTTTCGTATCATCAATCGTTTACGCGTAAAATCAAATTCTTTTTTAATTTACAAATTCTTGCAAAAATCGAATTTTACAGAATTGGTATCTAACTTTCTTAAATATGAATTAAATATATTAAATATAAATGGTTAATTAAAAAAAATTAAACTCTAATTTTATTTAAATTGGCGCTTAAACGCTTCCATCTCTTTATTCGAACCTCTTGACTAATTGAAAATAATATTTTCTTCGTCTTTAATCCAAATTAGCTGGTTTAAATAAATTGACAGCTCCTCCAATGTCGATTCAAGAATTTTTATCGATCCAAAAAATTATTAGTTCCATACAATAAATAAATAATAATTTGTTATCTATATATATAAAAGGGAAAGATTGTCTGTCTGTCTGTATATATGTATGTATGCGATTTTCTCCGCAACCACTGGACCGATTTGGATGAAATTGGTATCATTGGAAAGGTCTTGGCCCAGAATAGAAAATAAGACCAAATTGGACTCTGATCGGCCATCGTGGTCCGAAATAACAGCGAAAAACCCATATATGGAAGTTAAAAATGGGTACTGAGATTGATGTGAATAGATATGTTGTCAATTGTCAAATTTGGTAATTTGACAATTACAAAAAGTAAAAACATGTAATTTCAATAAAGCGTAGCAATGCGCGCCGGGTATTTGCTAGTAGTTTATAAACATAACAACTTCTTTATTATAAACAGGTAAGTCCAATTTCCAAAATTTCTCACATAACTTTTATTATTATGATGTTGATTAAATTTTTTCCTTTCTTAAATTTTCTTTCATTGTTGAAGTATGTTCCATGCAATAAATGATAAATTGTTATGTTTATAGTGAATATCACTTTATCATGATGTTGGTTAAATATTTTCTTTATTAAATTTTCTTTTAATGTTGAAATATTTATGTTCCATATAATAAATAATAATTTGTTATAGTTTATAAATATAAAATCTTCTTTATTATAGGTAGGTAAGTTCAATTTCCAATAAATTTTTAATAATTCTTTCTTCAAATAAATTTATCATTAAATATGTTAATTAAATTTTTTCCCTTATTAAATTTTCTTTAAATGTTGAAATACGAATGTTTATATTATTAAACAATTGGGGTTATGCACTTTTTAAAATTTACTGTTGACATTTATCATAATCTCAGTTTATTTTACTTTTGAAGTTTACACATAACCTTACTTTATTTTGAAGTATAACCTTAATTTTTTTAAATTTGAATAGCCAAAGAAATACATCCTTTCCCTTTTGTGTTTTATGGTACTATATTGTTTTCTTTGTGCTGTTTGATAATCAAATAGATCCAACAACAACAACAAAAACAAAATAAAATTTTAACTTTCAAAATAGTAACAAAATTCTGATTTTAAAATTTAAATAAAATACAAAACTGCAAAGACGGAGTCGTATAGGTACATTTTAAATACCTGATTCTAAAAACCTAAAACACTTAGGTTCTATTTTGAATGTTAATATCCCTATTGAATGTCGATTGAGAAATCCTAATTCAGATACTATTAACTATCTTAATTTCACAGGTAGTAAGTACCCGTGTAAATTCAATTTGATCTATTTTAGTGCCGTATTTGTTATTGATTGAAAACTAATGAAAAAAGTTAAATAAACATGTAATGTAAAAATTCCACAAGATATAGTAGTGTGGGGACATGTTTGAAGAGAATTATTTTGATTTTTAGTAAAAGTCGTGATTATTATCGTCGGAAATAAATCGTACCTTTATTGTTTGTATTAAATACCTATAAGTTACATGTTTTTGTATTCAGAAAGTGTTGGGATTTCTTTTATGTGGTTAAATGTGGAAATTTGTATAATTTTTGTAAATTGTAAATGTCAAATCCAATCCCAATATTCGATTGTTCCTATACGTTATTAATTAGTCTCCAAAACGTAAAAAGGGTAGGTTGTATTCCTATCCGACTACAAAATAAAATTTATAAAATTATTTCAGGAAAGTGAGGTTATATGTAAAATAAATTTCAAGAATTTTATTACTACTTGTTACCCTGACTACCTTTTAACACATTTGAGCACTGTTCTATATCGTTGAACACCTTCATTATGTGTTAAACTAATTTAATTGAATACTTTTAGTTGCATTTAAACTTAATCTGCAGCCCAAATTACATAAATATTTTTGGCAATAGAAAACCATAAGTCTACAAAAATGTTTACCAGTAATTTTAACAAAAAAACTCAACCTTTCCACTAACACGTCTTCAAACTATTACAAAGTTATAAAATTGAAAATTCAACAAAACCCATTTTACACTGATAACGTTATAATGAAAATCAACAGCTAAAAAAAATTCTACCAGGTAAGTCGACTTACCTTTGCATAAACCTTAATAACAACTTGCTTTATATATTCCAGATAAGATTCTACCAGAATGAGCCAATACATTCCTATTTTGAAAAATATCATTACGAAGTGTAAATTGTTATAGTAACGATGAACACTTATCTTTTACGAAGAAGATTTAAATGCTACAGTATCCTTCATCTGTATTGTATATTTGATTGCATGTTACTCTTAATTATTTATGTTAATTCAACTTCAGAAACCCTTTTTCAAAATGTATTCTATAAATTTGGAACCTGTATTAATAAATCAATCTCCCAGAAAACACCCACATGTAATGATAATATATAGCAATGTATCATTCATTTTCAGTATAAACTGTTTAAATAGCATATTTTAACAAATGTCTTTCTGTTTCCGTTTCATCCTAGAATTTCTAACGTATAGCTGTAGTATTTAGTTGCTTTAATAATTTCTCTGGAATACCAATGAACGAAGTGTTTATAAGTTATTATGTGATGATATACGAAATAATAAATCACTAAGAATAAAATGGATGAATTCATATTTAATGTATTCTATAGTATATGTCAAAATTTCATACTAAAATTATTGACGCCAGTAGTTGATAGTCCCTTAATATTACAAGGTTGTACTTCCTACACTATCAGCTCAGCTTTTAAGTCTTCTAATGCTAGATAATTACTTCATTGGATATAGTACGTTATCAACAGGTTTCACTATTAACATGTGTAGTTACAAGCTAGTGGATCATCCATAAGTTATCTCCATGACACCTTACAAACTTCCTAGTTATTGATGTATGGTTCTCATTATGAATAGCTTCAGACAACAATTCAGCGAAGGTTCTTTCTTATCTCACGTGTCACGCTTAAATTTCTATTAGTGTTCAAAACGCTCCTAAATGCATTCCAGAAAAGATAATTTTCTACACCCGAAAATTTTAGAGTTGCCGTATTCAAGTTACTATTGCCTATTGAATAACCGTTCCGTTTTAATTATAAAATTGGGAATACGCTCGTAAAAGGTCGTATTACGACAACGGATGGGATTGATCTTTGCTTCGCTAAAACAATTAAATAGGATATTAAAGCCTGCTTTTATCGAGTAGCTTTTCGCATTTCCTGCCTGACATTTCCTGTATTATATAATCTGCTCCGTACGTTAGGGTATTCTATTTTCAGGTATTTTCCAATTTTCCTTAGTTCCACGGTTTGACAATGATAAATAGGTTTATTTCCAATGGGACGACATTGATAAACGCGTTAAAATTCAAAAATGTCGGTATAAAAAGGTACACAAAACAATGGAGAGAATTTGTAAGCAGGTATCAAAACGTTTAATTGGTTTAACTAAGTTGACGTTGATGAGGATAAATGACGTCAAACGAAATGAATATAAATTGAGTTACCTACTTACTTCTAGTTTTCTCCCTTCTCTAAAACAAGCAACTTTGTTTCTTACGACTGCAAGTTTCCGTGAAAAGTGAAAACTTAGCGAGATCCTATAATTACAAGTTTCTTATCAGTTTATCAATATTGAATTACCGATAACAAGTTGATGCAGTTCGTTACTTCAAAACTTATTTCTTACCTTGAGAAATCAACACATGAATGTATGGGTTGTAAAATCGAGACTTAAAATTGCAAAAGAATTACCATTTTCCTAGAGGCTCTCGTGAGATAAGTTATTCCGTTTGGGAGAAGAATCCTCGTCAAACTCAAGAAAGAGGAATGAATCATTTTACACAGTTGCAAACTTTCTACAGCAAAGCTGACCACTAAGCTTTCGGTTTACCAAGTAAATTCTAAACTACTTGTATTTCAGTTCCTAAATTGTTTGGTTGAAGGCCGTTAGTTATATATGTCTATGCTGATGGATATGCGGAGAAGTAAATTGCCGAGCAACAAACGGGAACTATTATTAAAGTTCTCGTTTGTAAACTTTGTCTACAGTGTTTTCTTTAGCAGTTTAAATAGTAGTCCATGGCCATTGTTTGAATAGCAGTTATTAGAAATAGCTTTAATTGACTCTAGGAGGAAGGATACTGTGATTTAGTGCGTTATGGAACTTTATATATTTTTTAATGGTTTTTCTACTACAGTAAAACGCTTTTTTAGTAATGCTACTATTACTAAAATACGCTACCTAATTTGATTTTTGATTTATCTGTATTCTGAATAAATAGTATTTACAGAAAAGCGTCTATATTTGCATTGAAACATACATCGAGAAAATGACACTATAAAATTCGACATTTAAAAATGAAATTGTGTAATTCACAAGCAGCACTCTATGACAACTGTTTTGAACTGTTTGGTTTTCATCAGCTAGAGGTAGCTGCTTGTGAATAACACACACTCATTCTCGGTGTATATTTAATATTTATATAACCACTACTAACATTAATATCAAGAGAAAACATTTACATCTATAGAGTAATATGCCGTATTAAACGGTGTCCTCTAATCGTAAAATAAAATAGATCATCACTAGCCATTCGGAATTTAAAAACATACAATATTGCGATGTTACAAAAGATTAAAATAAAAAAAATTCTAAATAACTTATTTTTGGAAAGCCCTACTCTGCGACAGACAATAAATTATGGGATGATTTAAAATTGATTAATAAAAATATCAAATGCTTTATTTTACTCGTATAGTTTGACAATAATTAAAATATAAACACCCCCATAATTTTTCATTTTACCCGGTAAGCTAACTCAGTCTTCTTTAATTTGTTTGAGCATGAAACAAACATAGATCACCAAAATTATCTTACCAATTTAAAATATCTGTAAAGACTTCCTTCAAAAACACACCTGGAGTTCTGCAGCTGGACGAGAAATATTTTTGTGGTCTGAGCTATAGAATGGTTGGACTGAATTTGATTTCTATCTGAATAAATTAACAAAAACCGTGAACTGTCACACAATTAATTAAAACTTAATTACACTTTAATTATGCAAATTCCAGCTACTCTTCAACATGGAATAGTTGCTCAAATTATACTCGGTCACTTGGACCGTGTGGAAAAACAATGCCAAATCATCTTCTGGTTTAATAAAACCTTAAACTAAACAAAATCCCAACCATTCTGGTCCAGGGTAGACTACGTCAGGTGACTAGATTAGAAGAATGGTGGAAAACATTAAATAAACATCAATAATTTTATAAACTGACAAATTGACCATGACCCGCTACCTTCTGAAGTAAAAATGGAAAATGTCCAGATACAAAGACAGGTAAATTAATTATGGCATAATAGAGTTCAAGATAATGACTTAATTTAACTATTTTCAGTAAAACATCCACTCGAAACAGCTTCCTGCGAAATGACGAAGACTATCTGCGACATTTCACGATAGTACTCAAATCTAGCATGAAGATAAATCATTCAAGAACAGCAGAAATGATATCCTAATCTTGTAACTGAAGCTACCTAAAGCATGTTCTATAATATAACAACTTAATTGGCTCCTATTCCTTCTTTATTATTTACTAATTTTTACTACAGTAAGATTATGTATGCTTCAAAAGATCGTACTAATTTTATCCTACTTTTTGTTAATAGCTTTAACCATTATCTGGTAGTAAACATTTAATTAAATAAAACTATAGTAGAACCAAAAAACGAAGAAACTATACCGGAGTGAATCTAGCAGCCGCAGACTAGCAGTCGGAGTTGATTGTGAACGAGCCTCGCTCCCAAATTGTCAAATTTAGACAGTTTGAAATAAATAAATAGACATTACAATCTTTCAAAGTTTTAAAAGGTTTTTCACAACTTCAATCGTTAATTATTAAACATCTATTAATATATATTAATTAGAGTTGTAAAAAATCTTTTAAGCAGCAACTAATATCGTGCACACTTTTGCTATCAGAAGGTTATTTATTAATAGTAGTTTAATAATTAACAATTGGAGTTTGAAAAACCTTTTAAAACTTTGACAGATTGTAATGTCTATTTTTTATTTCAAACTGTCTAAATTTGACAATTTGGGAGCAAGGCTCGTTCACAATCAACTCCGACTGCTAGACTGCGGCTGCTAAATTCACTCCGGTTTAGTTTCTTCATTTTTTGGTTTAGGTATAGTGTCCTAGCATGTCTATAGTTATTTTTATTGCATGTGCACCATAAATAAACATAATATTCATTATTCCTTTGCTTTTCGACACTATCGGATATTAAAAATATTTAAATGACAATCCAACTCGAAAATTTTTAACCAATCAAATTACAGAATTTTTCAACTTGGGACCAATGAAATTAGTTTTATAGTGAAAAAACCACTAGTGGTTTTTTCACTAAGAAAAAACCACTTGTCAAAATGAAATGTCAAATTTAATTAAATTAATATTAACTACACACGCTAAATAAAAATTTGCTCGGTGGATTGTCAAGCCGAATACAACTCGTGGTCTAATTTTTTCTTGCAAAATTTATCGTTTAAGACATTCGTAGCTTTTGCTTTTGGAAAATTATACTCGTCTCCTGCGTCGACTCGTGTAATTTTCGTTGCAAAGCTACTCATATCTGAAACGACAAATTTTGTCGGAAAAAATCGGACCACTTGTGATATTATATATGACAAGATTTATATTTTAGATTTTTAGTAGTGGAATCCGATAGTGATTTTTCTGCCCTTTATGATCATGCAAATAAATCATAATGTTGCATAACAGAAATTCTGAGAAAAATCTACCTGAACATTTAATGTTGATATTATGGTACTTTTAACTTTTAAAACATAATAAACGAAAAATTCTAAACTGAACAATCAAAATAAAGCAAAAAGGTCTAAATTATTGTTATCTTGGATAATACTAACATTTAATCTAACTTTATGTGGTAGTATTTTAATATAATAATTTAGAATCATTTCCTATTAAATACGATAATATCGATCAACATTAAATGTTCAGCTCCATTTTTCTCAAAATTTTTGTTATGTAACCTTATGATTTATTTGCATGATCATAAGGGAAGATAAATTACTATCGGATTCCACTACTAAAAATCTATATTTCATTTAAATTTTTTGTGATGACGTCATAACTAACAAACATTTACTCGAGCTCAATTTTTCTTAGAATTTTTGTTATGCAACCTTATGATTTATTTACATGATCAAAAAGGGAAGAAAAATCACTATCGGATTTCACTATTAAAAATCTATATTGTCATTTAAACTTTTTTGTGATGACGTCATAACTTATAAACAAATGAAAGTCGGAAGGTGAATCACACATATTAATGTGTATTTTTAAAAAACAAAATCGACGTCTTTCAGCGTTTTTAAAAAAATCGGTTGAGTTGGCTTTTTTTAATATTCCATACTTTAATCCCACACTGTATATGTAGCCGCAATTAACATTAATACCAAGAGAAAACACTTGTGGCATCTATAGAGTTATATGCCATTACACAAGCAGCTACCTTTAGCTGAGGAGAACCAAACAGTTCGAAACAGCTGTCCTAGAGTGCCTGTTGTGAATTACACACATTTCATTTTTAAATGTGGGTTCTTATAGCGTCGAACCTAACAAAAAAGTACCGACAATGATAAAATTTTTATAAAACATTGATCTGTGTGATAATTAATTATCTAAAAATGAGAGAGAATTATATATTTTTTGCTTTCTTTTCTCGAGAAAGAACAGACCAATCAAGTTTCAAAAATAATATTACTAAGAAACGAATGCAAGACAGTTTTGACACTACATTTTTGGACGGCATTGAACAAAGGGATTTGTTCGACACAAGAGACGACACATAATTCTACATTCTATCTGTATCTAGGTACTGATATCAGTACATCTACGTTGTTAATAACTCTTAAGAAGTGTAATAGATTTTTTTTATTTCGATGCAGCACATCGATCTAGACTCTGTATGTAATAGCTCTCAGCTCATGGAAGCTTTTTGAATGTGGTGGGTAATAGGTATTAGTCATTGCTTTCACTACTACAAATACTTTATGGTACCTAGCTCCGCAAGATGGGAAAGAAATGAAGATAAGGTAATGGGACGAAACAGGTCCTTCCTGTAACTAATTCTTATGCCCTGATCGTAAGCAACTACGACTATATTGTACAAGTTATACAATGGAACAACATGATTGCGAGTTTAAATGAGTCACTAGACGTAAGTCGAATGTCCACAACTGCACGACCAAGCACTTTAAAATATTTATGCTTCAACATTTACTTTAACGATGAAAAATGCCAATGTGACAAATGTTGATAAATAATGATCACCTTACTATATGACATTAAAATATTGCATACGAGGGTGGTTCAAATATAAACCGGAATTTTTGAATAAACGCGCGAAGAAGTTAGTGTCGTTAAAGTGGCTGTACTGGATGTTAGATTGGTCTGTTACAAAGCGTAGAGAACAGCTGGGACCGCGTAATTTCGCTTGTCAGTGTAGTTGTAGCCATGAGTGAGAAGGACGTACCAGTGTCTGTTGCGCAACGCTATATTATTCGTTTTTTGGACAAAGATAATGTAAAAACCGCGGAAATTTATCGGAAATTGCTCGAGCAGTTCGAGAATGAGTGCCTCTCCAAGACTCAAGTGTATGATTGGTGTTCCGCTTTTCGAAATGGCCGACAAGTGGTGGCAAACTTGCCACATGCGCGGCGCCCCAAAACAAGCGTTACCGATGAGAACGTCCGCGCTGTAGAAAAACTCATTTTGGGAGACCGACGCATTACTGTACGCGATATGGCTGCACAAGTGGGCATCAACATAGGCAGTATTGAGCGAATAATTCATGAACGGCTCGGTTACCGCAAAATATCAGCCAGATGGGTGCCAAGACTTTTGAATTTTGACCAGAAATTCACACGCTGGGAAGTTTGCACGCGTCTCCTGCAGCGATATGCAGACGAAGGAGACAATTTATTGCAGCGCATATTCACCACAGACGAGACTTGGGTGCACTACTATACTCCGGAGAGTAAACGCGCGTCTATGGAGTGGAGGAAGCAAGAGGAAGGCGCGCCAATTAAAGCGAAGGTTACACTGTCAGCGGGAAAGGTGTTGTGTACCGTGTTTTGGGACATGAGAGGAGTAATTGCGGTCGATTTTCTCACTGAACAACGAACTGTGAACGCGCAGTATTATAGTAACCTTCTAAAACACACGGTGAAACCTGCCTACAGATCGAAACGACGCGAGATTCCAATCCGAACTGCGATATTGCTGCAAGACAACGCCAGACCGCATACAGCTCGGCTTACGATGGAAACATTGCACGAATTGGGTTGGGAAACACTGGAACACCCTCCTTATAGTTTCGATTTGTCGCCATGCGACTATTATTTATTCGGTCCATTGAAAGAGGCACTTGGCGGACAGCGATTCAAAAGCAATGCGGAGGTAGAATCTTTCGTGCGCGAATGGTTACGTGACAAGCCGAAAGATTTTTACGAAAAAGGCATCCTAAAGCTTCCGGAGAGATGGCAAAAGTGTGTAGAGTGTGACGGAGACTATCTAGAAAAACTGTAAAACATTTCAGCTCTGTAACTTAATAATAAAATTTTTTACAGCAAAATTCCGGTTTATATTTGAACCACCCTCGTAGTATATTACATTACTAGTGTGGAGAATGAAAGCAGGAAGGGGGCATTTGCGAGTTACGAGGCAAAGTGTGAGTGCAGAAAAGTCACACATTTTCAAGAATATAATTTTTGAAGATTGCAAATGAAAATCTTCATGGATAGATTTAACAAAAAAAAATCACAACTACGAGTACAGTTTCACGTTTTTACATTATAATGCTTAGCGTGCGATATTTTGATTACACGCACGTGTGATATGTTCCTAACACATACGTGTTATATGAATCACTTTCTTAATAGTAGCGTTTGTTATTCTTCACCTTCATATGGGTTTTAGGAAAAATTTATTTATTTTACTTTAAATTAACTGTGTGCAATGTTCACATTAAAAACTACATACTATACAATGTTAACATTGTACATACTGTAGGCAGTGCCGTCTATTTACTCTCGTACTGCTAGAGAGAAATCGCATTTCGTGTAGGTCGTGCACAAACGTGTCTATCTAAAAAGTATATAGAATCAGATTAGATATCAGAACAGCCTTGGTAGTGTAATGTCTAGCGTGCCGGACTTTCACCCAGGCGGCCCGAAGTCGACTCCCGGTGCCGGCAGATCTGATTAAGGTTTTCTGCAGTTTTCGTTAGCTGTGACACAAATGTGGGATTTGCGCTGTTCCATCTGTAAGTCGGCTGCAGCCGCACATAGGGTCTACGTAATAATAATAATCGCCCCCTCCCTCTCGCACAAGCTTATAGCTTCTGGGGCCTGGTTTCCAGGATAGTAGCAATTATTATTATTATATTATTATAGATGCTAGACATTCCTACAACACTATAAATTGCTTCGGCTAGAACCCTGTCATGTTGAACAGGCCGCATTGAAATACCCTTTTTTGGAAAATTTCTTACTCAGTAGGTGTCATTCAGGCTCTGACAAAAAAACATTCTACGACCATGTCGACTTTCGATTGCATAATTGGCAAATAGTTTGAAGCATTTTGACATTTTAACAAGAAATGAAGCACGTTTACCAAGGTAAAACGTATTTGTCTTAAAAGTCGACGCTACCACTTGAATCTCGAACGTAAGGGTATTTCCTTCGCTGCTTGACCTGCTCCAATCTTAGACTCCAAAGGACTTCGGCGCATCAGTTGTCGGATGTTTGCGCTAATCCCGACATTGGCTGGTCTAGTGTATTCTTCCCTGGAGTACTTTATTTTGTTTTCAGAGTGTCTTTTTGAATTGTAGATATTGCAAGTGATGCCAAATACCAGAAGTAAGGGAGATTTTAGTGTTATGGGAGTAATTAAGAAGTTTCCATCAACTTGTATGGCTGTACTGGGATATTAAAAGTGTGTTGTTCTATGTTGTTACAACGTAGGGATCACCCTTTCCACGAATTGTCGAACGTCGTTACAGAATCAAGATGAATCAGTGCAGCATAGTGCTAGTATTCCGGTTATGACAAGAAAACAAATTACAAGACCTGTTTCAAAAATGTAGAAATGAGGTAAAACGTCACAACAAAATCTACACAAGAGGCTAGAAGAAGTCTGGATTCAAGCAAAATCTGGACGAGTTCCTCAATAGATCAGATGAGATT
Organism: Agrypnus murinus; assembly: GCA_929113105.1. Classification (NCBI taxonomy): domain Eukaryota; kingdom Metazoa; phylum Arthropoda; class Insecta; order Coleoptera; family Elateridae; genus Agrypnus; species Agrypnus murinus. The sequence continues at coordinate 89,266,444 of OV816026.1, read as the reverse complement.
TCTTATGAGATTTTTAGCATGCAAATATGCAAACCAAGCAGAGATGTGCACAGTAAAGAAAATTATAATTTAAAATTCTATGATTTACTGCACTGTGAAGAATGAAATACTGCTCCACGTGAGCACAACGTATTGCTGCAGAACAGAGATCAAGAAAAACAGGAACTGAAAGAATGAATATAATTTGCATTGACAGTAACAAAGTTCGTCGGGAGCGAACTAGAGCAATAAAAAAACGAACAAGTACCAGGTGTTATGAAAGTGCATGATTTATATTTTGATGGAAGGTATGTTTCCTAAGATGGATGAAGCCACGCGAAGCAGAAGGAAGTTAGAAGTGACCTGAAGATGGCAAGTGTGATCTTGCCGAAACGTCGTCAACCATTGTCTGGTTCCTCTAGGCATACGCGGGTTTAGGCGAAAAATCACATTTTTTCGAGTTCAAACCTGGTTCGTCTCATTCTAAAGAAAACGCAATGCTTGCAGCCTTAGTTTCAATGATCAACGATGCTAGACAAGATTTAAACATCTCTGCACTAATCTAAGTTAGTTCAGAAACAGTCAGCAAACCTCAAATAAACATTCTGGTATAAAAACAAAAAGAATTCGCGTCGAAATGCGTGCTTTCTTACGAACGGGCCACCATATGAAATTTATTATTAAAATATGGAAATGGTTCTTGCTACCGATATTGCAGAATGTTTCCCTTGTACAGTTCCTGAATGTACAAGAAATTTTCCAAAAAATAGGATTTCGATCTAACAGAGTTGCTGAGAGGCTGCCAATAAATATTTTACAACTAAAAGATTTTGTACAAACCCTAACACACTCTACGTCTGCAGATCGCATTAAACTACCTGTTGCTTAGAAATTCTAGCCATTCATTCAATAATATTAATAGATTCTAATAATTATATCCCTTAACAAGAGCGAAATAAATTTTTAATGCTAAGAATAAAAATTAGTCTTCAGAAAACCTCGTTGTATCACTATCTAGCGCAAAGGTATCTGGTATTTGTTTCTCAGAAAACAATATAAATTTACTCAATATTTCATTCACAAAATTGTAGATTATTTTCCGTAGACTGGTTTAATTTTCCATTGTGCCTGTTCATAAACCACGAATAGTTCCTCTTTCTAAAATACAATCGCTGGTGGGTGAATGAAGGGGAATGGTTATTTAAACGCTGTTGTATGTTTAAAGAAGCAGGACTTCGTTCGTTAAAACACAAAATTACAAGATTATTTGCCCTTTCTGTTACTCTAACTTGAGTACAAAAAACTTTTTAACTTTGCAATTTTCTTTCAGGAGGATGTTGAAATTATCTATTAAATATTTTTCTGTTTAAGGAAAATATGTTTTCTGGACAAACTGTTCACTGTAAGCAGTCGGTCCCGGCAGCCACGCACACCTACCTGTGGTTGTCGTCAGACCGATCTCATGGTCATCTTTTTTAGATAGCTTGAGTAGGTAAGGTGCGAAATAAGACTCTAATTAAGCAAATGAAATTAACCCGTACTTAGGTCAGATGAAGCTACATCAGCTTAGGTAATGATAGGTCGTAAGCAAATATTGTAAGTTTTACTTACTAATTCCAATCAAAGAAATCCGCTTTATTATTGTTAAAAATAATAACTTATAGGTTTACAAACATCTAGTTCATATGGAGAAGTTCTCATTCCGCTGGTCGAATTCGTCGTAGCTAAATTAAATAATTTAGTTTCGAAATTAATATATTTTTTAACGATCGTAACGCGGTTTGGCTTGGCAAGCCCTTTAATTTTTTAAGGCTAACAGAGTAGAATGTATTCGAACCAACAATTAAACCTTTGAGACATTTTTTCAGAGATTGCCTTTACAAAGCTGGATCAGCATTCTAGTTTTTATTTTTTCTAGAAATCATAACAATAATTCTGTCTCTCAAATAAATTTCACAGAAAAACTAATATAAACTGTTAAAATGACACTTTTAGGAATCCACCATAAAAAATTGCTTAGGTCTTTATATTATTTTCACATAAATTTTCCCAAAAAGCATGTTTAGCAGACACTTCAGCAGACAAAGCTGTCTCCAGAGCAAGCGACTTACTAACGACTTCAGGAAATAGAAACCAATTTGTTTTTGCGGATGCTTACTACATGTCAGCACAACTTGAAGTTCTAGACACCAATTTATTTTATCTCTTAAGAAGATAAGAAACAAACACTATTATAAACACTTATAAAAAACTTCTTACCTTTGGATGATCCCGAACTGGAACTACTACTCTGACAGCAACCTTGATTGGTTTATCTCTAGTTATGTCAACCATTCTTCTAGTTTCGTTGTTGCCTTTAACTTCTGAAACAAAATACATTATTATTATCGAGTGTAATCTCGATACGTATATTCTTGCTTTGTTAAGATTGCTTTAGTCAAAGAAAAATATTCACACTTGAATAAATATTTCACAATAACAGTGTTGAAGACAAAATGAAGTATAAAGCAACTTTTTTTTGCATAAATATTTAAAAATATTACTGAAAGCGGCTCGAATCTGTACCCATGCAAAAATGAGAAAAAAAGAGAAAAGGAATGTCGTTTTAATAATGAAATGTCAAGTTCTCTCTTTAACACGCCAGAAATGACAAGTAACCTGAAAAGTACAAATAAATTGTTCAGAAATATTTCAGCAGCACGATAGAACATATAAGAAAGTGAGAGGGAGAGTGAAAAAGAATGTAATATTTGAACAAATATAAAGGAACTTTTTATACGCGACTCTTTTTAAAATGAAATTTTTATGTAAATTGAAATTTCTTACTTTTTATTAGTTTCTGTGTAGAGTATACGTTTTAACCACCTGTTGTGTTTAATTAGCGGGTTGATTGCCAATAGAAACAAAACAAAAAATAGTCAATCTAAAAACTTTTGGCCCAATTGATTTAATCTTGGTTAATTGTATACACGGTGGTTTAACGGCCAATGATAGGACTTTTTATGTCACTGGAAACATAAAACCTTAGTAACATTTTTTGATTAAATGAACTTGAAAATTTCGAAAATTTTGCACGAGTACGTATGATACATGCAGATCAATGTTATGTCTAATAAGATTAAATGCAAACTCTTCAGAAATTGACACCATCAGTACAAAACGGGATATCTGGCAAATAACCACAACAAGGAAGCAGACGGCGTACATTCCATTTTAGATGTTGTTGAAACTACTTAAAACTTTCTAGGAAAAGTCCCACAATCCGGGTGGTTCCCCTGTGTTCTAGTAAGGAATGCGGGCAAAAGTGACATCGTTTTGATAGTGACCTATTTAATTATCATTATAGTTTGATTTGATATGCGTTAATAAATAATTAAGTAGGTAAAAATATGTTGAGATTGTTTAATCTATACATCAATAGGCATTGTTAGTTTTTATTGGAATTCTAAATACAGCAGTACAATGGTCCTTTAGTAAAACCTTTGTTTTTTTTATGTATAGTTTTTAGTTTTTAGACCCTAACCTTGAGCGAATCGTTAAAAACATAATATGTGGGTTGTTTTGGCTATTTTCTTATAATGCACAATTCTTATGAATACTTAGCAGTAGGTATGTTCTTTCTAGAAATAAATATTATATAATTATTAATCAATAATAATTCTAACTAACTATGAAAGTACAAAGATGAGTTGGAAAAAGGTTTTTCCTTTTTTACGGTTTAACAAATTCATATGGATTGTAGATAATAAAGGAGTAAAGACTAAATTTTAAATTCCAAGAAATTATAATTGAAAGATTTTAAACATATCAGAGTTCAAGATTCACAGTACTAATATCTTAAAATTCTAAATAAAACTTTGTATTGTCTCTCCGTTTGAACTTCATATTCTATGTCCCAATGACATGTTTGTTTAGTGTTTCTGCCAAAACATGAAAGTTTTTCTTCCTTGATTGCTTATTTTTGTCTCATCTCTCATTCAAATTCGCCTTGTCATGCACAATCTTTCTGTTCACACAAGACTCTTCTGAGTACCAAACCACAAATTTGGGATATTAACTTGATTGTGTTAAAAATTGCATTTCTACCTGATGACTTGAAAGTCTGAGCTTGACATTTGACAATGCTAAGGCTGTGATGTATACATTATTTGAATTTGAGAGGACTGTGCGAAAAGATTGTTCCTGAAGTAATGACATAAATTAAAAAAATTCAAAAAGCATGAAATAAAGTGTCTTAAGGAATGCTTTAATATCTAAAGTTGAATTGATTTTTCGATTGTATTGTGTATACATAATCCATTCTCCTTTTACCGCATTCCGCAGTGTCGGGGTCCCACAAAACTCTTATGGGAGTGCAACGGAGGTAATGGAGCAATGTAGCAAGTACATTACGCTCCCCCATACTTTATCACTCATACAACTTTCATACCTTATTCTAAGGAGCTCGAACACGACTGCACTAAATTTTTAAAATTCAGTTGCAACCGAGGTTTGAACCCCTGTCCCTTTGAACGAGAGGTAGGATCTCTACCACTCGACCACGGAGGCCCTACGGCGATTTAAAACTACTTCAAATTCTTCTTGTACAGGAGGAAGTATACACCAAATATGTTTGCATCTTGTGTAGATGAGATAGTCGAGATAGGAAAAAACGCTAGATCATAAAGGAGTAGAATGCAGAAGCACTGCATTAGATAGAAGTAAAAATGCAGTGCAGAAAATTCTAGTTGGTCTAATAAAAGTTTTCCTGTGTTAACTTCATATGTACTACGAAATGAGAATAGTTAAAAAGAAGCGCACAAAAAATAAAGAAAAGTAAGAAAATTTTTGGAAACTAGAAGAACCCCAACCTTAAGTATATTGTACTGGCAAAAATTCAAAACCTAGGCTGCTCGATGAGCTTGAAAATACATTTTATCTACGACCACCATAGAAAGTTACACATTCCGCACAATCTAGTAACCGTGAAAACGACCAATTGCAAACAACTCAACGGTAAAGACCGTGAGGAATGATTTCTCACGATCAGTAGTTGTATTAAAACACCATAGATGTCACCACTTGCAATATTTATAATATTATTAATTATTTGAAATATAAAATGTTATAAATTTTAGATAAAGGTTAATTTATTTTGTTTAATTAATATTTTACATTAAATTATATTTCGAATGGAAATCCATGTAGAAAAAAAACTAAGGTCAGACCCGGGGAATTGAACCCGGATCGCTCGGTTAGTAGCTAGAGCGTAAGCATTGAGCTATCGAGATGCCTTTCAATGATATTTTTTTCTCATTATATAAAGTTACAATGATTGTTATTCAATTAAAACGTAAAATTAATTAATGTTTTACATTATTATATAATTTTTAATGTAATTTTATTTATTATTATTGCTAAATTACAATAAAAACATTGAAAACATTTATAATTTGCTGCATAATGCGAGAATATTTGACATTTTGCGCAGAGGTTAATAACCTTGACAATTGAATGGTGATTTTTGTACATATATTATTTTTTTAAAACGAGTACATAATTATTTAGCTGTAAGTACTAAATAGTAGATTGACTGAAATTATACAAATTGTAAACGTATTATTACTATTGTCTTTACAAATTTAATGTTTACTTTTGTCGTTTTTAAAATTCTATATGTATCATGAGTGAATCCGATGAAGGAAAATTGGGGTGTACACTCGTACACCTCCAAACATCGTGGAAGCGGCTCACATTACATCTCTTAATTTATTGCCAAATATTTCACGTAAAAAATATGAATGCGAGTGTAAATTCTAGGTTAAAAAACTTTCTTAGCTGTTGATTGTTTATTACTTTTTTTGTTGTCGTAGATAAAGTATAGTGTGTAACGCGTGCAAAAACACCAATTTCTCACTCGTGTGATTGCGGCATTCGACTACGTCTCATGCCGCAAAATCTTCACACTCGTGAGAAATTGGCACTTTTCTGCACTTGTAACACAATATACTATTCTGGGACCTTTTTGAACTTCTCTCTCGAAAATTTAGGTGATGTGAGGAAAGAATAAGAGGAAAAATCCATCATGACATAATAAATAAATACCAATAATAGGAAAATACCAAAAGGAGCTTTATGAAGAATAGCTAGTCATTAATAAGGACTGGTTTTAACCAGCATACGTTTTAGTTAATGGACTAACTGGTTTCATATTATCGGATTCATTTTTCATCAAAAAATCATAAAAATCAATTAAATTACTGAAGGCATTTTCAATGGGCTTGCAAACCTATATTGTAATAGTATATTGTGTTACAAGTGCAGAGAAGTGCCAATTTGTCACCAGTGTGAAGAAGTTGCGGCATGAGACGAAGTCGAATGCCGCAATCACACGCGTGTACAAGTGTACACCCCATTTTCCCATCATCGGATTCACTCATGATACAACTAGAATTTCGAAAACGACACAAGTAAATACCTATTAAATCTTTAAAGACAATAGTAATAATACGTTTACAATCTGTATAATTTCAATCAAACTACTATTTAGTACTTACAGCTAAGTAATCCTACGTAAGTACTCGTTTTTAATAAGTAATTTTATGTTAACAATCACAATTCGATTGTCAAGGTTATTAACCGCTTTGCCGCAAAATTTCCACCTATTCTAGCATTCCAGGTATTCTAATGACAAGGAAGCTAGCTTTAAAAGTGTACCCATCGGGCTTGCACTTGTGAATTATGTAGCAAATTATAAAAGCTTTCATTGTTTTTATTGCAACTTAGCAATAATAATAAAAAATATTATATTAACAATTATATAATCATGTATAAAAATTAACTAATTTTACGTTAATTGAATAACAATTTTTAATAGCAACTTTAACAACACTATATAACAACTTTTTAACAACTTTATATAATGAAAATAAAGAAATTATGTCCAGACGCCTAGATAGCTGAACAGCATGAGGCCTGGCTTAGCAAACAGGCGGTCTAGGGTCCGATTCCCCGCGGAAGCTATAATTTTTCTAGATTGATTTGCATTCAAAATATAATTTAATGTAAAACAATAGGTAACTAAAAAAAATAAATTAACCTTTATCTAAAATTTATAACATTTTATATTTCAAATAATTAATAATATTACAAGTGCTGATATCTATGGCGTTTTAATAGCACCACTGATCGTGAGAAATCATTTCTCACGGTCATTACCCTTCAGTTTAGAGATTGCGTGCAATTAGTCATTTTCACGGTTGCTAGATTGTGCGAAATTCGGTTCTTTGTTATTCCATTTCAATGTTTCCTGCAGGAGTCGTTTGCAAGCTAAAATAAGAATAGTAATTGAGATAAGTTGACGCTGCTTAGTTATTTCGAAAGTTGTTTCGGGTCAGTTTCGGTTTACGGAGATTATTTTATCTTTCAGATATCCGATGGAGAGATGGTGTTTGAAAGAAGGACTCTCGGTTAATCCGGTTAAGACTTCGGTCATACCATTCACACGTAAAAGAAACCTTCAAGATTTGAAGGAGGTACGAATAGGGGACCAACAGTTACCTATGGGGAAAGAGGCAAAATATTTGGGCGTCATTTTAGACACCAAACTAACCTTTAATCCCCATCTGGAGAAGATACTTAATAAAGCCACAAGGGCCCTATGGGCTTGCAAGAGAACAATAGGCAAAACTTGGGGCTTGAAACCAAGCATAACCTTGTGGGTATACACAAGAGTGGTTGTACCAACAATCACTTATGCCTCTATTATCTGGTGGCACAAAACCAGAAACAGAGTGGTAATAAATAAATTAAATAAACTACAAAGACTTGCCTGTGTAGGTATTACTGGGGCAATGTCATCTACGCCCACGGCTTCAATGGAAACAATGCTAAGTCTACCTCCACTTCACCTAGTAGTGGAATCAGAAGCACTAGCAGCTGCATATAGACTGAAAATTAGCGATCATGGGATAGGGAGACGAAGCTTCGGACCCAATTCTGAGATCTTTAAAATACTGGAAAAAACCAGTATCCTCAATATGCAATCTGATAAAATCAACACCGTTTGGGACTTCAGAAAACCTTTTAGGGTTGAAATACCTGAGAGGGGTGATGAAGAACGAAAACGAGAGTTGATTCAAAGACAAGGATCTGTATGGTATACAGATGGTTCCAAAACAGAAAACAGCTCTGGAGCAGGAGTGTTTGAGCAAAGTACAGGGAATGAAATATGTGTCAACCTGGGGAAGCTCACCTCCGTGTTCCAAGCTGAATTAACAGCCATAATATTATGTGCACAAAGCATGATAGAGAGGGGCTTTGAAAATAAGCAAATCTCCATCTTAACGGATAGCCAAGCGGCACTAAAAGCCTTAGGAAGTACCGAAATTCACTCAAGGGTCGTGCTTAATTGCACAGAAGCACTGGTGACACTGGCCACACGCAACAATGTTTGTGTAGAGTGGGTTCCAGGACATCAGGGTTATGAAGGAAATGAAAAAGCTGATCAACTTGCAAAACAAGCTTCCGAACAGAGATTAATAGGTCCTGAACCTACATGCGGGATCCCTTATTTAACCGCAAGAGGGATTATCAAAGACTTGTTGAAAGATAAACATAAAACCTACTGGGAGAAATTACAGGGGCACAGGCAGTCAAAGATACTAATGATGTCCCCTTCCAGTAAGAGAACAAAGGAACTGCTGAGACTGAGCAGGAAACAACTAAGGCTTTTAACAGGACTATTAACAGGACACTGTAGCCTTAATAAACATCTCAACATAATGAATATTGTCGATGATGCAACCTGTAGGCTATGTGAAGAGGAAGAAGAGACAGCCCTACACGTCCTATGTGAATGTTCAGCCCTCGGGGCTAAAAGATTTAAACATTTCGGGGCTCAGTATGTTAAACCGAGCGAAATTGCATCAGCACCAATCAACTGTATCCTCAACTACTTTGGCGATACAGGTCTGATTGAGTAAATCACTTCTTGGGGCACAATAAGCCTAGAGCTTCAGTGCAGTGGGTGAAGAGTGAAGACCACGCCCAGAATGAATGAATGAATGAGGGTCCGATTCCCCGCGGAAGCTATAATTTTTCTAGATTGATTTGCATTCAAAATATAATTTAATGTAAAACAATAGGTAACTAAAAAAATAAATTAACCTTTATCTAAAATTTATAACATTTTATATTTCAAATAATTAATAATATTACAAGTGCTGACATCTATGGCGTTTTAATAGCACCACTGATCGTGAGAAATCATTTCTCACGGTCATTACCCTTCAGTTTAGAGATTGCGTGCAATTAGTCATTTTCACGGTTGCTAGATTGTGCGAAATTGGGTTCTTTGTTATTCCATTTCAATGTTTCCTGCAGGAGTCGTTTGCAAGCTAAAATAAGAATAGTAATTGAGATAAGTTGACGCTGCTTAATTATTTCGAAAGTTATTTCGGGTCAGTTTCGGTTTACGGAGATTATTTTATCTTTCAGAATGATATCCCACACCAGTTGGGTTCGCCAACTTAATTTGTAGTGCGCTCTGCCTTGTTCCTTAAAAATATGCCGTGACCTCACATGAACTCCTGAATCTAATTGCACATCATTAAAAAAGTTAATCGACACAATCATATTGAAACATGTTGATTATAAATTTGAAAATTAAGTATATCCTATAACTTTCGATAGAAATCATAGCCGCGATCGACTTGTTCACCACCCCTGCCTACATTGAGACAAACTTTCAAATCAAAGGGTGGCTGATATTTTTAACAATTCTTTGATTGTGTACAAAAAATATTGTTTATGGATGGAGGATATATTTGAATATCCTTTGATATTTGTGGTAATCTTTTAATTTTAATCAAAAATCTTTAAGCTTCTCTTTGATGAAGTTAATAGAATTTTATAATGCTTAGGTGTCATAAGAATGCAACACATTGTTCACGGTAACATCTACGTCGTCAAGTGTTTTGAATATTTATATCTACTTTAAGGTCGACGCTTTTGGGGCACAGAGCAACGAAAGTGGAATCGAATATCTCCTTTACTTTCGTTCATGAAAAAAAATAAAAATGTGTTATGATATTTTACTCACTTTTTTCACTTCGATAGGCTTCTAATACCTACCCACTTTTTTGTAGAAATTTAATTATATAATTCTATTATTTTACATTACTCTTTAACAGGCCCGGATTTTAGTGAGATTTCGGTCCGAGTTTTTTATCGAACCGGCCCACGTGACATACGATAATAATAATACACCTAGGTTTTCGATTTTCTTTAAAGTAAATGTTAAATACTAAATACTACAAAAATGTTAACGAAAAAAAACAAAATATGTTATAATATAGTATATTAAAGTATTAGTTTCATAAGACACGTTTTTAGCGCACGCGTCAGAGTTTAGAAAACGATCCGCGTAGCGGGGAGTTTTCTAAAGGACAAGTGAGCTAAAACGTCTTATGAAACGAATACTTTATACTATTTTTTTCTATTTGCGTTATTTTTAATCATTTTAAAAAAGAAATAATTTAATTTTAAACGAAATTTGTTAGGGGAACTTTGTTAACTTTTTTAACAGTTGGCAACACTGAAAATTCAGATCTCGCATTTGTTTTTCTTTACAGCATAAATAAGTTTGACATTTTAACAACAGCTGTTTAATACTGTATCAACTTTAAAAAATAAAATGTTACTGTTTACCGTATTCTAATAAATTTCTTTAGGACACGCAAAACGCGTGTCCTAATGGCTTCATTAGGACACGCAAATATAAAAAATATATTTTATACACTATAATACAAGATTTTTTTATAATAAAAATATTTTAAATATGAAAAATTAGAAATTAAAAATTTAACAATTTTTAAGACTAGACATTTTGTTCATATTAGCCCCATATTGATTCAGTTTCATTGTTATTACAATATTCCGCCAATATTGACGCAATATCTTTGTGGAATAGTAAGCCAATATTACCCCAGCATTGATTTACTAGCTTCAGTCACTTGGGTTTATGAATGCTGGGCCTAGGTGTTTACAATGTTGTTGTATGCAATATTGCTTCAATCTAGTACATCAATATAGAGCCAATATTTAAATCATCGTTTATGCCAAGAATCCAATATTGATCTAGAGACATAAAAATAGTTACTTCAACAATGACATTGTTTATAATTTACGAATCTAAAATATTGGAATGTATTCTAGGTTGTATACATGTATTAAGTTCTAAAATTTAAAATTTGCTCTTATTTATATTTTAAATATTTTAACCAGAAAATATAGTAACAGCATGGTGGATAAATAAAATTTGTATAATGTAAAGTCAATTATACAGGTACCTTAACTAGCACTTATTTATTTTGTACGATAATATATAGGGATATAAGTTGTTGGGTTCACATTACCATTGACATATGTTGTTGGGCAAATATTGGTTTATGTTGTTGGGCCAATATTGGCACATGTTGTTGGGCGAATATTGCAATTTGTCCACATTTTCCATTGGCCCAATATATCTTCGGCATTGACATAATATTGGAACTATATGGTTGTGCTACTTGGGTTGCTTTACTGACACGCTTAGTTATTTCTTCATTTTCCAAATTATTTAAAATACTCTTTTCAACATACATTAATAAAAAGCTTTTGAGATGTTCTTGGGACTAACAGTTTCTTAATCTGTTTAATATGAATTTTAATAAAATCCAAAGTCGCTTATTGAAATCAAAATAAACTAATGAATAAGCTTTTAATGCCTAGTTATTTGTATACCAAGGTCGTGAAATGCCTTGTTAACGTACCGAGAGAGTAATTATCGCCGAGGTCGAGGTAGGACAATCTCGAGGACGAATTTCGGGGAGAAGCTATACACAACATTTTATGTGCAACCGTACAAAATAGGGAATTACAAATTTCATTGCTTTTAAAAACCGACAGTTTAACTCATTTTACAATGCTTGTTGAATTTATTTATTACAAATCAAGAAACATGGCGTTGTTGTCATGTTTTAGAAACGTCACTGCCATTCTCATATTATTATCCGTCATGTCAACTTTCAAATGTCAAATAATGAAATGACTTTTAGTTTAAAGTACGTTACTAAGCGTAACGTCTATTATAGTTATTTATGTACCAAGGGCGTTAGAATGATGATAATCCCAGGAAGGCGACGATGTTCCAGCCCGAAGGAGGTGGAAGTCCGATGGGTATTATCATCTAGTAACGCTCGTGGAGCATACAAAATTTTATTTTTCACGAGAATATGTATAAGTAGAAAATTAGTTTTAATTTATAATTGTTGGCGTTTCCAAGGGCGTTGTTTATGTATTTATAAAATTAGAAATTTTTAATAATAATATTTGGTAATAACTTTTACTAAATTTACAAAAGTCAAACAGATAAATGACAATTTAAATTCAAATGTTTTTTGTTGTTGTTACCAACATAAAAACAAAAAAAATCCTAATAGCACTAATGTCATCTAAAAAATAAGTTAATTTTAACTAAGAAATTGTGTCGGCACAAAAGAATGAGTGGACCACACGCCGAGAAACCACGTGCAAATACTCGTTATTTGTTGTGTTGCAACATACTCGCACACAAACATATAGTTTCTGACTTAATTATCCAAATTACTATTGAACGTAACGCCGGCTCCATGGGCGGACGTTATGCATTATAACGCCCGCTTATAATGCCCTGGTTGTTATGGAGTTGTTTATGTAGTTCGTATCACAGGTATAAACAACAAATAATATGCAAGTGAAACATAATAGTATATTATGTATTAAGGGCTTAATTGAGTGTCTTAAAGCCCGTAGTCAGTTAGCGCTTCGGGCGAAAGCCGAAGGCGCTAAGACGATAAAGGGCTCTAAAACACTAATTAATCCCGAAATGCATACGTTAGTTTATGTCCGGTCTAAGTTTAATTTAAAATAAAAATAATTTGAAAAGTACAAAACTTCATGTAGGTAGGTGCAGTGGTCTACAATTACTTTTATTACTATGGAAACGGCGTAAACAAGGGTAGTACAAGGGAGTGCTCTAATTTAGCAATTTACGCTCTAAAAATAGGCCGCTAAATAGTTCATAATAGCCCGACCGGACATAAAAGTCTTTAAAGGTCGTTACCCTTAGTATCGGCCGCGACATTGGAGTTTTTTTTAGAAGTTAGAAGAACGTTATTACTAAGGGTAACGTCCATTAAAGTCTTTAAAGGCCGTTATTCTTAGTAACGGCCGCAACATCGGAGTTCGCGTCCTGTATGGGGTACACGAAGAGCCTACTTCGCGTTCGGCTGCACATAAAATACTTTTTATCTGAATCAGCTGTTTTTAATCTTTAAAACTTGCTTAAGTCACACCGAACATATATTTATATCCAATTTGTCAAGTATCAGCGATTGCTAAATACGACATTCCGCCACTATGAGTATAAAAAGAGAAAAAGAATAACGTCATGATTAGAGAAGAGCAAAATAGTTGCTTTTGAATCCCTTTCATGATGTCATTTTCATTGGCGTTACCGTAATACTTCTTGTGGATTTTGATAAGATAAAATTTAGTATTGATATATCAATTACATTTATTAATATCCTAGCCAGACAACACTGAATATTTATTTCTTTCAACGCAGGTTATCCTAAAAAACATTGCATAGTTAAAAACCATTAAAAGAATATCGAATTACATTTAGTTTATACCGCAAAACGAATCGAGACGTCACATTTTAAAGCGGTTTCAATTCGAATTTTCAATATTATTATTAATAAGTGGTATAATGAATAAAACATTACACTCCCTAAGAAATGTGGTTTTGTGCTTTGCAATTTTACTCTTCTCTGGTCATGATATTAGGATATTTTTAAAACAAACATACATTTTATTTCTTTTATGGTCTTTTCTTTAATAAAAAAAATGTAACCAGCATTGGCCGAAGCGGCCTAGTCCGGCTCCGAACCCACCGGCCCACCGAGATTTTCTCGGTAATTCGGCGGTACAATCCGGGCCTGCTCTTTAACAAAGAATCATAATTCGTGAAAACTATGCAGAAACGCGTTAACCTTTAACATTAAGTTACTGAGGATTTATATGCCCAAAAGGTCAGAAGAATTAAGACAATAACGCAACCAACTTCCTTTTACTTATTTTAAAGAACTCTAAGGATCCCAAGGATTTTTAGGTTTATTTTCACAGTTATTCTTATAGAATTCTTAAATTGATCATGATTAATAAAATAACAATTAGATGGCATGTAGAACAACGACAAGATAGCTTGATAAAAACTAAACAATGCAACCATTATTGTATTAAACTACTTAATAATGTATAAGGTTTCATATTCATTATTTTGTACATCATTAATAGTGAAGTAATATACAATTGAAAGGGTCGTTATTGATTTTCAGTAATAATAGTTCTCATTAAATATAAATATAGAAGCTAATACATAGCGGGCTTTCAGTAATATACATGCAATGTTATCATACATCTTTGTTATTTTTCTAAGAGGTTTTATTGTTATTCAATATATGTTCAACTTGCAGTCAAGCAAGAACGAAGTCTATTATATCGCGCTTTTCAGATTTTCAAATAATTCTCTGGCTTTGAAAAATTGAAGGTTTTAATATTTATTAATAATAATAATATACTTTATTTATAGCATATAACTAGATAAATTCCATATAATACAATATAATTTCTTAAATATTAATGTAATTTATTACATATTTTTTATACTGTTTCTTAAATAATGTTAAAGATGTACAGTTTTTTACATTAGCTGGAAGTGAATTATATTCAACTAAACCTTTATGAAACAGATTATTTTGTCCTATATTTGTTGTTACTGTATGAACATAAAAATTATTTCTACTTTTGGTATTATGATCATGAACATCTTCTACGAATAATAATTCATTTAAAATGTGCTCTGGATATATTCGGTTTTTTATTTTAAATATTATTGTCATCGTATTATAAAATATATTTTGCTTAACACTTAACGAAGATGTAACTTGCAACATTCTTCTTATGCTAGTATACCTACTACATTTTAATATTATTCTTAACGCACAATTTTGTTTTTTTTGAAGATTGTTAATTTCAGTATTATTTAGGAGGTAAAGTATACTAGCACAAAAATTAAAATGGGGAAGTATTATTGTTTTAAATAGTAATAATTTAGACCACTTGCTAAGATTTTGGCTTATTCTACCCATGAAATTTACTATTTTTGCAACTTTACTGATAACATAGTTTGAATGACTAGAAAATTTTAAGTGACAATCTATTATTACGCATAAGTACTTCCACTCATAAACTTGTTCTATTTTTTGACTATTAATTTGTATTCGATGTATTCGATTAATTGTAATAGATGTATCAATTTCGTTATCAACTTATTTTTTATTATCATGAATTTTGTTTTATTTACATTTAAAGAAAGACTATTTTTACCTAACCAGTTATATACATTTACTAATTCATCATTGATGATATTTATTACTTTTTCAACATCATTTCCTATAAAATATATTAAAGTGTCATCTGCAAATAATTGAATGCTACATTTTTTAACTAGATTAACAATATCATTTATGTATAGTACAAATAAATCAGGGCCTAATACAGTTCCTTGTGGAACGCCAAAGGTAGTTTTTTTTAGCTGAAGATGTACTATTAAAGTATCTAGTTTTTTGAAATCTGTTTTTGAGATATTCACTAAACCATTTTATAACTATTGGGCCGAACCCATATCTTTTTAATTTCAACAATAATAGATCTCTATTAATAGTCTCAAAAGCACGTCTAAAGTCTAGAAAAACTACACCTATCACCTTCTTCTTGTAAATAGCATTTTTCCATTTAAAAAAACTGATTGTATTGCACTTTCACATGAATTATTTTTACGAAACTCTGATTGAAAAGGTGTTAACAGTTTGTTCACTTCAATGTAGTCATGAAACTGGATATTTACGACGGTCTCTAATAATTTTTCATAAGTTGGCACCATGTTGATCGGTCTGTATTCTTCACATTTGTTAGTGTTGGTTATCTTCTCAATGGGGATAATATGGGATGTCTTCAAGGTTTCTGGGAAGGATCCACTTTTTAGACTCATTTGAATTAGATGCAAAAATCTCTGTCCTATTACATTGAAAGCTAATTTAAGAATCTTTACTGTAATACCATCGACACTACATTAATGTGGCTTAAATCAGTTTCAATTTGGGTTAAATTTGTTAATGTAATAATTTGTTGTATGCTGTTAATAAAGTAAATATTGAATTTTTCTGCAATTTGAATTTCCTTTTTTTCTAACTCATTGTCAAAAATAATACCTTCCTTTTTTTTGTCTGTTATGGCCTCCTTTAATTAATTCTTTAACTCTTTTACACATTTCTGTTGAGTTATTTTTCATATCATCTATTTTTTCTTGATAATAATTTCTCTTGTGGTTCCTGATCAAACTAACAATTCCATTTCTTTGTTGTCTATACCTATTCATATCACTTTCTTCTTGTGTAAAGATTGCTCTTTTATATAATCTGTCCCTTTCTTCAATTTCCAAGGCTATTTCTGGGGTCCACCAACGCTTACAACTCCATTGACATTTAATGGTTTTTTAACAGTTGGAGCATGCCTGTTTAGTGTGTCCATTATGGTTTTAACTAATGTTTCTGCTAGTTGATTGGTGTTTGTACAGTCCGGATTCCATGGTTGATCCATTAGATCTAATTGAAATTGCTCATGTATCTGTGTTGTATTGTATATTCTATATATTTTTCTTTCACTTTTGCATTTACAGTTATTATTGAGTGATCGGTTACTTTTGGAACATGGTGTACCTGGGCATCAATGGTTTTTTCATTTGATACAAGAAGATCTATGAGTGTAGCACTGTCCTTAGTGATTCTTGTAGATTGGTCGATAATCTGATGTAGTCCATTATTTTTAATTAAAGTTCTCAGCCTATTTTCATAATATGAATCCTTTAATAGGTCAATATTAAAGTCTCCTATGATTACTAAGGTCTCTGATCTACTAGCATATACATCAAACAAATTTTCAAGTTTCATTAGAAATTGAGCATCACTAGAGTTTGGAGAGTGATATAAATTTATAAAGTTATATTTGTATGATTGAAAGCATATATTAATACCTACAATCCATGTGTTCATATCAATGGTATCTTTAAGTAGGACTTTATAACTGAATTCATTTTTTATATAAATGATTAGAGTAAGGTTAACAGGATTTTCGAAAAAGTGAGACAACGCAATATAATACGGGATACTGTAATATCTTCTTTGAATGTTTGTTTGAAGGATTGTTTGTGGTTAATTAAAGCTTTATTCTTTTACTGTTAAGATGAGAGAATGAATGCTTGAACTATTTCGTTTCTGAATTATTTTCTGATCCCTTGTTTACATTCGTTTCCTTGGATACTACAAAGTATGCAAGGCAACGGTGATGATCACATTTATTGCTCCCTTGTTTTTTAGAATTTTTCCAGCAGAAAAAGTCTCCATCAGTTTGCTTGAGGACAGGATTGGAAAGAACTAGTGAATGTACGCATAAGGTGCGGTTGTGATTGTAGAGCAACTTGATAGATACGCAAAAAACCGCGTTTTTTTGTTTGGCTGGTTTTACAATTGATTAAAGTTGGTACAGGGCTCTTGATGTTAATGTTCGTTACAATGATAAGAACTTAACCTACAGAAATGAGCTAATAAGAATAACGTAAGAATCGAATGAGATAATTGAAAACAGTTAAAACTAAGACAGCAGATTCTTAATTTTAGGGCTCGTTGCAAAATGTAAATAACTAAAAACTACAAAACTTAACCTAAGAGGAACGTATGATGATTCTGTTGGACTTGTAGGTTGATGGTTGGATCATAATCGTATATGCAACATAAAAGGAAAACAGTAAATGTATGTGCACAAATATGTCTAACAGGTAACAAAAAGTAATTGCAAACTTTCTATACATAAACGGCACAAAAAAAGATAAGAAGGATTTGTAATGGGCTGCATCCGAGTTTATCTGCTATGTATTCCCTGTGTTCCCGATCACACGAAGTAACGAATTTTTGGTACGACCGTTTATTGAAGTTCACAACAACCGATTTGTAATTATACGTTTTGCGACACACTGTTGTGTAGGTTTCTTGTAGGGTTCTGAAACTTTTTCTGGAATAAATAGGTTTAGCTCAGGTTTAAATCGACAATCTATGCCAACGAAATGGCATAATTCTTGTTGCATTCTAAGGATTGGAATGTTATGAATAGCTTCTCCTTTTGAAATTTGCGGCGTAACTCCATCACTGTTCACTGTGTGGTCCACAAGTTAGTTCTTTGGCTTCAAAGATTGTTTTTTTTAAATTTGATAGTAAACCGTAATGATATAGGCGTTGAAATACTTTCTTTAAATGCTGTAGATAGTCTGCTTTGATGGCAGAAAAAAGTGGAGAAAAAAAAATCTTTATACAACCGTGACTTCAGATAGATTATGACTTCAGCGATGGAACTGCTCCATGTACTGGTAGTGGTGGTGCTGAGAGAGTATTGATTCTCTACTGGAATTATGCTAATTGATTTCTCGGCATCTGCTTCATAAATACGATCCTGGTATCTTGAATGGTATGCTTGCAAGAGTAAGTTTCTTGACAGATTGTTGCGTGTTCAATTAAAGTCGGCGGTCACCACATGTAATATCTTCTGTGTTTGTTTGTTTGAAAGACTGTTTGTGATTAATTAATGCTTTATTCTTTTACTGTTAAGATGAGAGAATGAATGCTTGAACTATTTGGTTTCTGAATTATTTTCTGACTCCTTGTTTATATTCGTTGCATTGGATACTACACGCACACATACATATCACTGGATCACAGTACTCACTCATACATATCGTCGAGGTTAATGCATACTAGCGGAACTATTTTCTAGTAATTTTCCAGGAGCGCGGTTTAAATGCTTATAAAAACTTTTTTACAGATGGCATGATGAATCCTTTGAAATAGCAACTAGCAACATTGCTAGTTACACCATTTCAAAGAATTAAGTTCATATGCATTAACGGCGACGATATGTACTATATACCACCAATAAATAGCAACGTAGTAGACCATTCAGGGTAAAAATTGTGAGGTGTTCTTTATCAAAAATTAAAATGGGCGACCTAAGTTGAGCATCATTTGTGACTTTTTTGCTAAAACACTGAAGGAAAACTTTCTTGTCTGTAATTTGTAAGATTACGTAATGGAACTTTTAATGGAAACAGGGCATTCAAAGGTTCGGAGGGGCAGTGTATGTTGCAACCCCCAATTGAATTTCATGAACATTGGTATGAGGTAGATGCAGTAGCAGCACTTCACTATAGCAACAAGAAACGGCCACCTCATAGAACAAAAGATAAATGGAATAAATTCTGTGGGACGTTCTTTAACAAAACTGAAACAGGATGGACTAATATGATTTGCGCCTGGTATATTTAGAACTACATATCTTTCAAATGTAATCAGAAAATCTCTGGTGTACAATTCGTCACTAAGAATATAATACATGTTCCAATTCACAAATAGCTATTTCAGAATACAATAAAAATTGATCTTTAACTTAGTACAAGTGCAATATAACGGAATTGAGCAAGGTTTGAAAAAACTTCTTCTCTTCTTCGTTACCTTTCGACGTTTCTGTTAAAGGAACTTAACCACCATATAGTGTATACTGTTTTGTACCTTCAAATTCATTAAACAGAAAGTAGGGATCGAACATTCCATAATTTTCTTGTAACTGTACAAACGCACAGTAAAAATAGAAACTGCTATTTTTTTAATTTATGTTAAACTAATCAAATGTAGTGTATTTTGGTCAGCTAAACTTGAAAATGACTTTATGCTTGATTTGTTCATGTTGACGAGTAGATAATATCCTGAACTTTGTAAAATATCAATATTAAACCACGCCCCCAGATGGATTTTGTCGTTTTATTTTCAAAAACTGTTAGCTTTATGGACTGGTTGTTAAGTGGGTTAGATATAATAAAGCTTATTTAATTGGCGCATGAATATATATCATAGAGGATGTTTCACTTAAGATTCGTATCCTCTGAATCGGTGGTAGTACACATACAATGCAACAAAAAAGCTGAAAATCATTAGTGTCTATCTTTCATAATAACCGAAAAAAGAATGGTTTTTGAAAAGTGGGTAGCAGGTCACTGGTCTAAGAATCACACTTGGAGCTGGATGTGCCTATCTGATACATTGACGCAGCTACTGCTAGGTGATGTCGCAGTTTGTTTTGACTATTGACCCAAAAGTTGACATTTTTAGCAAATCTTTGTCGATTTGCGTAAAAACAAAAAGAGTTTTTTGTTCCTATTGATGAATACTATCACACATGCAATTTATATGAGAGTTGAGTAAAACATCCTGTATGTAGACCAACAATTTCTACCAATACATTTGACGGAGCAACTTTAGAACATAACTTATTGCGATCTTGTATTCGTCATTAAGTACTTAGCTAAGAAAAAAAATGTTGAGTTCGCAGTGCAACCTTAGCATCACTTCTGCAAAATTCATGAAGCGATGTTGTTGTTATTGTTGGTTGTAGTATTATGATAATTTTGCAGTAAAAAGAATATCTTTAGGAGGATACCCTGTACTGGACAATTATTTTATAGAAACCAAAATGTATAGGGCATTTCACCTTGTTTTGAAATCTTTCTTACTTCGTTTGTACGTCATACTGCATAACGTTTTACCTTTATTTTCTTTCTGCATTTTATAGAGCATTATTTGACTTGTCGCTATTCGACTTGGGTCAAGTATACCTGTTTTGGGAAGAATTAAATTTTGCATTCAATGGTGTATTCATTAAACATATTACTAGCACAGAATTCGGTATCTAGCGGTAGCGGGTACGCTACAGCTACTACAAGCACAAAATAACACTAATGTATGTTCTAAGAACAACTGTCCTTGAACACAAAATTTTATCCAAATTGCATTTTTGACTTTTTTATTTTGAAGGTCTATAGCTTTGTAACATTTCATTTTTGAACATATATATGTTGTGCTTAATGGCCTATTGTGATCAAAGGCATTGATCCTCAGGAATTGGCACCGTCTGCTCGAGATATCCTACATGTAAAATGGGTGAAGTCCCATTTAATGTTAAATATCTAGCTACATTTTAAAGCAGGTGTGGAATTAAGTCGTGAACTTAGAATTCCAAAACAAAAACCAATCAAGAAAAAAATTACTCGATACGGATATCAATATAAAGAACGGAGTAAGAGAGATCCAAAAACCCTGAAGTACCCTGTACGTTTTAGGTTCACTAAAAGATTGATTACTACAGGGTATACCCCTAAAATGTATCATGCCAATATGAGAATTACCATATGACTAGCCCCAATAATAATTATAATATCGCCTCGTAGATTTTGCTGGAGATGCTGAGATAGAAGAAGACTGAACCAGGATCGTGTTCGATGCTCAACGAGATTTCCATAGCTATTTCATGATGAACATCAAATCACACAAAGTTATGCTCGAAGCTTCTCGTATAATATGTACCGATACAAATTATTTGTCTGTGTGACATATGATTGTTTTTCGATTACACAGAAACAAGACAACATGCACAAAGTTTTCTTAGCTTTTTGGTATGAAAGTTAAATAAAATCCTATTTTACCTAACTGGCTCCATTTTGATAAACCTAATAGTTTCTGAAAAAACAGTAAAGATCATCTGGGGGCATGGCTTATCCTCATCAGCTTCTCTGGTTCACCACTTTTGAGTAGTAACTTTTAAGGGGTAATTTAACATATCACAAAGAAGGCCTATCAAAAATCCAAGGATCTACTTCAATTCCCATCTATTTTTACTAATTTGACTGAACTGTTACCGTGGCATTAAAATATACATATCTTAGAAACTGTTCATTTGTGATAAAAAGATAACAGTAAAATGTTCAGGAGGTCAAAAGATTTGGCTATAACATTTATTTTTTCAAAACACATATACATGACGTATCTTCGAAACTTTTAATTGTATTGTAAACAAAAATAATCATGTTAAAATAAATTATTTAAAAACAAATTATTAAAAAACAATTATTTGCATAAACCTTATGTATTTTAGAACAAAAGAGGCTCAATGCTATTTTCTCAGGTTAATAATAATTTTCAGAGTTACATCGTTTTACGGAAAACGTTAATTTTTCTGCGTTTAAGGTTATTTATGGAATTTACGAACAAATCAACAAAAATAAAGATCACTTATGTGCTTAGCATCCCGAAATCATTACGTCAGTCGTAATTTTATCTCTGATACATTCGGCAACGTTGCTGGGTTCGGTAGGGTAGGTAGGCTTGCTTAAAATTATACAAATGGGTCTGTAAATACTGTAATATGTATCGGGTTCAAGAACGACTGTCAAATATCACCAATATTTTTTTCATATATTTTTACCCCTCGAGGATCTTAGATATTGCTTATCAGAAATAGATCAATATTATGTAAAATATACACATTTTACTATATATATAACTGTTTCGGTCAAGCTTATAAAATGTTTTGTTATTTCCGTATTTTATTTGTAAATCTTTATATCACTTAATTTAAAGACAATAACTATACAATTCTATTTAATTGAAATGTTGCCTTGTACTCAATCAATTTCACCATTTCCGAGATTAAGAGCATCATTATTTAAATAAGGAAACTATGCATGAAATTGTGTAAACTATTATTTCTAGGGTCAAGTGGGATAAATATGCAACAAAATATACAACTTAAGACTTTTTGAAAACTTAAGATTACAAATGAAAATATCTGATTTTGCATCTCTATGCAATTCTATGTGATCTTGTTGATTGCGCAAGTTTTTTGTAAAAATCTGGTATAAGTATATTTAGGAATAAATAATAAACAGATCGTTTCATTTTTATCCTTGATTTTGGAAAAAAATGAAGCATAGATGAGAAAATATGAAATACGATAGTAACTCTTATACTATTGTAACGTTCTTTTTAAATAATACTAAAAATGCTGTTTTAATCGTATATTAATAAAGGAAAATATTTTACACATTAAACTTATAAACTGTAGCGAACTTAACTAGAATATTTACAGACTATTTATTTACAAATATATCTTTAACATTTATCTTTACTACACGTTTTATATTCAACTAATTTAAGAAACGCGTATTCATTTTACTCGTCGACTAATGACTAATCCCCTCCCCCTAATCCCTTTCTAGAACGCGCTAGATTGGACTGGTGTATTATATTTCGTTCAGCTGCTGATGAGTCATACATTCCGCGTCGATCTAGAATGTTTACCGACATATTTACGATTTATGATATTGACATTTTCATATCGACATTCTTACAAGCAAAGAACAACAACAGCGTAGCAAACATGTGCCACGGGGTTCTACAAACGCACAAAATAAAAAAAAACATTTGAAAGATTTCATATCGATTTATTCAGGTCGAAAAGTGGTCTATTACTTTGTTCTAAAGAATCAAGACACATCAAAGCTACAATACATACATAATCAATTCCCCTTTTACCGCATTTCGCAGTGTCGGGGTTCCACACAAACTCTTATAGGAGTGCAACGGAGGTAATGGAGCTATTGTAGCAAGTACATTACGCTCCCCCATGCTTTATCACTCATACAACTTTCATACCTTAACCTAAGGAGCTCAAACACGATAGTACTAAATTTTTAAAATTCAGTTGCAACCGAGGTTTGAACCCCTGCCCCTCTGAACGAGAGGTAGGATCTCTACCACTCGACCACGGTGGCCTCAAAGCTACAATGATTAACTAAAATTATTCTACACAAATTAAACCAATAATTTTTTTACATTAGGGTCCATGTCAAGTGACCAAAAAGATTTTTAGTCGCCATCTCCAATCTTGCTGAAATTTGGTGTAGGTACTGACATATCTCTGAGAGGATGTTGTGTAAAATTTCATGCATAAAGGTCAGCTTTGCGCCACTGATGAATATTTGAACAAATTGGCAAGTTTCAAGACCAGTGTCAAGGTTTAAAGAGTTTTAGTTTTATTGCTGTTAACTCACACAGTTGCCCAAATAATCCATCACATCAATTTGGGGCAGATCCTTGATGACTTTGAAACAAGACCTTCTAGAAACTTAAATTTTGGTGAGCTAACTAAGCCCATTACTACTTTTAAGCTGCCAAAGTATCAGCTATTAAGCTCACTTTGTTGCCAGGATATGTGCTATTGAACATGAGGTTCAAATTTTACGTGACAAATTTTGTAGATTTTTGTGGGTTTCCTACCAAGGATCCCAAGCCTGACGTTGCGGGTTTCTTACCAAGGATCCCAAGCCTGATGTTGCGGGTTTCTCATCAAGGATCCCAAGCCAAGGCTGAGTTTCTTTATGTATCTCAAGCCGAAGTGATACATGTTCAATAAGTAAAACTATAGATTATTGTTGAAAAGTTGCTTCATTATTTCATAATTGATTGAGATATATCATCAATATCCAGCATGAATACTTCTTCTAAACTATACTGCCTTCCGATTTCTGTAGCTGTGGTGGCTGGAATGTTGGCTATTCCTTAAATAAAATATTGTCATGAAAACGGTCCATTCTTTTAGAATAACCTTCTTCATAGCTGTAAAACCTTCATGAAGTGTAAACCAAATTGTAGGTGTAAAAATTACCAGAATAGCATATAGCCAACATTCCAGCCCCCACAGCTACAGCAATGGGCAGGCCGTATAGTTTAGAAGAAGCATTCATGCTTCATATTGATGATAAATTTCAATCAATTATCAAATAATGAAGCAAATTTTTAACAATAATCTATAGTTTTACTTATTGAACATTGTCACTTCGGCTTGGGATCCATATAAAAACCCAGCCATGGCTTGGGATCCTTGATGAGAAACCCACAACATCAGGCTTGCGATCTTTGGTAAGAAATCCACAACGTCAAGCTTGGGATCCTGGGTAAGAAACCCACAACGTCAGGCTTGGGATCCTTGGTAAGAAACCCACAACGTCAGGCTTGGGATCCTTGGTAAGAAACCCACAACGTCAGGCTTGGGATCCTTGGTAAGAAACTCATAAATAGAAACCACTTGGTTGACATTAAGCATCATTAGCACTAATAGTTTGAATGACCTGTAGAAACAATTTCTTTTCATCACATTCATACAGTATATCACGCTACTTAAATGAAGGCAATTTACAAAGTAATCTTTCTGGCTTTATGGAATAAGTATCCAAAATTAAAGATGACTTTAATGTTGACAGGTCTGGTCTTTCCAATGGTAACAAAAACAATTTGATTGGAGAAAAAGGTTTTGTGCTATTTGGGTTTGAAAATTGACAACATTTGTCACGTAAAATTTGAACCTCATGTTGAATAGCACATATCCTGACAACAAAGTGAGCTTAATAGCTAATACTTTGGTAGCTAAAAAGTAATAATGGTTTAGTTAACTCACATAAGTTTCTAGAAGGTCTTGTTTCAAAGTTATCAGTCATCAAAAATCTGCCCCAAGTTGACGTGATGGATTATTTGGGCAACTTTGTGAGTTAATAGCAATAAAACTGAAACTTTTAAACCTTGACACTGCAACCATCATGCAAAGTACAAAAAGTTGTTTTTGGTTGCCACTTTTCAGGATGCTAGCTGCTATGGTTCCACAACAGTAGCACTTGAAACTTGCCAATTTATCCAAGTGTGCATCAGTGGCGCAAAGCTGACCTTTATGTTGGAGGCCCCAGGACCCCAGCTATACTACTTATGAAGGTGAAATTCTACGCAACATCGTCTCAGACCTATGTCTGTACACCAAATTTCAGCAAGATTGGAGATGGTGACTAAAAGGTTTTCTTGCAAATTTGGTCACTTGACATATAATGACCCATTAAATTAATAATACCAAACTCGGTAAAAATTTGAAAATCGAGTATAACATTTTATTTAAAAATATAATACCAAATGGACGGGGACCGAAACAAAATAGTTCAACCACAGGCACTGGTCTTGGAAATACTTATCTATTTGTGTATTAAGCGCGGAAAGTGATAGATTGCCGATCAAGAAAGAAAGTGGACGCGTGATGCGAAGCGGAGGCTATCTTTTGTAAGCGGCAATGACACTCTCTGCTAACAATACACATACAATTTATTATCTACGACTGGTTGGATAAAAACTCATTATGTCATTCATTTGAGTTAGGTATTGAAGTTCATTATAGCACTAGTGCGGTAATGAATGACATAATGAGGGAGTCGTAGATAAAATTTACGTTAAAATAAAATACACGTGTGGTAAAGTAATAATAAAACCAATCTGCGTCAGCTTAGTGAACTAATAAAAGTTGGCTTTGTTTTTAAGAAGACTTTTATCCTCGTTTCTGAGACAAGCGGAAAAGTGACAATTCTGCATTTTCCCCAAAAGACACCAACTTTTAATTCTGTAATGACAACTGAAAAACCGTACTTTCAAATGTTCGAGTAAAAAAAACATATTTTACTCTGTCTGCACTAATTTGAACTAAACGTTTGTGAAATTGGAAGAATTTCTAACATAGCTCTGCGATCTACTACAGAATTCCTTTTATCTATTCAAATTTTCAATTCCGTTACTTTAATGGCATGGTCGTCTTTTTTTGGAACGGAGCACACATATTTGCATAAAAGGCATTTCTCTTTTAACTTTGAATGATACTAATATAAAATTTCCAGTCTTTATTCCAGTTTCTGCATTATTTAACTCCATTTTCACTATTTACTATTGTTTAATATTTTTTTATAAATTGTTTCACTTTTTTCCCTAAATGACATTTCACTTTTTCCCAAAATTTGTAATTACTATTTTTGAAAAACTAATTTTAGAAAAATAAACGAAAAAGAAATTGTAATCTCTGGTTTATTTGCTCTGGGCAAAATCATTATAAAACTGAGACTGCAATTCATCTTGCAGTCACAGGAAAACTTATGTCACAAAATTTGAAATTATACACTATTTCACGCTCATTCTCAAAATACCTCAGTAACAAATAAATTATTTGAAATTAAATTAAATAAATTAAATTTTTTTTATTTATACGTCTACAAGCATTACTAAAATATTTTGTTTACTTTACTTTCAGCTTTATTTTTATTAGCTAATTCTGTGATAGAATGTAGCACAAGTAAACAAGAAACAAACAGTATTGTAAACTAATTGTTAGGATGCAGGCATTATATTTGTTTGAAAAGGTTGATGTATCTAAATAATAAAAAATAGTCCACTTTTTCTTCATGTCAATTGATGTTTCTTCTTTTAAATGCAAAAAGAAAACCCGACTACATTTTGGTCCTTCGAGCCGGATTATCAAAAGCAAAAGCATACAACCAAGAATAGAAGCAATCATAGAAGGAATAAAAATCTAAAATACGAGCCCACACTTTGTCAATTACCTGTCAATCACTGTCGAGGCAACAAGCGGTCGACAGCAACGAGTCGAGGAATTAGCTGGTATATACAAAGAATACAACTGTAGTGAAAGGGTACCTAACCAAGCTAATTTAATTTAATTCTTAACTCATTTTATAATATTAGCAATATACTCCTAGTTATAAATTAATTTAGAAGAAGCGTTAAACGATTTTGCAGCTCATTCTTAAAATTCAACTCACAAAATTTAATACATTTTTAGATGATCTTAATTAAAATTACTCAAAATTAGATGAATTAAAATCTAAATTCAAAAATCAATTCGAACTCAAATATAAATAATAGATCAGTCAGAAAGAGATACTTTCGAAGATAAGTATTTTAGTTTAATTACAGAAGCTAGAAAGGTATTACCGTCAAATGATTTTGCTCAGATACTACAATCACCAGTCCTTGGCAATCAGGCTTTGGTCCAACCACAAAGGTAAGTAACATTAACACATAATAACGTAAATTTAAATAAAATCCATCAGTATATGAAAGCACATCTAAGGGGTGAAGCCGCAGAAGTTATCCGCGAAATGGCGGTGTCAGAAGCAAATTATGATATTGCCTGGGAATGATTGAGAAATGGAGTTGAGAACGAAAAGGTTATTATAAAAACACATGTAAAGGAAATATATGATTTGCCCACATGACAAGCTACACATTCTTATCTTAGATATTTCACTAACAATTTTCAAAACCATTTTATGGTGTTGAACAACTTAGAACTGGGTAATTTCACATCAAGTGATCCAATTTTTTGGAAGTTTTGACCATGACCCTCTTTAATTTTTTCAAATTTGGCACAACTGTTATGCTCCTAATGATAAGTAAAAATCTAAAATATTATATTTTTAACTCAAGCGGTTCTTGAGTTGTGCCCTTCTAAAGTGTACGAAAATGAGTGATTTTGAGCATGTTGGCGTTTACGTTTTCCTTTATAACTTTTGATAGAAATAAGATAAAGGAATGAAACAAAACTGTTTTAAAGTCCGTCATTTGGGCTTTAAGATGACGGGTTGCATGGCATACTTTAATATTAAAAAATAATTTATATTGCGCCCCTGAAGTTTTTGACATTGAATTTCTCAGAAAACATATGATTAAAAATTCTGAAAAAATTGGACACAGAGTTGCATATCTTTTAAATATATGTGTCAAATTTCAACTTGGGATCTCAATGGGATCGTTACTAAATTATTTTAACAAAATAGCAATCTCCAACATTTTACCATTAATAATGTTTTCAATATTGGGAACATTGGGAGTTTTGTTTTATAAATGATTATTTTCTGTTTGGTTATTACTTACTTAAGAATCTGGGTTAGATAAAACATTAATTAACAAATTCCTGTACGGGTTTTTAAAGATTTTTTAAATTACTTGTGAAACGTTACCTAAATAAAATATCCTGGGTACACCAATATCAAGAAAATTTTTCAGTATTATCAAAACACGTACAAATTGTTATCAACTATAATAAATTAAAATCACTTTAACACACAATAAAGAAAATTTTAATCTGATGCAGTATTAATGTAAAATACTGCATGCTAATTCCATTTCTTGATAACTTAAGCTGTATGTACGACCTGTCGCTGTATTTGGATCTACTTTAAAAACGTTGGACGTAGAGTTGCATATTTTCTAAATATGTGTGCCAGATTTCAACTTGGGATCTAAATGGGATCATTACTAAATTATTTTAACAAAATAGCAATGCTCAACATTTGAGTCTACTTAATTTACGAAAATGTTGGTGCAGGACCAGCAGGATGTAGAAATGATGCAGTGACTTCACATTCTTTACTATTTGAAGACATCACATGGGCTAGCCACCTCTTGCAGTTGTATTCACATGTAACAAAACCTGTAATTTCATATATTTTTAATGTAGGTCTAATTAGTTCATCAGATGTGTTATCTAACCCAGATTCTTTGTAAGTAATTACTCAGTACAAAGACTAATCATTCATAAAACAAAATGCTAATACCAATAATATAGTTACAAATATTGAAAAATATATTTATGTTAAAATGTTGAACATTGCTATTTTGTTAAAATAATTTAATAATGATCCCATTGAGATCTCAAGAAGATCTTGAGATCTTGAAATCTGGCACATATATTTAGAAAATATGTAACTCTACGTCCAATGTTTTTAAAGTAGATCCAAATACAGCGATAGGTCGTACATACAGTTTAAGTTATCAGGAAACGGAATTAGCATGCAGTATTTTACATTAACGCTGTGCATCAGATTAAAATTTTCTTTATTGTGTGATATGGTGATTTTAATTTATTATAGTTGATAACAATTTGTACGTGTTTTGATAATACTGAAAAATTTTCTTGATATTGATGTCCCCAGGATATTTTATTTTAGTAACGTTTCACATCTAAAATTTTTAAAAACCCGTTCAGGAATTTCTTAATTGTTTTATCTAACCCAGATTCATTATAAGTAATGACCAAACATAAAATAATCATTTACAAAACAAAACTCCCAATGTTCCCAATATTGAAAACATTATTAGTGGTAAAATGATGAACATTGCTATTTTGTTAAAATAATTTAGTAATGATCCCATTGAGATCCCAAGTTGAAATTCGGCACACATATTTAAAAGATATGCAACTGTGTGTCCAATTTTTTTAGAATTTTTAATCATAAGTTTTCTGAGAAATTCAATGTCAAAGACTTGGGGCGCAATATAAATTATTTTTTAATATTAAAGTATGCCATGCAACCCGTCATCTTAAAGCCCAAATGCCGGACTTTAAGACAGTTTTGTTTCATTCCTTTATCTTATTTCTATCAAAAGTTATAAAGGAAAACGTAAACGCCAACATGCTCAAAATCACTCATTTTTCTACACTTTAGAAGGGCACAACTCAAGATCCATTTGAGTTAAAAATATAATATTTTAGATTTTTACTTATCTTTAGGAGTATAACAGTTGTGCCAAATTTGAAATAAATCAAGAAGGATGAGTTACAATTCATTGGATCACTTGACATGGAATTACCCAACTACCAGTTGGTAAACGGGAAGCAGTTCTTATAATCACATACTCATGCAGCAGTCAATCAGCATTGCCGCTGTTGCGGGTAGTGGTAGATGGCCGGTTCTGGCGCTTCTCACCCCCTCACCTCGAGCAGGCAACCATGTATACACGCTAACATATGGGCTAATATACAGCTACCATTCTCATACAGGGGCGTACAAGAGAAAAATATAAAAGAGGGTTGAATTAAATGCTATAAATCAGGTCAGGGGCAAATATCTCTTAATACTCACCCTGCTTCTACATTTATGAATCATTTTCATTCCTTTTCTTTATTATTAACATGTTACTTTTGATTAACTTTCATTAAATTGGAAAGTATGTGTAGGAGAGAGATCGTAATGATTTTATAAATGATTCATGCAGTCATCCGGGGAAGGGGGGATCATGGCGATTTTAATCATTTGCATATCTCATCTCTCATTTGCATATCTCATCTCTCATTTACATAACTCATCTCTCATTTGTACATCTCATTTTTGCTAATTAAATTAATTCACGGTATCAGTTGCATATCTCATCTCAATAATAATTAATTAACATTTATATTGATAATGAATTCAAATAAATTCCTGAAAACACTCTAAATAGAATACGACTAACAAGGCCCGCATTTAACCGCTATTTTTTCTCTTTTTAGGTTTAACTACAGCATCACATCATATGACTGTTCATATCGAGCATTTCATTTTCTATATCTCATTTGCATATAACATTTCAACTACAGACATTCCTAAAATATAAATCTATTAGTCATAACATTTAAAATGTGTAACATAATTAACATGTAGAAACTTGTCATTTCTCATTATTGATTTCACCTCAGTTCTCAGAACCGAATCTATAAGGATTATCTCTACGCCAACAAGAAACCTCAAGTAAAATGTATTGTTTCATCCGATGCCCGTCAAATATTTCTTATCATAACATACCATTCTGTTCAAAACAATGCAAATATAATTACTTTCAATGTAG
Organism: Agrypnus murinus; assembly: GCA_929113105.1. Classification (NCBI taxonomy): domain Eukaryota; kingdom Metazoa; phylum Arthropoda; class Insecta; order Coleoptera; family Elateridae; genus Agrypnus; species Agrypnus murinus. The sequence goes on along the minus strand of OV816026.1, from coordinate 89,234,921 downwards.
TCACTTGTTTAGTATTACTTATTTCTTCGGAATGAAGGCGGATTACATCCTTATCTCATTATCTCTTTAACACAACATATTAAACTGTTAACTAGATATCATAAATGAATATATTCCTTATTGAAACCCGATATGTAATATAAAAATCTTATATTATTATATAGCTAGTAGATTTTTCCTAATTAGACAAAGTTCGATTATCTACGAATCACTAACAGGAAATATATAAGTAGGGATTAATGTTTTACACTGATACCATTATAGCAAGGTGCAACTTTTATTGCTTTATATATCATAAACGTGTTGTTAGTGTAAGCTATTAAAAAAAATAGTAGTCATATTGAAATTAATATCAAGTCTAACGTTTACAAGAAACGGTAATCATCTAATTGCTATCATACACGGATTAAACTAAACTACATATTAAGAAATATTAAGTACGAAGCATAAGGCTTTTATAGCATCTTACAGGAAAAAACGATTACATTCAATCAGGATCGCAACATATATCATTTAAAATCCAATATTATTATATAGCTTGCAGATTTTCCCTAATTAGACTGTTTTATAATAGATAACAGATTTCAAGAAAAGGGTCGTTCATTATGATTTCTTAAAAATTTATTTGAAATTTACAGCAAAGGAATTTTAAGCAGCAGATTTCTTAAAACATTGCTAGCTTGATACGTGTACTGGAATAATAATGTAAAAAGTGTTTATGAATATTTATATGCGATAGTTTAATTGATTTAATGAAAACCTTATACGGTCATTAGTAATAGGATTAACTAGATATATAAAAATCCTATCTTATTATTCAGCTTGTAGATTTTCCCCAATTAGACATCTCTCAAATGTATTGTTTCATACAACGACCGACTAACATTTATTAACCGATTAGCTCCTTTCGAAATTTCTTGAAAGGTGTCCATTATGTTCAAAACAATTATAATTTATTTATTTATAGAAAAAAGGAATATTGCGTAATGCTTTTGTAAATTCAAAACATATTTCAGTAAATATTTATAATTGCTATAGATACATTAAACAGTTTACTTCAACCCTCAGTATTATTATTAATGTTTGAATTACGTACACGGTAATTAATCACCCGGTTTTTCATAGAAGAACAATCCTTAAATATGTGTAGTATATGCAGGTTTGAGATTATTCTTGATCCTATCCAATATTACCGGTTTTACAAAAGATGAATCTTTATCAATTATAAATATCTATTATTATTAACTTGATAGAGTTAAAATCTAACTTCGGTTTTATAGAATTATAACGTTTAAATATTGATATTTTAAAATTGTCTTGCGTTTCACGTTTATTACGATAACAATTATTCTGCATCGTTCGGTTCTACACGGATTAACCCTGAGTCAGTTTCAACTTGGATGAAAACATATATTTATCATTAATGTTTAAATTAAAAAACTTATTTGCTAGCTTGATACGTGTACTGGAATAATAGTGTAAAAGTGATTATGAATATTTATACGCGATTGTTTAATTTATTTCATGAAAACCTTATATGGTTATATGTAGTAGGATGATGCGGTATAAAAAATCTATAGTGAATTATTTAAGCATCTATGTTAATTCTCGAGAAGCTATTAACCCGACATGATCATTATGAAAGCAAATATAATTACTTTCAATATAGTCACATGTTTAGTATTACTTATTTCTTAGGAATGAAGGCGGTTTACATCCTTATCTCATTATCTCTTTAACGCAATATACCCCCATTAACTAGATATCATAGATAAATATATCCCTTATTGAAACCCGATATGTAATATAAAAATCTTATATTATTATATAGCTAGTAGATTTTTCCTAATTAGACAAAGTTCGATTATCTATGAATCACTAACAGGAAATATATAAGTAGGGATTAATGTTTGTCATACAGAGCTATCAACTAAATCATATACAGCTTTTGCTTAATTGTACGAATAACTCGTTCGATTATTAAAGTCTTAATCACGGAACACGTAGAGTAATGATTTATGTTGTATTCATTCATTAACTTTAACTCGATATATACAAATTTATATATGAGAGAAATGTTATGTATCTCAATACATAGCTAAAACGTATTCTTCGTATATTCAGTAAAAGCTACCCATTTTTTCTAGACATTCGAATTTTGAACAGATTGATAACATGTTTTCTCATTTAATCATAATTAGGGTCAAGTTGAATAGCAAAATAAAGTACATAAAAGTTAACAGGTTAAAATAGAAATTCAATTTGCTACTGTAATATGTGCTAAGTAAAATAATAAACAGATATTTCGAAAATTTTATGCATTCTTGAGAGAACGGGGTATAATATTTAAAACACACAGTAAAAAACATATCAGCAGAGAAAGGGAATACATAAATACAGTATGTTTTGTATGATGAGGTGTCGTCAGTTTAACAGAAATGAGTTTAATGTTGCACGTATTACATCAATTGTATCTGTACATAACAAAGGTATACATCCCTCTTATTAGATTGTTACGAACGTATGTAGTATACTTCTAAATTCATGAATACCCTATACAAGTATTCTAACTAGACAATAAAGGTTTACTGAGATTATGATTATATACCTTATAATATAGCAATAGAATTTTTCTAAATTTTATTTTTTAAGTTTTATTTAATAATTTTCTAGTTTCTAGACATAATGTAGTTTTGAACAGATTTTAGCCTTTTTCGTTATATCGACTACCTTGTAAACTGTTTCTACATATGTGTTCTTATTGCATCATATCGATATTCGTCGCCATATTTAAACGTTATTTTACAATATATCATACATTTTCAATAGCTTCGAAATACGCAGATATGTAATAATATACTATATACTCTTGTAGGATATTCATCGTATCTATAGTAAACTCGTATGATTAATAATAATCTGTAACCATTTTCGATACCTTCGAAATATAAGTCTATAACATATGTTTGTAATACGTCTTTATAACTTTGAAACACAGGGTAGTTACCTCTTGCAATATCCCCCCTGAGAACCCTGAAGACTTAACCTGGAGAAATAAATCAGATAAATATTTTACTTTTTACAACTTTGCATACTAATATATGAAACTAATATAATGTATATCGCCTGATAAATAAAATTAAAGTTATTCTTATTCTTTTTCAATGAAATGTGTTTTGAAAAAACACGATGAAACATTACCTATATTAATGCAGGAGTTCTGTTAACGCATTCGTTATTTAGAGATTCACTTATAAGTACAGTATCTATTTAGCTGATTCAATAAAAATTTCGTTATTTTTAAAATTCCTAACAAGGGTTCAGGGTTCTTTATCTGTTTTAGAATATTCAAAGACAATATATGTATAAATTATCGTGAGACTCCTGCTCTATGTAGAACGCCATATATAAAATTAGAGATAAAAATTTATCCTGTGTATTGGTGAAAACTCAAATATTCGCGGAAATATAACAACCGGTACATATGACGATACTAATCAGTCTGACGCGGAATATATATTTTATATTATACAAACGGAGAGAAAAGAATAGGTATAATCGGATTATGTTCATACCAGGCTCACCATGATTATTATAAACATCTTAACAGAATAAAAAGGACGATATGAATATAACTTATAGGATTTAATCAAACTAGAAAAATATCGATATATATCCTGCGTTGAGAAAACAATTATACTATGCAAGCATCATAATACGCTACATACGTTTGCGAGCCTAAGTATAAACATGAAGTTATACTTTAAGCGCTGACGAATACTATGCATATTTCGAATAGAGTATGCGGAAAACAGCATCAGTGAGGGATATAGGAACCTACAGACCGTATCCAACAGGATCCAACGAGTTGAGACAAGCAGAAATCGGTTAGTAGGAGAACCGTTATATTAAATGTTTAGGTATAGGGGAAATGTAAACGTTTTAGTGATTCCCCCCTTCCTCTTTAGACGGTAATAAATAACAGAAGCAGCAGAACTACTTATTTAGTCACGATTTATCGGTGTTGCTGTTTATTCATAGTTAAAATGTCATTCTACAAAGCTGAACGCATTCAACATAATAGTAGATGTGAACCGTATAGTGTGCCTAGGAAGTGTGATTCACCTCAATTTCAACCGAATAGCGATGATATCAAAACTTTTAAAAAGTTTGCAAAAGAAACATACGATATACAAGTTCAGGATGATGATGAAGAAATTCTAAACTACAAAAAGTCAAGACTTCTTTGTGAAATACAGCTGCCGGTAAACAACTGTGGTTCGAAATATTTACATCTTGGACTGGATCCTTTCAAGAATTTTGATGTGTGTATAAGAATCTTGAAGAAAGGCACTGATCTAGGTGTGCAGTTTAACGAAGACTCATTTAAAGATTTTATAGAGGATGCTTCGTACATATTAGGATGTCTGAAACACAACGAACTTGATGGATACGTATTGACCGATTATACACTTCATAGTGTAGGAAACAAGTGTCTCGAATTTGTTTCAAAAAATAATCAAGTTTTGAACTTTACATTTCCGAATTAAGTCTAAGGAGATTATACACGATGAAAACCATTTTATGGAAAAAGATTAATAGTATTAAAACTATGCATCGCAATTACGAATGTTTTGCCGAAGAAGTCCTGGACGCGGCTATAAAAGTTAGAACAACGCTTGTAGACAATAATATTTTATTAAGTGTGTTAAATTCATTTTGTAGATATAAGGATGATTTATTTTTGAATGAATTAGTTTATAAGTTTACTAAGAAAACTATTGTAGATTTGCAGAACGACCTTGATTTAGATGATAGACTTAAATTTATTACATCTTGATATAATGTATAATAAATATAATATAATAAATGTCTTTAAAACTTATTGCTTTTTAATTGTACCTACATCTACTTATTCCAGGTAGTTTGATTGTATGCATATGTAAGACGTGGGGAAAACTCCTGATACTGCTGCCTCTGGTAATGCTATGAAATAAAACATATCAAGATGATGCAGGAACTCAAAAGGATCATCTACCAGAACGTTTACTGCGCGAGAGAAGTAAAGAAATAAGAAACATATATAGAATGTATATCGTTTATTTTATCATATTACATATAAATATCAATACAATAAGATCATCTTACATAGTACAAATTAAATATTTACTTATTCTATGATTTTTCTCGCTTTACGCTCTGCGATGACTGAAATTATTTCATTTTCGTTTTCGTTTTTGAGACTGCTGCTAAGAGCTTTCTTTACAGCATACAACAGACGAAGTCGGTCCACTAGTTGATTAGGCGTACTCTGACGTATACAATCCGGTTTCATCTTGTTTAACTTTTTGGGAAGACTAATCCAAAAGTCTGTTATTCTGTATAAATTTGGCTTGATTACATTTTCGTATTTCCAATGTTTAACGCTTATTCGTCAACCGTTGCGCCTATAGTCTTTCTTATGAGCATTAGTAAGTGAGATTATTTTCATATAGTTGTCGATATCTTCCTCTGTTGGACTAGGAGAGCTTATTCGTTTAAGCGTTAGTAAAGTAAACAGGCCGGATGTTCCATTGAAAAGTTTGTTTTTAATTAAAATATCTTTTCCCTGAAGCTGTACTCGCGAACAACCAAATTGCCACTCATCGATGTCGTTATACAGAGCGTACCTAGTTTTGTCTACGTTTTTGTTTTTTCCGCTAGCTAATAATGCTCTATAATAGTTAGAGAATTCCTGATAAATCTTTAAGTCAGAATCGCATTCTTCTCCTTCTTCTTCTTCTTCTTTTTCTTCAACATATGTAACTGGAGATGCGTGTTCAAGTTTCGGTGAGAGATTAACAGTCCCCTGTAGAGGTTCAGCTTTATCAGTGTGAAAGTAGGCTAATTTATTACGTATAGCATTACTAGCGTTTATTATTTTATTATTATATTCTCCTTTATCGACTTTTGTAGTTGTCGTTGCGGTTTCATGAACGGTGGTGTCACTGTGTCGACATTTCAGACTCGCGTCTTTAAATATTACATTATTGCTAGGTGAAGTCTTATTATCATCTAGGGTACTATGAACAATTTTCAAATGATTTCTGTAGTTATCGAGACGTGTAAAAATACTTTAAACAAATAAAACATTGAACTTTATACCTCTGGTGTATCTTCAAATGACGAGCAAACCCTGATCGTAAAACGCTCGTACGACACACATCACACTCACGTCGCCGTTCCATCTTGACTAATGATTGAACATAAACTCCTATTTATATATCACGTTCCGTTTAACTTAATTAACCCTGGCTAGTAACCCTTCACCCCTCACCCTTCTCCCTTCACACTTCACCCTTCTCCATTCGCCCTTCACCCTTCTTCCTTCGCCCATTACCCTTCACCCTTCTCCCTTAACCCTTCACCCTTCACCCTTCTCCCTTCACCCTTCGCCCTTAACCCTTCATGTTTCAACCTTAACCCATAACTTTGACCCTTAAACCCTTCGGTCAGGGATCGTTAATCGCTCGCACTAACCTTATATTAGGGTATAAACCCTCTAGAGGCCGAATACAGGCGTATATATTCTGTATATTACCTCTTAGTTAACATAGTATTTTATAAAATAATTAGATATAGTTATATTTACTATCTATTCTTTTAAACTGCTGTTATACTTACCATGTTTACTTTATAGTCGGGTATGTAGTACCATTATTAGTGTATACGAAATGTACTATTTTAATAGATATTATATATAAGTTATGTATTATGTTTTAAGTAGCGTCGAAACTACTCGTATCAATAAACGTTCTTGTATGAAAGTATGTTGTTTTGTACTTACTCTGCTCCCTACGTTCTGTCCTAAAAATGTATTCGTAGGCTCTAACCTAATCTAACCTAAATTATATTGGTATGCTCTAACCTGTGATGTAATAAAAACAATCAGTTTTAAAGGACATTTATTATATTATATTTATTATACATTATATTCAGATGTAATAAATTTAAGTCTATCATCTAAATTAAGGTCGTTCTGCAAATCTACAATAGTTTTCCTATTAAACTTATAAACTAATTCATTCATAAATAAATCATCCTTATATCTACAAAAAGAATTTAACACACTTAATAAAATATTATTGTCTATAAGCGTTGTTCTAACTTTTATAGCCGCGTCTAGGACTTCTTCGGCAAAACATTCGTAATTGCGATGCATAGTTTTAATACTATCAATCTTTTTCCATAAAAAGGTTTTCATCGTGTATAATCTCCCTAGACTTAATTCGGAAATGTAAAGTTCAAAACTTTGATTATTTTTTGAAACAAATTTGAGACACTTGTTTCCTACACTATGAAGCGTATAATCGGTCAATACGTATCCATCAAGTTCGTTGTGTTTCAGACATCCTAATATGTACGAAGCATCCTCTATAAAATCTTTAAATGAGTCTTCGTTAAACTGCACACCTAGATCAGTGCGTTTCTTCTAGATTCTTATACATACATCAAAATTCTTGAAAGGATCCAGTCCAAGATGTAAATATTTCGAACCACTGTTGTTTAACGGCAGCTGTATTTCACAAAGAAGTCTTGACTTTTCGTAGTTTAGAATTTTTTCATCGTCATCCTGAACTTGTATATCGTATGTTTCTTTTGCAAACTTTTTAAAAGTTTTGATATCATCGCCATTCGGTTGAAATTGAGGTGAATCACACTTCCTAGGCACACTATACGGTTCGCATCTACTATTATGTTGAATGCGTTCAGCTTTGTAGAACGACATTTTAACTATGAATAAACGGCAACACCGATAAATCGTGACTAAATAAGTAGTTCTGCTGCTTCTGTTATTTATTACCGTCTAAAGAGGAAGGGAGGAATCACTAAAACGTTTACATTTCCCCTATACCTAAACATTTAATACAACGGTTCTCCTACTAAACGATTTCTGCTTGTCTCAACTCGTTGGATCCTGTTGGATACGGTCTGTAGGTTCCTATATCCCTCACTGATGCTGTTTTCCGCATACTCTATTCGAAATATGCATAGTATTCGTAAGCGCTTAAAGTATAACTTCATGTTTATACTTAGGCTCGTAATCGTATGTAGCGTATTAATGCTTGCATAGTATAATTATTTTCTCAACGCAGGATATATATCTATATTTTTCTAGTTTGATTAAATCCTATAAGTTATATTCATATCGCCGTTTTTATTCTGTTAAGATGTTTATAATAATCATGGTGAGCCTGGTATGAACATAATCCGATTATACCTATTCTTTTCTCTCCGTTTGTATAATATAAAATATATATTCCGCGTCAGACTGATTAGTATCGTCATATGTACCGGTTGTTATATTTCCGCGAATATTTGAGTTTTCACCAATACACAGGATAAATTTTTATCTCTAATTTTATATATGGCGTTCTACATAGAGCAGGAGTCTCACGATAATTTATACATATATTGTCTTTGAATATTCTAAAACAGATAAAGAACCCTGAACCCTTGTTAGGAATTTTAAAAATAACGAAATTTTTATTGAATCAGCTAAATAGATACTGTACTTATAAGTGAATCTCTAAATAACGAATGCGTTAACAGAACTCCTGCATTAATATACATAACATTTCATCGTGATTTTTCAAAACACATTTCATTGTAAAAGAATAAGAATAACTTTAATTTTATTTATCAGGCGATATACATTATATTATTTTCATATATTAGTAGGCAAAGTTGTCGTTTCATTTTTTATTTATTTTTTTTAATTTTTATTTATCTGATTTATTTCTCCAGGTTAAGTCTTCAGGGTTCTCATAACTGTAGATATTGCAAGAGGTAGCTACCCTGTGTTTCAAAGTTATAAAGACGTATTACAAACATATGTTATAGACTTATATTTCGAAGATATCGAAAATGGTTACAGATTATTATTAATCATACGAGTTTACTATAGATACGATGAATATCCTACAAGAGTATATAGTATATTATTACATATCTGCGTATTTCGAAGCTATTGAAAATGTATGATATATTGTAAAATAACGTTTAAATATGGCGACGAATATCTATATGATGCAATAAGAACACATATGTAGAAACAGTTTACAAGGTAGTCGATATAACGAAAAAGGCTAAAATCTGTTCAAAACTACATTATGTCTAGAAACTAGAAAATTATTAAATAAAACTTAAAGAATAAAATTTAGAAAAATTCTATTGCTATATTATAAGGTATATAATCTCAGTAAACCTTTATTGTCTAGTTAGAATACTTGTATAGGGTATTCATGAATTTAGAAGTATACTACATACGTTCGTAACAATCTAATAAGAGGGATGTATACCTTTGTTATGTACAGATACAATTGATGTAATACGTGTAACATTAAACTCATTCCTGTTAAACTGACGACACCTCATCATACAAAACATACTGTATTTTATGTATTCCCTTTCTCTGCTGATATGTTTTTTACTGTGTGTTTTAAATATTATACCCCGTTCTCTCAAGAATGCATAAAATTTTCGAAATATCTGTTTATTATTTTACTTAGCACATATTACAGTAGCAAATTGAATTTCTATTTTAACCTGTTAACTTTTATGTACTTTATTTTGCTATTCAACTTGACCCTAATTATGATTAAATGAGAAAACATGTTATCAATCTGTTCAAAATTCGAATGTCTAGAAAAAATGGGTAGCTTTTACTGAATATACGAAGAATACGTTTTAGGTATGTATTGAGATACATAACATTTCTCTCATATATAAATTTGTATATATCGAGTTAAAGTTAATGAATGAATACAACATAAACCATTACTCTACGTGTTCCGTGATTAAGACTTCAATAATCGAACGAGTTATTCGTACAATTAAGCAAAAGCTGTATATGATTTAGTTGATAGCTCTGTATGACAAACATTAATCCCTACTTATATATTTCCTGTTAGTGATTCGTAGATAATCGAACTTTGTCTAATTAGGAAAAATCTATTAGCTATATAATAATATAAGATTTTTATATTACATATCGGGTTTCAATAAGGAATATATTCATTTATGATATCTAGTTAATGGGAGTATATTGCGTTAAAGAGATAATGAGATAAGGATGTAAACCGCCTTCATTCCTAAGAAATAAGTAATACTAAACATGTGACTATATTGAAAGTAATTATATTTGCTTTCATAATGATCATGTCGGGTTAATAGCTTCTCGAGAATTAACATAGATGCTTAAATAATTCACTATAGATTTTTTTATACCGCATCATCCTACTACATATAACCATATAAGGTTTTCATGAAATCAATTAAACAATCGCGTATAAATATTCATAATCACTTTTACACTATTATTCCAGTACACGTATCAAGCTAGCAAATAAGTTTTTTAATTTAAACATTAATGATAAATATATGTTTTCATCCAAGTTGAAACTGACTCAGGGTTAATCCGTGTAGAACCGAACGATGCAGAATAATTGTTATCGTAATAAACGTGAAACGCAAGACAATTTTAAAATATCAATATTTAAACGTTATAATTCTATAAAACCGAAGTTAGATTTTAACTCTATCAAGTTAATAATAATAGATATTTATAATTGATAAAGATTCATCTTTTGTAAAACCGGTAATATTGGATAGGATCAAGAATAATCTCAAACCTGCATATACTACACATATTTAAGGATTGTTCTTCTATGAAAAACCGGGTGATTAATTACCGTGTACGTAATTCAAACATTAATAATAATACTGAGGGTTGAAGTAAACTGTTTAATGTATCTATAGCAATTATAAATATTTACTGAAATATGTTTTGAATTTACAAAAGCATTACGCAATATTCCTTTTTTCTATAAATAAATAAATTATAATTGTTTTGAACATAATGGACACCTTTCAAGAAATTTCAAAAGGAAGCTAATCGGTTAATAAATGTTAGTCGGTCGTTGTATGAAACAATACATTTGAGAGATGTCTAATTAGGGAAAATCTGCAAGCTGAATAATAAGATAGGATTTTTATATTACATAACGGGTTTCAATATGGGATATATTCATTTATGATATCTAGTTAATCCTATTATATATAACCGTATAAGGTTTTCATTAAATCAATTAAACTATCGCATATAAATATTCATAAACACTTTTTACATTATTATTCCAGTACACGTATCAAGCTAGCAATGTTTTAAGAAATCTGCTGCTTAAAATTCCTTTGCTGTAAATTTCAAATAAATTTTTAAGAAATCATAATGAACGACCCTTTTCTTGAAAGCTGTGAGCTATTATAAAACAGTCTAATTAGGGAAAATCTGCAAGCTATATAATAATATAGGATTTTAAATTATATATGTTGCGATCCTGATTGAATGTAATCTTTTTTTCCTGTAAGATGCTATAAAAGCCTTATGCTTCGTACTTAATATTTCTTAATATGTAGTTTAGTTTAATCCGTGTATGATAGCAATTAGATGATAACCGTTTCTTGTAAACGTTAGACTTGATATTAATTTCAATATGACTACTATTTTTTTTAATAGCTTACACTAACAACACGTTTATGATATATAAAGCAATAAAAGTTGCACCTTGCTATAATGGTATCAGTGTAAAACATTAATCCCTACTTATATATTTCCTGTTAGCGATTCGTAGATAATCGAACTTTGTCTAATTAGGAAAAATCTACTAGCTATATAATAATATAAGATTTTTATATTACATATCGGGTTTCAATAAGGAATATATTCATTTATGATATCTAGTTAACAGTTTAATATGTTGTGTTAAAGAGATAATGAGATAAGGATGTAATCCGCCTTCATTCCGAAGAAATAAGTAATACTAAACAAGTGACTATATTGAAAGTAATTATATTTGCATTGTTTTGAACATAATGGTATGTTATGATAAGAAATATTTGACGGGCATCGGATGAAACAATACATTTTACTTGAGGTTTCTTGTTGGCGTAGAGATAATCCTTATAGATCCGGTTCTGAGAACTGAGGTGAAATCAATAATGAGAAATGACAAGTTTCTACATGTTAATTATTTTACACATTTTAAATGTTATGACTAATAGATTTATATTTTAGGAATGTCTGTAGTTGAAATGTTATATGCAAATGAGATATAGAAAATGAAATGCTCGATATGAACAGTCATATGATGTGATCCTGATTGAGAGTAATATTCTTTACTATAAGATATTACAAAAGTTAGAGTGTACGACATGTAGTTAAACCTAAAAAGAGAAAAAAAATAGCGGTTAAATGCGGCCCTTGTTAGTCGTATTCTATTTAGAGTGTTTTCATGAATTTATTTGAATTCATTATCAATATAAATGTTAATTAATTATTATTGAGATGAGATATGCAACTGATACCGTGAATTAATTTAATTAGCAAAAATGAGATGTACAAATGAGAGATGAGTTATGTAAATGAGAGATGAGATATGTAAATGAGAGATGAGATATGCTAAGGAGAGATGAGATATGCAAATGATTAAAATCGCTATGATCCCCCCCGGATGACTACATCAATCATAATGTGATATGTACACCACCACTACAAGAAAAGGAATGAAAATGATTCATAAACGTAAAAGCAGGGTGAGTATTAAGAGATATTTGCCCCTGACCTGATTTATAGCATTTAATTCAACCCTCTTTCATATTTTTCTCTTGTACGCCCCTGTATGAGAATGGTAGCTGTATATTAGCCCATATGTTAGTGTGTATACATAGTTGCCTGTCCGAGGTGAGGAGGTGAGGCGCCAGAACCGGCCATCTACCACTACTGTTGCGATAAGCTCCAACCGCGTTTTATGTTTAATTGCAAAAGATTTCTTAAGTTAAATATAGCGAATCGTTGGTCAGAAATCAAGAAAAGATGACATGTGTTCGAATTGTTTAAGGTATGGGAATAAATTCAGAGAATGTCATTCTACTAGAACTAGCAAAATATCTAACAAGAAGTACAATTCATTACTTCACTCTGATGTCAAATTCTCAGCAAACACAAATTCAAAGGCGCACACAGGCAATAATTACACATGACGATGCTGCAAGTTTGTCTCAACTAAACACATTATCAAACCGTTGTAGTCAAAACACAAATTCCTGTATTCTGTTATCTACAGCTATCATAAATATGTTTGATGCAAAAAAGCACTCCAATACAATGTAGTTGTTTATAGATAATAGGCCTAATTTTATTACTAAAGAATTATTTAATAAACTAAATATATACCCAATATAAATTAACTTGCTTATAGTTGGAATTAATTCTGCAACCACAAACATTTCGAAGCAAACGTCAACAAACCTGGCCCAATCTGCTCAATGCGTAGTGATTTCAATACAAATTTAAATTTTTTAATCATAAATAAACTCCACAATTTAATTGTTCTCAAACAACGAACATTCCATTCTATATAGGTTTAGCAAATACCAAATATCTTGAGCTACGTAAAATACGTTTTACTAGCTGCAGGCATATTTTTCGAATTACTACATCTCGGGCAAATCAAACTTAGAAAGGGTCGCCCTATTTTGCAAAATTCTAAGTTAGGTAGAATTATTTACGGTCCATTATATCCAGTAAGTTACAATAACAAAACATGTTACAATCTTTCTACAAGCATAAACAGCCAGGAACAATTTCGGTTAATTAACCATATTCTCATACACCTTACACAAAGGAAGAAGCAGAATGTGAGCAACATTTTATTAGTATTTTTCAAAGAATTTAATTGACAGGTAGATTTTTAGTTCATTTACCATTATGAAATAATTATAATCTGTTAGGCGAATCTAGGTCAACGGATAAAAATAGGTTTTATGCTACTGAAAAAAAACTGTCTAAGCATCAAACTTAGATGAACATACAGTACTGTAATTTCATGGAGGAATATAAACAGTTAGGACACATGTCAAAATTCAATCTAAATGAAAAACCATTTTATCCTTGACACCTAAATTAAAGTTGTTTTCAATGGCAGTAGCCAGTCTAGCCCTGGAATTTCATTAAATGACGTCCTTCAATTCCGGACGACCTTTTTTCCATCCTGATAAGTTTGAGCAAACATAATATAGCCATAACAGCGGACATTGTTAAAATGTACCGACAGATTGAGACGACCCATCACATGTGACTTTCAATGCATTTTATGGAGAATGGGTTCTTCTCAACTGTTACATGATTGTCAATTCATTACTGTCACTTATGGCACTTCATGCGCCTCGTTCTTATCTACTCGGTGTCTACAACAAGTAGCACTAATCAGAATTAATCACATCAACCAGTTGCTTCACAGGTTATCCTCCAGGATTTCTACGTGGATGATTTAATTTCTGGTAGTCACGATTTAGAATTTGCACAGAACTTAATGAATTACTTAAGACACCATACTGAAGAATGCATGTTTCTAACTCAGAAATTGGTCATCCAACGATTCCTCGGTATTTTCAAATATAATTACAGGTTCCCACTCAAAAAACTATGTTATTTCCAGTGAATGGAGCTGTAAGATAGTAGGAATTTTACAGAACCCATCTAAAGATTCATTTAAATGCACCACAAGTTTACCTTGAAACTTGTTTCAAGGTAAATTCTACCCCAGATGCGACAAAACGCCAAGTTGTGGCCATAGTATCTTATAGTTTTGATCCTCTAGGTGTGCTTGTGTCTATTATTGTTAGAGCAAAACTTTGTAACGTGTTAAAATTCTAGACTTAATTTTAATGCAATTTTAAATGCATTAATAATAAGAAACCTTATGACGGCCCTGTATATTTCAATGCATTTTAATTGGTTTAAAAGTGCAGACTTTATATTAAATCAAATGGTGTTTTCGTTAATATCACAAAGCGTTTTCACACAGATAAAATTTGTTTTTGTAAGAAAAATACTAAGATAAGAATTATTCTTCTAAATAAAATGCATTTAAATTTATGTTTCCTGGTGCGTGACTATTTTCATTTCTGATGAATAGATTTTTCAAGAACAGACATATTAAAAACAGTCTGTATCTGTAAAAGTATCCGGTTTCTCGCTACCAAGCAAATTGTGATTGCTGTAAAGTTCCGGTGGAACTTTCTAAAACAAAAATTCTGATTGGTTTAAAAATACGTCAGTGAAGCCTTGATAGGATATTTATGTTTTCCCTCTTTAAAAATCATAGCGCAAACAAAAATGTTTGCATCCCCAAGAAGTCAGTCTCGTAGGGAGAGTCTGGTAAAAGCCACACCGAGCGAAGCGACGGAAGCCACAGAGCGGGTTTCGGTCTACGCTCTCTTGGGCGGTTAGCTCCAAAATTACCGCCAAGTGCCATGAGTTGGTTTTTGTTGAATTTGTTTTGCGGATTAATTTTCTTTCGTATCGATTACCGTAAAAATATAACTAAAGTGACTTTATTATGCAGTTGACTGTTAGAGTGGATAATTTTAAACAATTATTACCGTTTGTAGTTTGTTGTGATAATTTACAACAAATTTACTCTTAAACTGAAAGATTAACATACAGTCTTTCATGTTATCGATCTAATAACCTGTATAGTGTGCGTCTGTTGACATTTTATGTTGAAGATTTAATAATAAACTAATAAAGTTTAAAGCTTCTGAATTTTTATTGATTAATTGCTTAAGAATTATTTTGGGAAGTGCAGAGTTTCGCGCTAAATTTAAAGTTAGTTTTGTTGGAACAATTTAACGGAAATCTGCGGAAAAGTGATAGTCCTTTTGGAATTATATGAGTTTACAGTTTTTGTTAAAGACAAGATTCTTATGAACAACATTATTCTCGCAACTTCAGATATAAAATTCAGTAAATCACTTTATTATCGTAACCTGTGTTTACAATTCTTCGTTTAGATAAGAACTGTTATAGAGCTGGTGTCTGCTGTTTATAATGATTTTATGTGGAATTAAGGGCAATATAGTAAAGTGAAATCTTGCATGATTGATTAGATATTAATATCAATCTAGGATTATCCGGTGAACATTAGTGTCTAAGTAAGTTGTCGTAGCTGTTAAGATTGTTTATATTTTTCCAGGATATTCAAATTGTTATTAAATAATACTATTTCTTGACTTATGAATAAACCAATTTAAATTAAATACAGTTGTGATGATGATATTAAACCATTTACTTGCATAAGTTATTAAAATACGTTTACCTGCCTAACATTAATTTGAATAATTACCATTACGTATTGAATTCCATCAATAAAATCAGAATCCTTTTTTGGTTGCTGATTTTGAGAATGTATTCTAGTGACTTGCAATCAAATGGCGCCCAAATGCTTATTGTTACTACAAACCTCATTTTTCTTTACATTCCATAAGCTATGGGAATCAGACCTACGCCCTGAAGGTTAATTTTACATTAGAGATCTTAATTCGGTGCATTAACGTACAGTAAGTATCGTTTTTATTGTGAAGTATAAAATTTCAGTAAGTATTCAGTGTTTTAAATTTTATTGGTGTTACAGTTGACGTCCATCGCGCGACGTTGTTTTGTATTTTGAGAAAAATAATTCAGTTAGAGGAAGAAAACGTGGTAGTTGCATTGGCGCCCATGCATGGGACTTTTCGTTCGAGTAATTTAGGAAGTTACATTGACAGTCCAATCGTGGGGTTTTTGTGTTTTCAGTAAAACTAAAATGTAACAACTTTTAATTCAAAACTTATTGCCACTCAAACTAAATTGGGACGACAGAATACCCACACCATTACTTAAAACATAGAATGAGTTCGTATATGGTTTATACTTTATCAGTATATTCTCAATCCCTCGTCGAGTGGTCGTCAGGAATACTAATATTATAGATATTTATACGTTTAGTGACGCCTCAGAGGCAGCCTATGGCACATGCATATATACATGAAATCCATATATGACTCAATCAAGATTTTAACTGCAAAATCACGTGTAGCATCCATGAAAACAATTACCATTCCCAGACTCGAATTATATGGAGCTCTGTTAAATGGTCATTGCTCTCAATTAGGTTAACAACCGAGGAACTAAATCATAGCACCTTTATATTAATTAAATTAGTGCAACATGAATCATTTTACAATGAGATACGATTCATTCTAAAAAAAATCAATACAGAGAAGTAGTAATTTAGCCGCACTTAGTCCCTTCTTAGACGAATTCGGCTTGTTAAAAGTTGATAGGCGACTTAAGCATTCTACTTTAACCCACAATCCTAAACATTGAATTATATTATTGTTCTATTATTAGGTTAAAATATTGGCCTATATATGGCTAGCATATTGTAAGTAAAATTATAAGAAAATGTGTTAATTGCTTCAAAGCAAACCCTTACTCTATTACACAGAAAATGGGTAACGTGCCAGCAGAAATAGTTAGTTCTGGCAGACTATTTTCAGTATGTGACAATGAATTGGAGAGTCATAAAAATGCACACTGATACTAGTATTTATTTATAATTTTTTGCCAGAAAATCAAATAAAATGGAATTTTATCTCTGCTAAATCCCCCCCACATCACGGAGGTTTATGAAAATCTTCCACCAAATCAGTTAAATATTATCTCAAAGGTCTTAGTTCTTACTGTAAATTTATATATGAAGAGTTTTTAAGTTTACTATGTCAGATCGAAGCTATAATAAACCCTCATCCTTCGGTTCCTTTATCCTCTGATCCAGCTGATCTCGAACCCTTACCGCCGGTGACTATTTGATTGGTAGCCCATTAACCTCACTGCCTCAAACAGATCAAATGGACACAAGCTCATCCTTATTATTCCGATTCACATTGCTTTAAAGGCTAACTCAGCAATTCTGGAATAGTGGTCTAGAAGTTATTTTCACACTCTGAGGCAACGCACTGAATGGAAATTTGGTAAGGAAATTCCTGAACTGAGTGGCTCCATGGACCTTGTTAAGGAAGATGGTCTTCCAACGCAAGTCGGGTCCCTAGGCCGCATCGTAGATATTCATCTAGAAGGAGATGGCGCAGTTCGTGCAATGAGTGTAAAGACCCGAAATGGTATTACAAAACGCTCAAATGTTACATATATTCTCGTTACATTTAAATATTGTTTATTTTTCATTACTTGTTAGTATTTAAATTATTCTTATGGTACTTTTGTTATATAATGAATAATACCTTAAATAGGACATACACGGTCTCTCCCCGACGACGTCGGCGAAAACGTCGTCGACGACGTCGGGGACAAGGTCGAAATAGTGAGGTAATGTTTACATTTACTGTAATTTAATGCATAAACAACTTGTATAATAAACTTATGAATATCGAATTTCTTAAAACATCAAAATGAAAGAAAGTAGTATTGAGTATAATAAAATGCGTACTTACTGAATCTCTTTCTTTAAAGTATTTCGAAATAGCTTATGCAATTAACAAAACTTTTCATAAGCGGAATAATATTGATATCCATCGGTAGAATTACAAATCAACTCTTTTGTTGTTTATTTATTTCATTCTTAATTTAGTTTGGAAAATGGATATAATTAATGCAGGATTTAGGATTCTGAGTTCTGGTGCGCAAACGATGTACAATAATTTCCTATAAAGGACTTTCCGTAAAAGAACACTGGTAAAAATCTGCTGATTTTGGTATAGGAGAGGTCAATGGACAAATTATTATATAGGCATCAAATATCATTTTTTCGTTGTTCATCAAGAATGTGCTCATTCTAGTAAAATAAATATTTTGTTGCATTTGTAGAGACCGTTTAATAAATTCAACCGAATTTGATGTAAACTGATTCTTAATTTTACAAATCATGTTTACAATATGGGTCATAACCTGATAACCTTGGAAGATAATTACAATCTGTACTACCAATAATTCTCACCTGAACACATCTATTTTCTTGTATAATAGGAAATAAGTACTGAGAATTTTATACTTTTTGAAAGATTAATTTTATTTATGTAGGTACAATATTTTATAAATGTTGAAACTACAGTAGGTATTATTTAGCCAACTTATAAAATGTAGCAAATGCTTTTACTACTATTAATAAAAGATGACAGATATGATAAAAATCAGCAGATTTTTACCATTGTCCTTTGGTAAGTGATAATCTTCCTTTTGGTTTCGGAAAATTGTACATCATTTGCACACTGGAACTCGGAATCCTAAATCCTGCGTTAATTAATTATATCCATTTTTGAACTAAATTAACAATGAAATAAAAAAAACTAAAGTTTTCGTTTCATAATAAAAGATTGATTTGTAATTCCACCGAAAGGTGACGTCAAGGTTATTACGTTTATGAAGACTTTTGATAATTGCATAAGCTATTTCGAAATACGTCTAAATAAAGAAAGAGATTCAGTACACATTTTATTATGAATGATTATTATCAATAATGCTTTTTTTCATTTTCCAGCTGGAAGTTACAAGTTGTTTATGCATTAAATTACAGTAAATGTAAACATTACCTCATTATTTCGATCTTGTCCCCGACGTCGTCGACGACGTTTTCGCCGGCGTCGTCGGGGAGAGACCGTGAGTGGTGCCCATTAGAAACTTTATCATTTGAAACCTGCGTTTCAAGGCCGACGGTACGTTAGGACGCGGGCATAATTTTTGTTTGAACATGTTGATCCTAGTACCATGATGAATTGATGTATAAAAATAATCAAAAATACAGACCACTTTTTCATGTCAATTGGTGTTTCTTCTTTCTAATGTAAAAAGAATACCCGACACTAATTGCTTCTATTATAAAATAATTATAGTAGGTAAATTTATCAATAAAGAAAACTTTACATTTACTCGATCTTGGTAGAAAAATCTTATTATTTTTATCTACAAGTTTATACAGTTTTGAAAAAACCGATTTTCATCAATATGATACGTACTTGATGTACGTAAGTTATATTTCATATTCTATATTCCTTTTCGCAATACTTCTATAATCAAGTTATAAAGCCAATGTTCCTTGATATGCAGTACTTTAAAATATTGAAGCTTTTAAAGTTAAATAAAAATCTGTAAAAGCTCTGTCAACTTCACCGACACAGATATCAGAGAAAACTGTGCCAGATTGAAAACTTCCACATGACGAAGTATGTGGAATTTGATATTCGAACACCAAAAGATTCAAAACTAAATAAACAATCGATTTCGTAATAAAAAAAACACATAGAAAATAGAACGTAAACGAGAACTAAATAACCATGAGCTTCAGTTTTCTTCCCGCTTTCCTTTGCTTACAACATCATTGCATAACTGGGTTAGTCACAATGAACAACGGAATTATTACAAAAGCGAAAAATGGTGTAAATAGCATGATAAGTAGGAATGCATTCTAGTTATTCCCTATCGAGTTTTAGAACCATCAAATTTTAACACAAGTTTTTGTAAAGTTGTTCTAGATAAGTATGAACAAATCTCAGTTACACGATTTACATCAATCTTTTACGTGGGGTAGCCCTTCCTTCCTTAAGAAGGAAGTAATTGCGATACACTCAATCAGCGCGCAATTGTGTAGCAATTGCTCCCTGGTAGAAGCGAGGTTGCCTATCCACCCTCTACTAGCTATCCAGGTTAGTACCGGAGCGATTAACTTATTACGTGATCACCCGCCAGCACCCTCCCATCCTCTTTCATACGGGGCCAAGTACCCCTAAACATATTATTTTCAACATACTAAAGAATCTGATCTAACCTAACTCAACTTATCCGAAGCTCTAGTTGCTTAGTCGTTAACGTCCACTAAACTCAGTAATTTAGATTGTGATTCGTAGTTCAAGTTAGTAATTTCAGTAGTAATTATTAGTAATTTAGTTTAGTAGTCATTTCAGAATTTTTGAATTTAATACGCTTTATGGTTTGCTGATATCGAAGTTTTAGTCATTTAGTACTTAACTACGAGCCCCGTCATGTCAGTCATTGGACCACTGTATGTTTCTGTAATTAATATTTATCATTCAACAATACTTATCCGTGATTAAACAATTATGTTTGTGTATTGTTTCTGATATTAGCTCGAGTCAAACACTTAAATGAATAATCTGATCACGAGGATGAGAAAGTAAAATGTATCCCGAAACATGCCGCGAATCTAAAATTCTAAAACACCAATTTTATTCATTCTGTTTTTTAAATTAACACAAGATTGCTGTCAAAAACGTCAGCAACCCAATCTATAATTCACGAAGTCAGTAAGTGTGGTCACTTAGCACAATGAGCTACAACCTATGCTTAAGAATTCGCTCTATAACACGTGTCGCATTAAGCTGAAAGTTTCGAAAAAACGATAATTTAATAGAACTTGTTTCTATTTTAAAGATCTTTAGAAGAAAGATCGATAACGAAATAAATTCTTAACTCCTTTGTGAGCCAATATTTAGGCTTATTTTAATGATTTACTGCAGACGTTTCAAGCCGTTTATCCATTCATTATCAAAGCAATTGGTTGTCAAAGTGTAGTTCCTTTGGGACATAAACTTGAGCCTTAATCACTTGGATGAGCAATTTGAATCTCATGTATATTAGATTTTATAACAATTTGACTTACACAATAAGAACTATTTCAATTTTAATACTAAGATCACTATAAGACACAAAGATTGTTTTGGGGGGGGGACACTGTACTTCTAATAGAAAATTGCATTGTCTTTCCGCTTTGTGAATTGTGCCCCTTTTCTATACTTTTCAACTTCCAGTATAAGAACCATTGCCATATAGAAATTTCAAACCTAGAACTCAGAAGCTAAAAACCAGGGGCATTTGACTTGCAACGCAACCACAACTTGCACCTACAAAAGTACGTAAAATAAATTAATGTTAATAATAGTAGTAACAAAATTATAGTAAAATAATAATTACTTCACAAGTAATTGTTCTATAATACTAAGACTAAAGGGCAATTTGAACTAGAAAATAAATAAATAGAGAATAAATCAGCTTCGATGGACTAGTAGCTTACATGCCTATTTCATAATCCAAAGGTCTCAGTTTCGATCTCCGGTCGAGCTGGTAATTCTTTATAGTAGAGAAAAATTGAGAACATTCCTTTCTCAACATCCTCGGATATGAAAGTAAAAAAGTGCACCATGCATCAATGCCATGATGCGCATGTTAAAAGTTCTTACTGGGAGGTGGCGTGGCTGTAAACCCACGAACTCCCTAATTTCTGGTAGTGTCGTGCAAATAATCATGGTGATCTGTGCGTTTCTATTGAAAATAAAAGGTTTTGTTATGATTACACAGCATAACATAGAGCTGTATGTGAACCTCTGATTAGAGTCCAAAACTCAACCAGCATCTAAATGATAGTAACTGAGATCGGAGCTTTGATTGAGTACTACAACTAAGTTTATGACTTTATAGGTTTAATTACTTAATTTCGGAATATTTTAGTAATTATGTAGTTGTTTCTACTATTTATTGGAACTATGAAGTTGCATTACTTCTGAGTAACTTTTAAAGTGTGTGGTAAATTACTGTAAAGTTCTTGGAACTTCATGGTGGTATTATGAGTGCAGCAGTAACTTCCCCGAAGCTACTTTAAAGTTTTTAAAACTTATAAATCATTATTTGACAGACTATTGGATTACCTAATAAATTGACCTAATTGCTCCGAATAATGATGGCCGCTATGTGCAAATATTTGTGTCGGCGTCACAAAAACATCATTTGATTGGTAGTTGGGTTGCCTAATAGGGATATACTTGTTGTAGGTTAGTTTGGAATTTAGAGGTTATCGTGTTTTTGCACTGGTATAATTGGGGCCAATACAAAATATTTTCTCCAGCCAAAGAAAGGGTTGCCACAATCTTAAAATATGCCAAATCTAATTATTATGTAGTAACGTTATAAAAAATATACTGTTCATGTTGATGGTTAAATGTGAGGTTAAACTTAAACGTTTTTACAAGTTTCAATAGGAACTTTGCATTGACATTAGGAACTGGTAAGTGGTTACGCAAAATTTTATAATAAGGGTTACTTGAAAGTTTCAGAATTTTTTAGCTTATTTTATACTTCGTCGTAGCAACAACCTTGAAGTAGAATTTGTTTAGTTCCCGTTACTATTAATTAAGTAACACAAACTTTAAAGTGATTTTTCGTAAACTACTCTATATTTGCTTGTAAAATGTTGGAGGTCATTTATCAATTTGCAATTTGTTATGATTGTTAATAGATGTTTTACTATAACCTTTATAGCCCCAAGAAAAAATAACAAATTAGCACCAAATTGTGTCTCATGAACAATATAAAAATGGTTTATATTATTTTCATCTACTTCTAAGTGTTTTTGCGATATTTTATTGAAGACATTTTTAATTCAAATATATATTTAATAAAGGCGCGTTATTATTTTTCGATCTATCATCATCACATTTAACAGAAAAGTTGGGATGGTTTATAATTTTGGTATACTGGAATGACTAAATAATCAAACATCTCATCTCTCTTTGTGTTACAAATAATTAAGTACGTATTACAAATAAAATAGTAATACATTTCGTGGCACGATCGCAGCATTAGTATAAAAATGATAGTAGAATATTTTTCAAGTTGCAAGAGAAAGAGAGAGCGACTATGCGACACGATGTGTCAAAGAGAAAAGAAGTTTCACGAAAGTAACAATTACTACGCCGTCACGTTCCTGCTACGTAACCTCAATGTAAAAAAAAAGTAGCTGGACAAGTTCCAGAGAGGTCACTGCAACGTATCTGCTACCCAAAAATTGTTCCCTATTTAGGTTACAGGCACGTAATAAAACCGTAGCAATTACGTGCTTGTGACTAGTGGCAAAGAACTTAATAGTTCCAATGGTAGTTGCTGGTACGTAGCGATACTAAAATACTACTTGGGTATTGTGTATGACGCCCTCGCTTTCTAGTAATATAAGGTAGTGCGGCAAAGAGTCAAGTGGTTAAATTTAAAAAGTAAGATTTTTAGAAGACTTCCTTGAAACTCCTGGCGCTCATTATTACCCCGGGAATCTCCTCGGGCAACTTTGGACGAATGGGCCTTAAGTACAAGCAAATTCAATAAAAATTCGCCAGAGACGGTACGCTATGCAGTTTCCGACCGTTTGTCCTCACACTTATAAGGTTGATAGCAGGTAATCCGAGGAACAGATTATAACAAATTTAAATTATACTAGGGAAACCTCGTCAAGACATGACGGTCAAAAGCATTGAAGGATTTTCCTATATACAACATTCGACGTGTGATTGCAATCCTTTGGATTTTCATGAGTGATTATTATTTAAATAAACGCAATCAAACATAACCAGTTGAAAATTTTAAGCCTATCACTCCTCTCTCCCAGCTTATCCTCCTCTCTTCCGACATACATATATTCCTCTCTGACTTACCCCTCCCTGCCGGTTTATTCTACATAAATACATACATACGGAAATTCTACATTACGAAACGATTAGAATAAAATCAAAAATCGAACTTGTTTAAAACTTTCGTGAACACGTCTATTTGTACATATTTCAAAAACATGACATAAACATAGTGTTGGCAAATTTCCTGCCTTTTATACAAACAATACGAAACTATATCGTTTATAATATTATTGTTATTACTTATTAGAAGTGTTAGATATTTAGTTTTTGTATGTATTGTATGTAGTTACCTACTTTCTGTATGTATTTATCCTTACCAACGTGTTTGTTTATTATTTGTATAATTCGTCTGTTCATAATTTTCAACTATGCAAGTTTCGTCTACGATTATTAATGATGGAAGTGGACGGTTGCATCACCCCTTGTATTTATAAGCGAAGTGTACTTACGAAACTCGCCACTGTACAAGGTGAGAGGGCGCCCCTAGTGAATGTCCGATTCGCCCGTCTCCAATTAAACATTTTAGAGTTTTTCAAATTAAAAATATAAACATTAAAAGAATATAAAAATTAAGTAGTGTTGATTAATCTACACAACGATAGCTTTAATTTAAAAAAAGAAACGCGTAAACCGGCCTGGTGAATATCTCAAACGAACTGGAACAAGAATAAGCCTTGTGTTTTAAATATATAGATTAAGAACTACTGTGTATAAGATAAGCCTACTAAAACGAATTGAATCTTAAATTTACAGCAAGATCAAACAAATTGAAAATAATGCAGAAACTTTTATAACTTTTCTTAAAGTTTCTTACGCTACTTGCATTCGAAAAATAGAATATAGTTTTAAACCTGAAACTTTTCTTAAAACAAAAAAGTAGAACAATTTCTCATACTCCATGAACAATATAAACCACTTCTTACTCGGCAAAGGAGCAATAATGAAAATTCAGTTCGTTTGAATTGCAGTCGTTTAAATACGCTGCACTTGTGCATATATAACATTCTGTTTGAAATTCCTTTTCACGTCTTTTACAGTATTAAAATTTCTTTAAGATGCAGTTTGGGTTAAGATACAAAAGCGCTACATATTCATTAATCATTGTTTATGACATTGTATCTGCGGAGCTTTTATTATAATGAGTTTATAAAATAGTCGCTTATTCTAATAGGAAAATCTAAATAATGCATTAAATAAGTTACGTGCAGCGTTCAATTCTTCTATGGGAAAAAAGAAAGGAAAGAAAAACTCCTTCTATTTTTTTTCAAAATAAAAGAAACCGTCGCGACGTCAACAATGAAAATAAATTTTACGTTAAAAATGCTGTATTTACGTTATAAATAGCTACTGATAAGCAATATATAGACGCTTGCAGTTCAAAAGGCTTATATAGCAGCGTTATTGTAAACGTATTTACGCTGCTTTAGATATCACATGACGCGTAAATAGGTCTCGCCCACACAAAACAAATTTGTTCTACTGCCTTGCATTGAAAGCACAACGAGATACAATGTTCGTTGCCTATATTCTGTGTAACAGGTTGAGATTTTACTGGAATTTAGTTTGCTTTAAGTTTCATGCAATATTGTGTGGATTACTTACGATTGAATCGATGACACAAACAATATTCATTGAAATCAATTCGAGATTGTGTGTATACTACATTGAGGGTTTACGTCGATGTAAGCGACCTACTCGATACCTATCCGACTGTAAACAAGCCATATCAGAGACCTTTTATTTGTTGGTAATTGAATTTATCGTTTTGTTAGACTGCTCCTTTTTTTAATTCCTGTCTGGATTTTTCGATTTTTGTGGGTATTTTCGTATTATATAGAAATATCTCATTCACGGTATAGTACAGTAAAACTAGGATCAAAACCCAAACATCAAAAAAAAAAGTTTTACCCCGCGCCATATTATTCTATACCCTGCTCGTAATAAGTGATAAAAAGTTGCACAACCCAGAGCGACGAGTTTGGAGGGGAGTGGAGTGAAAAGGGGGTAAAACGATGTTTCAAAAGATTTTCGCAAATATCTCGAAAACTATGAGGTCTAGCGCAAACTTCAAATACTAATACAGTAAAACTAGCTCAAAAATTGTCCAAACCCAAACATCCAAAAAAAAGTTCTACCCCGCGTCAAATTGTTCTATACCATCCTCGTAGTAAGTGACAAAAAGTTGCACGACCCAGAGCGTCAGGTTGGCTTGGGATTTCTCGAAATCACTTGAAAATCAGCAAAGTTTCGATATAAATAGTAGTGACTAATAAATTATGCATTACACTTCTCCTTTTTCCTATTTTTTTTCAAAAGAGAAATCTATATGTAGGAAGAATAAATTAAGGTTAACAACAAACTATATTACATTCTCTATTATAAAAATGGAAAATGCAATATTCTTAAATGAAATGTGATATGTACAACTTACGAGGTAATTACATCAATAGCAGTCATCTGATAGTACCTCAGATAATCATAAATAATACTTAAGAAAGTCACTCATCGGTAGTAGGGAACAAATCTTCGAGTTCTATTTCATTTTGCAGATCATCTTCATCCATATCATCGTCAATAGTTAGTGAATTTCTGTTGATGCACCCATGTCCTAAGAATGAGCATTTCAAATCACTCGACACTCACAGTCTTGGACACATATCTCCTTGCCAGTGCAAACAATGGGGGAGAGTAATTCCTCAGGAACAGCAGCCTTTCTAGTTGTAATTGGACGGAGATGACCACCAATCTGTTTCCAACCCCATTTTAGTTGATCTTTCTTGAGATTGAGCCATTGCTGCATTTGGTGGTAAACTCTGTGTAAGTGTTGTTGTGCAGCTGCTGAAGTGGGGGGAGTACAGCCAACATTGATGGCGTAGAGTATACAAATCGTCAGAATTTTTAGATGAGAATAACAAAAGGAAGAAATGCTTTCCAGCTTTAGCTACTGCAGCAGGGTCTGTGTTCTGGTCATTGAATGTTAGTAGCTTTGTATGAAGCTGCTTGTTGCCTTGCACTTTTTTAAAAGACGCTATTTTTCCCTTTTTATAGATTTCATAGAATGTTTCCAATGCAGTGAACTATTTCTTCTTGGTTACCTTTCTTTGGTATAACCATCTCATAACCATTTGAACCATAACCATTTCAACTGATTGTTAGCTGGAGCATGAACAATTAACAATACTAACAAATCAGTATCATCATCAATCACGATCTCTTCAATTCCTTTCTCTGATTCATCAATTGCAATAGAAACGATTTTTGCAACCAGCTTTCTGTAATCACTTGCACCTTGTTCTTACCATTAGCAAGAAATTCTGCTTGCCCAAGAGTGACATTAATTGCATCTTCTACTTTCACTTCAACATGTGTAGTAGTGGATGATTTGCGCAAATGTTCTTTATGTTTTGTGCTGTGTTCTTCCCCACAACCATCAAAGACAGCAATATATTTTCCAAAATGAGAAATGACATAGCCAGTGTATTGCTTACAAATCTGTCAGCTGGGCGTAACCGCACAACACGATGGAGATGCCCTCCATCAATAACATATGATACTCCTCCTGGATCTGTGATGTCAGATGGTTCGTTTGCTGCAGGCACCAACACTTTGACCATTGAAGACTTACTACCCTTCCTCACGAAACCAGATTCGTCAAAAAGGAATGGAGGATAAACACATAATTCGTGTTTGAAGATTTCTGCCAGCTGCTCCTCAGTCCTTACTGTGCATACCATCCGGTGTAGAAGGGTGTCAGGGTTTATACATATAGTGTCATTGCGTATGGTCACTGTTTTGGAGATGGTTGCAAGAGACTTCACAGCAAACTTTTTCTTTAAGCGTATGTCAGTAAATTTTTTCCCTCAATCTTTCAACGCTACTGCTACAATTTCAAACAGCTTATCACAATTCACCTTTTCATCTGCCACAACCCTTGATGATAAACAAGCCAATTCAGGGGGTTTCAAAAAAGGGCTGTGTTCATCAAGCCACAAAATGAAAGTTTGCAAGTCTTCGAAATTTCGCTTCTGATTTGCCTCGCGCAGCACGACGTGCTGCTCTGAAGAAACGGCGTGAACTCCTGCAAATGACTACATCGCTTCAACAATTTGTGTATCATTTTTATATGAATATGAAATAATTGCGGAACGAATCATCTAAGTTCCCATTATTTCTTATGGGGAAATTCGCTTTGATATTCGAGTACTTTGGATTAGGAGCACATTTCCGGAAAAAATTATTCTCAAACCAAGGTACCGCTGTATATCGAAACTTTGCTGATTTTCATGTCATTTCGAGAAATTCCAAGCAAACTGAAAAAGAATGATATTTTACCCACTCTATACTCCGTAAACATTGCCTTCGGTACAAAAATGCGTGTAGCCATTTTTGTTCGGAATTTAATGTAGATTAATTTTGTACATAATGAAGTTTGCGCTAGACCTCATAGTATTCGAGATATTTGCGAAAAACTGTTGAAACATACCATTTTACCCTCTTATCACCCCCTGACATCAAACCCGACGCTCTGGTTCGTGTAACGTTTTGTCACTTACTACGAGGATTGTATAGAACAATTTGGCGCGGAATAGAACTTTCTTTTGGATGTTTGGATTTGGACAATTTTTAAGCTAGTTTTACTGTACTAGTATTTCAGGTCATTTTTTGGCTAAGAATATTTCGGACAACTTTCAACCTGTTTCTTAAACTAATATTAATTTATAAAACATTAGCATTTTCATCAGCATTAGATTAATTAAACTTGCAGTTCATATAAATAAGACATATACATTTGTTAAAAAGAACAATAACATTTGGAATAACTGATGTTTGTGGGTAACGTGTTTATAGAAAATGCTTTATTAAACCCCTTAAATACATACGTTATATTATATGAGAGGTACAGAATTTCAAACAAAACACCCTTAGACAATAGTTTCGACCTAGTTTGGACTTATCAGTAAGGACGGTTTTATTTAAAATCTTGCACCTCTCATCTTGCATTTTCTGTTCATTAAAACGTCGAAATAACGTTAATAACGAAAGATTCCAATACATTTTTTTTTGAAGACCTCCTATCTTCCTTCAGTGCAACGTGGTTTCTAAATTGGAACAAACAGATTTTTCGGGCCTTCCCCTAACCTTCATACCTCCATTCTACGAAGCCATGTAGACTTATACTGAAAAATTTTGAATATAATTCTGTTTGTAGGGATGGGAAGTAGAGAAACAGAGAAATACATAACAATATAATTTAATATTTTGATAGATTGTTAGACTAGACGACAGGATGCCAATTCTTAAGATTAACTTTAATTTTCCATACTGTTTCTATTGTAACGAAGTTACTGAATTTTATTAATTATTTTGAATGTATGAATAAAGATGGTTATCTTTGCAAGCAATCTAAAACCGTTCGGATAAGCGGCCGACTCAAGCGAGTGCACGCGTCCCTTCCCTAACCGACATTTGGCGTGCGCCGCTCCGATTTACTCCTACCTTTTCCCCCCACGTTCCGAGAGCGCCTATATAAACAAGCGCAAAGCGACGACTTATTCAGTCCACGTCCGGGACTCGCCATCAGGACCAGCCAGTCGAACCGAGCAACCTAGCAGCCAGCCAGGAAGATAAGAGTAAGAACTCTTGATCGTATATTCCGACCCCTCTTTCAGCACCGATTTCACCCTGTGTCCACCCGCTTTACCGTACCTTACCCGAGACCTCGCTGTGCGTATGCCTGGGGGTCTCATCCTAAATCCACCCTCTTATCCGAGACTTCGCTGTGCGTATGCCTGGGAGTCTCATTCCAAATCCGCCCTCTTGTCCGTACCTTACCCGAGACCACGCTGTGTGTATGCCTGGGGGTCTCATCCTAAATCCACCCTCTTATCCGAGACTTCGCTGTGCTTATGCCTGGGAGTCTCATCCTAGATCCGTCCTCTGTCCCTTACCTTATACCTCATACAAAAACTGGAACTTCAAGACGGTTTGTAATAATTGAACCAAATTGGATACGTATCACCAAAAAGTATATTGCTATGAGACCTGCAGATCAGTCACGGTTTTTCCTTAGAATTCACGATGGGAAAGTATCGAAGCAGCCGATTGGGCACAATATGTTTGGGGGTATGCCTAAAAAAATCGCATCATTTTTGAAACTAGAAAATTCACACCTTTTTACTGGACACTGCTTCCGAAGAACCTCGGCAACTGCACTAGCTTTACAGGGTGGTGGAGTTTTAGATCTGAAACGCCATGGAGGTTGGAAATCCTCAAACATAGCTGAAAGCTATGTAGACGACTGCCTGGAAAGCAAAAGAAAAATTGCCAGAATGGTTCAAGTAACAGAACCGAGTATTGAATCACAACCAGGATCTACGCAACCAGGACCTTTGCAACCAGGACATTCTTACATTCAAGAAATCCAGAAGCAAAGTGTTCCTGTTTCAAATATTTCAAATATTGCAAACAGTGACATGAACATCCCTGTTAGTAATTTAAAAACGGGAATTACCGTTCAAAATTGCACAAATTGCAGTTTTACCTTTAATTTCAATAAAAATTAATGTCCTCTTGCTTTAACTGTTAATTTAATTGTTGTAGGTACGGTATGTTTCACTTCACTACATATAAATATAAAACTGTTATTTATAAACACAAACTTGTACTGTTCGTTTAATTTCGATATAAATAAATTCCTAATTCCTGGTATTTTAGGAACAGACAAATAATCCATCTGTCAACTGCACGGACTGTCAACTGTCAACGTCAGCCAACATTCGGTACAGTCTCGTCATAAAAACTGCTTAGGTAAGAAAATTGAACTTTCTTACCTGCGGGAAGGTGGGCAATGCTTACTTTTTTAACCGGCTGGGAAAAAACCAATTTTACATCCCAGTTATAAACATTATGTTTATATCCCTTACTGAGTCCAAAGCACGGGTCCAAACAATTGTCTAAAAATGTTTTGTTTGAAAGTCTATACCTCTCATATATATATTGTGATGTAGAATTTTGATGTTTAATTTTAATTTGATTTTATTTTATCTACAATCACACAATAAAAGAATTTTAAAATGTTTATCTCAGGGTCGATTTTATTATACTCTGCTTTAATTCTGAAACCAATACTGAACTCCTATATGGGTTCCTTTTAAGAATTCAGAGTTTTGTTGTTCCGGGATTTTATATAATGATACTACTATAATATGCAATGAGAAAATTTAATAAATGGGAAACCTTTTATCCCCATGCACCGTCGACTTTGACATTTGCTTGAAAGAAAAAATATTTAACCTCACTTATGAAAACATAAGCGACGACTCTGATTAGGTAAGTTTTAATTTATATTTATTACTTTAGTACTTATCTTTAAAATATGTATTCTTTTAGGTTATGGGATGATCACTTACGGCTTTTACAAATTAACTTTTCAATTTGCTGGTAAGTATATGCAACTTTTAATTTTGATTTTCTTTCACTTTCCTCTATATAGCTTTAATACTGAGGAACACTATATATACCTTGATACTTTCGTTTTCACTTCCACAAACCTTATCTTGTAATGCACATCAATTTCCTTTCCAGTGGTATGGTGCCTGGTCCTACGCCCTTCAAGAACTTTCTTTCGGCTGCTATGGTCCCAATGTGTTACAAACTGGATACCTGTCGAAATTATAAATAATTTTCTTTCTTCTTCTGTAACTCTTTTCTTTTTTATTATTATTACAATTAATGAGACACTGTTAACTCAGGATAACTTCTTGAATATTTTATTTATTGTTTTCTTTATAAAACTTTACATTTATCTTTGGATACATTAATTTTACAACCATTTTTAATGATATTTATTTTTCATCTCTCCCTTTACCTAACTACCACATGGAAACCTTATATA
Organism: Agrypnus murinus; assembly: GCA_929113105.1. NCBI lineage: Eukaryota > Metazoa > Arthropoda > Insecta > Coleoptera > Elateridae > Agrypnus > Agrypnus murinus. The sequence goes on along the minus strand of OV816026.1, from coordinate 89,202,682 downwards.
TTGTTTTTATGCAATTATTTTACATGTATTTTGATAGTTTATAGTTTTTATTTAAAATAGCTTGACCTTGCTCATTATTTCTGTAGCTCGGTAATTTTATTATTGTCTATTTAACAATTGTATTACCGACTAACTGTTTATGGTCGTCAAGACTATTTCTGTATTGTTGTTGATAATATGTGTAATGTCTTGTAAACCTTTATCACTGATACATTTTCTTTTTCAGATTTAACTGGAAGTGATAATCCTGTAAAGCCCAAAGTTGTATTCCTGATAAAAGTTTGTTACTATATACATGTATTCAATAAATAAAATTAACTCAAACCTAAATCGTTTTAACAATTAATCATTTTAAAAATTCAATTTATGATTAGCAATGAAAATCAACACTGAACGTTTTTACATAGGTAACCAAATTAGAAACTCATGATTTTCAAATAATGAGGAAAATCATCACAATATGTATTTAAGTGGGTGTAACAAAGCGTTTTATATTAACAATAACATTCTATCATAATTGTGGTCTGTAGATACGCACAAGAAATACTAACTATCAAATATTCGAACAAATGTTCAAATAGTGCAAATAATTAAAAAACTAGGGTGTATGTAGATCATAAAATACTATTACTAAGACTTACCTAAGTGATAAGTTTCAGTTTGTTAGAATGAATAATTTTATGTCAAAAAATATAAGTATGTTTGTAACGTCACGGTTTTATCGATTTCCAAATAATGCAATTTTGTATGCACATTTAATAAGAAACTCTTAAGTGCGGTCCTGTGTATCTACATTACTCTTTTTACTTAAAATTATCGTTGGTATTCTGCACAAATAAGCCCCATAAAATATGTTAAAGGTCATTTTAAAAGAAACATTCCCAGATTGATAAAATTTATTTTTAGAAAAAAAAATTGTTTATTTCCGAGTTTATAAGGGTTAAGATCTAATATTGGAGTTAATGAAAATCTCCTAATAGTTAAAATATTTTACCAGTAAACAATTTACCACCAAAAGGATTTTTCTCAAACAGGCTGTCTAGATACCACGTGTGCATGTTATCGATCTTAATTTTAGTACGTATAAATTCAAAAGGGATTCCCGTAAGTTCAGGTGGTTGATTTAATAAAGTCACGTCATTCCCTTATTGCTCTATTTGAAAGTGCACCCCTCTTAAAATCCAGTCTAACGTCGAAATATATGAGTTTTTGCAGTTAGCTTGCGGTCTTCAGTCAGCTTGCAGTCTTCAGTCAGTCTTGAGTCTTCAGTTAGAGTTTACAAATTATAGTCAGTAAAAGAATACAGATAGGGCCGGTGCTCGGATCCCGCGCCAATAATTAGTAATACAGAAATTAATAAGTCGAAGGCAGACTTTGATACCGTTCGCACGAGCTTGAAATTGTGGTCAGCGCAAAATATTGCCGCGCGTATAGTTCTTTGGATTTCTGCGTTTTTATAACTGCGGAAAATTCATTTTTTACCGAAAATTAATGTTTACTTCCGTACAATCTACCTATAATAATAATTTTCGTACAGTATATCAATAACAATAAGATTAAGTATATATCATGTTTTTAAGTGATCGAATTTTTGATTATTAAAGAAATTGCGGTAGAAGAGAATATTAAACTACGAATAATTACCGAAATCAAGGTAAAATTCCAATAAATCTCTACTGTTTTATTAAATATAGTCCGGATTTAATTAATTTACGGACAGTTTTAAGAAAAATAAAAAGAAACAGATAGTTTCTTCTTCGATAATTTAAACTATTTAGTTTATTCAAGTTGTATGGCTGTATCGGCTACTTCAAAAGTTTACAGTTATCAAAAGTGCAGAATTTTCCGAGGCTTTCCAGTTTCTATCGTTCAGTGACAACTGTTTTTATTTTAGTGTGTGTAAAAGGCAATATTGTGAAATTTTGTGTTGATTTAGTTTTGTGAACTAACAATTGGAATAAGGTATTGTAAAGTATGAATTCTTTTTAGAACTGTGTAAATGTTACGTAGCCTTTTTATCATTTATGTATAAATTGCTTGTATCATTTTATTGATTGATAACTTTTTTCTTTGAGTTAAGAGCTCTTATTTAAAATATTGAAATTAAATCTAAGGATTTTTGATATTTATTATTAAACATTTTTTGGTTAATGAATAAACACAACTTTTTTAAAAACTTAACTAATTTGAATAATATTGACCCATATAATTATGAAAGTCTTTATTTATGTTTTTATACAGCCTAACTTATTGATATTATTGAATATAACTAACTCTTCAATTAACTTGTTCAAAAACAAAATTTACTAGATCTGACTCCATTTTCTGGTTAATGGTCTCAGATTATTATCAATTTTCATAATCAGATGGCGCTCAACTATTATATTTTACTGTGCTTTGAAACCTTTATCCATCTCTTTAATAATTAGAAGCTATTGGAAACATCACCTACGACCTGGAATTTAAATGTGAAAAAAGATAAGATCTCAAGCCGGCAAGTTTGAGTATGATTGTAACGTAAGTATTACTGTTTTAAAGTTGCATTTAGTGTAAGAAAAAATCGAATGTTTCATGTTGTGGAGTACCGTAGGGTTCACATTGTGGTCCAATTATTTTCAATATTTTTATTAATGATGCAAAAGCTGTCATTAGACACTCAAATTTTTTATTATTCGCAGATGACCTTAACATATTTAAAGCTGTATTAACTGTTGAAGATATGTCACTACTTGAAGAAGATTTACATAATCCAGGTTGTACGGTTGTATGTTGTTGCTTATCTGCATCCTTGACTGGTTGTTCACCGTTCACCTAAGCAGTGATTGTACTGTGGATATCTATCTAACGTAACAGGCAGTAAAAGCAAATGCAGCTGACCTAACAAGTTATCTAGTAAAGCAACGGGGGAAATTAGGTATTTGGTAGTATCAGCAAAGTGTAACTGACCAAACATTACCTAACAATAATAATAACTATTTTTACATGGCAGTCATCTTTAACAATAATTATCAGTTTATTTTCAGATTTGCACGCCATCGTCAACAACAGACTTCGTCGGAGTTCAACTTGTTCATCGATAACAGCACGTGCGTCGTTACAAAAATAAACATTCCGAAAAATCCAATTACTTTACCTTTTTTGACAATTACCTTTTAGAACAAAATCACACAATGACTTTCGAAAATAATATCAAATTCTTACATTTTTTTAATAACAAACGCAAATTAGCCAATTTAGAAGCTTTCGATATATACTGTTATGTTCACGTTTATGTGAAGTGGAAAAATTAATATAAGCGTGTACATAAGATAAAGAAAAATTTAAAGAATCATTATTGCACAGACGTGGTTCTTAGGGATCAATAAATAAAAACATAAAACATATAAACTTACATACAAAGTCATGATGATATCCCAAGAATACAAAATTTTAATATAGAATTATAAAATAATAAAACAGAATGGAATAGCATGTATTTATTATAGTATTATGATACAATATTAACATTAACAAGGATAATAAAAAGAAAGGATATTCTAGCCATAAGTCTACCTGAAAATTAAAAATCATGTATATTAGGTAAAGATATCGTGGCATCAATCAAAAAACTAATTTAAAGGTATATTGATTTTCTATAGCATATTTAAAATTCTTTCTGTACTTCAATAATAATGTATAAAAAAATAACTTATATGGTTATAGACATTGTTAGTGAGGAAACAGAAAGAATTACCAAAGATAGGGGGTATTTTGATAAAAGAAAAACATAACAGACAAAATAGTTGAAAAAAGGGGGTCTCTCGGGGAGATAAAAATATAATAATTTTTGGTTGTTGAGAGAATCTATAAAATTATTACTGAAGAGAAAATTTGTATAAATAATAGTAAATAAAATAAATGTGTTAATAGAAGTTGTAAAATAATAAAGCTCAAGAAGTAAAATTGTTAAATTAATAAACATAAAAAGAAAGTCCATCGTTTTATTGATTAAAGGAAGAGTTTCAGTGTATTAGTTACAGGAAGCAATATTAAAGGGCATAACGATATAGTAAGAGCAATTGAGAAACAAAAATTGCAAAACCGTCTTCGAGCTGGGTTTGTTACTTACCAATGTGTTGAAGAGTCGAATTCTTCATTATATTCATGTAAAAGAAAAGAATCATTAAGGTGACTTCATCAGAAGAAAAAGATTTTGAAGATACTTACTGAGGTGTTGGGGAGCTTGCAATCTTCATTCGAGCCCTAGACAAAAAGAAAACCATAAAGGGTAAAAGGAATTTAAAAGAAATATAGAATTTACTAACCTGACCTGCGAAGGATGGCATTCTTGTAGCAGTCTTGAGGCAGTCCAGTGGTCCGGTGACGAGATATTTGGTTGTGCGAGGTCTGCAGATTCATCAGCAATGGCCACGGTTCCTGGCGGAAAGTGCATGTTGTGGAAGTTGTAGGTTTAGTGAAAGTGATGGTAATTGTTGGAAAAGGATTAGAAGATACATATGTCAAAATAACAAGAAACTATTGGAGAGACATACGAGGAAGACTTACCTGAAGGAAAAGTTAATGTGTAAGTTGACAGGGTAAGATTTCTTTCCATTTTAACATCCTAAAAATAAAGACTTATAAAATAAAGAATTAAATAAAAATATATGCTATACTTACTTGTTCATTCTTGGGAAAATTTATTTGATAACTGTCAGATTTGACATTCCAGATATATGTGTCAATCACTATTAGTAATAACCAAACTTTATTTATTGAGAGCTACTAACCACCGAGTGAGAGTGGCAAATTTTAAATGATTTATTTGTAAAGTTTAATCTTTCAATAATTGAACCCAATATTGAAAGATAATCATTAGAGTCTCATATTAAAGTAAATAGAAAAAAAATTATAGGTAACCTTTACTATTGAGTATTGAATATTAATTCGAGCCTGAGATATATAAGGTTTATTGACGATTTGCAATATACAAAAAAAATGCACCACAATACAAACACAAACTCAGGATACCTTTAATACATGAACAGTTTCAGCTCAGTAATTCTCCGTTACTGGAAGTGTTAGATGTTTAATTCTTATTATTTTTATCTTTTTATTTTGTAGTTGTCTATTTTGTAGTTGTCTAGCTGTCGAAACAATTTTTAGGTTATAGTTTAATAAATGTTGTGTAACTTTTTATTAATCTTTATTTATTTCACAATAAAATATTACTTGGATCTGTATTTAGACTAGCCATCTAACTCGTTCAAATTACACTATATAGTCCTAAGCACTACTTTGAAAAGAAACTAGAGTCAAATAATATGCTTTGTGATGAAGCTTTGCTCAAGTAAGTGCTGCAGTTATACATAATCTTTTACACAACTTAGGTATGTGAGTTGTCTTTTTTTATTACTTAGATGATCACGTCAATGCCAGAAGATTTAATAGGTTCACTGAAACTTGATATTCCTTAATATGAACATGACGATACTCCACTTGTCTCACCACAACTTGCCATCATTCAATCAAGTAGGCATTTAAAAAAAATTTAGTTAGTTATTCAAAAATAAATTAGAATATTCTGATGTAGTAAATTTTAAATTCCAGAAGTGCCATTGTAAAACAGAATAAATGTAATAACTATCTAAACATAATGTATATATATTTTTAAATGGAATTCCAATTTTAAATTTCTATCAACGGAATATATAACGTAGAGAAGTTAATAACAACTGGATTACCAAATATTTAATATCTAAAATTTGTTTCTACGTATTGTATAACAGAGAATCAACTTTTAATTTGAAACAACGAAATCCACCAGCTAAAACCTTACGTCTTCTATACTATGTAAATTCCTTTAAATCTCATGTTTTGGATATGGTCCAATTAAAACACCATTATATCCCGAAGGATTATTGTCCGTAACAGAAATAGGATTTTATGTTAGTTTTAAGTGGCTTATTAGTTATACCTGAATCAAGTTGACAATAAAACCGGAACTAAATTTTGATATTTTACTTATTGTAGTGGTTTCAGTTACATAAATTAAATATATTGTTATTATTTTAAAAACCTATAACTAACAAACTTGATCCTATTATTTCTATATAGCGCAGTAATTAAATAATTTTTATAGATCTTACGGTCGATGTAGTAAGACCAGTGTGTAACGTAAAACTTCAAACTAACAGTAACCTAACCTCATCTGCGGCTTGAAAATTAATAATTATGGCCACCCCATTAATAATTAAGTGTTAATCAAATAATGAATAATGTGTTAGTTGAAGTTTATTAGATATTTAGTAAATATGCTTCATTGCAATTTTCGAGATTGGTCATTAATGACATTGGCCGGTTTACTACATTGACCGTAACATATGGTCATCATATTTGGCACCCCAAAAAGGAATTCACTCACATGTTAAGTTAATTAAGCAAATTTAAGCAATTTCACAGTTATCCGTTTTATGAGTTGCATAACCTCCATTTTAAAAATCATTATTTTGAGTCATTTTTCTTTAAAAAAATTAAGATATAGATAATAATAATTAACCGACGTACTTGAACACGTTCGGCATAAAAAGGATATCTGGAAAATTGGATTTTTCATAAAAATTTAGTTAATCTTCCTTTGCTATCAACAATTTGGGCGACGTTTAATTTTGCAATTTAATGAAGTTTAGGCTAATTGTAATCTGAGATTTAACCTAAAACAGACACAGTGTATTATAATGGGGAGGTATACAAGTATTTACTATCTCAACTTATCAATTAGTATTTAAAAATGCGTTTTCATGATAACGAGATTCCACAGTTTCTAGATAAGTTAGGTATGTTCCATCGACATTCAAAGGCGAGCTTATTTTGTAATGAACATTTAAGTGTGCCCAATGGATTGCGAATTTAATTTCATATAAGATTATCTTAGATTAGTCTCAGAGTTAATTAAAATTTATCAACAATAATTTAGTTATGTTATAAATGAAATGTCAGTGCTTATTTGTTTCAATACAAATTTAGTACAGAGTTCATTTGTTTACAAAAGAGTTTGATAGCACAGCCATTTTTGTAACAAACTCTCTTTCAATTTACATCTTGCAGAAGGTGCACACGCCTCGTTCAAATTAATAAAAATTAAGGTTATACTGACCTAATTTAAAATTGTCACGGTTTTAAGGTTAGACTTATTTAGGATAAACGTCAAAGTGAATAAATTAAAATAGCTTTAAAATAAGTGTTTATTTAAAAAGTGCCTCAATTTACACAAGTGATAATAATAAATTCTACTATGGAATTTTGAGACAAATTTATGGAAATTTTTATTATTATAGTGGATTTGAACATTAAAGAATTTACTTATCATTGATGAATAATAATTATTGAATTTGAAATTCCAATTTGTATACCTTGATTTGGATATATTTATGAATTGATTGTTGACACATCTCTTTCTTCAATTCTTGATTGAGTTTAATTATAGCAGACAGCTAATACCAGGGATTTCAGCATATCAAGTTCGTATTCATTACAAGGCGCCAATTTTGAAACTTAAAAAGGAAGAAATTACAATCCTAGTAATTAAAAACCGTGAGTTTTTCTGTAGTAATCAGTTTAATTAGTAATAAGAAATTTTAATGATACTGAAGAGCATAAAAAATTGTAAAGAAATTATTCTCCTTATTTCAAGAAGTAGTTTCTTATATTAACTAAAACAATTATTTGTTTTGAAATGAATTTAATTTCTATTTAAATAAATAATATTTAATTGTTTTGAGACTAATGAAAATTAATTCTAGAATTAAAAAGAGAATCTGTATTCATATTTTGCATTGATATTTAATTATAAATAATGATTTCTGTCTTTTTATTTCATATAAAAAATATTTCTTTGATGGTATCAATTTTTGTTTTGTTTATTGTTTCATTGTTACGTGTTAATAAAAATAGATATTGTGTTGTTATTATCTATGAGCTTTATTTGTGTAAATGTGATTTTATATTACTGTGTCCCTAAATTTAAGAATTCAGTTATCCAGTGAAGCGACCCGTTTGAGAAAGTCTCAATCTGTGGAAAGTTAGATTTTTCACAACTTTATATTCAGTCGGAACATTGATTTGATCTATTTCTTGCTAATTCATCATTTATAATATTTTTGCCATGTGCCACTAAAAAATCCCAATTACGCTGCTGCTACAAGATACAAGAAGGAAAATTCTATAAACCGCGTCAAATGTAGTATTCTTGAAAGTCTTAGGTTCTAAAGTCGAAGTGTCATAAAAGATGCATACTGTAACCTCTACTAGAAGTGCAACTTGGATATCCGAAATCCAAGTCGGATTCAGATAGGATCTGGACGGATTAAACATATTCAACTAAGTATTCGAATGTTATCCGAAGAATATCAAAGTATTTAAAGGGATGTCATTATCCGGACTTTATCCAAAAATCTTAAAATTGTACGATTATGTAGTTCTACAATTTAGAAGTGTAAGCAAATGCAATCTTAACTTCTATAGAGTCATTAGAATACGTAACGCAGACGATAAGTCTTTCGTATGTTTATATTTTATCTTTTTTCGTGGTTTGACACTACTATGTAACTTTGTTTCATTTTTAACGTGAGAAATACATCTCGTATTTGAGTTGGATTCAATGGCATCCCACGGCTAATTTGTTAGTTCTTAAATCAATGAGTTTTTTAGATATCAAGGTGACATTTTAGAAACTACAGATGATCAGATCTTGTGTGAATGGTAAACTCTGAACCTGACAGAATGGCCATATTAAATTACTTTTCAAGGGATTAATAGTAATGATAAGAGTTAGTTCGGAGATCAAGTTCTACAACATTAACAAATATCTCTAAAAACTTAACTTGCACTTAATGTTCTAGAGCATTTTTTTCAACTTTTCAGCCTTGAAAATGAACTTCTTTTTGAGTTGGCCACTCAGATGACATTGTATTGCGATAATCGTGGTACCATACAATTGACCATCAAAAATTCAACAAAACACCTTAAGATGAAACAAAGAATTATTTTCAATGGCTGTGTAAAGATAGTATACCTAAGAGTACCGATAAAATGCCAGTAGATATGATTATATGTGTTTTCAAAGTGTTAGGTTTAGGTTAACTGATTAGAAAGAAATTAATTAAATATCTATACTATTTTTCAATTCAGAGATACTGCTGAGAATAAATGAAATATTTTAAACTTATTGTCAATTATGATATTATAAAACCGTGTTACAGACTACTGCATGTAAAGAGTGAAAACTTACTTCTAGGTTTTGTTTTCATTTTTTATTCCTTTTAATATCAATATGTTTCTTGTTTATGGCAGCCATTACTTTTCCAATCTAATCAAGTTGCACTCACAACCGCAGTGTTTATAGGTCGAATAAAATTTTATTTCCCACAATAGTCAGACTGTTTATAACCTCATTGTTAGAGCAGCTCTTCAACTGCAAGCAATTTTAAACAATTTCGGTCTGAATAATTATAATTTCAACATGCTAACAATTGAAACATAAATTTCAGTTGTTAAGAACTGTTTCATAAAATATCAGAAGACGGAAAAGCCCTCCAGCGCATTTGGTAATGGTCCTTACTCTATGATATCCAAAGTCATATCTGCTTGAGAACTTCTAAGTTTCATCAAGAGTTTACCTTTCTCCTAATTAAACTTAGCGAGAACAATAAACATTTAGTTTTAGTAACGTGTTTATTTCTGTACATTAAGCAGGAAGTTGACAAAGGCATATTAGGAGAGAGAAACCGCCCTGGCAAGAATAGTCGTTAGCTTGAACAACTGGAAAAGTTTTCAAACCACATCTCTAACTAGCTGACGCGAGTAGAACAAATAAACAAGCAACCTCCGGAGATAACGTTAAGATAAAGGGAAACTGGAATTAGTAATTCATCGCCAACACTAGGCCTCTTGGATGGAAACGCACATGTTGCCACTCACATGTTAAGCTTGTTTCAACTGCAATCCTTAAGAAGTAAGGGATTCGATTTGTCTTCCCCTGTTCTGACACTAACGTTTATGTATCATCAAACATCCTGAAAATTCCTTCGAGGGATCTGTGTAGGCATGGTAGTATAAAACTTTTGGATACAGAAGCTGAAAGCGCCCAAGTTTTCTTAAATTAAAAAGTTACAGCATTCTTTATGTGCGTGAATGAAATTTTAAAACATTTTAATATCGACTTTTATTAATATTTGAAGGAATATCGAAATTATTGATCTCCTTGAAAGTATAACGCAATTTGATACTTTAAAAGAAAGGTTTGGAGGAGGAGGTTTACAAAAAAAAGTTTAAAGTTACTAAAAGTGAAACCGTCCAAACAAGTTGTTGAGCTACTTTCGGTATTCATTTTTCAGCCTGTCCAAAAAATATTCCTTTTTGTTTGGATAAACCTAAGTGTTGCGAAAAGTTTTAATAAAAAACTTTCTTGACTTATCTGTCTTTAAGATTTATTTAAAGACTTATAACTGAAAATTGCATATTAACCACTTCTGAAGCAGTTCTGAAACCCTATCCCATATTAACAGATTTATTATTCATTCTGTTGTTTGCATACAAGAGCTTCCTTTGTTTTATTAAAGATTATTATTACTCTAATTTAAAGTTCAAGTAAATAGATGCTTTCCTAAAGACCATAAACGTTTTATCTTTCCATTGGAGATTTATGTAACTATGTTGTTCAGAAACGTGAAGGTGCATTAATCAGAACCCTCGCATAATGCTGACCGCTACAAAAGCTGCTGAGTATTACGGTTAGACTTAACTGCATATTATATTGGATCATTAGTATTCTGTTACTAAATGCTACAGATATAATGCAGTAAAACAATGTTCAGTATGTGTTGTTAAATGACGCAATAAATTACAGGAATAGATACTTGTACACAATCATCCAATGACTCTCAAACTAACATCAATGCCTACACTTCTATAACAACAAACACAAATAAATCTGTTGGTGCATTATGAAACACGAATTGCATGATGACTTCTCATGAACATAAATACATTTAAGAACTAAATCATTGGTAAAATTAATCAGAAAATTAAATGAATACTTATCGGTAATGAAAGCCACTAATCGCTATATAATAGGTCTAACCAGCAAGTATAGCTGAAATAAAAATAGTAATAGCTATAGTACTATAAAAAATACAGTTATACCCTAACATTTAAATGAAGGATTTAAAATTACCGATATCACGAGGGCAGAATTGTAAAAAGCATCTCAAATCACGCAGTGTCCACCTCATGATCACGTGGTCGACTCGAGAAATGTATCTGATAACAGAAATAACTGATAAACTGGAATGATTCAGTAGCGTCACAAAATGTCCTTTACGAAGGCTAACATTGATGCTTAATGTTGTATTCGATTATAATCAAATACACGTACAAAATAGGGAAAATGAAATTAATTTATACTAGAAGAACAATTATTATTAACGTCCAAGTTTAATTATTTCATTCCACCTATAAAATACTATTTGACTCACAGTTAGGCATATTTTTGTTTTCCATGTAACATGTATGCAAGTAAACGGCAAAAAATATAGATTAAATTAAACATATGAAAGCAGAAATATTGTTATAAACAAAAATTCTTAAGAACTACTATAATAGTTAAGTAATTCCTTTAAAACAGTAACAAATTGTTTATACATTAATTGTTTTATTGAAATTGGTAAATTATTATACAGTACGATTCCTAATATATAAAAAGGATTGCCATCATTTAGTATCAGTTTTATGCACTTAAAAATGTAAATTAACACCAGTTATGATTTTGTGTAGTTATGATTATTGATTGATTCCCTATTTTTTACTTTTAACGATTTATAGTTAAAAGTTTTGCAATTACTTTTCTTTAAATGTATTCATTACCCTATGCCATTTAAAACGTAATGAGATTTTTAATTATAAATCGTTATTAAGGTTGAATAGATACTTCAACGATGATAAATTTACATAATGTTAAAAAGTACTATCCGAACGTACGCTACTGACCTTTTTAAAACGTCTCTAGTAACACGATACTGTGCTTACATTCTTAGCTTATCGTAATGTTCTCACAGCTGATGTGCACGCGTTCATTAAAATCCTTCATTTGCCAGCGAGACTATAGTAAAAAACACGAAACAAGGGACTGTCTATGTAATACACATACGTTTCATCCCTGCATACATAATATTATGTATGTAGGATGAAAATGGAACAAAGAGTAAATGAAATATTTTGTTTGGGTTAAGTTAAAATTCAATTCCCATAAAAAAACATAATTGGATGTTAGTTTTCGTAGAATTATTCCAAGTAACAAACATCTTTATTTCCTTCTCTAAGTAATAAAGGTATAGAGTCTCATTTTTGATTCAAACGCACGTACTGACTTCATATGAAAACAATTTGTGGGGCTACAGCAACTGAAATAGTCATACATTCTTTTGTATTGAAGTTGTGAATAATTTTTTTTAGTAATTAACAAAATAATAAATTCAGCTTCATGTGTCTAGGTCTAGGTGTGAGATTTTATATCTTGGCACTCCTGTAGAACTGATTTCTGCAGCCTTTCTACAATATTTAATGCAATTCGAATTTTGGTTATTTTTCTTGAGTAATGTAAATTTAAATTGAATCTTAGAAGAATTGACTTTTGTATTTAGTAAGTTTTTTGTTATAAATTTTATTTGTTATGATTTTTCCTGTATTTTGCAAGCTTTTATTCAATATATAGACTTCAAATTGATTGTATTAACAAAATGTTTGATTATTGGAAGGATTTGTTCAGATTTTAATGTCAAATTTAAAAGGGAGGTCATTTCCAAAACTGTGGACTTCCCGCCTTTATTAAAATGGTGTAACATTCAGTTTGGTGGCGCCCCATATTTTTTATTAAATATTTAATAAGATGTCTCGATCAGAGCATTAAGATCTTTGGTAAGTATAGTAACGTAATTATTATGCATTTACGGTGTTGTTTGATTATAGGTATCGCTTTGAATTAATTTGTGTTTTGAGTAAAAAGTGTGAGTTATAATTAACGCCCATTTGTGGGGGTTGTTTTTTTTAATTAAGTTACAGCGAACGACAATGAATGAGGGTTGCTTTTGGGACCCGGGTCAACTACGGTAGGATGACAGGCGTAAATAAGACGTTTGTCAACGTGCTTGTTTAAGATGTAAAGACTGTTTTACTTATCGCTTTACTTATTTCGATCGTTATACCTGTTGTATTCAAAAGTTTAACCTTTTGTTCCGTTATCCAAACCAATAATTGATAACATTCAAATGAATCGTTATTTTTTTTTATTTGACGCCTACACTACGGGGGAACCAACATCTAAGGTCATCTGTCCTCCATCTAACATGCAACACGAATACACACATCCATAGTTGAGGTGACGGAATTTTTCAATTGGAAAAATCCCGCCGCCCCAAGTGAGATTCGAACCCACGACCCTTGGAACACGAGTGATGCACTAACACAACTCGTCCACCGCCGGTCCTTGAATCGTTATTAAAATTCAAATTTAAAACTACTTTTTATAGTAAAACAACGTTTATCTTTGAATAAATAACTTAAATGTATCTATTTATGACGTCCTGTAGCCCTTTTCAAACATGAAATATAATATATAATATAAATACAAAGATTAGTTAAAGTTTCACAAGTTTTATTAATATCTTAACCTGACAATATTGTTTCGACACTTTGTGTCATTATCAAAGGTAGATAAGATTGATAAACAAACATGTTGCTAAGGATAAATACATACAGAAAATAGGCAACTAGATACAATACATAACAAAAACTAAATACCTAACACTTCTAATAAAGGAGAATTACTAAGCTCAGTTTGTTCATTCATTAAAGGTACTGTGCGTTTATGTCTGTATATTTCAAAAGCTTCTAAAATGTCTAATTTGTGTTTGTTGTTGCAAAAATGTAAGAATTTAATGTTGTTTTGAGGTGTCATTGGGTGGTTCTGTTCCAAAATGTGTTTGGTATAATTCGATTTTTCTGGATGTTTAAGTCTATAAGAGCGTACGTGTTCTTTGTATCTTATGTCGAAATTTCTAAGTGTTTGGCCAATATAAACCGAGTTACGAAAAGAACAATTCAAACGGTAAATGCCGGATTTCATGATATCTTGTGTTTTGTCTTTAACATTGAATAAAAATGAAAAGGTGTTGGTGTTAGTTTTATAGGTTATTTTGTAACTGGTGGTTTTTCTTAGTATAGTTGCAATTTGTTCTGATATCTTGCCAAAGTATGGTATTGATATGTAGTTTGTGTCTTGTATTTGAGTATCAATTGGAAATATTCTTTTGATAGCTAACTTATAATCTTTTTGTTGAATTAAAGTGTCAATCATGTTATGGTTATAATGGTTTTCATATGCTAATTGTTTGATGATTGAAATTTCTTTATCAAAATGTGATCGTTTCATTGGAGTAGTTAAAGCTCGGTGTACTAAAGATCTATAAGCCGCTAGTTTATGCATTTTATGATGACATGAATCGTTAGGTATAGTGCCGTCTGTGCTTGTGGGTTTTCTGTATATGGAAAAATCAAATTCATTGTTTGTATTAATTGTAATAGTTAAATCCAAAAAATTAATAGCTCTATAGCTCTAACGAAAGTTTGCGGCTGATACTGCCAGGCAAAACTTTACAGCTTTATGTTCAAACCTGTATCAACGAACCACTAAGGCGGTCAGTCTTTTAGTAATTTATGAATGGTCATGTTACTAGAGTGCAAGAATGACTTTTTCATACGTTACATACAGATATTATAATCTACAGAGTTAGTATCTAGTGGTAGTAAGAGTAAGATAAATCAGAACAATAGCTAAGAATTACCAAAAAAAATGTAGACACTAACATCATCCAAGCAATCAATTCCACAAACGTACCAAGGTTAGGTTTGTCTTCAAAACTTATTCTCACTGAGGTAGCCTTTACAAATTCCTTGAAATTGATATACGAGTAAAAGTACATGTCATCTATCTATAAAAGAGCTTATTTAAATTCATATCCAACTTTACACTAGTAACGGTAGAGTATACTTGCTGAAATATGTACATATTATGTGTATATGAAATGCTGCCACGAATAGAATCATTCAAATCATTAAATTATTAAAAAATTATATTTAGCGTTTCAGTATCTAAACGAAGTGTCGTGGTTGCTGAGCTTGAAATTCTAACACACGTACCAAGGTCGAGGTTGCAAATCCTATATATGGGATTGCCTACACAATTCAAGCGCATATCAGTTTGCACACGACATGCCATGTGAACCGTGGTGCATCCGTAGTGTTGCAAGTATTCATTGTATACCAATTAATCCTTCTTCTTCTTCTTCTTTTTCGAAATCCCTGGTACCCATTGGGGTGTCGGGTACCAATTAATCCAAATGTTTAAATTTTCTTAGTACGGACACATCCAGTTAGGTGGCCAACCTTGAATATTTATAGATTTTATCAACTCCACGGTTAGTGGAGAGCCAGTTGAAGTCATTTTAATAAAATATTTTAACATTCTAATGACTTCGATGACGCGATTTGTAATAGTACAATTTACATATATTTATTAATCGAAGACAAAAAATACAAAAGTATTTTATTTTTAAAATACATAAAATTTATAAAATACAATTTACCAGTCCAAAAAATAATGTTTCTACGCTTTGCAAGGTTGTAGCCACTCTTCGAAGTATTTCGTATACTATTCGCTTCATATTTCTGGCGTGTGTTGGGCTTCAGATCCTTTTATTGAAGACATTCTTCACATGGTCTTCTATTATTAAGTTCTGACTTTGAACAATGTCAGCGATTTGATACTTAGGTACTCTGAAAGTTACTTTTAGTAATTGCAAAACTATAACGTCAGTGGGAATAAGTTAGGAATAGACATCCAGAAAACGAAGTCTTGGAATCATACTGAATATTATAGTACCTTTATTACTACAACGTTAAATGGCAAAGAGAGAAAATATATAAATACGGTTACGATAATAAAAAAAGTACGTATATACGAGGTGTGTAAATTAAGTAATGAGACTGGCAACGTAGCGTTAGATCTGGCGGCACTTGGGATGCGGGACTTGGAGGAGTGGCAGGTTAACATGGGATACGCCTTCAGTACGAATTTGAACTCGCTAAAGCTCATTTGGTTGTCCGTAGCGATTTTTTTTCATGAAACAGTTTTTTTTAATGCGTTCTAAAAACGAGTGACATCAATTTCGAGCAACGGTGTGCTATCAGGTTTTGCTTCAGACTTGAGCACAGTGCAACAAAAACTTTTGCAAAACTTCGCAGGCCTACGGAGACAGTGTTTTGTCAAGGGCCCAGGTTTTTCGATGGTTTAAGGCATTTTCAGAAGGAAGAGAGGCGATTGAAGATGAACCACGAAGCGGAAGGCCTTCATCTTCAAGAACCGATGAAAATGCTAACAGAATCCGGGATCTTGTGCGTTAAACGGTCAATCAACACTTTTACTGAGAGGTTCTTGAAAAACTTCGTTTTTCGAAAAAAAGTTTTACGCCAGTAAAAATATTCCTATGGCTCCTTAGCCTCCTTATTCGCCTGACTTGAGTCCTTGTGACTTTTTCCTCTACCCGAGATTGAAAAATCACTTCAAGAGAACTCATTTTGGGACACTCGAAAACATTCAAACGGCTGTAACCAACCAGCTGAAGGCTATTCCAGTATCCGAGTTCCAGTACTGCTATGAGGATTGGAAGAACCGCCTCCAGCGCTGTATGGCTTCCCAAGGAGGTTATTTTGAGGGAGACAATATTGAATTGTAATTCTATTCGAATAAAAAATTAGAAAAAAAATCAGTCTCATTACTTAATTTACACACCTCGTATATATTCTAAAGTATTAATTACATAACTTATATTACAATATTGAATTTCCACATAAATATTAATTAAGAGAAGGTTAATAGAAATGTTATTAAAGTATTAAGGGTCTGGAAAACAAATCAGACTGTAATCTAAGAAACCATAATAATCACTTAGGCTATATCAATAGCCGTATTGTGCTTGTAAGACCTTTGATTAAAAACTAATTGAAACCTGAAAAAGAAGATATAATTAGAGTAGGTTCCTTGGACGCACCAATTGTAAGAAATCCGAAAATTTGAAGTAACATCGTTTTTCAACTAAACAAATGTTTACCAGTGCCTTACTTGTTTTACAGCCGAATATCTAATTCACTCATTTTCATTACTTTTACGAAGTTGTTAGTCTATCGACAGTAAAACTGCACCAAAATATTTTATTATGTTGTTCCTGTGTGGTGATGCGATATGCGATGGTACAGTGCAGTATAATATTTTTTTGTATTATCCAGTACAGTTTATTCTATAAACAATTGGAAACAAGCGACTGCGATGTAATTTTCATTATTTCCAATATGATCGTTCTATCCTACGAGCAAATAGAAAAAATAGCTATGATAGCCCGATTTCAACAATTTTACAGTGTTTCGTGTTTTTATTTATCCGACCTGGATTTCTAACGTCTGGGTTATTGGTTATCATAATTCCTCAATTCTACCCAGATCAGATCCAGATTCAGGAAGTCCAATTTAATAGATAAAATTTATTTTTAAACTATAATAATTTTTATTTCATTTCGTATTTCAAACAATTGTTTATATACTACAATTAGTAAAATAAAGTATAACTTGATCACCGTTGTCAATGACACCGGAGTTCAAGACGTTTTTGATCTCCGTTGTTGTTGACAACGTAAAAATAATTTGATGTTGCATAACAGCCACACGTGACATGCTGCTTTTTATCTCCTTGGTTACGCGTATGATGACACAGGCAAGGCAACTTGCTTCATTATACAATAAATTCGGATGAATTTTAAGAGAGAAATTAGGATTGAAATACGAAATAAAATAAAACAACTTATGCAATACGGAGATCAAGCTTCTTTAAATCCTCGAAGATGTTATAATACATCTTCTCGGATTTAAAGTATCGCTTGATCTTCTAATTACATAATATATATTAAGAATTATAAATGGCTGGTAACTTGTTTCTATGTATTAAGTTTAATATTAAGTTAATGATAAGCTTGATTTAACGAATATAAGTAATTGTTTTTTACTACTATAGAACTTTTCACCCTCTGTAAGCTAATTGATTTTGAACGTTAAGAGGTCTGATTCGGTGCCAGCTATTTGATATTAAAAGGGACATGTTTTATATGTGATTTGGATCGATTTTGATGTGATAATTAGGCGTTGAGACCTATTACTATTAGATGTACAGCAAAATTTAAAGATTCTTTTTAAGATTAACCCAACTCGTTTTTCCTTATTTATTTAAATAAATTCTGTTATTATTTGCGTAATCTATAATATATAACAGATTATACAAAAATTGAAGAATGACGGGTACAGTATATGCTCCTTAAGAGAAATCTATAAATCTAACTCGCACTTTTCTGTCTTATCATGAGAGATGTAATTGAATTTCTTCCAAATAGATTGGACAGCAATCGTTTATCTAATATAAAAAAATAGTTAATATTCTTTCTCATGATCTGTAATTTAGAATAGTGTAATTCGAAAAACTTAAAGATTTTTCATCCATTAAACGCAATAAACAAAAACTGTTTCACTTCCCAAAATTCAATTTGCCAATAAATAATAAAGCCGCAATATACGCTAGATTTCATTACAGTAGAAGTTAATTAAGAATTATTAGTCTCATCATGACGGAATTAAATGAACCGATCAGGGTTGGATGAAGTAGCCTGATCACAACCATAAAGAATAGCCCGAGCAGGGTTGGATTTGATAACCTAATCACATTTGGATCTGCAATGACGTAGCATTTTCGATTTGAATCGGATCAGGTTTCCTAATCGAAGCCTTATTTAATAATAAAACATACTGGATATGCACCTGATTTCAGCCTTATAAAATTTCTATTCTGGGTGGGAGTCGAACCTGCGAAACCTGGATTATGATTATTCTACCTATCTACGTTCTTCTTTCTGCAGTTACTGTCTCCGGTAAAAGATGTTTTCTGCGTGACGGCCTCTAATGTTTTAGTTACGAATTGTTTGAACGATAGTGGAATTTTTTCCTGTTTACTTGCAGGTTAATTGGTTGATATTTATCCATCCATTGGTTGGAATTATTAACATTTATGTCGTCATTTTTTTAAATTTTTGAGTTTTAAGAATTTTATCAGAAAGTGCTTTGTACTACTATGATGTATTGATGAACCTTCGTTTCTTACGAAGGTTTTTTATAACCTTCGAGCATTGTTATAAAGCTTAGGCATGTTGGATAATTTTATCAGAAAGATTATTCTACAAGATGCATTGCTGGATTCTGGCTTGTTCTAATTTCATGCCCTTGGACATCCCATCTTATCCTTATCATTTTTCAAGACAGAAGCGAATACAGTCACATAGGCTACCTCGACCTTCAAGAATTTAAATCTTTTTTTTTTATTATGATTTTAACGATTTTACATGTAGGATTTGGGTTGTGACAGCAACTCTCTCTTACATTCACAAATCAACTATATCTAATCTTTTTTTAAAGTAGTTTTTCACTATCTAGAACGCACGAACGTACGTAAGGTATGTCGACTAGGGTTTTATTCGGCATCGGAAATTGTACGACCTACGTTAAGCAACCCATTCAGTTTATCAGCCGCTTGCATGGCAGTATGAAAAGAGATCGGTAATAATAGGTAAAAGTAATAGTCAATGACAAAGACGAGTTCAGAAATTCTAAAAAAATAGTACATAAAATGTATTAACGTAAACATTGGCAAATGTATGGAACGTTTTTATTTTCCTTATTTTTGAATAAATTGGTTATTGACGTGTTGTTAAATATTGTTTACTTTTGCTAACTTAATAATAACTGAATTAACTAGAAAATATGCCTTTTTTTTCCAACACCTTTTTATTAAAGCTTCTGCTTGTGTTATGTACTACCCCACAGCACGGAAGTTACTTACTTCAATGCTTCATTCCACATTGCAGGGACATTTTTCTCGCTGTAGCTACCCCGTTTAATATGTCAATATGCAACTACCTTAACTCCTGTATAGCATTATATTGTATATGTATAACTTTGTGATCAGCTTCTTCAATAATTTGATCAACGGCATACTGTTTAGGAACCTGATGATCGCTACTTATTTCGAAAGGTCTTGAGGTAAACGAAGTCTATTACTTGTCAATCACTCTGCTATTTCATTTTTCTTTCAATTATTTGTAAATTGATTTTCTAGCAGAACAAAATGACAACGCGCATTATCCAATAATATAAAAGATGGTCAAATTAAATTTGGCGATAGCAGCAGCAGTTGTTGACATTTGTTCTTCGTGCGGCAGTTCACAATGTGCGCTTCTGTTATTATATTCTTCGTGAGTAAATTGATTGCACACGATTGCAAAAGTTGGAAAAAGCGTTTTTTTTAGCTCGCGTGTCAGTGAAAGCACAGTAACGTGACTCTTTTTATGATACATATTTATAAAAAGTTCCTGACTATGGATTTAACTGCATTAGAAGCATCTTCATTGTTTTACTCCTCCTTACGCTTTTCATACTTGGAGTAGTCAAGACAGGATTTACTTCATACCTTTTTTTATCGTACGTACAGTTTTTTCGCTAATTTGTAAAGCATCAGCCACATACTAAAATTACTTTTAGTTTAGATAAAGTTTCTATTATTGTTGAGAAAATCAAATCCTTCTCATATATTGTCCATTTAATAATTAAAAACTCAGCTTTTGTACCTCTAAACCTCATCAGAGGTCCTTCATTTTCTTTTTCTCGTTAGAAATATTCCAAAAGTTTTATAACGGACATATGAGATTGTGAATTCAATACTTAAAATAGATATAAACCACTAAATACCCAATCAGAGTAACACGTCCGCAAGAAACAATCGCAAGAACGTGATTGTGTAATGACAATAATAACTAATTTATTGTTATCAATTGTTTCTTTCTTAGTTTACCTATCATTGCTGCTAATTGCTTTTAAAAAACTATTAATAAGACTTTCACTTTGAATGCTAATAAAAATTGTTTAATATAATCTTTAAATTAAAAAACTTGTAACCTGGATCTCTGGATCGAAAAATCTGTAAAAAAAAAGTTGTAAAATTGTAATTAAAATTCTTACTAGGAATAGAAGTTTGCATTATTAAATATAGTTTATATTAAATTTATTTCTATTCAGTACAATAAATTTCTATAAAAATTCTTAAGAAAATACGTTTTGTAACCGCTGGTGATCTTGCTATTTTGACCCATGCGCTTTTTGGGCGGAGCAAGGTAATCCCATAGCTAGCGTCCTACAAGAACTAAACTGTACTTGATTGACTACTAATAATATATTGATTATAGTAACATGTTTGACAAGATTTGATTATTGTTAGACTACCGTTTATAGGTATGTACACATCTTGCGATGTCGCAGCATGGTATATTTTGGGAAATTACTAATTAATTTCTTTTAATTATTTTAATCAGTGTGTAAAAATATTTCAATATGTTACAACATTATTTGGATTGATTATAGAACTTTGGTTCAGGGAATAAAGCTTACCTTATTTTTTAGTTCTATACGCTTACAACTTATGGTTGTAATTTTTGTTAATATTCATATTGGATAATACTTGGGTAATTGGGTATACTTATGGTAATTCTTTATTTTAGTAAAAACAATGTCAATATTTTCAATATTTATGCTAGCAGAAACATAATATTAGTAGAACGTAAGTATATGTTCACATTCTAATTAGATTTTACTAACGAAACGTTATACCACTTGTAAAGTCGATTACCTTAGAGAAGGTAATAAGCACGTCATCAATTTATATGCTATTATTGTGTACGCACGATGACACGCCAAATATACGTTTTTCACTTTGTCTGAATATCTAATGATAAAAAGGTAAAATTTACCTATTTACAACTTGTTGATATAACACAGCCAGCTAATCTGTTTTGCATCACTGTAAACGAATCTAATTGTTTTAGACAGTTTACTTGAACATGGAAGACTAGTAATAGTTCTATTATGAATGATCAGTATAGTCCTAAGAGACTACTGTCTTTAGAATTTTCTAAATTCTGTCTTCATTGAAACATAACAATCACAAACTATGAAATACCACAGAAGGGGAGTGTTCGTTTTCAATATGTGGTCCTTCAAATTGGATACGAATGTACCTGTAGAACTATTGTTCCCAATTTTGAAGTTTTCAATTTCTAAAAAGGCATTTGTTAGTAAATTTTTAGCAAAACAATTAATATTTTCTACTTCTTACATTTAAAACAGAAAATGGTGAGGCTTAATCTACATTAAATAAGTTTTATTTGCAAACATAAAAGTCTACATGCGCGGTATTCCACCTATAGTTATATTCTAATCTTAAACTGTACTACTAATTAGATAATTATTCAAGCATCAAATTCATAATTCATAAATCCCCCTTTAATTAACTAGTTAGTAAGTTAATTTCCTTAAATGCAAAGGATACCCGGAATATTACAGAATTTCATCTGCTCTTCCTGCTAAAATCATTTCTAGGTTAACCCTAACAAGCAAAGTGGTCAGTTGTGTTAGAATCCCTAGTAAATCCCTTAAATCACTTGGGTAATCATAGAAACAGATATAATTAGTTATAGCTTGGAACAACAACTATGGACGCTGTGTGATGATATCGCAATAAACGAACCTCAGATCTTGTTGATTAATCAACAGCGCAGGCACACAGGATATGTTATACTCATTAGTGAGATATACCCGTGTGATATAAGCACTGTATAAAAGCTACGCTCGCAACTGACCATGAGCTAGTTGGTTATTTAATTTTATTCAGATTTTTCTCTTTTTTTAAAATAGTATTTATTACTGTTTTGAATATGGAAGGCGTGTTGGTAAAATTAAAATTTCTTGTGATTACTCTATGTGCGCAACAAGTTGTTGCTTCGGTAAATTAACTTTTTAATTAATTATAAGAAAGTATGTGCTTAAAAATGCTTTAAAATTAGTTTCAGCAGCATGAATATAGGGTAATACATGAAAAATTCGTGATACAAGATTACAACAAGGATTATATTGAAAATCCTGTAGTTACTTTGTTTAAATACAATTCTACCGCGATGGCTTTCAATAGTTCTGGTACGATTAAGCAAGATCTTTCAACAGAAATATGGGTAAGTTGTTGGCTTCGTCTATCTCTATACTAACCAAAAATTATTCATATAAATTATATTTAAACAAGATTAATACGTGAGCGATATATTTTCATCCTGGAAAGTAAATGTTTATGTATTTCGCTATTATACTACTATCAAATTTTTTTCTAATGATCTCTAACTTTGGAAGCGTATTGTTCGTGAGTTACTCAAGAAACTTAAATATTTTAAAAACTAGCAAATAGTAAATTTATTTCTACATATAACAGTAAAATATTATATTTCTAAGTGCTATACTTTTGTTTTTATTGGACGATATGTAATAAAAGGTATCCATTTTTAGAGACAATTTCATTAAGAGTAAATTAAATAATTTTTTTTTCAAAAACTATATACCATATATTTATTATTATATATTGCCCGATAAAAACAAAGGTATAGCACTTAGAAATATAATATTCTACTTTTATAAGTAGTAATAAATTTACTATTTGCACGTTTTTAAGATGTTTAATTTGGTTCAGTAGTTTACAAAATACGATTTCAAAACCAGAGGTCTTTAGAAAACAAAAAAATATAGTAGTTGTAATGCTTATAAAAGCAAGTTCTACAATTGTTGATACAGCAAAAATACATATCATCATCATCATTTTATAAAGTTACTGAATATCTACGATAACGTGATATTATCAGAATCATTTCTGAAAGTAAAATTTCACTAATTATGTAACATCAATTAAGCATAAAGAATTCCTAGAGGTTTCTAGTGATTTATTTCAACGCAATACAAGTATTAGGGAATTCACAATAGTGATAACTACCCGGTGATTACTTCATTACTTTATATCCTCTAAAACCCCGATTGAAAAGTCTTCAAATTACGTCTATATCTAGATTAACACAAGCCGGTAGATTTTCTTAAATCTTTCAAAATTGTTTTAGTCGCATTGTTTATGTAAAGATATGTAATGGTTTTATCAATATTGTACATAAAAGTTAAGGTTAACACAAATTTTGATTGAATTTTTAATTTTTTAACTTTAAATTCCATATTCAAATGTTAGATGTTTGCTTATGTACGATGCAGGAGGTAAGAAAATGTTTTATAGTTCACCGTTACTTTAATTGGAGCATTTTTGTAAGTTCTTTATAATTAAAAGTTTCTCGTCCTGCAAAAGTTCTTCTTTTTATTTTATTTTTATTCTCTTATTCTCTTCAGAATTCTGCTTTTTTAAGTTTTTTTTATTACGTAATCTGCTATATCCGAGGTGTATCCGACCAGAAAAATGAAATTACCATCTCCGAAGTGCCTTTCTTACATTTTACTAAATGTGATCTTTTCAGAGTTTTTCATAAAGTGTCTATCTGCCACTACTAACCCCATATGAGATAAGTTTGCTGAACATTTAACACAGCAATGTAATTATTAAAGCAAAAATTCCAAGAACGAGATAGCGTACAAAATATTATAAATAGAAGTTTTTGACAGTTCGAGCAGAATTATTTTGATAATTAAACTATTAGTCACCTGAACCGTTGAGTGAAGAGTCCATTCCCTCAACGCCTTAACTGCGGTCAGGGTTGTTATTTATTATGGGACTAGTAAGTACAGATAAAGTGTATATCAAGACTAGATTGGGTTATATATTAGTCCGGTAGATGGGGATCTAGAAATGTAGTCTCACGGCCTACTATATGAATCTAGTAGGCCGTGGTAGTCTGATCGGAAAAAAGTGAGAAAGTTTCGCAGCTTTGGGAGTTTGTAGATTTTGAAATCCCAAATAGAATACGATGAAATGCAAAATCTGATCGCGGCCGCCTGTATTGCCATCTAAACTAAATGCGTTAAAAATCGTCATTTTTGAAATATCTTGCTAAGAAGCTCAAGTGAATTAATTGAAAGAACATTAAATTTTCTAAAAAATATTTCTTATACATTTTTTCTTAAACAGAATAGTTTTCACTCAGTAGCCGCGGAAAGCGAACATTATTTAGAAAATTTTCGCCTGCATATTTATAAGATGAATTATTCTAGATAAATGATAAAAAGAAAAATGCAAAACAAAATCGAAGTTTCTTTGATACAAAGCATGAGAATAGCAATACATTAAATAGAAGGTTTAAATCTTTACAGCTTGTTAGTTCCGCATCAGATCAAATGCAAATACACGTTTTTTTTAATTTGGAATATATTTTAACTAGGAAACAAACTGGCGATGTTCTGATACGGCTAAACTACACAGTTGTTACCCACGTATGGGGTCGCAGCCAATGTTGGGCAAGCCATGCCTAATAAAACGTATCAGCATACCAAAAAAAACTTTTTGTGCTAATAACAAACCCACTATATATGCACATACTAAAATAGGCCGCAAATATGATATAAAATACTTTATTACAAAAAATAAATAACTTGAGTAGAGCAAGAGCTTTAGTGTTGCTAATGTTTAATACCACAACGTGGCATATTCAGAACTCAAAAATATAATTGCAACTAAAATGTTTATTAATAGCAATCATTCGCTAACTTAGCTAAGTAATTATAACTCATTCAACATAATAATTGTAATTATTAAATCATTAAACTTACCGAAAATAAATTTGTTTTCACTAATAAATAAATCTGTATAACCCGATAGAAGATCATGAATTGTGGTAACACGGCTTCTTGTGACAAGTAGATGGTCAACCATAGATGTTCCCAGAAGTTATATAATTATCTAGTATTTAAGTAACATACTGTTGCAAAATAAACATGTTATTTCGCATGGTACTTCTTACAAATGTAGGATAAACCATAATGGAGAAAAAATTAAATAACTTATTTAATATTACATTTAAGTTAATTTTGGTTAGTGTTCAACCCATTATAAACTGAACCTCAAACAAAAGTTATCACGCAGAAGTTTTCGGACATAAACTCATGATTGCTGTCTTCTAAAAACTCTTACGGTTACTGCTGGTACGAATGATATTCCCAAAAAACCTATATCAGTGCTAAAATTTGCTTCAGTGTTACTAGAAGGAGCAGCTAAACCATAGAATAGGAAAAATAAGGCTTACAATAATCGCCAATATGCATTTCGCAAAAGTTCAATATTCTACCTTGTTGGAAGTTTTCGTTGTGAGGTCCGTCACGCGACTCGTAAAATAATCCTACATAAAACAACACATTAAAGCAACTCAAACGAGGTAAATACAATTGATTCACAAACCTTACAAGGGCGTGAAAACGTGATTCAATAACCAAGAAACAAAGGTTGGTCAACGAAGAAATAAAGGTTGGTGTATAATTCCTGCTTGGATTTTATTTTATTTTGTACCACAGAGCGCATGGATGCAGCTGTTGTTTTCAGTAAATGTAAACAAAAGCTTCCTGTTGATGTTGTTGAAAACAAAATTTGAATTCATTTTAAATGAAAACAGTTACGAACCTATTAAAAAAGAGCAAATTATCCAATTTATCCTGGATCATAACCATGATCCAACACTTTCTGGAGGAGAAATTCGACCAAAGATACATCAATCAAGTTCTAAAGCAATATGCAGAGACTGGCAGCATATATAAGCAGTTATCTGACCGAATTCCGGTTATGCCTACCGCAAAGAACACCCGCGAAATCACCCGAAAGCTGGTCAAGAATCCTTCGCTCTTGCTCACACAAGCAGCCAAACAGCTGCAGACATCAAGAAAGTCAATAATTGAAATTAAAAGAAAAGGTGGAATAGTGACACTGGCGAAAACCTGCTACCCAAAATATAAAAAAGGCCAAGCTGAGAGAGGCAAAAGGGGCTGCAAAAAGTTGTATACACAACTGGTGCGTTCTGGTGGCGAAAAGTTCGTGATCATGGATGACGAGACTTATGTGTCTTGTGACCTCAGCCAGATCCCTTGTAAACAATTTTAGCGTGGTATTCCAGGCGTTAAGATACCGCTTGAATGCAAAAGCGTACGAAAGAAAAATGTTTCGCCAAATGTTTAATCAGACAAGCAATAATCAGGATGGTGAGATCAGCAAACCGTTGTACTCAAGACCAATTTTAACTGCGAAATTTACAAAAACACCATCCTCAATGATCCACTTCTGAAATTTTTCAAGTCACAGACCACTGATAAACTGATTCTATTCTGGCCCGATCTGGAAACGTGCCACAATAGCAACGATGTGCAGAAGTTTCTGATCGGCAAAAAAATCGATTGTGTTCTCAAGGACGACAACCTGCCTAGTACCAGCAACGCAAGCTGGAGTACCTCAGATCTGGCAAGAATCTCACTGATCAGAATGCTTTTAAGCGAGAATGAACTCGAATCTCGAAGACAGTTGCTCAAGAATACGGGAGAAACCTGTTTTGCTACTTCAAGCGGAATATCCATTTGGTTGGAGATTACGGTGTAGATGCTCTTGTTCAAACACTGTCCATTTTTGCTAAATGAATTTTGTATTTGATAGGGATTTTTATTTTCAATTTACTTTTTTGGTTTTTTAAAATTGCAATTTTAAATTTAGGACAGGAATTATGCACCAACCTTTACTGATATAAAATCCCCCAATGGAAATGAAAAACACAATGGATTAATATTACGATTACGGGGGACTCAACTGAGGAGACGAATCGGCAATGGGCGTTCCAAACATTTGCGTACCCAATGGCCTGTATTTTAAAAAATTTTCGTTAGAGGGCGCTTCGGTCCTTGACAACGCTCAGACCACGCTGGCCATTGTTGACAGTTCGCTGGAGTGCCATATGGGTCGCAATGTTTCATAAAAATTAGCCAGATTTGCGATAAAATTTGCGATAAATCGCATAATCTGTCAACACTGTCAGCGTTGTCCAGAATCGTAGCGCCATCTAGAAGTAACGTTCAAACTTGAATTAACGTTCAAGGTCGGGGACGCTTTATTTGACTCGTTTCGTCTCCTCAGTTGAGTCCCCCGTAATTACGATATATCCGCTAAAAGCGTTTCTATCCAATAAATCAAAAGCAAAACGTAATTTTCAAAAGTGATGTAAAAATTTAGTTGTCACAGTAACTAAAGCAAAATAGTAACTAAAGCAACAAAAACGCAAACATTACTAACAAAATTATACAAGACTCTCCGAAATCTATATTAAACATAATCAGCAGGCAACAGTTGTTTATTTTATTACAAAATTGAATGCTTATGTGCCTAGCAACGTTTCTAATATACAATCGCGACCCAGGACCTCTCAAACGCAGATGTGAACTTACAAGAGTACCACATTCACAACTCACTTGACTGAAAAGGCATAACGAATTATACTAGACACTATCCTGTTTCAGACGGTAAATATCAACATTGATGATTCGCTGTACCAAGGATATGAGCGACCAAGTATATCGTGTAAAGATCACTAAATAAATTTATTTTTAGAAGAATGTTGAAACTTTTGTTTATTTCTTCACACTAATTTATTCTAAATTCACTTAAAAACATAAAACAATTACGCCGCTCAATGGACGTTACTGAAACTCAAAAGTACTTACGGTACGGTAAAACGGTAATGATCCGACACAGAGAACTCTTTACTTTAATCTTTCCCAAGTCGAGGGTATTAGTTTCCATAACCTTCAGATTTGTAGAGAAAGTAGGGATATTAGACACAATAAAATGTATATATGTGTGAGCGCCATCTGCTCGTAAGTCCTTACTCAGTATTCACAAGCAGATAAAAATACTGGTTTAATTGATTGAATTCAATAGCAAGACATAGTTAATTAATTACGTTAATAAAGAAATTTAAAAAGATATATATCAAAGACTTTCACAAGTTGATGGTCCGAGATAATCCAATGATAAATTATTTAAATACTCATTTATTCATAATTAATAGATGGTTCAGCAAAAAAATAATGTTACTGTTAGTTAAATTTAAAGGTTCAATTATTCAAAAAACAGAATAAAGATTTGTTTCAAACAATAATTTTAAAGATAGTAATTTAAAAAAACAATATTACCAAAGCTTTAGTTTGGTAACTAATTACTAATTACCAAATATCTTTGATATGCAAAAACAAAATATCGGTACCAATAAAAATGTAAACAGTAAACTTACTTCTAAAAAATGATGTAGTCGTTACTCCTGGATAAAACAATACAGAATAATTCTATAAAATACACTAAATTTTCACTTGCACAAAAAAGGCCATTAAAAATCACTGAACATTTGTACAAAGTACCTCACAACTGTAAATTGTAGAACTTTGAAAATCTTGAACAAGATACGATAAATACTTAACGATGGTTTTTTGAACTGTAGTTACAAAAAATTATTTCAATAGTAACTCGGCTTTAACAACAAGAAGAAACTCTTAGCTTGCGACAAAATTCCATAATTCATTTAATAGAGACAAGTTTTGGTTTATTAATTATTTTGTTGTATTAAGTAAATGATATATTAACGTTAAAGTTTATGTACAACAGACACAAGTTCGACACGTCCATTATTATATTGTTAAATTTATTATAAATTGAATTTCCTTTCACTTTATTTTAGAAGACGAAGAACTAAGTTATTTCTGCTAAGTTATTAACACCGAAATCGAACGATATATTAAAGCAATAATTCTTATTGTAACGGGACTTCACAGGTTTTATTTTTAAGAACGGAAAACTATAATGATTTGGTTAACATTATCAACCTACACAATTCAACGATGAACTAAAACATATAAACTTTTGGTACTGTAACAGAACTAAATACACAAAGCGATATTAGTACAACTCGATTGTACTTTTTCCAAAACTATAACATATAGTTTCATACTTCAAAAATTATAATTATAGAAAGACCAACTACAGAAATCACCACTGGGGACTCCTCCGAGGTAGGAGTCCCAGATCAACGCGGTAAGTTACCCTCCGCTCGGTCCATTCTTACTGCTTAACTATCTTATATTGACTGTTCAAATTGAAAATATTTCGGGGATGGTATGGTTTTGGGAAGGGTTAGTTTTTAAATGAACCAGTAAAAGAGATAGCGGGATTCTCCTGAGCCAATGAGGGATGAATACGTCACATTGTTCCAGAACATTTCCAACGAAAACTTTCGTGGATTCCCTTTTGAATTTATACATTACCCAAAGCACATTATACTTGCAAGTGGCTATCTAGACAATCTTATTCTAGAAGATTCTGTTTGTCGGTCTTAAAGCTGTAAATTCGAAATTCAATGCATTTTAACCATAAGAAAACCTTTGTTAAAGCGAATATTATATTTTAGCCTTATATAAATACAATATTGAAAACAATTTTGTTCTAGAACATTCCATTTCACAAGAACAATTCCTATTGTTCATCAGAACATGAAATAATAAACATTAACACTTGCAAACTTGCAAAACTTGCAAACAAGCACTTTTTAAAACGGAAACTGCAGATTTTTCTAGAGACAAATTTTATTAGTCTGAGAATATTTTTTGAAAGTAACCTTTGATATTTAGTAGGACTCATATTTATGCAGAATACCAACTGTAATTTTAAATCAAGATAAGTGTACAATAACAGAACCGCATTAAGAATTTTTATCAATTATGCAAACAAAATTGCATTTTTGGGAAGTTGAAAAAAACGAACCGTTACCATGTAAAGATTATAATACTTGCGGTACAAGAAAGGAAAAGTTTTTTACAAGATGTATTTCAGTATCAAAAGGCCTTAAGAATAAGCATCATAGAACAAGAAATAGAAATAATGTAAAAGGCCAATAGCATTATGATTAGTAGGTATAGGATTTGTATGCACTTAAAAATGCTGAAACATGCATGCACTTATGCACTATAAAAACGTGAAATATGCACTTAAATATGCACTTAAAAATCATGAAATATGCGTTTATTAGAAATTTTTAATAAATATATGCACTTTCATTATTAAAAAGCACCTGTTTAGCGTTTTTTTACATTTTATTTACAGAAATTATTTTAATTAGACATCCTATGCAATAATTTAATTAATTATATTTTCTACACATAGAGCGTTACAGTTCACAATGACGTACATTTTTAAATTTTCAAAAGTAAACATATGCCTCAGCCATTCCATGCAAACGGACAGTACAAATCACACTTTCTTTTTTATTTTATTGTTGCATATTACAACACCAATAATAAAAATAAATGTAATTCTGTATAAACATTAAAGTAGACGTCAAACATTTATAATTGCACTTGGTGTGCAGTCTAGAACATTTATAGTTTAATGAAAAAAAATTATTATTTAGCGTAACGGACCTTACGATATGTTATTACCTTCATTGTGAAGGTATGTTGAAAAACATAAAAAGTGTCTAAAATTAAGAAAGGGATTTTTAATAGTATTATAAATTTAAATAAAGTAATTATTACAGATTATAGTCCAATGGATAGTTTTTAAACGATGATCACATTCAACAATAAATTCAATTTTTGTTTATTATATAGTGCGTAACAGACACTACGTAACGGACATTACAAAAATTCCTTTGTGACTAATAATCTATTTTTAAAGTTAAAAAAAGTAGAATACACACCTATTCTTATATTTTTTTGTACTCAGATTGTCAAACAAGAATTAACAGTCAGTTTGTCTTTCTTCTTCACCTGTCAAAGTTTAAATGCAAATGACTACAGCACAATTCCAATGGTCCTTTTGTTAAACGTATTATTGACAAACTTATTCAGAGTTGAACTAATCTCAATTATAATGCTTAAATGGATAAAAGTAGTACAAGTTTATTATTTTGCAATAAAATTTGGATAATAGAACGCTTCAGTTTGCAAAATTTATTTTGCTACTTTTAAAATTCAATACTCAGGTAACATTTTGCATGGAATGTCTGGCATATTATCACTAAATATTGTTTTATATTTTGAGAAACTCCGTTCCACATCGCAAGACGTAATTGGGGCATACTTAAAATTGATTAATTCTACAAGCGAATAATGTTTTAGCTCCTCTAAAATGTCTTGGCCAGATAATGCATCGTTTATGCTTTTAATTAAGTAAAAACCAGGATTTTTGTCTATAACGGATTTAAATTTTTGTTTTATAGTCAAACCCTTTGGTCCTTTTACTTTATTCAAAGAAACACCTAACAATTTTACATGCTCAAGAGATTCATCTAATGAATTTCCCTTAATTTCTAATTTCTAAATTACTTTACCGAAACGCACAAAATTTGTCAAAACAAATAATAATTCTGCCCTCACCTCCTTAGTATTAAAAGCATCCTGTGAGCTTTGTATGTATAGTGCATCTGTTTATTAAGTTTATTTACAAATGCTTTAATAATATCAAAATAAGTTGCATCATATTCTGCTGCAGAAAGCCAAGTACCCCACCTTGTTATTACAGGCTCAGGTGGGAGAGGCACTTCTTGAGCAGTTTTCCTAAATATTTGTATGCGATATGGATCTTTACAAACAATTTTTTTACATCTGAAATTATAGAGTTTACGTTAGGATATATTTCTCGCACTTTTTCCGCAACTCTATGCATTGCATGGGCAAGTTAAGTGGATCATTTTTTCGTACAGAACTTGTAAGCCTGCTCCAGCCTTGAACATGTACGGTGCCGCGTCGGTGACAAACAGGAGTACTTTGTTGTACTGTATGCCGTCCGGCCACAAAATAGCAATCGAATCATTAAACAATTTTGCTACAGAACAATGATTGGTGCTCTTGAAAACGTCCATTGTTAATAGATAGGATTTGGGATTGTTCTCCGCATTTAAAACGCCAATTATAACGTTAGCCACACGTATCTAAAACGAAAATTTTATTTTTATTTTATCGAACTACATAATTAGTCGGTTACAAACAATTAGCACAAAACAGTTATTTAAAAAATATATACTTTAATCAAGCAAAAATATTGTGATTAAATATGTAACTAACAAAATAGAAAATAAAACATCCGTAAATTGCTCTGCTGTCTTTAATTAGTTAAATTTCACTAACAAAACGAAGGAAATGAAGTTTCTACGCACCTTCCAGTAGTGTCAGTAGATTCGTCAATGGAAACCCATATGTAGTTATTTGCTACATGTTTTCTAATTGATTTTATGGTCTCTTCGTATAAACGAGGTAAATAATTTTTCCTGAGTGTAGACTCGTCGGGTATTGGCATTTTTGAAATTTCTTCCAGAAAATTACGAAATGCTGAGTGACTAATTTTACTTAACGGGATATCTGCAGCCACTAATGCACTACATAGGTTTTTATTAAATTCGATCGATTTGCTGGACTCACCGCGCGAATTATTAAGGTACCCCGGTAACAATGTTGGTTTTTTTGATTTCAGGGCAACACACTTTTGATGTCAAACCGTGTTCAGATGTTGTGTAACTTGAAAGCGTTTCGTTGCAGTCACTTCATCGTCACACACTGTACAATACAACACCTTATAGTCAGTTGTAAGAACACTGAATTCCTTAACATAACTTCGAAGTGTAACAGACACAGACCGTTTTTCTTTACCCATCTTTACAATCTAAAATTTCAAACTGAAATGCAGTTTGCAATTTCTCAACTGTCTTAATTGAAACATTACAAGATTAGTAAACAAAAGTACAGGCAAATTTTTCTATGAACAGGAAGTTGTCAAAGGGTCTTTGGAATTTCCTAATACCTATTTATCACAATACCGCAGGATGTAAGTATTTAAATTTTAGTTGAAACTTTTTCTTTCTTAGAAAATATTAACAAGTACACAGATGGTTAAGGCAGTAAAATATTTTAAAGCCTAATAATTAACAATAAGCTTAAATTATGGGTTTCCCCGAGACTCAACTAAGCCGCCCTTGGTTGGTTGTCTAAAATGCTAAAATTATTTAAAAAATATTAGAAATTTCATAATTAAAGCATGTAAAACGCTCAAAAAGTGGTAAAATATGCACACTCGTTCAAAAATGCTAAAATATGCATGCATTTATAAAAAACACCTAAATATGCATTTATATGCACTTTCAAATTGCCGTATGTGATTCATATGTGGCTTAAACATGTAGAAATATAACTCTGCATATGTTTGCTATAAGCAGAAAATACATGCAAATGCATAGAAATCCTATACCTAATGATTAGTATTAAAAAAAACATTAAACAATAAATCGACTAGAAAGATTTGAACTGATCGTCTACTCGAATTAATCTAAATATGGTGAGAAAGGTCCTTCTAAAGTTTTAAGAAGAAAGTCTCAATGATTTAAAAGTTAATAACGGAAATTTTTGGTTTGCACAGTTATTATTATATAAATCATTGTTTTGAAATAGTGAAACTGAATTTTATTACGACGCAGCCAGTACTATCTAAAGTTTGCAACTGGTTACAGCAATAACACTTTTTTCGTATCTAGCAAACAATAGTGAAACTCAAACGTTTGAAATTTATAACAGGAAACATAGCTATATATTTCAAATTTTACTTGCTAACAAGCGGAAGTTTTTACTGCTGTTTAGTTTGCCTACGTGGCTCAGCCGCAAGATTTATCTTGCTGGGAAAGCGTTAAAATTTCTATACGAAACGTTACCTCATACAATGTTGCAAAAACTTTAAAACAGTCATTCCTTCCATATTTCTGAATATAAATGGTTCTGGAAATACGTCTTTGTTTTTTTTTATCAAAATATTTCTAGATTTCTTACAATTTAAATGGAAAAAAAAAGAAACCTCTATGATGCGTTTTCCTTTCTGTGTTTGCTAAATTTTTTGCCAATGGGGGTTTAGGTCGGCAGATAGGACATTTGTTAGGTTATCGAACAAACAAAAGTCAGCAATATGTTTCAATTTTCTTTTGTGAGATTCAACTGAATTTTCCTTTACCTTGCAGTATATAAACTGTATTCTTAGAAATCAGTTTATCTTTCTGTTTTTGTATTAGTTGCAACCGACTTTCACAATAGAAATGAAAAACCTGAATAAATTGCTTGATAATTCAAACTATTCAGTTCGTTTATTTTAACTTTTGTCCTGGAAAGTGTCTGAAAATACTGATTACAATAAGAAACGGGAAAATAATACAGATTTTATATCTCTGAACCTGCAATAAAACCCGTATGTTTAATTTTTAAAATAACATATCAGAAGCATTGACATCCCCTACAGTTATGCAGCCAAGCTTACCTATTTCCAGATCTGACTAAGAAAATGGTAATTACTTCCTAAATAAAATTGAATAATCTGATTCACAAAAA
The DNA here is from genome assembly GCA_929113105.1 of Agrypnus murinus. Classification (NCBI taxonomy): domain Eukaryota; kingdom Metazoa; phylum Arthropoda; class Insecta; order Coleoptera; family Elateridae; genus Agrypnus; species Agrypnus murinus. The sequence goes on along the minus strand of OV816026.1, from coordinate 89,167,264 downwards.
TTCGCGTTATTTTTTAAAAGTCTGTTTAATAGTAACGTACACTAAGGAAGAAAAATAAAAAAATTTACATTGGTATGTTGACAAAAATAGTTTTAAATTGTATGCGAACAAACTGGAGGACATTTTGAGGACCTTTTATAATTTTTTTTTGTTCCCCTTCAGGGTTGTTATTCCTATTTATTAATATAGCGTTGAGCACTGTTAAAATGCTTCTACATTTTCATTAATAAGATATTTAATTTTTATAGTTATGTAACACATAGTAATTTCAATACAACAGCTGTCATATAAGATTGGTTGCATTGAAATTGTTAGGGGTGTCAATACGTTTAATGTTTCTTTAATAATAATTGAATATATATGTATGCAGAATATTTGTATGTTCAGAGATATAAAATTCGCACTGAATAACCATCAATGCGCTATTTCATTTAATAGTGATTCATTTTAGAACAAAAACTTGTTGATAAATATTTGTTTCTTTTTTTTTGAGAAAAAGTGACATAAAGCTTTATTTCTAAATGTAAGCTTTTTGAAAAAATTACAACCTTGAGTGCATCAAAATAAAGTTTATTCTGAAGAATTTAAAACCAGAAATATTACTTGGAGATATTGTTCTACTGGAAATGCAGAATCTGTAAGGTTCTTGTATTCAACTCAATTTACTTTGATTAATTGAAGTTTCTCTAGAAACTGTTTACTCGAAATTAACAGCAACAGTTCATTTTACCCTCGGTTCGGTTTATTCAGTGATTATGTGTTATCGAATTATCATTGTTGGTTTATACCTACAACAGAATAATCACTAGTAAAATCGATTTTGTCATGCAGATGAAATATTCCGCAATAGTATTTTCACATAACACTTGTATTATATATAATTGCTACAACCCATAGCCTGGAAACCAGACCCCAGAAGCTATAAAGCTTGTGCGGGAGGGAGAGGGCGATTATTATTATTACGTAGGCCCTAAGTGCGGCTGCAGCCGACTTACGTATTGTAAGTGGACATTTATGTACTTCTTCTAGGTTTCTAGATTTAACAGTTACCAAGAAAAAACTAATCTTTGCCTCAATTTCTGATTAATTAATTGTACTTATATATTATATTATTCATTAAGCTATATACTTTTATTACAGGCTCATTGGAAAATATTGCAATCCGTAAATGGAACCAGTGAATACCGCTTCTACCCTGCCAAATTTTCCTTAAACATCTGTGAAGCACAGAAAAAAGATACATTTGGTACCAGAGATATCTACAAGTATGGAAATATAACCGACTGTCCATTTAAACAGGTAGGCTGTACTTTTTGTACAGAGCCATTGCAACATCTAACTAGCTTGATTTGCAATACCTTTGTGCAACTAAGACTACAATTGTCTACTAAGGCCTTTAGATGCGGGATTTATGGTAATCACATTAAAGAGTAACTTTCTCTTTGTCACGTATGAACATCATCACTATTTTATAGAATAAAAATAGAACAATGAAAAACTGTTTTTTAGGAAGTAAGATTTTAATGGTTGCTCACCTAACTGCAATAGTTAGTTCATAAAAGCCTTATATTTCTATACTTATTTATTTTTGGGCGAGGAATTGAGGTAGCGAAGCATTCCTCGTACCTCGTGGCACCGATTACATTGATCGTATGGCCGACCCTACTAGAATTTAAACAAATTAGACAAATTTTAAAAATTTCGCAATCGCAATGCAATACAAATAAAATAACCAATTCAGTAACCAAGTTGAGTATATTATAATTTACGCCAGCTGATATTCCTTGTTATTTATGAACCAATTAAAATGAGGATTCCGTCCGACACAGTTTACAATGATCAATGAATGTCTTCATTGCGACTAACATAGATGATTTGAATTTGAGAACAGAGTTGGTTTATTCTTCGAGTTTAATGGAATTAATGGATTGTCTCAACATCTCGGCTTACATACCGGATTTATTACTGAAAAGATTATTTTCCTATTCCTACCGCCATGTGTTCCACACGTAGCTCTACAGTATTTCTTCGTTTGCGTGTCACCACAGTAGATCTTTTAATGTTAATGTGGATATTTTTAATGTCATGTCCCGAACACGCTGTTATTTAAATTGCTCCGATACCACGTGATGTTGTAGTACAGAAGCAGATTCCGGACAAGTGGTCGATTTCGGTTTACAATTCTTGCTTAAGTTCATTCCCTTTAGATTTAAATTACGTTTTGATCATTTAGAATCATCCAAATATCCATTCGTGATAATATCATTTCTTCTATGAGGGATAACCTTAAATTGCACCATTTATTATAAATTACCTACTATTCCGTAGCGTTGTAGTAATAAATGGTTTGCAGAAAAGCCGATTTGTCTTGACTGAAATTAAAATTACTTCTGATTTTATGAACAGTGTAGTTGGATGTCAAGCGTTTATTTTGGGATAAACAAACTTTTTCGAACTATGCGTTTTAATCTTAGAAAACTTTGAGCTAAGTATTAAGTGTAAAACAAATCAATTATGTCTGATTTCCCATTCCTTTCAATAATTTTCCAAATGAAATAGCAATAATAAAAGTTTGCCGTTACTTTTAACAATGAAGGGAAAATAGAATAGAACAGTCAGCAATTACACTTTCAGCAAGACTGTAAACGAACCTTAAGAAAATACTTCAAAGTGTTGATAATCATCGCATCAAAGAGCTGCTAGGTAATAAACGTCACCTTTGTGTTCTTCTAACCATTTTTTACAGTTGATAAGAAAAATAATTGAATGTTCGTGTATATCAACAGTTTACTTTACATAATCGCTGAATTTAATAGGGGTTTTATTTTCTCCCTTTAATCGCATTGCAATAAAGAAAGTGATAAGAATGTAGAAGCGTTAGCTATAGAAATCAATAAAAGAATGTCATTCTTCTGCTTCCAGCTAGAAGATATTTCCATTAGAGAGTCCTCCAAGTGTTTTAGTAAGTAAGAGTATATTTAACTGATCTCAAGTAGTAATCATACCCTTTCCGTTTAAAGAAAACAAATATTATCGTCAGTAATGAAACAGAAATGTTGATATAGACCTACTAGTAAGGTGATACAACTAGAACCAATGTAGATAGTGTTCATCACTGGGGAAATCGATATCTAAAAGAGATTATTTACTGAAAGGCAAGTAATTGATGTTAAAGTTTACGCCTCGTTTATAATGGAATTCGCGTGCAACAACCATTTTATGAACCAAAAAACTTTAAATGGTTTCATTTATTTCTCGTAAGATGCTTATATTATTATATGTTATAACAGAAGTTAAATATTTAGTAGTAATTAATGTTGCAGTAGTTACCATTTTTTAATTAGTTACACTAAATTGCATTTTCCACTAAATTGCTTCTTCTTCAAAAAAATCAATTATTAAATACGAACTCAAGAATTGCACAGTTAATTTGCATCTGTATCATGCATCGGCTGGATAGCAAATATGAAAGTGACATACTAAAAATGGATATACCTACTGCTTTTGCTGTGTAGTGGAGGTATATAAAAGATTTACTGACAGTCTATTCAGTCTTTTGAGGTGACTTTCTTCGTAATCAATCAAGAGCTATATATTGCAATAAAAACAATATTTAATTGTTAAGTAATATTTGGAACGTCGAAGTTGCGTAACCGTATAGTCCGAAAGAATACTGGCGAAAAGCTTACCACTTTTTCAACAAATCTAATTGACAGCACAGAAATGTTAGACCTGTATATGTAAATTAAACTCAATAGAGAGGTTGAAAGGCCAAAATTGAACTTTTGGATTTCAATGTGTGAAACGGCTTGAAGGGTGATTTGATTCTTCCTTATTTATTAAAGAGGCACCTCAGGGTCAAGCGTATTACAGTAGAATTGGCATAAAAGTAGTAATAACAATATCTAGCTGTACATATCAGTTAGCATTCGTTGAATTGTTACCGAAAGAATTCTTACTAAAATTAAAATTTCTGCTTTTCGCTCTAGAAGATTCTATTGAGACCGTTCTAGATAGACTTGTAACAAAGAGTTTGGAAAAATAAATTGTAAAGATCATTAATAAAGATGCTGTTGAGAAAATCATCAAAGCTGTCGGCTCTTTTATTGAAAGGAAAAGGTTGAAGATAAAGAATAGATTCCGTCACTTCAGATCTTTTTGGATGCCCTAAAAAGTGCGGAGTTTGTTATGCATCGATATTTTAGATTTGCGAACTATATCTCTTCATCTGAGCTAGAGGCATTTCACATATCTAATTTTAGACCATGAAAAGCAAAATAAGCATTAATTTACCTACTGAATTACTATTAGTTTTAATAAGAGAAGATTAAATCAGGAATAGATATTTATTTTACAAGTGAAAATGAACGCTTTTGTCCATAGAGAGCATAGATTTAACAGTAAGTAATGATATGGTCATCTGTAGCACTAGATTTCAGCCCAAAAGAATTCATGCAGAAAAATGGATGCACCCCGATGGGATAACAAGAAATCAGATAGATCGTATATTAATAAACGCGAGACATGTATCAGATGTGCAAGATCTGAGGAGTTTCAGAGGAGCTGACTGCGACTCTGACCACTTTCTGATTTGCTCCAAATATAAACAAAAGATATCAACTAGAAAAGAACAGCGACGGAAAGTAAGAGAAAAGTACGATACAGACAAACTGAAATTGGAAGAAACAGTAGCAGCAAAGTATAGACAGAAAATAGACGAGCTGAAAAGGAATAACGAAAGAGAAGAGAATGGAGGTGGAAAGGACATAGAAGAAGAATGGAAACAAGTAAAGAGTGTACTAATTAAAACAGCAAAAGAAATATTAGGGAAAGAAAAAAATCGAGAAAAGAAATGGTATGACGATTATGGAAAGAAATGCAACTCAGATTAAAATGATGAACCTAGTAAATGAAGAAAATAAAGAAGCATATAAAAAAAGCAGAGAGAAAGCAAACAAGATTTGTCGTAGGAAAAAAAGAGAGTATGACAAACAACCGATAATAAAGCTAGAAGAATCAGAACAACAGAAGAACAAAAGGGAAATTTATAAAACAATAAAAACACAAAAAAAAACTAGTAGGAAGTAAACAACAATATATGAAGCTGTGGAAGGAATATTTTGAATCCCTTTTGAACTCGGAAGGAAATCGAGGCGAGGATCTGGTAGCAAGAGTACCCAAGCAGAAAAAGTCAAATGAAGAAACAGAGTTGCCAACAGAAGAAGCGGTTCAAGAAATAATTACAAACAAAAAATAAAAAAGCGCCAGGAACAGATCAGATAACAGGGGAAATGATACTAAAAAGTTACGGGGGAAAGGATCTGGGAAAAGAAAGGTACAGGCTTATTAAAAGGATGTAACAAAAAGAAGATATGCCAAACAGCTGGAGGAAAGCATTAATCTGCCCCTTACACAAAAATGGTGACAAAAGTGCACTACAAAACTACAGGGGAATAGCATTGTTAAACGTAGGGTATAAGCGCAACAATAGCGAAAAGGCTAGAAGTAGTAATGGAAAGAGAAGTAGGCGAGTACCAATGTGGTTTTAGAAGAGGTAGATCTACGCTGGAGCAAATCTTTACAATGAAGCAGATATTAGAAAAAAGTTACGAGCAAGACATCACCCTCTATCTCCTTTTTATTGACTTCAGCAAAGCTTATGATTCTCTAATAAGAGAAGAAATGTATACAGTCCTAGGAGAGCTAAATGTGTCAGAGAAAATAATAAACATGGCAAAGATATGTCTTAAAGACGCCAACGCAATAGTAAGAGTACAAGACCAGTCATCGGAAGGTTTTGTGATAAACGAAGGTTTGAGACAGGGTGATCCCCTCTCAACCATACTGTTTAATTTGGTCCTAGAAGGAATATTAAGGAGTTCGCACATTAATACCGGAGGCACAATCATAAATAGAATGTTTCAGATACTCGCCTACGCCGACGATGTGGTCATAATTGCGAGATCAATTAACGAATTAAAAGAAGTATATAAACACCTAGAACAAGGCGCAGCCAAGGTAGGGCTTAGAGTCAATGAAACAAAATGTAAATATATGATCACAGCAAGGAGGAGATCCGTACAACGACAAGCTCTGAAAGCGACAGATTTTAAGTACCTTGGGGCAGTAATAAATGAAACAAATCTAATTACACAAGATATAGAAGCAAGACTGGCGGCAGCAAACGGAAGCTATTTTGCACTAAAGCATGTTTTCAAAGCCAAGGATATATCCATTAATACAAAGTTACCAATGTACAAAACCATTTTAAGACCAATCGCAGTGTATGGGGCGGAAGCGTGGACTTTGGATAAAAAACAAATAGTAACTTTGAATAGGTGGGAGCGGAAGGTGTTAAGGGATATTTTCGGGTCAGTGGAAGAAAATGGGGATTGGCGAAAAAGGTATAATTATGAGTTACGGGACAGATATAACGCACCAAGTATAGTGAGTGAAATTAAAAGTAGCGGACTGGGGTAGTTGGGTCACCTACAGAGGATGAAGGTAGAAAGAAGTGCCAGGAGAATTTTCACCGGAAAATTTGCAGGAAGGCGATTGAGGGCAAGACCAAAGGTGAAATGGCTAGATATGGTGGAAAAGGATCTGAAGGAAGCAGGAGTCAACAACTGGAGAACGCTAGCAAAGGACCGACTCAAATGGAGAAGCATAAGAGGAAAAGTGAAAGAAGTACAAGACCAGGCGCAGACCTAACTAGTCTGTCCAAGGGTCAATAAGTTGTGAAGCTCGAAAGAGAGGTCATGGTCCTAGAAGGACCGTCACGGCCAAGGAGTAAGTAGTAAGTAAGTAAGTAGTAATAACAATATCTAGCTGTACATATCAGTTAGCATTCGTTGAATTGTTGAAAAATTGTTGACTCCGTACCGAAAGAATTCTTACTAAAATTTAAATTTCTGCTTTTCGCTCTAGAAGATTGTACTGAGACTTTTCTAGATAGACTTGTAACATAGAATTTGGAAAAATAAATTGTAAAGATCATTAATAAAGATGCTGTTGAGAAAATCATCGAAGCTGTCTGCTCTTTTATTGAAAGGGAAAGGTTGAAAATAAATAGATTCAGTCACTTCAGATCTTTTTGAATGCTCTAAAAAGTACAGAGTTCGTTATGCATGGATATTTTAGATTTACGAACTATATCTCTTCATCTGAGCTAGAGGCATATCTCATATCTAATTTTAGACAATGAAGAGCAAAATAAGCATTAATTTACCTACTGAATTGTTATTAGTTTTAATAAGAAAAGATTGAATTAGGAATAGATATTTGAAAATAAACGCTTTCGTCCATAAAGCATACAAAGCGAAGCTGAGAGAATGAAAATATCCAAAAATATCCCTAGAGATATAATGAATGCATATTTCCAAACCAAGGATCATCATTTCATTGCAATTAATATCCTCCACGGAATTATTGCACTACTGGAAGGCTATGAAGACGATAGGGATACCTTTCTAGAGTCTATTGTGCCTACTAATGAAACCTGGGTACATCATTTTACCTCTAAAACCAAAAGAGTGTCAATGCAGTGGTTACATTCTCCGTCTCCAAAATCAAATACAGCCATAGTTTCAGCAGGGGAAAATTATGGCTTCATTATTTTGAGACATGAGGAATGTTTTACACATAGATTTCCTGACAGAACAATGAGTGAATGATAAACACAGAGTACTACACCGACTTGCTAAAAGGTCCAATGGCAACTGCCATACAGAACAAGCGTAAAGAAAGCCAAAAATGTGCTTGTTTCTTCTTACAGGGTAACGCTCGTCCTCGTGTTCGTCATATTCAAAAATTGAAGTGGAGTATTCTTCCTTATCCGCCATATAGTCCGGACCTTGCTCCCTCAGATTGCCACGTGTTCCGAACCTTCAAACAATTTTTAGGGGAAAAAGTGTTACTCTAATGAAGAAGCTGTCGAAGCTGTTTGAGAATGAGAACGTCTGCAGTAAAATTATTTCTTTTCTCCATGAATACGGAAGCTTCCTAAACGATGGCAACAGTGTATTCAAAAGGATGATCTCATGTAAAGACTGTCCCGAAAAGTATTTTTACAAACATTTACAGCTCTCAGACAAAAAACGGAAACTACATTTTAAATTATTTTTATTTATGTATAAATACATTGATTGACTATTCATAACTAATAACACAAAATTAACGTTTCAAGTTTTACCGGCCGAAGGTACGAAATTTCTTCTTTGTGTTTATCATCAAGTTTTGCACAGTATGATTGTTAACATTTTTACTGCAAATAGGCCACTTTCTTGGAAATCTTTGTCCGAAGTAGTAGGTGCACAATGTCTTCTCAGTTCGCTTTTCACTAATGCCCAATATCTTTCAACTGGTCTCAGCTGAGGACAATTAGGTGGGTTTATTGCTTTAAGAACAAAAGCCACATTTTCGGTTTTTACACACTTTTGAGTAGCCCTGGCGTAGTGAGCCGTAGCTAAGTCGGCCCAAAACAAAACATCAGATCTGTGTTGCTTAACAAATGGGAACAATCGCTCTTTCAAACACTTTTTGATGTAAATTACCGTATTAATTATACCTTTTGTGACGAATGGACGCGAGCGCTTGCCGCAAGAACATATTGCTTGCCAAATTAAAAACTTTTTGGCGAGTTTTTCACAAAAAATACTTTTATTTTCTTCACTAGTACTATCTTTATTTTTGGTGGTATAGAACTGATTGCCTGGTAACGCGTTGAAATCCTTAATATAAGTCTCATCGTCCATCAGAATGCAAGTGTTGTTCAGACTGCAAATATGTTGATACAGCTTTTTGGAGCGCCTTACGGCCGCATTGAGTTGACTTCTAGACTGCTTTGTAGCCTCTACTTCATCATGCACCGACAAATTACTTTCTTTCTTAAACACACACACAATTTTGTTTTCTAATTTCTTATTTGAAGATTGCTCTGGCCGACCACTTCTGTGCTTGTCATTGATTGTACAGTCTTCAGTAAATCGTTTTATAACATTACATACCATGGCACGGTTAGAATTGGCTAGTTTTGCTATCGAAGCAAATGATGCATTAGGATTTTCTACATATTTTTGCAAAATATCTTTTTTTCGATCTTCTCTTTTTGAACTCATGTTGTATACGTGACAGAAAAATAGTTAAAATTATACCGTCAACTAACAGTTACATACTTGTACCAACGCAAGAAACGCCAAACAACAAACAGTTATTTGCATAACCTTCTTTGCATTGAATTGCTTTTGTAAAAAAACTCTCCGGGGCAGTCTTTAATTTTAGATTCGTTTGTTAATTTTCGTATATATTGAATTATAATTTAAATTTGAACGCCCTTCGTATATAATATTGCTGTAGATAACTCAATAAGATTATTGAGTATTGACAATATCATGTAGCTCATACTCATCAATCAACTGGATGAAATGATTTAAGGTTGCACAAGTGCTTAGTGATTTCAATTCAGCTTCTGTCGATAGATACTCAGAATCGAAGTGAAAGTAATCCTCAAATGCACCCAAAGTGAAGCATTAGAACTCCATCTAGAAGCACTATCCATTACATCAAGTTCGCATAAAAATATTATCACCCTGACTAGAGATCGAACCCAGGTCTCAGATTTTGCGTGTCAACGCTCTAATCAAGTGAGCTATCAGTGCCAACGTAAAGGAAGATGACAATTTTTTCCATACGAGCCAGATAATTGCAATCATGTAAAGTACACTAGATATATTTTGCTTGATCAAGGTAACTGACCAGCAATTCGTCTGCGACACATCAACCATCAGATCTAATCTAGATTCTTAATAACCCTATAAGGAAATAAATTATAATTTAAGATAAATATTAAATGCAATATAAATATAAAACATTAATGAATAATTAATATTTACCTTCAATTACCATTGCGATAACCAGAGATTGCTTCATAAACATGAAAACGCGCACCAAATGAAATAACAACTAAAATGCAAAGAAAATATGAAAATATTATGAAGATTGCTACCATTTCTTTTAACTTATGTTCAACGCTATCGAGTTATTTTTTAATGGATGCTCTTCAGGTTGATTATTGTGAATGCAAGTAGTTTATAATAAAAATCTGACATTATAATCTTTCAATCACAATACTGCAGCTTGGTTTTAGTTCTCAAATGCATCAATGTTTTGATTAATTATTAAATTGATATAAACGGAACATAATTGGAATTACCTGAAACAGCTTGAATATTCTCATGAACTCCACGTAAAACCTAGTGCACGATACATCAACACAACTTGTCCTTTTATTGTCCTAATAGAGCTCGACAAGTACTAACGGTAAATAATTACAGACAAGCAAATCTTGTTCATTCTACAGTTAGGTGAGGCAATTTCTGAAAGTTCCGTTAATCAAAGTTGTTATCATACTCTTTTAATTAAAAACCAGAACACTTTTCTACAAAAACAAATTTTAAATTTTGGCAACTACCTGCAATAAATTTAAAAAGTAGGTGTTAAAACATACATCAAATTTCTATGGGTTACATGTTATTTCCTTATTATCTTGGCCTTTAAATCAAAATCAAAGCAACTTAAATAACTTTTTACATTAATGTCAGGTTTACTACCTGAGAACGACGTGTTAATCGTGCTTGCGGGTAGGCACGCAATCGACCTATAAATTTTGCAGAGGTTGTGACAAACTGAATTTCTAAATTCATAGGTTTACTCCTAAACTGCTATAGATAATACTATCGTTATAAATCAAAACACATCTGTTTAGGCTACCTACTACGTGAACAACTATGTACCGGATGAGAGCAAATTTCCACCCTACGTACCACGAGGAAAACTTATAGTGGAAAGTAAACTATATGACCGTAACATTTACTTAGGAAGCGCCCGCTGGTATGGCATCGTTGAAAATCTATAGATTTTACTGTTACTGTTTTAATAATATTAGTTAATTGTTCTGATACTTAAAATATATTCCTCTTGTTTCTATCATTTTATTGTTGTAATGAAATGTTGTGGTGTGAATAAATGTTTACAAAAAATATATTGAATTTTTCTCTAGAAACTCATAATGAAATTAAATAAAGCTCTTTACAGGGTTCATGCACTATTAATTCTCATAGTAATTCACATAAATATTCCGTATAGAACAAGTAATTAATTAAATATATGGAACACTTAAACATCCTTAATATTCACGATAATTAATGTTGCTAATTAGGAGTTGACTGATGAACGAACATTCAAGTGTTTAATAAATTTTGGCTTTGTTATTGTGAAAGTGTCTAAAAACAAAAAATTGGTTGGAAATTTATGGATTCCTTTATAGTCGTCAGTGAAAAATTCTATTCCGTTAATTTAAATTATTTCGTATAAAGTAAATAAAAGGAAATAAAAAACAAAATAAATTAATGAACATCCTTCTTGAAAGGACCTTGCGCTAAGTTACAAGCAAATGGATCTTCCAGAACAGCGAAAGTAAATTTTAACTCAAACTGAATAAATAAGCAGCTTTTATACGATGTCTAATGCAAGTTCTACAAGTCCCTACGAATTTCGCTTTAATGAAAATTGGTGGGAGTTGTATGTTAGCATACCTTTTTATATAAAAAAAATATTGTGTACGAAATGTGGGCAATTTGGAGATTTCCTAACAATTTCAAGCTAAGTATCTTAAACTTAATTTGTTTTTACGCCAACCGTATATATTCCCAAAGCAGAAGAAACATTTAAAAAATACAAGCAAAAAGGTATTTAGTATAAACATGAATAAATGTTAAGTAATAATAATAAAGAGTAATAATTAGTTCTTTTGATTTTAAAATTTGTTTTAAGTAATCCTGGTGTAATGGTTATTAGCTAATTAGAGACAAACAAAAACTTTTTGTTGCACTTGCACTCGTACACTTAATGAGCAAATCTCTTTTATCTACGACCACTATAGAAAATTACACATTTCGCACAGTTCGTAACCATGAAAATGTCTCATTGCTGACAATCTCTAAACTGAATGGAAATGATCGTGGGAAATAATATCGCACGATCAGCAGTTCTATTGAAACGCCATAGATGTCAGCACATGCAATATTATTATTAATTATTTGAAATATAAAAGTTATAAATTTTTGATACAGGTTAATTTAGTTTTGTTTAATTGATGTTTTACATTAAATTATATTTTGAATGCAAATTCATATAGAAAAATTATCTAAAAATTACTTTAGTTCGTTTATTATTACTATATAAAGTTATTATAAAATTATTGTTAAATTAACGTAAAATTGATTAATTTTTGATATTATATAATTATTAATATATATACTAATGTTTAATATAATTATTAACCTTAGCAAATTAACAAAATTAAATTTATTTCAGAAATAATATTTGATAATTTCAATACAGAATTATAATAAAAGCATTAAAAGCAGGTCAGGAAAAATGTAAACTTACCCATATTTATAACAATTACTGCATAATCTGCTGATATGTAGAATTAGTAGGTTATTAAGTTGCAGTTTTATCACCTAGAAACTATAGCTGCATATACAAATCAGCACACATAAAAATGTTAACAATTAAATTATGTAAATGTAGCATACAATTTAATGTAATTAATAGGATTGTTTTAGCATCACAGGTTTATAAAAACGATTAGAATTTGTATATAACAAAAGCGATTTTCAAATAAAGTATTAGTAGGGTAATGGAACCAATCTTGGACATGTAACCAGTGATGAACACATAATCATTCAATTTATATTATTAACAATCTCTGCTAGGTAATAATTGCTGTAAACCCAGTAAATCCTTGTTTCAAATCTACACACTGCATTGTCATAGTTACTAGGTAACGCAGATATCACTATTGCCTAAAAAAATTGAAAATATCACTTGTCAATTTGAAGCTAAACTCATGAGAACAGTTAGAGATTTCTTTAAGAAAGACGGTCAGATGCTTAAGCTTTAGTAACCGTAATAATAAGTTTTTTGGTGTTTCATTGTTCCAAATAGTAGTTAAGGTATGTAGTTAAATATATATTCATAGATTTAGACGTCCCTTCGTATTTTAGTAGTTTTAGATTATGTGTCCAACACTGGATCACATAATTCGATTGAAAGCCTTAAATGAACAGAAAGTGTTTTCAAGGGGTTTTGTTTAGAATTATTGGCAATCTAGGTATAAATATAACAGCCTTTCTAGTGATATATGCAGCAAGCGTATATGATATCGAGATCTAGTGTTGGACATTATTGCAACTCGTACCAGCTCTCGTGTATAGACTATATTCTTAAACTTTTTATTTTTTTTTTACATTTTTGTGGCAGGTTTTTTCTGACAGTACACAAAATCTTAGTTAGAAAATAGCATGTGTTCAACATTGGTTTTGTTTACTTGACAACATGCACGAAATATTTTTTGCTTTGGAGCAAAAAATGTTTCGTGCATTTATGCGATTGATATTTGAGCAATGTCGGTTCCGTAGTAACAACCAAACTGTCCAATTTCCATTAAAATAAAAAAATTTTTGTGTTATTTTTTTTCCACTTTTTTCGGTTATTTCAATGACGCTGTAGAAAAAACGTTGTGTGCAATTCGTGCGCTAAATGACTTTGATGGTCTCGAATGAGATTTTCACTTTCAAAAGACTTTCATTCTTGACAACCAAAGTAGCATTTCGCACCCTAAATACCTATTATTATACAAATAACTATTATTTGCAAGACTGGCAGTAGCTTTGAACCAATTGTTTAGTGCAAAGCGTAGCTACTTTGAACCATAAAACAAAAAGGTAAAGTGTACCTGTTTTATTTATTCTTAGATTATTCACTCTATAAGACCTATCTAAAATGGAAAAAAGGCAATTCAACAAATATACTGCTGAAAAAATGGCAGAAGCTTTATTAGCTGCTAAATCAGGTATGCCAGTTTCAACTGATAGCAAAAGATTTGGGGTGCCTCGAGTAACTTTAAGAAATAAGCTGGAAGGTATAAGTCCCGAGATATGTAATATGGGTCCTCCAACAGTTCTCTCGATAGAAGAAGAAAGTCGTATTGTCAACTGGATTATTGACATTGCAAAAGCTGGGTTTCCTGTAACAAAACAATCTTTGATAGATATCGTAGCAAAGCTAATAAAAGAGCTGAATCACAACACTCCATTTACAAACGGCGTTCCAGGCAAAAAGTGGTTCAAATCATTTTTAAAAAGAAAACTTCAGACAAACTTACTGGTTATCGTGCACAATTAACAAAAACAGATACACGTAACTGGCTTGATGAAGTTTCGAGCTACTTTAAACAAAATGACTATTACCAAATTTTGGGAAATGGAGATCGCATCTTCAATGCTGATGAGACGGCCATTTCATTATGCCCTAAGACCGGAAAAGTGCTTGCGCCGAAAGGAGTCAATAATATATACGATGTGTCAAAAACATCAGAAAAGGAAAACCTCACTGTTTTACTGACAGTTTCAGCTTCTGGGAAAATTGATCACCCAATGATAGTATATCCGTATAAAAGAATTCCTTGTGAAATTGTTAATAGTTTTCCAAAAAAGTGGGGCTTAGGCAAATCGACATCGGGGTGGATGACAGGAAAAGTATTTTTTGAATATATGGCAAATATCTTTGAACCATGGTTAACGGAAAACAATGTTGAACGTCCTGTGATATTTTTTGTTGATGGCCATAAGTCCCATTTGACTTTGCATCTTAGCATGTTTTTGCGCGAAAAACAAATTATTTTAGTGGCATTCTATCCGAATGCCACTCATGTACTGTAACTATTCGAAAATGATACAAAAGCAAACTATGAATAAAAAAGATGATACTCCTATAATTAAAACTACAGCTGGTGACATTAAAACATGTTTAAACATTATCGGATCTAATATACCTTCAAATATACTTAAAACTATGAAAGAGCATAACTCTGAAGAGGAATGGAACGGACCTGAGTCGTCAAAGGATCTATATAATGTCTGGAAAACTATACACAAATTGGGTATTGTTCTAGCTTCAAACAAAAATGAAAACCTGTATTTGAAAAACCAAAATATAAATTTAACACTACATAATGAGAACAATAAATTAGTTTAAATTCATCAGGAGAATGAAGATCAAGGGATTCTGCAAGCAAATGAAGACCAAGAAATCCAGTATGCTAATTAATACGACAAAACTATTCATCAAACCCAGAGATAACACAACCATCAACGTCAACGACCAATTCTTCGGATGAAGCTAAGGATATGTCATATCATCCATCAGATCAAACAGATGGCCAAAGATTTGACGAAATACTCGACGAAGTAAAGAATCAAACAGCTGACTCCCTGATTTAAAAAATATATTTTTTTAGTAAAGTCCAAGTAAAGGTCCAGAAGAAAGCAAAAGAAAGATAAGGCTCAGTTATTACACCTTATTATTGGTTGAATGAGCCACAAAAGAAAGAACAACTAATATTACAGAAAGAACAGTTGAAAGAAAGCAGAAAAAGCAAAGCATCCAAAAATACCTAAGAGAGGTAAAAGGAAGGGGAAAAAAATTGTGGAATAATAATTGCTAGTAGTGACGAAAGTGATAGTTGGAGCGAAGAAGAAGACTAGTTATAACAACGTTTTTCAACAATACTTTTTCATTCGCTAAATGTACCTTTCATTCATTGTATGTAAGTATTTTGTACTTTGTTATAATAAATAATATAACATGACCTGTGTATGGATCTCGTATAGAACTCTTCAAATAAAGTCACAGCCTTTAAAATTGTGTACTTTGTAGTATTTCCTTTCTTAACATCACTATTTTCTATCATGTCAATTACTGGATACACAAGTGTTCAAATTAGGATCCACATAAAATTTAAGTGTCCAATATTGAAGTAAAAACGTCAGTCAACAAAAAATAAATTATAAAATATTTATTTCAATTTGATAGTAATATAAGTTGTAACAATGTACAGAAGGGGATATGAGCTCCAATTATTAATATATAAATTATTGAGAAAATTTAAATCTCAGAGTAGCCCTTAATTATAGTAGATTGTGGACCTTAAAATGTCCAAGACTGCTTCGACTACCCTAACGTATACTGATCAATTCAACTATTATCGCCTTTAGAATCTGGTATCAAGATATACTGATTACCTAGGGAGGTAAGAACAACAGCCACCCTTATGAAGAACTTGGTGTCGTGCAGGCATTAGTTACGGAGTAAGAGGTGACAACAGAAAAGTCTTAGTGCCAGTCTGCATATTACAAGTAAAATCTACCACGAGATTTTACAATTAATAATACTCATTATTGCTAAATTACAATAAAAACAATGAGACTTTTATAATTTGCAACATTTCATTCATATAATTTACAAGGGCAAGCGCGATGGGTACACATAAAGCTCTCTGAATATATTTACATTTCGCGGAAAAGGGGTTTGATAAAAGATAGCGCTATGCAGCTGTAGGTAGATAACTGTATTGGTTATAGCCCTATTTTGTTTTATAATTTAAAAACATAATTTCAAATTTCATAATTTTATTTCACGTAAAAGATATGAATGCATGTGTAAATTCTAGGTTAAATATTTTTCTTAGCTTTTCGTGTTTTATTACATTTTTGCGGTCGTAGAAAACACCAATCTTACACTCCTGTGATTGCGCAACTTCTTCGCGCTCGTAAGAAATTGGCACTTTTCTGCACTTGCAACACAATATAGTATCTTTATACGTATTTATCGTACAGCATGTATCTACATAACTACTCCGAGTATGAAAACCTAAAAGGAAGTCAAGGTAAGATATCACAGGTAGGTATCCACTAATTTTAGAAATGAATATTCTACATAAATGTTAATAGATAATTTAATTATGTTAACATCAATATAATATGCAAGTAGAGTGAAATATGCTGATAATAGTTACAGCTCCAAGGAATAAACTGAATAGTCAGGTTCCCAAGATTTGGCGTCTTGAAATAATAGTTAACAAAAAAAAAACAGCAATATTTTTATTAAATATTCTATTTAATCTAAATCGCATTATTTAAATTAGGAAAGAAAATCGAAGGTAATGATAAAATCACCAGACTCTAGAATAAGATGCAGAAATCGTTGCATTGCAGTGTACAAAGATATCAAGCAGGTCTTTTCAGAATAGTGTTACCTATTAGTGAGCTATTTTTCCAACGTATCGTTGAAAAGGTAGTTAGTTTATAGTCAAATAGTCAAAGTAAAGTCAATGAAGCGAGTGGGACGTCTTCATTTGAATTTCTAACGCTTTGTATACCTTAGCTTGATCGTGACCAGAGTAAATGCAGCTTCACTTGTAGTAGAAATTCACTAAGTATTTAATACTTAAATTTATGTGGTATCGTTTAATGAAAGATGGTAAGTAGATGTAACGAGTTAATAATACAAGATAAAAATGAGATTAAATGAATATAATAATTGAAGATGTATATTTAAATTTAAAATAACAGTAAATAGGTAAACGTTTTTCGTCTTAAGAAGTCTTTTCGTGAACGCGACTGATCGCTACGTATGGCCTACTGACCCATTGCACCCTGAGTTAACCTTTCACCCCCGCACTAATCACATCATATCCCACATTTATATGCCATTCTGTTCTCAATGTTGTCAAAGAAAGTTGTATTAGTTACTCCAAATAAATTTTTGCAATAACATGGAGTTTTCACTTTTATGAGTGACCTTCATCTTTCTAAATTATAATTTTACTTAGTCTTCTCTACCATGCGAGCTTTTCGGTTAACTTTAAAATATGATGTAGCAAGGAACACTTTTCTAGATCATAAAAAACGTATGACAATATCTAAAAATTAGATAATTCTAGAACGGTGTTCTATGAAAATATAAACAATTAAGTCATTTTTACTAAAATTGCTTCATTATAAATTGATATGGTGTAATGTGTATTCTCTTTAAGTGATAATATTCACCTTAAGGCAACCAAATGTAAACAAAGTGATAACATAGTTAATTTAGACAATTAGCATAACAATATTATATAGATATATGAACTTACCACCATCAGAAAGACCGATTGATAAAAACCCCACATTGAATGTGATGAGATGACTTACCTGAAATAAAAAAAAGTCAGAATTATTAAATATGATGGAAACATAACCGTAACAAAAATGTATACACAAAGGTATATCTAAACCGCCAGTGTCAGCGTCTCGCCAGCGTTGCCACATCAAGCGTTAAACGAAAATTCCCCTTATTTAATTGCCACACCTCGTATTACCTCGTATTAAAACAAGGTAAAACGGTATTCAAATTAAGAAAATCTTTACGAATGCTGAAAAAATGAATTGATATAGATCGCACTCATACAACTGTATCGTATACAAATGTATTTTGTGTAAAATAATTCAAATACCACCCTTTATAATATAGAAACATTTTGTCTTGATTTACTTAAGATCAGTTTGTAACAGAAAATAATAATTTCCCAACGTAACAAGTGTGGATCACAATTCTGACAAATCACAAAACCTTACCTGTGCGGTGCAACAAAAGAATAGTTACTTGCAAAACCAAGGCACTAAAATTGTACTTTTTTATCACAAATATGGAAATTGATTGTTTAACGTGGCTGTGTTCGACATATGTCAAATACATGTGAAACAATGCAAATAAAAGTGACAAATGAGTCGGTAAAAGTGCTAGTTTACAGACTCAAATAAGTCCGTAAAGTGTTTATTTTACGGACTATTTCAGAAAAACAACTTTTTCACTGTTGCAATTGAAAGTTATGCAATGAAGAATAATTTCAACATAAATAACTGAGGGGAAAATACATTAACAGCGTTTACTATCTCGAACCTCACATTTTGGAACTCCATAATAATTATGAAATAAATAAAGATTAATAAAAAGTTTCATAAAATTTATTAAATTAAAAACCTTTTATAACCTTACAATTGAGTCTACAGCTAAGTTGTTTTTGTATTATTTTATGGTATACTGACTCGTAAACGTCTGTTTATGGAGCTCTGTCTCGCTAAAGATTCTTTTTACGGGCTAGGTCGTTATGAAATTATTACGGTCTCTTTATCATCAATACCTTAGCAACATACATATTTATTTAAAACATTCATATATATCTTACGTATTGTGCTGTATTACTTCAGTAAACGAAATAATTATTTATTAAAGATTTACGAGTCAGTATACCATAAAACGTTGTACAATGGTCGACCGTTGCACGAACCCTACGTGCGTGCACGGGTAACAAGCTCGCTAATCGCTCGCTTGTAGGTACCGTGTTCGCACGTAAAGTTCTAAGTAACGGTCTTGCAATGTAAATAACTAGTATTATAGTACCGTTGATCATGACAACTTACTTGTCGAAACAATTGTCAGTTTATAACTTAATAAATCTTGTGAAACCTTTTAATAATCTTTATTTTATTTTACAAAAAATGCATTAACGTTTCTTATAGGAAAATATAATTTTTTTAACATCTACAACCAGCTGATATTATTTCCTCCTCAGATCATTAAAAATACTGTAAAAAGGTGGTGCTTGAAGGGGAAGGTGATGGAGGGGGTAATATAGATCAGATTGGATTGGAACAACAAATAAGCCAACCAGATGATCCTAGTTAACACTGGGCCAGTAGATCAGTACATTCGAAAGCACGTCATATTGTTTCCCACGGTTAAAATTCATTTTACAGACGAGAATTCGTGGAAGTATCTCCAAGAAATAAATACGTTAAAGTTATTTTTCAGTAATAAAGCACGTACAGAAACCATATAAATGAGTTTATGAGTCTGCATCAACTTAAATTTTATTTTATTTATGTAAAATCCTTTGTATTTCCAGTTACAAAGAACAAATTTTCTTTATAAAAGTATTTTGATAAGGGAATTCAGTACTGCAGAAATCATAGTTCCTCCTAACAAAACAACTTTATTGCTTTGAGTTGCTTGAGTGTATTTTTGTTATTGGTGCAAATAACGTTACACCTCCCTCGTATAGGTGCATTCGAATTATCCTCCAGCAAAAAATGTTAACACGACATAAACTTAGTACCCCTTCTTTCAGTTCTCGCATAATTTTCGGAAAGACAGTCGTGAGTCCCGCACCGAAGGTTCGTTTAAGTGTTATAAAATTTTTCGTAAAAGTAGGAATGTTATAATTGACTGCCATTTAGGATCAGGTAATTTTTTTGGGTGTTATACGACTGAAATCAAAAAGGAATTGAAACAACTCAAAAACTCCTGTTAACGATACGCCTCACTCTTACCCATTCACCGCTGAAAGAATATCGTCTAATCTGTCGCAGATTGAAGTCGATAAAGTCCCGTGATTTTATGGTATCTGCCCAGAATTTTTACTTGTGATGGATTCGCAAGGAATTGTTGGCACACTTATTTACTAATGTAATCCAAACATTCGCTAATTTTCTTCAATTCCTCAAAAATTCTTAACAACAACATCGAAGCAGAGTTCAACAGCAACAAAAAACACCAGTTGTCTTATTTATTCGACTGCAGCATATGATACAGTCTGAAGACGTGGTCTAATCTACAAGCTTACTAAAAAATACTCTACCTGAAAACGACTAACCTAGTGTACGAAATGCTCAGAAATAGGGTGGCTAAAGTAATACTCTACGAGGAAATTAAAACTAATCTTAAGTATGAAATTGGGCAGGCAATTAGAATATGTTTAGTCTACTATGTTTAGTAGTTAGTTAGTATAGTCTTACTCGAGTAATCAATTAACAGTCAGGTGACATTTTCAAAACATTTCAGTTATCCAACTGGGTCTGAAGATAACAGGGGTAACACATTTGTAGAAATCAAGTAGTTTTTTTAATAAAGAAGGGGCCAGTTAAAAATGTTTTACCCTGAAGAGACAAATACTGTGTGAAGAGTCAAATTTGGTGCACAATAGTATTTGTACATTCAGTTAATGTTAGGTAATAAATCCTACAGTGAAAAAGTCCCAGTTTTAGAAAGAAATTTTATAAAAAGAACAGAAAAAAGTAAGCAACTAGAAGCAACAAATAGGCTGCTAAATATATTCATGGAACTGCTATCTTTTCTTTCTAACCCTGCTAACTATACTGCCGTCATAAGCTCAAAGATCGTATCTCAAGAATAGTCAATTTTGAGGATTTTGTAATACATTGGTAAGCACAAATTTAATGCTTTTCATCCAGTAAAGATATTTGAAGTTCATAAGATTAAAAAAATAATTTTTTAAACGGTTTTTATAGGACATGTATGTATGTTTGAAATGCGTCTATTTCGCTTAGTATATTGAGTTCGACTATACAGGGTGTCAGGGGTTAGAACGCATTAATTTTAAGGGGTGATAGACGACATCAAAAGGAACAAAAAAGTCTGATACAACTTTGTTCTAGAACGTACTACTGTTTCAGAAAAAAATAATAAAGTTGGAAACTTTAACATCATTTTACCGCGTTAATAATAGTAGTTTAAGTATGGGGATCTGTCGCCAGATGCATCTTATCTATCACAACAACAAACCTTCATAACATTTTATCGTATCATATGTCGTTTACGAGAAAAATTGAATTCTTTTTACAATTAAAAAATCATTTTACTCAATTAAGAAAGGTGACAACCCTGTAAAGTTTGTAATAAAATTTGCTCCACATCTGCACAAAATGCTAATGTGGAAGTTTGTTGACATTGAAATAAAGCACGTTTTGTATACAACCTTGCAATTTAATGAAGAATATCTGGGTCAATGCCTGATAACAGCTGTGTAAAGAATACCTTTTTAGAGTGAGATATTGCTGTGTTTGTAGTTTGTTGAACTGAAATAATATGAAAGTATGTTGAACTTTGTTTATTTAATAACAGTTTTTAATGATTTTATAAGCGAATATCTTTTAAAGAGAAGATTTACTTTACTTACTTTACTTACTTAATCGATCCTCTTCTACCTTAGTTCAGGTGTAGAGGTAAAGAGAAGATTTATCTAATTTAAATTAGCTCATTAGGGTAATGGATTTTGATGTCGTCTTGTTTTGGCTACATTAATAAAATCTTTAATGTTATGGTAATTAGGGGACTTAATCAAGGATTTTTACAAAAGATAACATTTTTAATAAAATAAAAATATACGTCAAGAAATTTTGAAAATATTCCGGAAATTAATAAATATAAAATGTAGATCAATTATTGTGTTTTTTATAGTTGGTTTGTTATGAATCGGAGGGTTTTTAAGCACGTACAAATTTTGATTACGTGGTACAGTATTGATTACAATTTTCATAGAATTAAGTCACCCGATTAATCTGCTTCGGCTATTTATCATGTTAAACAATAGCTGTCATCATCAGTTTGTTTGATTTTCCAAAACAAGGTCAAGTCCAAGCTCTAGAACGCGATTATACTTAAACAAGGTTGCCAGATATGGCAATGATTTTTTCTAAATTAATCGAAAGCTAATTAATATAGAAAAAAAGAATTTGTTGTTGCATTTGATGTATTCTATCACCCCTTAAAATTAATGCCTTCTAACCCCTCACACCCTGTATAGCTTACGATTTTCTTGTGTTTTGGAGCTTTATATGTATATCACCATGAGATACGGTCATTCTTCTTAGGAAAAGCAGTACTATGCCATAAGGAGTCTGTACAAACTCTGAAAAAAGTTTAGATAGGCCCTTTGGACTTAGGACGGCACTATAGCCCTCCGGTTGACGGGTGGATTCAGAATTCGACGGGTTGGGTCTCTCAGACCCAAACTGTGTTTTATTTTTTTCCCCTAATAATACATTGATATGCCCAGTTTCTGGTATGCATTTGTTAGCCTGGTCTATTTGGCACTGCTAAGAGTAAAAATAGTTGTGAAAAAAACATTAACTTTGGAGTTCCCATTTATTAAAAAAATGTTACATGTAATGCAAGTTTTCAAAAGAAACTATAAATTGAAAAAACGAAGAAGACAATAACAATAACATACAATTATTTGTAAAGTATATGGGTGAATAAGTGAAAAAAATAAAATAAAATGAGTGTACATAAACTTGACACACAAAATATTGAATGCAAAATTTCGTTAATGAAATTTTGCCGCACAGTCGGCGCAGCATGGTTTTGTGTGTTCCAAACAAATACAGGAACCACAAAACTTGCACGAATATCTTGATTTGCGGTCCTTGCAGAATTTGCACCTTCTTCGAGCAGTTGAAGTCGTCGGTCGGGGCTCTTCTGTGACTGAGACAACTGAGAATTTAGCCGCTAATAGCCTTACTTTCCGTGGTAGATTTGGCATATTCGGTCGTAGTTTCATATTTTCTATCAGTAAGTCTTTGCCCAAATCTTCCAAAAATAGTTGTCTGCTTTTTGAAAATTCTCCATCTGGATTGTTTGTTTTATTTATTATGAATGCGTTGGTTGCTCCTACGTTGAGCATGCCGAAAAAAATCACCAATGGCCATCTTCTTGTGGTTCGAGCTACATTATAAGATGTAATCATCCTGTCGACTACATCAACACCGCTATTTGTGGAATTGTAGAATGTTACTATCTCTGGTTTTTTATTATCACCAGTATTTTCGTCTATTTTGTCATCGTATTGCGTTGACGATACAAGTAATGCATTCTTTGACTTTTTCGGAACATATGAAGTAAGTGTCATATCGGCATGGAATGCAAAAAATGAAGACTTTACATGTCTATCTTTAACACTTTTAATTTCTTTCGGCGTATTGTACCAACTACAGTTAGGCGGTGATCATGCAACAAACGACTTACAGCTTCCACGCTAGTAAACCATCGATCCATGGTAACATTCCTTCCCGTTCCTGATATGTGGTTCGTCATGCTTAGAATGACGCCTGTTACAGAATTGTCTATCTGAAAGGGACCTTCAGGTTGGCGTCCAGCATAGATCTCCAAATGCGACGTGTAAAATGTTTTTGCATCCACTGTAGAAAACACTTTGATCCCATATTTGTTGGGTTTATTTGGTATGTAGATACGAAAGCTACATCTTCCACGAAGTCCTAACAATATTTCATCTAGAGTCACATATTTACCCACACTATAATGTTTTTTACACTGTTCATTGAATTTTTCAAATATGTCTCTAACGGCAACAAGTTTATCCAACTTCTTTCGCTCATCCCTTGTATCGGTATTGTCGAAACGTATACACTTCATCAGAAACATAAATCTTCGCTGAGATAAGCTAGCAGGAAATAATTAGAGCCCTAAGCCCTGCTCGGACCAAAATTCGTATAATTTTTTTCGTCCCCCATGCTGAGAACCGGCCAAATACAGCAAACCGATAAACGCCTTCATTTCCACTTTATTAGTAAGTACAACGTCGTATTTATTCTTGTATCTTGGTGCTATTTTTTGTATATACAAATTGGTATTTTCGATGACTGTGTCCAAAATTTCTTCAAAAAAGAGCATCCAACACTGAATTGGCGTGTTTGCGTTTCTTGCACCTGCACGAACACCAGGCAATTGAGTAACGATATTTTGCTGCCTTGTTCGAACTCGTTGGCCTGGGGCATGCTTTTTCCACTTGGTTCCATCTCCTCCATAAAAATACAGAGATCTGGAGGTTGTACTAGAAGTATCTGATTGGTTGCCATCTTTATCTGGTTCTTCTTGCTCCGTATCTGTATCGTGTTCGCTAATTATGTCTTGTGCACCTTCGTCTTCTGACTCAGATTCTTCAGAAACGCCCGGGGTTGGTACTGCATCGTAAAGTGCCTGTAGTATAATAATTTCCCGTTCATAAGGATCCATCTCGCCAAACAAAAGTAATAAAGTCACAAGTGGAAAACGTCACAAATGGAAAACACGGCTAACTTTCACTTGCACTTCCAATAGAGACTAAACCAAAAAATCCCTTGTCTTGCTTTATATAGTACGAACCACGTTCATAAAGAACGGGGATTCCTCTACAGAAGAAAAACTAGAGTAAAAAAGGTAAATCCCCTAAACTCGAGATAAAAGTTTGCTAACTTGCAAATCACGCAGAAACGATAAACAATTGAAATTTAGGGACTTACCCGTATGCAAAAGATTTTGCGTGAATATTTAGAAACTAGGGGAAGGTCCTAAGAATGTTTTATGCCTAAAAACGACACAAAATCAGTACCTTTACGAAATACGAAAAAATAAATTGTAGGAAAAAAACTTACACGAATACACGGGGTGAGTCTGATAGGCCCTAAATCCTTCTGGCAGCCAAACGACAGATAATAAAATTAAGACAAATTAAGGAAAACATGTCTTTATTAAAGTTAGGAAGGTACCAAAAAGCTAAAGAAATTAAAAAAATTATTTTAGAAAATACAACAAAAAAAAGATTTGCCTGGGCCTCACAGACCCAGCCCGTCAATCGGAGGGATAGTGCTCTTGTCATTTGACCTACAA
Organism: Agrypnus murinus; assembly: GCA_929113105.1. Taxonomy (NCBI): domain Eukaryota; kingdom Metazoa; phylum Arthropoda; class Insecta; order Coleoptera; family Elateridae; genus Agrypnus; species Agrypnus murinus. The sequence goes on along the minus strand of OV816026.1, from coordinate 89,141,857 downwards.
CTTAGGATGTATGCCTACTACATCATGTCTGATACTGAAAATGGTTGTAGTATTGAATCCAGAACATTTCCATAGACTGGGAATTCATTGCTGCTGAGAAGAATAATTCTTAAGCTCTTCTTCCCCTAGAGTAAATTTCTCCAAACTATTCGAACAAATTTTTCTGTTATCAATAGTCTGTAGGTGCAACGAAGTTCATATCAATACTTTCAGTCGAAATTGAAAACTCCGGTTTTTCGCATTGCTCTTGGTAGCTTTGGTAGCTAGTAACTAATTATAAACAAAAAACTCTATTAATAAAAAGGCAATAACTGATTAAAGAACCGTCAACTTGTTAAAACTCCACTTAAAAATTCTACCGCATTTACATATTTCCATTTCCAACCCCCTTCCAGCCCTTGATGTAAAGTACTGTTGATGAAAAGTTATATTGTTTTTTTTCTTACTTTTTAAAAGTTTATTTTAAAACTTCACGATAACTTGTTTAAAGCATTGAATTTCATGCACGAAAAGGTTGTGCAAACAATTAATATGCATGGTCTTGAAACTTGCATAACTCTTGGTTTTGTTTTTGTGCATTCTGTAAGCGCTCTTCTGAGAATTTAGCTACAATACACCTTATTCCTCGTTACGCTCTTAACAAAGGTTTTTAGTTAACCTTTTACACTATTAATAAAGAGAAAGGGTAGCGTAGCTGCTGATGCGGGATAATCTACAGAAATCAGTGAAAGCTTATAAATTGTTAATAAGCTTGACAGGATTACCGCTTCGTGATTGTAGGCTTTTAATCATTGGCCTTTCAAAGAAACGAAAACATTTTCCGGCTTAGATTGCCTTTGATTCTACCCGATTTCTTTTTGGTAATTTATAACTCATAAAATCTAAAACCCATACTTGTGAAGATGAGCAATTAATATAAAAAGTCTAAAACACATTACTTAGTCTTGCAGAATAGAATTAATAATCTAGACTGAATTAAATTAATAAACAAACCGAGTAAGAATTCCAGCACGATGCAGTGGAATGTTGAAAATTACCTCATGCAGCTGTTTATCATTGGAGCTTGAAGTAAAAGTGCAAAACAGTGCAAGCTTGCGGTGCTCAGAGCTGTTTTTATCCTACCATTTTGCAGTGCTTTACATTGCAAGTGTCACAGTGCAGAAAGCTGAGTCAAGGGCAATTTAATTCCATAAGCCGTATAATTTGTGCACTTGTAATGTAAAATACAGAGAATATACATTGTTTTGCACACACAACAGCTTTACAGAGTTTCGTTTGCCTTGCAAATTTATTTTAATATTTAACTTAAAATACTGCTCGATATACTTAATGCACGTTTGGATGTTTTTGTAGAACTTAAATTACCCCAATGTGTTTTGAGACTTTTGAATTTATAATAGCCAACTCTACGAAGCGGCTAAACCAAACTTTAAGTAAACTAAAAGGTCCATAAAATAAAACGCGATATCTATCCTCTTGAGACTACATTTCGGTAGAAGTGGAACTGTTTGTACTTCCTTGTAGTAAGCAATTTGGTCTATATTTTACTCAAAGCTGCAAAAGACAGATCAATGAAAACAACACCATATTTACTAAGTTCGTAAACGAGCATCGCTCCGAAGGAAACCACGTGGTGTCTGATCATTAGCCAAACAAAGTCCGTTTTATATGAGCGAATACACGCAGTGAGAGCTCTAGAGAAATTCCCAGCAAGAGAGAGAAATAAAACTACCAAAAGTGCAATCATCGCAGCACCTTCTTACTTCCCATTCGCCTAGCGCGGCTACTAAACGCAAGAAATCTCATGAAATATGTAATCTAACTCTAACATATCAAACAGCAAACTGTGATGAGAACCCAACCTGGACCAGTTTTAATTAATATAATATAAATGTGGGTGACACAAAATTCCAGTGCGACCTGTTTATGTATTCACAGTTCAAAACATTTACCTAATTTGGTATGCATTTAGCATTTCTGGTGGTTATGAGTTTCAAATTTGATTTTGAGTCCTATTAAATGTTATATGCACGAATGCATGCATATGTAACAGTTTAAGTTTACAAGTGATTTTACATTCGCGAAAAATGTGGTATTTGTAGAACCACTATTTTTGACATTTTTGAATGTAACCTACATAGTAAATATAACATTGTGAAAGCCACATTTATAAATGAGATGTGTATAACTCACATGAGACACTCTAGGACAGCTATTTCGATCTTTTTAGATCTCATCAGCTAGAGATTTTCACACTTTGACTTATTTTGTAAATAATTTCCCCACTTTGAATATTTAATAATACAAATATTTTGTATTATATTTTGATTGTGAAAGCTATTTCAGTTTTCTCTGTAACTATTTAATTTACGCTAGTAATAATAATAATAATAATAAGTGAGTGTATATATATAAGTAAAAGTGAGACCATTTATAGCAACTTGAAGAAAATTCATTATATTTTAACCATCTATTTATGTCTGTTACTATTGAAAATAGAAAAAAAGTTGTTCTATTGTGCCTATATTGTTTTAAGCGTCATCAAAGAAACAATTGCATGCATAGGTCACTCGATACAAAATATTATATATATATTTTTTAAATGGAACACCCTATATATTAAATTTTCGTATAGCCCTCTTTTCCCTGATTCTAAATATACCATGTTGTATAGGTCTATTATTAATACTTTTTGGCTTTAAAAATGTGAAAATCTCTATTGTAAGAACAATGGACTATGCTTGTTAAAATGTGATTATACTGAAAATAACAAGATCGGCTATGGAAACAATTAGTTTACTGTTTGTTGACATTCCTAGTG